>CM046061.1:62549471-63214901 GCA_025215515.1 Schistosoma japonicum | reverse complement strand
AGTGAATAGTGTAAAATTTTCATGAATGCAAAGAATGAATGTTATTCCATGTGCAGACGTTTTGTATGAACATCACAGACTATTACTCTGAAAAAAAGATTAGTACTTTAATTCGCTATGTTCGAACATGTTTTGCATATTGAAGATATAACTCTATTGTTTTCGTAGTTTGATCTACATTTTACAAATCCCAGTAAATACACAATAGCGGGATAATAATATGAATAACCAGTCCCCTCATCAACCAGTAGTCAAGGAGACTTGGGCACACACATTTGTCTGTATATGCAAATATTTCTATTAAAGTTAACGTAAAATTCCAATATTAAGAAGCACCCTGAAATGGACAAACTAACATGACACGCGTCACTTATCCCAAACAATATTAGTGTTAGTATGGATTGCAAGATATTGACTTGAATCTTTCCGTTCCTGGTAGTGTTGCAGAAGCCGAAGTTATCCATGAACATAGCAACTTCCATATCGAAAATATATATGTTAGTATGTCTACTGTGGAATTGGATATCAGAATTCTATGCGTTTGTCAATTCTAATATATTCCAAATAAACCCTTGTCCAAACTGTTGTGTGATGTTTCTTATGCACATATACATGGAGTCAGAGGGTATACAAGAATTTAGATGCTCTCTGGATGAATATATTGTAGTGAACAGATCATTGGTCAGTACCTTCACCTAAATTGTTTACTTCCTTTCATCTAAGAGGATAAAATTAGCAGCAATGAATTCTGCCCCGATAGATAACGTACTTACGGTTACTTTCTACTTAACGTAATTTACAGTAAGTTGTGAGAACAGTAACCTATAATACGGTAACCATAATTTTTTAGTGTTGAAAGGAGCGAAAGAGAAACGAAATCAATCGAAACTGGGCTCCAGATGTAGTAAGAATAAGTGACAATTACTAACACGAATGTTAACATGTAGATCAAATTCCAACGTCATATAAATAAAAGATCGTAAGCATTGATATATTGAATTTTTCATATAAAAAATACGTCAACGAAAAAAACCCAAATAGCTCAATCATATTAGGCCACAGGATTATTTCTGGAAAGTGTATATCAACTAGTCAGATTATAGGACAGTCAAAACAGTGAGAATAAAGACAAAATCCAAATGTAATTTGACATTAAATAAGTTCTTGAAGAAAAAGGTTATGGAACGATATTTATATTGCAAAAGTAGTGAATGTAATTAAGAAAGTGACATGAAGAGATTAAAACAATTGAAAATTAGATTTGAGAAGCACAAAAAATCTGTAACAAACCGGTTTTAATATAAAAGATATCATTAAAACCACATAAATGCAATAACTTAAGAACTAAGTAAACCGAGGTAGGTGTCAATATAACTTATGAGGTAGGTATCAAAAATTCTATCCGAAGGTTGACATGTTCGCGATTGGGTGTCTTATTACAAAATCTTTGAACACGAGATTTCGGCTTCAATCTGAATAAATAATATTTTTGGAATTGGATATCTAGAAAGAGGGGAAAACACAAAATAAAGAACCCGACATATCTTGAAAACAAGAGGTTGTTTTATAGTGAGTTGGTGAAAAAGTACGACCGTAAAAAATATTTTCGAAGTTAACAAGAAAAGCCTAACGAAATGACATTACATGAAAAGCGTATGATTACTTAGAATAATATATACATTCATAATGTCAGATCACTGTACAAAGAAATCAATAAATATAGAACGAATGCCGAATTATAAACAGCAAGTGATAAGCCACAGTGACATGTTGAGTTTGTGTCAGAAGTTGGGATGGTACTCATTATCACAGTATAATTTCGATTCTTAAAACCAAGTTGTTTGAAGTGACGTTGCTTCGAAGGTAGCATTAATTTAAAATACGGTCCATTAAAAGTTATGTGATTGTTATTCCCACAAAAAGCAGAACTTTTCAGTGGAAAATATGCTAAAGTGTTAACCAATAAACACGGTAAAAATACTAATCGGAAATACCCACTAAAAAAGGCTATCAATAAAGGTGTAATTTATCATTAGTACTGTTTGAAATGCGAAACCGAACAAAACGACTTTAGGATCCAAAATTTAAAAATAAGGAGTAAAACACTGTAAACCAATACCCATTAAACAACTGAAAAACCATAGCTTTACTGCTCATTTGACAGAGGAATGAATCATAAACCTTTGTATGTCAAAAGCTGAGGAAAATCCAAATGAATATATTGATTCACAAATACCAGATACACGCAGGAGAAAAAAGGTAAGAATTGTTCGGTTTCTGTAAGCTTAGAACTACAGAATTCCAATGTGATAGGATAATTACATAACTATTCATAAAAATGTATAATTTTAACTTTTAAATACTTAATAGAGACATAAGTTACTTATTAAATTAGATTAAAGGAGTATCTTGAAGTAATAATGGATTTGTTCGAATCAACTTCGAATTTGTGATCGATAGTTATATTAGAAATTGAATATGAACATATGCGTTAACATTTGAATATGACTAAAAAATCTCTTCGTTAACTAACTCGTGTACTTTCAATGAAACATTGTAATACAAGATCATTCAGCTTATGATACCTAAGCTAAAGTATCAAGAGTTAGGGTAAAACAGATTAAGAGAAATGATTAGCGTAAAACCAAAGAAGCTATTTTAGAGAGTAATATGATACAGTTGTACTTATATTTGAACTTTGGTGTCGTGATGTACAATCGAGCGTTTAAATAGCTATCGAATTATATTTTTGTCTTATACGGTCAAAATTCACAAAACTACATAAAGGCATCATTATGAAACGAAAGAAAATCAACTTAACTTACATGTGTGGCATTAACCGATTTAATGACTTTTGGTTTCAAATGAGACAGGACAATCCACCTAAGGTTTGTAGTATAATATACTTTAAATACAGATAAAGTAATCATAGTGAACGTTATTTTCATTAAATACCAAATGTCTAACATATAATATAAAAACTGAGAGATTAGTAAATTGCAACAAATATACTTAACTAGCATTTGCTGTATGTTGTACGACTAATAAAGTTTCTATTTAGAAAAGTTATACAGTATTAATACACATTAATACGTCGAAAAGTTGGATAAAATCTTTAGTCGGTAGTATCGTATCTTTTTAGGGACACTAAAAACGAACGCTTAAGTAACCTACAGAAGACTATCCATAATACACAATATCACCAGTACAAAGTAGAACCGAGCACATATGAGTATCAGGGCAAGTCGCTAAACCTCAATAGCACAGAAAGATAAACACCAACTTAATGAAAGTAGTAGATGTTATATCGGGTGATTCAAGAAAAGTAACTAACTTTCTGAACTGCTTTTCTGAAGGCTATTTCATTTATTTTGAGTATATGTAAATCGATTAATTTATTTTTATTATTGTCATGTTCCCATCGCCCTCATAAACTGTAATCAAACCATTTGTCATTCAGGAACTATGATCAATTAAACATGTACCTGTATCCTCAGTCCTTAGTTATCACTGTTTCCGTTTTATATAGACATTATTCTCATTATTGGTGTGATGCGTGGTCAGGTTTTGTATGCATATAAATGGATGAGTGAAATTTAATGTGACTGTCTGGTGGTTGGCTTAGTTATTTTGTGTTCATTCCGCCTTGGGGATTATTGGTCACGGGGCCGACGTGTTTGGGCGCTGATTGGTATTATCGAAGTCGCACTATTTTCCATACATTGTGATAGCCCGATTATACAAGATGCAACAGTAGCTACATTAACGATAGTATGAAAAAAGTGTGCATATATAGAATATGGTCTAGGAAATGAGAATTAATTGAGGGAAAGAATAGAAATAATTTTGAGCTCACTACAAAGAGTGAATGTTACTGCGACATTCTGACTGATTCTGGGTTTTGTCACGGTCTCAAGCCGTTGGTTGCAACAATCACCCAGGCCACAACCAAAGCCTTCAAGAAACAGGACAGTTTTATCTGCGTGGACCTCTTTCAAGAGCTAGACAACGAAAGAGCTAGTTCCAGTGGTAAGTTTTTGATGGGATAAAACAAAAGACTAGGATAGTGGACAGCCTTGATAGACACCACTGGAGGTTACAAGTTCAGAGGACAGTTCATCGTATGCTCTGATTCGATTACGTGTTCAAGTAGTCTTCATAAAGTCTATGCAGTTCTAAGGTACGCTTTCAATCATAGATACTACTATAGAACCTTTCAGTCAAGAGTCAAATGCTCCTCTCAGATCAAGAAAAACCACCGCTTGTGGACGAGCGTAAGTATGTCTATTCTCCAGAACTTGAAAAATGGTGACAAATTGGTCAACACAGCCACAACCATGTTTGAAACTAGTCTGGTTTTCTCACATTTGCAGTTCACGTATCATAGGTATGCGTTCGATAATCAATGAAGACAGTATTTTAGACTCTATATCAGTCAAACCAATTCCTCCGGTTATCACGAAACGATTTTGATCCTTTTCTACATACTTGAAGGATAAACAATCGAGATCAGTCAGATAAAATTACGTCCAACCTTTCGGACTTTAGCTAAAATACCGATCAAGATTATTGATGAAGCTAGATCCCAATCCTCAAAAACCTCTGAGGCTAATCCATGTCGAGATGTTGTTTGCATATTTCGAAAACACAGTATACATTCACGGAACAAGATTCTAGGGCCTTAGCAAGGTCTGCTGCCTGATTTGACATAAATTCATGAATTGAAGGCTCCAATGAGTAGTTTGGAGCGTGGTTTCAATAGACTTGAGACGGCATTTCGTAAAGTGAATTGTTAGCACAGGTATCACGTTAAGAGTATGACAGCATAAGAAGTATTGGGAATTTAATTATAAACACAGTGATGTTGAGTGCTGTTAAAGGTATGAAGATGGTTATTGCTTCCAGGTTATCCACAATGTGCATGGATTCTTGTTCATAAGCTAACTGAAAAAAAAATCAAGATAAAGTCGATCTTAATGATCTTGGAAGAAGACCCCAGTGCTTGAAATACAACTACTCGAAACTGATCACGCACGGCCGTTTTGTAAGTGATGTTTCTTGTGTTGACTCCGTGTTTGTTAAAACCATACCAACGGAGGCGGCAATCAGTGGAGTAAGGTGAATTGTGAAGTCTTATAGACAACTTTTTCTAACCCCACTTTTCTTTGTAGGAAGGTAACAGAGCCGTTATGTTGGTTGTCTGAACGAAACATTCTACCAGCGTAATTATTCTGTACAATCGACAGAGGGATTTCACCCTCGGATTTTAGGTTTGCCAGTTTTAATCTTAACGTTTTTCAACCAACCTACATGGTATGGCAGGATCTTAAGGAACTATTGTTCTAATCAGTATAACGCGAGTAGGCCTTCAAAATAAGCAAGTTCGACCACTAAGTCAAGGTCGAGATAACACCAAGTTGAAAACGACTGAATTTGAACATCTAAAAATAAATATGAATGAATTTATGTACAAAACAGCATTAATAAAAAGCAACCATGTAGTTAAACCACGTTTGCCCAAATACAGACTTACTTTGTTTGATCTAGATGGACTAGCGCTATAGGAACTATGGATGATCGGAGAGTTCACAAGTAGCCTTTTACGTGACTTGAAAGTACGTATTTCATTGGAACATGCAGACTGGCCTGATTTACGCTGTATCGTATTAGTAGATACAGTATCGTCTAGTATACCTCGACTGAAAGAAACTAAGAATAAGAAAGAGGGAAAGTATATGTTATCATAAATACGAGACAGCAAAATTGAGCCCAGACAATCTACCTCTTTCTTTTATAATGATAGGAAAAAAAACATTTGAAAAAAGTCAAGTGTTCCATTATCCAAGAATGAAGCGATTATCTATCGCATGTTTGTAAAGGCTATACGTAAAGTTTATGATGATTATTAAGTTGTATATCCGAATTTTACTTAAATTATTAGGTTCGATCATACTTTACATACTGTTCAAAAATGTAGTGAGCAGGCCAGCATCCCCTGACATTGTGGATATGTTGATGATAATTTCAATCTTTGCTAAATGTTTGAATTCGATCACACTTAACTCACGATAAAAATAATTTTACAGGTATAAAATTTCCATCTCTATCTCTACACAATGTTATCAAACCATTCCTTGTACTGCATTTTTTGATTCCTTATTATTACTACCAGGGTGGCTTTTCAACCCGAATTAGCCACAGCAAGGTTCAAACCTGCGGCCTGTCAGTTAAAGCTCGACTGCTTTAAACTTTAATACTCATCGCTCTACATTATAGACATCTTGATAATTAAAGCATTATTTGTTCCAGATAAGAAATATATGAATCAGATAATTGGAAGAAACACGTCGAATATTCAGCTACTGATGTTTGGCTTCTTTACGAACAAATCAGGGTCATACGATCCTTGCATAATTAAATCAAACGCAAAATAACAAGTAACATCATTAATGAAGTACTTAGTTTTTATCCGAAAGTAAACTAAGCAGAAAGAGTGCTGCAGTTCAACAAACAAAATAAACAGTGATCTCTAAGTTAAGACGTAATTTGCTTTTGTAATTTTACATATCCTTTTAATATAGCTCAAAGAAAAAGCTCACACAATCCCCTTAAATCATTGTATTACGATTATTATACTAATTCTATAATTTTATTAATAAGCTATACAGATATAGCAAATGTAAAAAGAAACATACTTGAATGAGAGTTCATAAGATGTTTTTTCAAGGAATGTTTTTGAGTATAACTCTTTTCACAGACACTACAGGCGTATGCACGAACACCTGTATAAGCAAAGGAAAGGCATGTAGAAAATTAGTAATAAAAATATAGGGTGTTATTACTTAAAAATATTAAGCGATAACGTACTGAACAAATATACTTTGATAGATTATGAAACATTCTAAAGCATTAATCTAAAGTGAGGGTATTTATTTGAATAAAATACACAAGACGCAATTTCACGAGGCTTAAGTGTCAGACGAACAAACCCTGATGATAGGCCAATCACTATAAAGAAAGATCGATTTTAAACTTATATAGTCACCAGATTAGTGATTAGTGTTAAGTTTTCTAATAGTGGGTATAGTCAGAATAAATCGCCATTGAGGCTCAACTTGAATTAATTAGATTTATTTTAAGTATCAAGATTGCAGATACATAATACCTAGTAAACGTTTTGTGAAATTGAATGAATATTTTAGGGCGAACAATAGGTTTTTGAAGAACCTAAGATTTTCCGATAAACCTCATTCCATAGAACATTCACCAATTAAAATTATATTATGTAATACCTCCATTACCAAAGTAAAGCGCTGTTTAATTGGTAATAAGAAATCTTTACCGCAAGCATTTTACGCTGAGAATAAAACGTGATACATATACTAATAACTGAAGTAAAACGAATCAAACTGATATATGACTTCAAAAGTAATTACTTTACCTTTATAGATTTTTTTATTTTGATTTCACTGTATTGTTTAACATAGTAGTACGTTGGATATCTATTGAAATCTATGGTCATCATTCAGTAAGCATCTAAATATATTAAGGGTTATATGATTCGTCTACTATAATATATCCAATTTACCATTTCTGCGTTTATGAAATGATTTACGATAAAACGTCGAATTGAGAATGAAAATACTAACTGACTGCTTAAACAATAGAGAATGGCTAAACAAAAACAGATGAAATTCAAAACGATTGTATACATACTGAAAGATATGCCTAAAAACTAATCGCAACCAGATGTACAAGCATAAATAAGGCTACTATAAGATTTTCCACTATACACTTTTTCTTTCCCTCTCTGAATAACATTCTGTGTAAACCATTAAAATCTCAGATAAGCAAACAATAAATCATACTATGAATACTATTACTGACAATATTAGAGTGAGGAACATGCGATACGTGCGTAGTTCTCACATGCATCACAAGATATAGGTGGTAGTAACAATTTCATATTAACCTTTGGATCTTGCAATAAGATTTTACAATACGATTATACCTAATACAGCACGTATTTATAGATATTGGTGACCAGAAAAAACTAACAGTGGTAAACGCTTATTTGCGGGTTTTCATATACCCTTTACTTTGAACATAATACACGTAGTATTATATAAATTACAAAGAGAGAAGAAAACTACTACCAGTTTTGTTGTATATTGATGTGAAAATGAATGAATACTGTCGGTTATCTGCATTTTAAGAAGCAGACTGTAAACGAAAAGGCAATCAAAGTAGATATGGAAATGAGCAAAATAATCATTTTTTGTTGTGCAATATTCAGGGATACAAAAAATGTTATGTTACGAAAGAAAGTTATAGTCTTAGATTCGTAAATAAACGGACACACATCGTAACTACCCTGTAAGCTCAAATGGGTGGATAGTTTCTATGGTTTAAAAGTGCTAAGAAGGTTCACCAAAAGCAATGAATACAAAATCAGTTGACACAATTCACTATATGGAATACAAATTAAGTGCAACACAGTACTAAGTAAGGTAGTGCAAAGAACATGATATCATAAGTGGAGACAAGTAAATGACTAAAGGCAATTATTTAAAATAGAGCAGTAAAAAAGAAATAAGTGTAAAGCATCTATTATGTTATTCCTCTCAGTAAAAAAAGGCCGGTTACATTAATAGGATGAAAACCCATAAAATCTTCCACTCCTTGTCTTCCTCCAAATTCTAATTTTTGAGCTTATTATAATTTTCTCTTTACTGAATCACTTTTTATCTCAAATCTTATCTATGATCTCTATGCCTTCCCGTTAGTACTTACTCTGTTACTACCTCCCCTACTTTGGGATTTGGTCCGACAATTTAATCTTTATCTGCTAATTGAGGCATGGCAACTTGAACTGATGTACGCATGTACAAAGTTCTATGTTGTAACTGACTGACCATAAAATCTTGTAGATTCAGAAGTAATGTAGTTACACTATACACATAGTTTTGTCCTCACCAAACAGTACTTACATTTTATGAGGCAATTCTACAAGATGCAACAGCTTATCAATATTTAAGATTTAAGTAAAAAATGTTTGTCTATCAGATGACAGATGTATTTTAACGGTGTCAGTGAGCGTTGAGTAACTATTATGTGCGATACTCCTACAACCATTGCCATGACGGACTAGCTCCTTTGAGTATACGAAGACTGGAGATACAACCCAAAATATTTTGAAATTATGAACCCACTAATTAGAGTGCTATTGATTAGAATGACTCAAGAAAATGGTGAATAAGGAACTTTAAAGTAATGTCGTTAAATTTGATGCAATACACAAATAACAAATCCAACCACCACTCGAAATTCTAGATTGTCGAAGAAACAAACGGAAGCTTTTCATTTTTTTATTTTCCATCTCTTAAAAGTGATCGTAATCGTGACAACAGAATAAGCATCAGTTGTAAACAACATCTTCTAGACTGACAAATTCATATGGAATCATAATGCAGTATTTTATCTATATATTTAAGCACAAATTTTAAAGCAATTTCTTACAAAAAAAGTATGCACCAGATAAACAGAGATATTAGGAAGAAAAGTGTAATTCGATATAATATATATAAGTGTACTTTGATATAACTAAGAAAATCTCCGGTTAAGAATTCCTCTCGTTTTATGGAAAACGTTAAAAGAAAGACATAATAGGATCTCCACATGCTTTTGTTCTGGGCCGTATTTGCTGATATCTAATGTCACTGAGTTGTACTATCGCAAGGACCTCGATAAGGGAATCGTGGAGGACCGATATGTGCAAATCCAATGAAGCTATCTTCGTTAGCATGGTACCATGTCAAGGCAGGTACGGAGGTAATACTCATAAAACATGCCAAATTCACTGAAGCTGGTATTTCAAGATAGTAACACAGATTGGATTGTAATCACTGCTGTTTATCAGTATTACTAATACAGTACTGCCACTAGATATCCCCAATCCTTTATAAATGCCAATCATTCAACGCCTAGAGATATCAAACATCCTCAACTCAGAAAGACCAGGTCTTGCAAGCATAGAAAGGACTGCTCTCACTGACGCGTTGAAAATCCGGTCGTCTATAGCCATATTAACATCAAGACAGAGCCAAAGAGAGTCCAGATTGGCGTGAGCAGCATTGGCTGAGTGTCAAATTCTTCCTTATCTAGCATTCTATGACAAAAATTTTTTTGACTTGATCACACATCAGAACAAGATTGAAATAAGGTACGAAATAAATTCAAATGACAAAACAGTAAAAGCCACTATATAAAATCTACGAGAGAAATTACGCGATTGTTCGATAGTGCTGATTGACAGAAATAGAAAAAATAGCGCAAGTCAATGTTTTCAGCATGCATTAACCAAGTGTTTACTGTCAACACCCTCATTATGTATAAATTGATTTTATTTGTCACACCACCTCAAGTACTCATATAGCTGTCCAGTTACAAGAACCCTTCGACTTCAAAAGGTCGACCATTGTGTAAGTGCAAGGATGGGCCCTTACCGGACTTGAAAGTGTTCTACATTTAGAAAGAGCGCAGCATATACCATACTTATAGATGCTAATTGTCAATAAACTAAGTGTAATTTGGATATCCTGTGTATCTACATATATTAAAGCCACCTGAATTTTCAGGTTTAAAAGCTTATCGGTATCTTAACAAAAACACTGTGTACTTAAGGGAAATTTGTGCGTCTCTGATTTATAGTTAGGTGCAAAAATATTTATCACAAATAGTAAGTTTGCAAGAATGTTAGGTGGAAACAGTGATAGTAAACAATTATACAGTAAATTACTGGTTGTTATGAAGTTAAGTGACCTTCACAGAACCCCACACGAAAGCAGTAGAAAGTTTACAGGAATGCTGTCACGGATACGTAAGTGAACATTATACACGGAAGAGTGTGATCTTGCTGTTACACGCTTTTACAGAACCATTAAATCGAATATAAAATATTAGGTGACAAAAACTACAGACAACAATGTTTTAAGCGAAAAAATGACAAAACTGTTGAGAAATTGTTTGACAGAAACAGCTGAAACCCTACTTCACAAAATTAACTGTAATCTTCCATCGATTACCTAGTATACGTTTAATTAAGATGCCGTTTCCATTACTATTGTACATCCTAATTATATGTTGAACAGATATAAGGGCAGTTTAGTTTTATGATATAGACATGCTCAATATTCGTATTTCTACCATTTTATTTCCTGTGGAATAAACAACTAATAATATTTAAATAGATAACTAACCTTCATGAACAGTAGCAATATGCATTCGAAGGTAAGACAGAGTAGAGAACTTTTTCATGCAGTGACCACATTGAGGTGTTCGATTACCTAGTGAGTAATATACATTTCATATACATGTAGTAACTTTTTTAATTAAGTGAATAAACTCTGGAGATAAATCTACAATGAAATCAGATTCACAATCTAAAAAATATTTTGAACAAGAAAAATATGCTTTAATTTTACCTGTGAGATATTCAGTGAAAGCACGTATTGAAACTCGGACTACTCTGAATAATGGAAAGTATTCAATACTTAAAATAATTAGTCCCACTAAAATCCACAAAGGCATTTATTAATTGTCAATCCTGATATCACTTTGCTTTATATGAGAGAACTGTAGTACTCCCTTGTAAATTCCATAATGTCAGTTCCACTATTTTAGTCTTTAAAAAGGCTGATAGTCTTCTGTGATGTTGTCACTTTTACAATAATATTTTACATAAGATATCAGATGAATAAATACTACAATATATTCTTCCTAAGTTATCAGTCTTTATAATGTATTTTTCTTAGTGTTAGGAGGACGGGATTTTAAGAGCAAGCTTGTATTCGATTGAACCGAATGGTTCATTTATAAGACGTGAAGGCTATCAGATAAAACAAAAAAAATACTAGATGTTTTTATTGTAAATTTTAAATAAGCTATTTCATTCTAATAACTGCACATTTCGGTTCCAGTTCTATGAAATATACTATGAATTAATTCTTGTTCTAATTTATGGTAAGTTAGTGATAGGAAGTGAAACTATTGAATGCGTTAACCGTTTTACTTATCTCGGGAGCCTCATCAGTCATAACGGTCTGGTGTCCGATGAAATCTCGGCCCGTATACATAAGGCCCGATCGGCTTTTGCAAACCTGCGTCACTTGTGGCGTAGGCGAGACATTCGTTTACTGACGAAAGAACGCGTTTACTGCGCAGCAGTCAGATCCGTTTTACTTTATGGATGTGAAACATGGCCTTTAAGGATAGAGGATATTCGTAGGATCCTAGTATTCGATCATAGATGTCTCCGAAACATTGCTCATGTTTACTGGGACAACCGAGTAAGCAATGCATGGGTTAGGAATAGAGTACTAGGTAAATACGGTAAGGCTATTGATGAAGTAGTGAATCTTCACCGACTGAGGTGGTTAGGACATGTGTTGCGTATGCCTGACCACCGTCTACCTCGACGAGCAATGGTGTCTGGCGTGGGAGTAGGCTGGAAGAAAGCTAGGGGTGGCCAAACGAAAACATGGCACCAATCCATGAACTCACTGACAATTGGGCTGAGCCATGTTAATAGATGTAGACTACCTAGTTGGGGCCCACACGATGATCGTAACAAATGGTTAGAGACTTTAGGTGATATGGCTCAAAATCGATTGCAATGGTGCAGGTGCATCCACTCCTTGTCTTCCTCCAAATTCTAATTTCTGAGCTTATTATAATTTTCCCTTTACTGAATCACTTTTTATTTTAAATTTCATCTCTGGTCTCTATGCCTTTCCATTAGTACTTACTATGTTACTACCTTCCCCTACTCTGGGATTTGGTCCGACAATTTAATCTTTATCTGCTAATTGAGGCATGGCAACTTGAACTGATGTACGCATGTACCAAGTTCTACGTTGTAACTGACTGACTGACTATGGTAAGCTGAGCAGAGTGTAGTGGTTGGAAAGTACTAGAAAAGGGGAAATGTATCACGAAAATATTACTGAAATGAGTTACAGTTATATCGACTCAGAATAGACATTATGATCAGATAATAAGAGTGGTGCCTTAATTTGTAATAAAATATTAGACTGGTAAATGGGGTAGTATTTTTTCGCGAGAAACATTGATTTATTGCGGTGAAAAATAGAAAGGTTTATTTGACGAGTTCAGAAAGTACTATTTAAATGATATGCATTTCATAAGCAGATGTTTGAAATCTAATTAGAAAATCATTTAAACAATCAACAGAATGTGAAAAAATGATCAGTTTCTTTATGACATTTATTTTACTATCAACAAATCATTCATAAGTTGATAGGTCTTACCATGCTAGTTGAATATTTAGTACAAGTCTAGTGGATTGAATACCCTAATAGATATTCAATAAGTCGACTAGATATTGTCTTGTAGTGGCAAAAACAGTTGAGATTTTACAACAGGCCTTGCAAGTAAATACTTGGTCCTCAGTTTATAAACCATTTATTTTTACATCAAGTTACATTAAAGTCAATAAATAATATAAACTCTCACCATGATGCACAGAATCTATATGAACTCGTAGATTTGTGAGAATAGCAAACGGTTTTTTAAAATCTGAAACCTTAGGTTCTATATGTCGAAATAAAGAGGTTGTCATTAAAATGATTACAGCAAGTTAGAAATGCTTTCTAATTTGTACAAATTAATGCTGAAATATACCTGCTCAGCAATCAGAAGACGTGACAATTATCAGACCTAACCCTGAAAAAATATATTGGTGGTTAGAGCAGTTGACTTTGATCCCTCTTGGTTTACTGATATGGACAGCAACGTTGCATCGTTAGGCCCCACACTCGAAGTGTGATTCAACAATGGGTAAATAAGTAACATTAAATGTTTGAAGAATGAGCACGTGTAAGCGTAGAGCGATGAACAGAATATTTTTCCGGAAAATAAATATGGATAAAATAAGTCTTTCTCTATGACACTGTACCAATCAACTTGAAACCGAAGACTTAAAAAGGCATTTTAAATATCAATTATTTTTCCATTTTAAAGAAAATGAGCAGGAAATGCAATCAATCAATGCCTCCTACTCTATGTGGAGCATAGGCCGCCGACCAGTATTCTCCAACCAGGAGGAAATGCGAAGTGAACTCCACAAAAATTCACTATGCATTAAAAAACATTTGATAAACTCAAGATATACATTAATAAAATTAGATCAGTACGAAAAAACACTAAGATAAGTTGAATTCGTGCTTAACATTGTTTATATAATAATGAAACCACTGATACTGACTACGAACAATTGAAAGCAGATAAGAATGATCATAACAGTAGATGAATAAGAAACGTTTGTACAAATAGATCGCGTTGAAGACTTCAAAATGAATTGACAGAAGCTAGATAAGGGTTTTTGTGATAAAAATTCTAATATCACCCTACTATTTTAGAATGGTTAGGAATCGCATCAAACTACTTGCGAATATTTTATAGAAGATTATACACGTTACTTACTGGAAACCGATTTCTCACTACTAGAAGACAGAGAAACTCGCGATTCTACGGTGGCCTAAAAATAAAGAAGAGTATGAATACTGAAACTGTCAACATTTCATAAAATGCACAAATCTATGACATTCAACTTACAATCGAGTTGGTAAGTCTTTTCTACTTCGAAACTGGCAAACAGGTAGTGCATTGATGCACGTTAATTAAACTATTTTACGAGGTGATTCATTGTTTCTGTTACCTATCGTCAGAATAAATTATTTTCCTGATGTTTAAGATGAGTTGTCGATCGGATCGGTATACATAATTTAGCAAAACTTGTAGAATCTCCATTACCATTATGAACTAATATCATTTATTAAAATTAACGGGTATAGGGAAGTTATTCTATTTCTTACAGCATTAATATACAATGATAAGATGCCCCAGCATTTATATAATGTATGCTGGAGAACCAATACAATTAGACTCAATTACAAAATGAACTTTACTTAAGTTACTAAAGAACCTATTTCTAATATTTGTCATTCAATTAACTTTAACGAGATTTATTGCACACATCGAACATTACAACCTACAGTTTCTTCAGAAAAAAAATGTAAAACACAATCCACTAAATAATAAAGGATATTTCCAAAGGCTTTAACTTACTAACGGACAGTTATAGTTTTCACCATCTGTCGATTGAAAATTAAAAGAATCCGCCACTTCTAAGAGAATTAACAAATAAATCAATAAGTACTCTTACAAAACTGGCCATATGATTAATAAAAAATGAACGATACGTCTCTTCGGTTCCGATGAATGAAAAATAACAATTTAAACTATAATAGGGGATTAGATTGTTTAGTCCTGTTTCAGAAAGATGCAAGGAATGTTATTGGCTAAAAAACTAGGTTTTAGACCAACAAGTGTCAGGTCTACATTCACCTCATTCAGGTTTTGCTTGAAAAGCCGGGTAGTATCATCAGTCCTCATATTAATAATGCGGCTCAGAATCCGTTACACAAGACGTGTTCTTGGTTGGTGAGATAGATTGGGAACAAATACAAACCGTAAATCTGCATAAATCATATGGAAGAAACAAAAATGGCAAGCGAGCTTTACATAGAAATACAATAAGGTTCAAAACTAATGCACGTTTAGGCAGGACCCGAAGGAAAGATGAAAATAGAAAGATAGTAAAGTAAACAAGAAGAATAGAGATGGAGGCTGGAAGATTAATAACCAGTAATGACAGTTTTTAATGTTTAGAAGATGGAGACTAAATCAAGCTGTACTACTGTGATCGGTTCTGGAATGTACCACTTAATATTTTCAAATACTATCATTTAGAAGACTGAAACAAATGCGCTTACACTCGCTTATAAAATTCAGACCACTTGACTGTCTCCACTAACTAGTGCTATGTAGTAGTCTGAATAAAATTGATTACGTAGAGAAAGGCACTTACATGATTTGTCATGATTGGTGATGAATACCCCTACCTTACGCTGTCTATACGGCAATTCAGTATATGATAGCGAGCTGGTATCTGTTTTCTTGCTCTCAGTTTACAATAAAACAGTTATCAAAGTTTACATTCTGCTATACAGAATGGTCGGATTCTCAATTAATTTATAGGTTAGAGATAATGACTCCAAACTAATTACTAAACGGACTCAGCGATTTAAATGAGAATTATATATGAGCTGGAATTGCTTATCATGTGCCACGAGAGTGAACATTTGATGCTGCTCTACAAACTTAGAGTAAGTGACTAAGTGCCGATTTATTAGGACAACAAATCGCTTTGCATTTTAAATGTTTTCCGTGTATGATGAGACCACGACGGAAATAGTCCTATGGTTAAGTGTAAAGCATTAGGAAACGTGGTATCACTGGATGTTGCTGTATGAAAATGCGAATAGTCTGTAATGTACAACATGGATTAACAACTTTATAACGCCTGCTCAAAAACACCCTCCTGAATACAAACACGACCAAAGCACTTAAATCTACAGCTGCTACAATGGTGGCTATCAAATAAGCTTTGTTGAGAAAGATCAGTTGGTGATTCGGATCACTCTACTAATATATTTAACTAACATAAATGCCTCTTATGAGCTATCAAAACTAGATAAAAGGTGTACAAGCAGGTGTGAAAAATGATATGACAAATGTAGCAAACTCAGATCAGTAATCTGAATAAAAACGTAATTTTTAGAGTTCCATACAAAGATCTTTATGACAAAGGTATAAATAAAATCTCATTAAGCTTGTTACACAAAGTGACGGCTAGCAAACACGGGTACATTCGGAACACGATAAATGAACTGCTATCATATTTGAACATGATAAATCATTCAAACAACATGTCTCTATTATTCTTCATCCCGGACACGTTTTAGTTGTAAAGACGGACGATGAACTTTTGTGTTATTTGTGAGCTAGTAGGAAAAAATGCAATGCCAAAAGATCACAGATTACAATATTACTAACATGAAGCACGAGTTATGAATACTCAAATGAAAAAAAAACTAATAGATTTCGTACTGTTGTTAAGAATTTCGGAATGACGAGTCTGAATCAAACTCACAGCTTGTCGAATAAACGTACCTTCGTGCATAACGTTAATATGCATATGAAGGGATTTGATACTAGGAAACGTTTGGCCACATAAACAGCATAAACTTAGCTGACCATCTATTAAAAGAAAACAAGTGTGTATTTGAAATCGATAACACGAAGTAAAATTACACTAAACTGAGCAACTTCTAAAATTGGTAACAACAGTTATTCGATGGATTTCTCAAATGTTGTAGTGAGCATAAGTCCCACTAAAGATTGTTGGCTATGAAAAGTTACATAAGTGAAACGTTATCGAATGAAAACTTGAGAAAAGTGTCAACCAGAAAATCTTTTAATCATACAACGTACGCAGAAAGTGCATTTAACATATATATATTCTGAGAAGCGAAATTATGATATCGCTTTTTGATACGCGTTTGATACATAGAAAAAGTTAAACGGCCCTCTAAAATATGACAGAACAAAGTTGCTGAAAACAGAAGTTTGTTTCTCAATTTACTGAATTATCTAGATGTTAGACGACTGATTGATTAATGATTGCGTTGATCCATGCAACTGACAGATATGAAGCGAAAATTGATACTGTTTTTTAAGTTAATGACTAACAGGATTATGGGGCCGAGAATAGATTGTCGTTGCAACAAAAAAAAAACACATAGTAAAGGTTTGTTTTAGAAACGAAACAGAATAAATAAAGTCGCATTTAGCCAAATAAACATTTGTTTACTTTGAGGGCAGAGAATAGTATACCTCGACCTTGCTTAGATGCTGTATTGTAGGTTGGAAGTCAACAATCTTTAAAGGACATTATAGTTAGTGACTTGTTTATTCTTTCACGTGAAACCATGAGGAATGTTATTAAGCAACTCGAAAAATTGTAGCGTAATCTAACTTTGCAAGCTCGATTTTTGAACCTATTAACAAATCAGTGAAACTACATACAAGAAATTAATGTCTCTCCAGCTTTGGACTATTTGAGAATTGCCACTACAACCTATTGACAAAACGAAGTACAAAACTAGTTCCCAAATTGGTCATTAAATACTCAGTGCATACATAAACAAGTATGCAACGTGTATCGCACGAATGTAAAACCATGGAATGAAACACTTGAATGATAAATGACAGTGAAAAAAACTATACATCTGATAGCCAGATTGAAAAAACAACATTGAAGCTAAAAGGATTGAACAGGAATGGTGAAGTAAACTGCTTGAATATTTTCGCAAATATTAGAGAACGACTTAGTTCCTATAAGAAATCGTTTTATCCTATCGATAATACAAAAGTAAAAAAACAAAACTGTTGAAACCCCCTGTGATGTCTGTGAACATTAACAAGCACAGAAACATTTACAGTATGCAAAACTAACGACGCCGTAATAAAATCACAAACATCACAAAGTTGCCTATTTAACTTTAGAAGGATCAGTAAAATTGAAGTGCAAAACTTAAAACTTGAGGTAAGATTATTTTGCAGACACGTAATTCTGAAGATTGCAAACTATAGTGAAAATAAATGCCATAAATTCGTCATATATTTCTCACAAGCCATATTATTAAAAGGTCTGATGTTACGTACCTTCAGGATCAGATGTATTAATAACAATATCACAGTTGTTAGTTTCGTTCCTGCAATTCTAAAAAGAAAAGGAGAATGATGAGCAACCAAAATAACTTAGGATGACATATTTGAAATATTTTCTTACGGTACTATCCATTAAAACGTTCATAATATCGACTAGTCACATGTATCGCGCCAAGCACATTTTACTTTAAAGTACGCTCACTTTCAGAAGCATCAAGGTGAAACATAACTGAAAGCAATTCAAACTATCAGATTTTATTTGTCTAAATTAGCAAGCTATTTGTCTGTAAGATCCGCATCTGGGTAGTAATAGTGTTCTTCGCTATGAAGAGTGCAGTATATTTATTGTTCCTTTTTAAACTAAATAAAAAAAGGTTACTGAGGTGTTTTCGACACTCAGCCTGAAGGCTAATTTCTTTTTGTGGCTGTTTTGAGTAGTTGCTAGTTGGGTTTACATTCATATTGAAAAAATATCTTATAAATTTATTTATACTGACTTTTAACGTATACACCTATCCTGTGATTTGTGGACGTGTGATGTAGATTGATTAATAGGCAATTTAATTATATCATTACCGAATTATGTACGACCGTAATATAGAATTAACAAGCATTAAGAACTCATGGTTCGAACGCCGAACAAAGAAGTAGACTACATATGAGACATATAAGTTTCCTATTAACATTACATTAAATACAACTGGCCATTGTAAATTAGTGTTTACTTTTTAAGCAAATGCCTTTTTGGTCACTTTTCCAAATATGCTTCACAATAGCAATGACCTTTCTAAAGTTAAGAGACATTCTAAAAGGTCCAAGATGTGGGTTAAGGTATGTGATGAAAACATCATTAACTGTCCAGGAATCATGGTTCCGAAATATCAGGAAGTAACCCCACGACGGAGTATATTTTGTGTCCCGTGGAATAACAACTGGATGAGAAACTGTTATGATGCGAGAAAGTTGGTGGTTGGTTGGTCGAATGCCGATTAGGTGTGCCACGTCAAAAGTTGTGCATCTGATATATGCCCACTGAGTCCCAATCCGGAATAAGAACACGAGCCAATAGACCAACCAAAAAGAATCCTATCATATTTCATGCATTCTTTTATGTAAACATAACATCAGACTGCACAGTAAACCAAGTAGGATATTAACATTAATACAGAACAAAGGAAATAATGGTAGTGAATAGGAACAACTTGTATACAACCAATTAACTGTAGTCCGTAATAAGAGACAATATGATAACAGTAAATATGCTAAACGGGACTATAGGATAAGAGAAACGTAAAAATAATAGAAATGTAAGCGTTTACACTACTCACGACCAAAATAAATGGATTAGTTCTCTAAAATACAGTCCTGAAAATTTCTCACTCTTTTTTAGTGGTCCGGAATAACAGAAATCTACCATATCACAGAGTTTGAAACCAAGGTCCCGTTCAGTGGAAGAAAATATTATACAAAATTGACAAAAGCTGTTCGTATATTTTGTATACCGATCTTACATCAATAACAATTCGGGTTTATTATTATCACGTGGGCAAGGAGTTGGTAACCTAAGTCTGTGTCTTACAAAATTTCGCTCGATAAGTTAGGATGTCAGAAGAACTTTTTGTTTTTTCTCCAAATCCCGGAACGGTATTCAAATATTGGTATTCATAATACTACGTTAAAAGATAGGTCATTTGTGACACTAGTATAGAATATATATATATTATTATATATATTATACCTCGCTAGTAATTATAAGCCGATTAGGTAAAACGAAAAGAATCTTGACTACTGGAGATCTTTCGCTGCTTTGTTAAATGTTCGGGTTCATTAAACATTTATAGATTCTCACAGATTACTATTTACCGTGACTAATTATGCTGTCTACCTTGTTGAATGTGTTGCAGAAAATAAAAGTGTCCAGTGACCGCAGGGTAGTCACCCTATAGTGGAATAGTATAACTATCTATATAACAACACTCAGTACATAAGACAAACAAATAATATAGTAAGCCAAGGCTCAAGAAGGACTACACTGGACCACAACTTAACAGAATACACAACCAACACCCACAGCGCATTCCAGTACATCACAATGGTCAAATCTTGGGAAAAGCGTGTCATGGGCATCAAGAAAGAGTATATAGTTAAGGACCGAGATGATGCATAATGTGTCAGATTAGTCGTTACGCATTAGCTATTAATCATGAAAGTATACGACGACACTAGTGATTTTACCAATTGTTTGGATTTAGCCAATTGCCATTACACTAAGACCAGACTGCATTGCTCGTCGAGGTAGACAGTGGTCATTCATAGACATCACGTGTCCAAGCTACCTCAGACAATGAAGATTCACTACTTCATCAATAGATTTACCGTATTTACCTAACTCTACCGACTCTAAAAGATTTTCTGGGCTTTGTAGGTTGAGTTCACTGAATTTTAAAAAATAATCAAACTTGTGAAATCAATTCTATTGCATGCAAAAGTGAATTCATTAAGCTGTAACTATGGAAACACGAATAAGCAAGGTGTTATTTAGCTGGAAAATCTGGAGAAAAACAAGTTTTTCATGCTCAATCGTAAATGGATGTTCAGTCTCAGTTGTAGCAATAGTTAATAGAGTGACGCATGTAAAAGCCTGGAGAATGTTTTACAATTACGATCCAGATTTTTTCCGGAAAAGATCCACCAATGGTATTGATAATGGATATCAAGTAAAAAAATGGATGTAGTTTATAAAAATCTTAGAAACGTAAGAAAAAAACAAAACCTACAATAAAATCAAATATTAACTATTTCATTTAGAGTGAGAATATCAACTGAAAAGATTAAGAAGGAATAGCATTACATTTAAAAGAAAGATAACAAATTGTAATATAATAGTGTATGCTTGGGGGTGGGGGATCTTCATACATAACACTTCCAGAAAGGATCATATACCGTTGTTTCTATTTTGTTGCTTAAAGTTAACCCTAAGTCCTTAATCATATTAAAATGATAGCACAGTTAACCTATCAATTGTAAACTGACAGCAGTCTACGGATCCGACATGCCAGTGTAAATACAGCTTGAAGCCTTTGGATAATATATGAATATAAACAGTCAAAATTAAATATGAAAACATATTATGACGGTCATTATAAATACTCTAATGCTAATTAAGAATTTATAGCAATCAATTTTACTTGTGTGGGCCGCAGCTATTAATCAAAAGACTTTGTTCCAAAAGCTCATCCCACATTTAATAATCCTTAAATACATTTGCCAGTAAAATAATGGGACTGTTGTAGTTATAACTGGATGTTTAAACTTGGCAGTGATAGCATATGAAGACGAATTATTCTACTGCACAGTTAGTAACAAGAAATAATTAATAATCGACAATTATCAGACTAGACCTACTGTTGAGAAAGAATAAGTAAAATAGATATGTATATTTAATGAGTGACCATAAAGCTACAGCCGTAGACATCCAACTAGGTAGAAGAGTCAAAGTTATAGAGGAGTCACTTTTATGTTTTAAAAATTGCTGCTGAAACGTTTATCAGGATGCGTGCTAATGAAACATAACGGTAATAGCTTTGTACAATAAAAATATGTATCTTAATCGATTTTCAGTATCGTCTAGGTTGTAATTGTTACAAGTACTGTGTAGAAACCTTTGCACACTTTAAGAAGCTTCATTGCATCTAGGGAATCTTCACAGTGTTAGCCAGGATACAAATGTCAGAAAATGTTTGTGAGTGTAAACATTTGAGAACTAATAATTAGAAGTAATAACTAAAGTGGTAGAAATAAAATATCATTGAAAAATAGTTTCGATAACTATTTGGTACTGATAAACAGTTTTTCAGCAAATTGATTAGAATGCTGACATGTTTGGTCTAAAAAACGTTAACTACTACATCATACAACTGAGCAAAAAAGGTAGTTTAAATAAAGGTGGACACAGACTACCTACGAGATAAAATTTAACTACGTTTAGCCAAAGTACATAGATACATCATTTGAAAAAGAAATTATCAACATGTGTTGAATATGTTTAACAGATTTAAATTGTAAGATTGAGGTACACCGATGTCCAGTTTCGTAACGAATATTTTCAGTATACTGAGTTTCTATTTGAAAATAATAAATACGTATATGATCACGAACCTAGGCGTCTACGACGCGTCCAAGTCTTAATAAACATAAACGCTTCCACACTGAAATAATAAGAATTTACAGAATCATACAACAAACAATAGACAAAGTGTCTAAAGCCATACTGGAGCCTAAGATTTGAAGCGATATGAATGAACCTGAATGGTAAAAACTGATGCAAACAAACAAAGTTGATGAAATTAGCAATAAATGAATCTTAGTTGTCAGTCAAAAGTTAACACAGTTTTAATAATAAAACAAGTTAAACATCAATAAAATTTTGTGGTAACCCATAAAATACACCATACTAATACACCAAAATGAACTGTAAAAAATTAAATGCAAAGTGATATGTAAACAGTCAAACTTAGTACATTAGGTGTGTTCATAGTTTATACAATTACAGTTTACTTAGAAGAGCAGCAAATTTGATTCGGCAGGTTGTATTCCGAAAAGGTACATCATATTATATGACTTAATTATAGAAACGACTAGAAGAATACGTCGGAGCGAAGTAGAGGCTCCAACAAATAACAACATATTGTAGGATTGAACTGTTGATTAACACTACAACAAAAATCAAATAATAAATTTTAATATCAATAAAGGAGACATAACTCAGAGTAATCTGTTCTGGGACAGAGTTTCATTTGGTGACTGGCAGAAGAAACGAAACAGAAAGCAGACTGAGCTGCAGAAAAATACATGAGCACAAAAGCTGTTATTAACGCACTAAAACAACACTGACAATATACAAATACTTAAAAATATGTTACTGAAAGTCTAGTACAAGAATAATGTTAATGGGTTTTTTTTTTACTGTAATTAGCATCCCCATATGATCTCAATTGAAGCCAATAGTCATAATGGAAAATTTTACACAACGTAAACTACTATTTAATATTAAATAGTATAAATTGATACACAAAGAAAGTATTTGAGTTACTCCAAAATCAAATAATTTAACAATAAGTATCTTTAAACACTGTATGGTCTACATATATTAGACTAAATGTTAAGGTGAACTTTGAACGAAAAAAATAATTGGTATGACATGCAGTTAAATATGCAACCAATTTACTAATAAATGGTAATTAGTCAATTATCTATGTTTCGAATGATTCAATTGATACGTTAGAGTTAAAACATAAACACTTCAAGTTGACTTTTATTACAACATATTGTACTTCAAATACATCACATAAAATAAACTTTAATAATGAATAAGTAAAATGCATTTCCACCACAGCAGCAGTAGTCATTTAAATTTTTCTATTAAATTTAGAATACAAAATCCTTTGTTTGGTCAATTTCTTAACCAGGGCGTTTGATAACTGTTTGATTGCATAGGCTTTAATTATCATAATATTTATATGATTAGTTCGTGAATATATGTACCTACAAGTTCTTACCTATTGCCTGTATGATGTGGCAATATTCGTAACCTTATTTTATTATCGTGTACGGCCTACTTAGATTTGTGAAAGATAAT
Source organism: Schistosoma japonicum (assembly GCA_025215515.1). Lineage (NCBI taxonomy): Eukaryota > Metazoa > Platyhelminthes > Trematoda > Strigeidida > Schistosomatidae > Schistosoma > Schistosoma japonicum. The sequence continues at coordinate 63,190,609 of CM046061.1, read as the reverse complement.
CGAAAGCAAGGTAATTGTAATAACTCTGAGTCGTTAATATGCCTTCCATAACTGAAACTTACGCAAAATATCTGAGATCTATCACTTACTAAGTGGTGCTATCTGTAAGGGTAGTATTGTGAAAATAAGAACAATCTGAAGCAGCAATGAATGATGTATGCTATGAAATCATGAAATATCAGTAGTCATAAATAAGAAACGAAAAAGTAGCAAATAAGTAAGCACGCGCTTGATTTTAACAAAAGTTTAGAGATCTACAGAATGTAAAAGACATTAAGCATCATTAAACATAACAAATAACTAAACATTTTCACTATAAGAGTAGTCTTCCTAAAACAATTTTCAAAACTGACAATCAATTCAATAACGTCTTTTAAGTACTTAATTTAATCACAACAATATACACTTTGCCACAATAACATCACACATCTGAGAATATCATCTTCATATGGACTATTATAATTCTATACTCGTTATTATTATCGGCTATTTTACGCATTATTCTGATAGCTTATAATTAATTTATTTATTTTCTTACTACTCTACCTCATCTGAAAAAAAATTACATGTACCTAAATTAACTGAGATGGTTTTGTGAAGATAAATATTAGGTGTAGTCGATCGTATTTGTCACAGAACGATGTTGGTTAGATACCATGATAAGCCAGATAACACTGTTCATATCGAGAATTGAACAGTTCATAACAATAGTATTAACTGATCACCTTGTTACATCACAAATTAACGGGAGTGAAAATTCGGCCATTTGACGCCACCTCAATGGTACAAATGGTTATGCGTTCGTCATAAAATCTAAAGGTTCCGAGTTAGATTCCCTGGCGGCGGGAGCGTACACTACTGAGTGATTCTATACCGGGACAGAACAGACGTCTAGTTTTTCCTGGTTTCCTGTGGTACCCAACCAACATTAAGCTGTGATGATTATAGCCAACTAAACATAGTACCTATATACCTTTGTAATAATCAATGTCACCATTATTGTCACTTAGTTGATAGGTAGAAACGTTTCAATTGTGGATTCATTTAGAGTAGACAGGTGAAAATATTTTATTAAAGTGGTCAATTTATGTATTCTGAAATCGGTATCAATATGAGATTAGGTGATGATTTACTAGTAGAATGTTTTAAGCACAAAATAAATGGGTTGTTTATGAAACCGTCTTTTTCAACAATAAATTGTCACGAAAAAACACTTTCATGTTTGTCTTTTAAATGAATGAATGTAATCAGTCTGGTCCAAGAGGTTAAATATTTATAATTTGCTGGACTTTTTCAATGATATGTTGTGTAACATGTTAAAATTAGTTATATAATTTAAATATAAACAGTATGGTGTTAGGGATTCCTAATCCCCAAAGATACAATGGTTGATTTAATTAAACGAAAAAAGTTGTATTGATTTTTTGTAAGCTTCATTTGTTAATTTTCATCACATTAATTTGATTTCAATGTGAGTCCTACTCCTGAGTACAGTTTGACAGCATTGCACTGCATTAATTGAATTTTGATGATTTCACTTGATGAATAATCACTGTAAATTAATTGATATAAAAATCGATGTATTTGTGTAGATAAATTCGCAGTTCACTAGTGTTGTCTGGTTGGCTCGTGTTCTTCTTATTTCGGCTTGGGACTCAATGGGCATAAGGCAGACTCGCAATTATCGACTAGGCACACCTCATTTGGCATTCAGTCACCCAACCCCAAATTTCTCGCATCATAACATATGGATAACTCATTGTAATATGCTGCCTGACAAATGGTCAGCTAAGATTTTCCAAACAGTAAGAAGTAAGCTTGATCAATATACCTTTGTTGATTATTCTGATTTGATTCGCTTAGTTACTGATACCAATGTAAGTGAAAAGTGGTCGATATCTCCAGATGCTCTTTTTCCCTTTATAAATGTTCCACTTACACAAGCAATCAGCTTCTAGCAAGATTACGTTTAAAATAGCAATCGCGACTTCAGTGTTTCAAAATATCTGAAGGAAATACTTCTTTGCTTTGTCTTTATTTATATATATTAAGCTAAAACTGCAGCCTTTTAGAGGTAGAAACTCTCTCAAAATAAAACCTGTCTATGAATATTGGCTTACAAAGAGATATGGTTGTCTAGATTTTAAAGAATCGAATTTCGATAGATTCATGAAACAAACATTCTACTCTACTAAGTTCCGTACTTTCCAAAAGGACTTCAACACATGAGTGTGTCAAAGATAAGTTGCCACTTTGGACTACGTCAGTGAGCATATACACAAGTTTACTTGATGTTGTTAAGCAAATTACATTGGTCACGCAAGAAATGTTCTGTCAAGACGTGTTCCTGAACACTGTCCTATCTGGATTATTGAAGTCTGTCAGTTGTTTGACCTCCCCGTCCCAACACTCCGTGATGCAGTTTGAATCATTTTTTTCAAATCCATGGGGATAAAATAATTGCCTCCAAATGTACACACATTAGGAACTTATGTGCTACAGAGGATAAAGCTATCCACATGTTTAAGCTAAATTTATTCGTCCATTCATTTCACTCTGGTTATAACCCTCTTTTATAATTCAACTCTCTCTAGATATTTATTAAGTAGTCAATTATTCCGTTTTACAGAATTTCAAAATTGTTCAAAGTGTTACTCAACATGCCACCGACTTCATACTACTTTCAAGACTACTATACAACTGAGTCAATACTTGAAGTATTTCAATTGTTCAATCTTATTCTAAAAACATTAACGCAGTACCTCCATGCTATCATAGAATATTACGTGTGGAATTTTATTATTTTTTACGATTGTACTATTAAAGTGGCATCATCAAAGAGAGAATTTTCTTTACTGAATACCCCTCATTCTTATATCGATAAGTTGAATAAAATCAATGTTACAAAAAAACTTTCGTTAGTAATCATTAAACGATCTCAAATTGAAAAATGTTAAGAGTTTACTTTGGCAGCTCAGGTCGATTATTAACTAGTTCCTATAGATTGTAAGTTTGAAGTTAAATAGTATGCTGAAATGGCATTCTTGGGGGAAAATTAACCGATGGGACTTGCCTTGTGACTATGGCTTGATAGACTCGGAAAATGATAACTGGTTAGCACTATGCCTGAGTGACCAAAGTTTGCCTCAGAGACAACAAGCACCGACGAATATGAGCACAGATTAAGTCATTCATTTATTGAAAACAATGGTTTATATATATATATATATATATATATATATATATATATATATATATATATATATATATTACATTCCAGAACAAACAGTAACAGAAAATACAAAATACATTATAGACTGGATAAGGGTAGTTGTGTGCGGAAATCAGGATAATGAGATCATAATAAGATTATAATTATTAGGAAAGGAAAGCAGATACGACAACGGGTCAAAGGGTCCACGAAAAGCTTACAGTTTAGGCAATACAAGTAGCATAGTTACCAAATGTACAACAAATGTAGTGTAACAGTGAAAGGTCTTTGTTTCATAAGGAACAGACTTTATAGATTGTGATTTCGATTCCAACTCCGGCATAACATATACATTACACCAATAACTTTGACATAAGTTACATAAACTTAACTCATTAGCAGATGTTTAATTGATGACGTTTATTTGAATATTTATTATGAAAGTGATTAACAAATGTTTTTCATGCAGTAAAACATCAAATGATAACGGATTTTTGATGAATTATTTACCGAACTGAAAGTTCGTTACTGGCCCAATCTACGGCGAAATACTTTAAAAAGATCTTTATTTATTTTATTTATTTATTAAGAGTACTATTAAATAAAATTGAAAACCTTTCAAATTTAGAATTTAAATTGCACGACATGTTTTCGACAAAATATCTTAGTGTTTAGTAGTTTGTGTATTTCAATCACTTTAAAATGTGCTTCATAATTCTACTAACATAGTATTATCCAATTAATAGAACATAATATGACAAGGATAAGTTAGTAATTTATTTGAAATAGGAAAATAACAATAATTTATTGTAAATATTGTTCAATAAGTCAATATTGTTCAATATAGATTAAAAAGTGAATGGTTGTACTTATCAATAGTACAATTTTTTAATTTTTAATTTGATAAAAAAATCTGTTAATATGAATGTGTTAATTGAAATTTACAGAATAAATAATATCACAGTTATTTAAAGATTTTTTTTCTGCATACAAATGTATATCTATGCTTTAGTATATTAATTTAATGTATTCTAGTTGATTGTTGTATGTAAACAGAACAATATCTAAAAGTGACATGCAAATCAATAATTCGTTTTAACCAGTTCGCGTAAAGTAGCCCTAAAAAGGAGAATTCTTAGTTTAAGTTATTTTATCACAGTGTTTAAAATATTGTCTGAAGGTTCACTTACTGTTTGAAAATATAGATATGCTAACGTTGTTTGAGAAAGATTGATACTGTTGACGATCACTTAATCGAATCAGGATCCATTGTTGACATCTATGATTTAGAAAAAGATAAACGAAGTTATATATCATTATAGATATCAGGCTGATACAACAGAAATTAACAATTAACTATTCATTAGTGTATTAGTTATAAACATAATGATGCCTCTCTTATTATTGGTGACGGTATTATCTGTGCTATACTTAGCTGTATTATTGTTTGTACTTTTGATTTCTGAAGAAAACAACCTGTTTACTGTCATACTTTCTTGATTAATTCTAGAGGTTGTTCAAATTTAGGATACAGTCAGTTCCTGAAAAATCCGTGAAGTAAATTCATCCACACCTATCGTCAGGCTTAATGGATAATACGTATATGTAATACCTGTTTGTTGAAGCATTGCCCGTGGTTTAAAAAAGTGAATATACTGAGAACATTATTCACTAGACGTTTTCCAATAGATTCGTTTGCGTCAGCGATTCACATTTCACAAATAATTTATTGCACGGAATCACTTTAGCTAAACAATTTGTGAAAAAAAGTGAATTACAAACACGTCTAGCGTTTAATAGACAACCCTCATGAAAGTAGGTTATCGTTAAACTTACTAGAAATCGAAACCGCCAGATTACGATCTAGTTGTCAAAAGACAACACAACCACCGCAAGACCTGCAGACCTTGGGTGGGTTATATCAAGGATTCCCAAGCATGGATAAAATATCTGTCATGTAATGCCTTAATTTAGGTGGTTACTTAGCTAACATTTGTCAACAGTGTTATCTATATTTACATCGGATGCTTTCCATGTACAACCTATGCAAATACATAATCCACTGGTTAAGCAGATTCAGTGAGCGGCAAATTTCACTTATTTACACATTAAAATAATATTTACTTATTCATTTAAACAAGATTTAATCCTCTTTTTCTTCATACAAAGGCAATAGTAGGTGGAGGTTTCATTGAGCATTTATTGTTGATTTACAGAAATATACTAACTCATTGTAAGGTTAAAGTTATATTTTCCATTTCAGATGATTGCCCTGCAGTTAATCTGGACACTTACTCAAAAATTACAAATACATTAGGAATTATTTCACTTAAATAGTAACTTTAAATATTGTTTAACGTATTTATTGAGCATACATTTTTGTCAAAGTATTAATTATAGTAAGTCAATCTCTGGTGTGTGCAAATCAATGTGTGGTAATCAATAATGAACTTTAATTTTGAACTCTCATAAAACTTGCAGATTTTCTTATTTAAGTGTATATCCATAGTTGTTTACGCTAAGTGATCTCTGTGAAATGTGTTAATACTTTATAAAAATAGAGCTATGACAGTGGTGGTAAAGTCAGTTACATGAGCCGATTATAAAAAATTCTGGAATTATAAATGAAGTCTATACAAAGTGTATAAGTGTAATCAGAGAATATACACTTTGTAGTATACAATACAGAAACGGTCATAATTTCATACATGAATACATTTTTTATACTCTCATAATTACTGAACGATAAAGTATTTGAAGTGAGGTTATTTATGGAGATTGGTATTAAATTTAGTTGATTGAATTCGACACAGGTTGAGGTTGGTAGGGTACTAGTGATATCCAGGGAGCACTCGACAATTTTTTCGACTAAGTACTGCACACTGTAGATCCTGCCCAAGGGTCTTCAAGTAATCGGGCGCCTAATCCTCAGCACCACTGGGCCTGTATCTAATGGTAGAATTCCCACTTCCAATAATTTGTGATAGATAGAGCTACATAATCCATTGTCATGGGTGATAACTGTCTCAATCCAGACAAGTCTGAACTCCATCAGTCACGACTTCTTATATTAAGATGAAACAGCTGTCCAGTACTCCCTTGGTTTCATTAGTACCCTGCCAACATCAATCTGCAATGAATTTAATTAAATAATGTATTTGTTATGTTATTTGACCCAGTTTCTTACACTTTGCATTTATTTTTGAAATTTGTGCGCATCAAAATCTCCATGTTTCTTTTTTTAGATGTTCTCTTTAACTGAGCTGATGCAAAGTGAGTAATAGATTACAAGGCATACACTAATCTTCGAAATAATACTCAAATATAGTTTTTGTGTTGTTTATATAACATAAAGTAAAATTGTGATTTTTTTTGATGACTTATAGATTAAACTATTTTCTAAACAACTTTATCAGTCATTTTATTGTATACAGAATGCTCGTTATTTCTTACAACAAAATTCTATGCAGTGAAGTATTAGTGATCCAATAGATTTGATGTTAGTTAGTGAAATCTAGTTATTTTAGTCTATACATATTTCATTGTTGTATGATTAAAATCGAATTTACAGAATTTTAGAAAGAAAACTGAGAAGTGAATGCAAATATTTTGTTTAAAGGTTTATTATCATGATTGTTATTCTCGTCAGGTTACAGTTTCTTCTTTAATACATACACAATAAATAACTGAAATTGATCAACAGTACTTACTAATGTTTTTTTTATTAAGACTACTGCTATATAGAATTAAATTATTCGTAATAGATAGTCGTAAATGAAATTCTGTTGCAGACATTTATAATGATCGGTTTCATTTCATTTGAACTAAATGAAAAAGCTATAGATGTTAAAATTGTCTTAAAAAAAGACTTTGATTCCCTTTAGTTACATTGATTGTGTTATAAAACTACACTTTCCAATACTGTAAAAGTATAATGAGACAAATTGAACGTTTCATATAAAACCATTGAACAACTACCGTTAATATTCAACTAAGGAATATTAAACTTTTAAAGATAAACAAGTAAACTGTACACATATGTTTTTATCCGCTGGCGTATGATAGAAAAGTGTCGCAGTGCAAGCAAGAAAAGCTTATTAATCAAACACTTTGTAAATATAACTCATTCAATCAAAACAAGTGCATCACTTAAAATCATATAAAAAGTGAATAGAACGCTATCAGATAGCTAGCTTTAGCCAAGGTTTGAAAGAATTAATGAAGAAAAGATATGAATTAAATCTCTTCTTTTACGAGTTGTAACCGACAACATTCCCAACCTATTTGCTATCCCATCCCCCGTACCCCAAACACGGGGTTTTAATCCACTAACATTCCACTTCTGTTTCCATTTGGTTTCTGATTAGATATTGTCAGTTAGTAATAATAGTACATAATAATATTTCTCCATATTTCGACGAATATTCATAACATTAGAAACATTCTCGCAGCTTACGACACTGATCATTATTTAACTGTTAAAAATTTTCTATTTATTATCATCATTAAAAACTGTAGTTGTGAAGATAGTGCTCTGAAACAAAAATTCATCAGAAGATCTGTTTGAAGCACCTTCTCATTAATGATGTTTATATACATGCGTTATGTTCCATTCCAAATTTTACTTATTCGTATAGATCACTCGGTAACATTAACTGACTGTTGATACGGTAACGACAAACATGTTTGTTATTAATCATATTGAATACCATAGAACTGATCAGGAGTATATGCATTTATTAGATACCATCCTAAGTAAAATAATATTTATCATCGTTTACGTTTCACTTAAATAACTCAATTAGCAATAACAATTTACGTAAACATGGAAATCAGACAAAATATAAAAATGAGAAAACTGTTACAATTTCATATGTCTACAAAACCAGAAGGGTTATCCACTCGTAAACGTATAATACTGAGCCCAACAGGTAGGATTAAAAACTGATTTATTATTAAGATTCATCATTCAGTGATATGGTTTTATAATTTGTATTATGTCTTCTCTAAACTATAACAAGGTTTTTTCTATTTTATTACAACATGACTAATTGAGTATGTTTTAAACAAACGCATAGATAACCTTTCAGTCACAAAAATCTCAATCATAGCAATTACTTTACTCAATAACTTATTTTTAATTATAAGACATAGGTCTCATCAAAATCTTTGGAATATTTAAACTACTTCTCTTGTATAGAACTCAATTGTAAATATTCAAAGCGTTATACCAAAAAAGTTGTTCGATGGTGACAAAGTGTCATTCGTTCTTGTTAATAAGAACTTTTTTTAATCGAATTTTATCTCAGTAATTTTTCAAATATACTGTTATAATGGGGCGAGGAATCGGGATCACATTCTATTGAATCTGTTCATCTGGGATATCTGGACTCCTAGTGTTGCACTACGTTTGTTGAACATCTAATAACTACACTATTTTGCATTGCTCGAATTGTAAGCATTTCATAGACTTATTAACCTATTACCATATCTACTTTTCTTTCCAAGTTAATGTAATTTTACTATGAAATTATTATCACGTTTTCCCTATACCCCCACGCTACCTCTCCAAATTCGGTCTTTAGTGTATTATCTATTTCTTATCACTGGTTGGTTCAGAATTTTCTATATAAAAACCTTTGCTTCATGTTCACTAAACAACATGGGACTGTCTTCCTATTCTTTACACGTTACTTTAATTAATACACAATAATCTCGATAGTCATCTTACTAGAACTTTTGATTCATTTAAATTTGTGAATCAGTGTTCAAAAATATTTACAAAAGAAACACTGAGTAGTTTCCAACGGTTGTTTAAGTAAAATCAATCTACTGTATAAACTACATATTACTGCTGTACATTTATTCATAAAAAAACAAGAATTTCTCCTAGCGAGGAAATCTTTTTTCTTTCCAGTGATTTCATTTTCAAAGCTGTACAATTGCATATGTATATGATAGTAAAATACAATAACACTTAGTTAAATACAGAGACTAGAGAAAATGTGAGTTAAATTAATAACTGCAAATAATCAAATGTAGTAACAAAAACCAAAAATGTATAATGTTATTCTTATTTAAACTGTCCTTGTATACCGGTGAACCTTTGGAATTGAATTATGTAAACAACATAGAAGTTTCAGAATAGATAAGGGGATCACGAGTAATAACTCTAAAGTTAGGTTATGCAATAAGATGAATTAGAAAATTGAGTGTATCTAAGACGTGGGTGGAAACAAGAGTTATGAGTGTTCTTATCAGTGAGAGAGAGATCAACATGGAAAGAAATAACATGTAAAAATTTCATAGAATAAACAAAGTAAAATCAAAATAGTTTAAAATCACTATACAAGGGACAATATTTAAGAAACTCAGTTTAACACGAAAAGTATAATCATTATTAAGTTGAAACAATGTTTTTAATTCTGCACAAATGTCAAGTCTAAAAGGATTATAAAACTAGTGTAATTATAAACTAGATTTGACCAAGTGTAATGCTGAAACCATTAAACTGCTTAGTCCTTGCAATTGGTTTTTTATTTAATGAATTTAAACTAATAACTTCTGGAATCATGCATCTTCCTGAAATATATTTTAATGAAAGTTTTAAGCTTCTCTAGGACATTATCATCTATCATAGAAATGTTGAGTAGAAATATAAATTATCACATTGTCAACTTCATTTGTTTTTTGACAATCATACTGAACATCATCTAAAATAATACAAATATTTTCAAGTTACATGATTCGTGAAGAGATTTCATAAACAGTAAAAATTATTTTTAATAAAACTTAGAATATTTTTACTAATCATCATTATATTGTTACTATAACTCACTACTATAGCGAAACCGATTAACCAGAATCAATGATATAGGTTACTGTCTATCAATTTTATCAAAAGGACATTTTTAAATTGAGCACTGATGATTCTTGAAGTGTAACTTTGACCATCAAATCTTTCTATTCAGTCTACTACAATATAAAGTAAAAAATCTCAATGTTTGAACTACGCGATGGATTAGCCAAATTTTAGACAAAATTGTTTCATAAAGTCATTACTTATAATACTATGTATAACGTCATTCATAGTAGTGTTACATCACTAACTATCAATAGATTTTATGAGTTCTTTAAGTGGACTGTTAATCTTGCACAAAAATTCTTAAGTTCATGTCTAGGTACAAGGTTAATAGTGCTGTCAGTTGAAAGGTAATTTGAGACAAATAGAAGAATCTGTAAAATATAAATAGAATATTTATTATCAGTCATACATTGAAACTGTTAATCAATACACAAAATATTGATTTATTATGGCATCTTTTTATAAGAAAAAAGTATTAGTGCCAAAATCTCAATAAATTGCTTATCGTCATTGACAGCAATATGTAACAAATATAACATTTTCAAATAGTTATCATACCAAAACATTATTCACAACTAACTTTTTACAATTTCCACAGCTCCTATAAGTTAGTAATAATATTTTATATTTAATATTCTTCCCTCCATCCCCATAGTGGACAAATACACACTCATTAGTAAAATTCTATTCATTAAAACTAATGAAAACAATGTAATTGCAACATCTATGTATAGTTATTTTATTGATTCTTCTTCTCTACAATTATACATACGGTAAGCATTTTCTTTTTTGGAAAAAAGAAACACTTTGTTTTTAAAGAACACATAAAACAGTAGTGTAGAGTAATCCGTAGGAAACATTTAGAATGAACATAGATTATTTATTACGAGGACAAACAAATATTCATGTATTATGTGCATTATATTCATAGTATAATAAATTGTATCTGTGAATGGAATAGACAACTTAATAATACAAAAGTGTGAGTAGATTACATTTTCTAACATATTAACTTATGAATGTAACTAAATCAATAATCAGTCATCTAGTAGCTATATTGATAAATATTACAATAAAAGTGATTTGAAATATACAGCAAATAGAGTTTCATACCAAAAACTAGTTTATTTTGACGATAAATAGTAAAATTACTCGATAATACTGATTAGGGAGTATAAATAAATCAACATGAATGAATCTAGGTGAGTTGTCATTTGTATCAGTAAGTGAATTGACAAATGTTACCATGAGCACTAGCGTTATCAACCGTGTCACTAAATTAAAATATCCATTTATTGAACAATGGATATTCATATAGTATTAAGACATGAGAAACATCAGTTGCAATTAAGTAATGAAGCTGAAACCAAAGTCCAAACCTTCATGAAAATTACCTGAAGTAAACCAGTAAACGTATATATCTCATCTCCTCATAGTTATCTATAATAATTTGTGTACTGAAGTTAACTTCATGTAGAGTATAGCAAAGATACATTTCTAAGCAATTTTAGAACTTTACAGCTGCTAAACTATGATAGTATCCTACGTGTATACAGTTCTTATAAGCTGTTCAACAGTATGACAGATTACAGAAATTATTCAACAGATAACAAAGTTATGTGTATCTCTTTATATATTTTGTTGCAATAATAATAAACAGTAAATTTTAATTCAAATCGTGTTACTTATGTGAAGTATTATCAATTAGTGCTAAACATTCTTCAGTACTGAATATAGACTAAAAACGTACTATGTTTAAAAAAATATGTGCACAGTTATTATTAAGCATATGAAGCCTTAAATACAAAAGACAAACACTTCACGATTTCTAGAAAATGTTACTAAAACAAGAAAGTTATAAGCTATCATACTTACACAGAAAAAATAAAATCATTCAGGAACATTTGAATTCAATTTACTTAATCTACTTCCTATATGAGACAATTTTTGAATAAGGCGATCACTATTTTCAAATGAATGATGAAAAAGGCACCCAAAATATTAAAAATTCCAAACTTTAAAACTTGTTCAAATATTTTGATAATCAAAAAAAATTCGCTTATACTGTTATCATTACCTTTTGATTAATCAGCTGAAGAACTATTTTATTTTGAAAAAAATGAACTGATATATATATGAATCTAAAATGATTCTATAACAAAAAATATCCTACATTATCCGTTTCTTCATTTTTAAGATCACTAAACGTTACAAATATAATCATAATCACCAGCGGTGATCAATTGTGATTCTAAAACCAAACTCCTTTACCTGTCATAAAATTTTCGAGTTGATCTTCAAATGACGAACTAAGTAAAACAGATTTTTGCAAAAATGAATCATATCTTTTATCTGGAAAAGAATATATATATATATATATATATATATATATATATATATATAGGATACGTATATTTGGAAGATAATTTTAACAAATTTCATTCTATTAAACACAATTTTCTAATCACAGTAACAGTTAGTGTTAACGTTATTAATGCACCTAACTTGCGTGCCTAAGCATCATATACACTTATAAAACTGGATCTATTTTAATGAGTTCACTTTTTAAACTCCACCCACCAAAAATTATTCCATCGATTGTGTAGTGAGAAGACGGAGTTCATCTGTTCGTCTTAAGAATGCAATTTGAAATGAGTACTTAGGATTAAGAATTGGTTGTAAAGTTACAATTAACTGTTATAATTAGGGTTATAACCTGATTGACTAATTATTAATAGGCTTTTCCATTTTTAGTGAAATAAAGCTCATTATATTATATTATAGTGAGATATATATATATATATATATATATATATATATATATAGATATATATATATACATATACATATATATATATATAATTGTTGGAGCCCCTGCTGTATATATTTATCTGTAAATAATTCTCTGCCTTTTAATAAAACTTTTCGTGACAGAGACATATCATAATAAATTTTACTTCAAATTCTTTGAAAGTAAGATGTGACATCTCAATCGCATTAATGAATCTCCTTATCGTCGATTTTGTGGCTTAACAGCCGTAACATCACGACAAAACTATGATTCATTCATTCGCTATAGAAATATTTATATTGCCTGTAATGTAACTTGTATTTTCCAGACAAACTATTCAGTCATAAATACAATATTGTCATTGGCACATGGTAGTTAATAGACCAATACAATGGTTAGCCCATTCAAAAACCGAGCACGGGCATTTTAAGTATCACATTAGTTCGTTTCCATACTATACTCTCGCTTAAAAGATATAATAAAAATCGTACAAAAATAGATAATATATTTTCAGAGGGTGGAGTTTAAAAAGTGAACTCAGTAAAACAGATCCAGTTTTAAAAGTGTATAGTATGTTTAGGCACGTAGGTCAGGTGTACAAATAAACCACACGTTGAATATATTCACATCAAAGACATATATATATATATATATATATATATATATATATATATATATATATATGTCTCACATTAAGAGCCATTTTATTGTGTTTAAAGTGACTGACAGTTTGGATTCTAATTCTGATATAAGTAATCTCCTTGGTTATATTGTCAGTTTGTTATAAGATGCGGTACTTGGATTTACATTTCACTACCTAGACTAACTTGATTAAATAATTATCTCAAGTGAAGCTTTTTAAATAACCGCAAGTTAAATGGGAATTTCAATGACTTAGATCTGCATATTAATGTTCATCAAAACTTGAAGTTATTTTTCCAAGCAAAAAATATGCCTTAGAATATTTAAAATTTTATCCAAGTCAGTTTCAAGTTTATTGTTTATACCAGAACTTTAAACATCATTTACTCACTTTACTAAAATGATGAAGAACATTCTGACGTACTAATTGTTAGTCTTAACAGTTAATTAAGCACTGTGGAGATTCCTGAACTTGAGTTTAATATCACAAACCGACACGGGTTAGATATTCAGTAAAAACCAGAAATCAACATGGGTAATTAGCTGCTGTGCACTTGACATAAATAAACTTATTTTCGGGTGTTAGACAGTTACATATAGATCGCAAAGAATGAGGTTCTGTAGTATATTGCAAATTGGCTGAAGTAAGGAGTATTAACTGTTTAACTTCTGCTAAGTAAACTAGCAGAGCTGCGAAAAACGGTTCTTGGTTCCTCACCTTGGTGAAGTCGTGCGTGCGCACTATTGAGCAGTCACATACCGGGACGAATTATGAGTCTATCGCTTCCCAGTTTTTCATGGTTGTTTAACCCAGGTTAAACAATGATATCATGTTCAGATATAGTTAAGACAGATCAGAATTTTAATTTGAAATCACGAATCGGTCTGAAGTAGACAATCATTGATCACCAGGAAGCACGGGATAGTTGTTTCGTTCTAGTATGTAATTCTTTAACAGTACGCATCTACGACCCCATCAGGGGAATAACCCAGGACTCACTGGGTTCACAGTGAGCGTTTTTCCACTAGATCACTGAGTCAGTCTCCTAATGGTTGATATTTCTAATTTAGTTAATTCGTGATGAGCTTGAGCAATTCCACTCATTGTTATCAGTGGGTAATTGCCTCGCACCCTACACGCTTGAACTCCACTTGTTATGTTTTCTCACTTGAAGATGGACGCGCATTGTTGAAGATTTCCGTATTAGGGCAAAATAACTGTCCAGTGCTTCCTGGCGATCAATAATTGTCTAATTCAGTACAACTCATGATATCAAATCAAAAATCCAACAGTCTCCATAGCACCCAATTAAATTAGAATTATCAATTAAATCGATCTAAATTGGTAGTACATTCAAGTTTTGGTTAGATGATAATTAAACTAGTAATTTTTAACTAGCTAATAGATTAAACTTCATTATATAAACACTAAAATTACATAAATCGTGATTCATTTTGTCTGTAACTTAAAGGTTATTAGACGATTAATGAAACTATAATGGCTAAAAACATTTTAAACTGTAAATATGGAAAGAGTATAAAAAAAGTTGAGTACAACGAAATATGTTTGCGATGTAATCACTATGCCACTTTGCTGCATGATCAGTGTGAGATTAACGGAAATTAGGTCTAAATTGATCATAACGTCTTCAGAATGATCAATTTAGACCTAATTTCCGTTAATCTCACACTGATCATGCAGCAAAGTGGCATAGTGATTACGTCGCAAACATATTTCGTTGTACTCAACTTATATATATATATATATATATATATATATATGATTCCCTCCTAAATTAGTAATACTGTTACCAATATTTAAAGTAAACAAATTATTACCATTTCAACCTATGAAGCGTATCATTTACCTACTGATGACAGCAATAATAATCACCAAGAAGAGTGTTATCCATGACCTCATATCGACTGAAAAATCATTGGATAGTAAGAAGCTTTAAACAATTATTTCCCTCATACGTGGCATTTCACTTCAATGCTCATCCATGAGTCTACCATGAATCTAGAACAGGAATTACAACGAGTGTTCCCCATAGAACACTCACTTAAAATATAATGGACTTTATTTCCGACTATGGTCGCTTGTGACAAGCTTGACTATCATTCGATGATATGGTTAATAACTATCTTGCCCTGTCTGAACTCCAATAGTTATAGCTCCATATTATAGTTTTGGTGAAGTAATTTTTAAAATCAAGTGATACTCTTCAATTCAGTCAAATAGATCAAAGTTGTATAAATGTATATTTTGAAAAGAACGTATCTTTTTACATTTCATAAAATGGATGCGTAAGGAAAGATATAAACCAGATGGAAGGTTTTGAGAAGCAAGTGCTTGATAGTCTGTGAATTGTTCATGTAAATTGTTCAAGCTACTCATGAAGAAACGATTATTAAATGGTTTATAAATTGAACAATTAATAATAATATAGTAGACAACTGAAACTTAGAACGTCAAGTATATTGTATGATGTATTCAATTTCGGTTTCTTATTCATTAAAGTTCATACGTTTGGGTTAAATAATTGTAATTGTTTATTATGCGCTCATATTATATGTAGTAAGTACAGGAACTGGTAATTAAATTCTTTAGAATGATTACTTTATATTGCAGTTTAGTATCATATGTTTGGTGGTGAATCATATAAAGGTTAAGGAATTAAAAAGTTCTATGGAGAAATTAAATTAGGATAAATTAGTCCTTAAGTCGGCAGTAACAAATGATGATCTATTCGATCTGTTAGATGACCTTCACGTAAAATAGCCCAAGATGATTCATTATTCATTCTGACTGAATTGAATTAGGTTCATCGAAATATATTTTGGAGTCACAACGTTTGCCCGTATTAGTCGAACAGTATTAAGTACATATATCACTCCCAATATATTCTGGTATTTCAGTTACTGATGCTATTTATGAATAGTCCTTAATGTATTTATACACAAACGGCAATTTAGATGTCAAGGCGACAAATGCAGACGATACATAAAAGTTATTTTAATAAAACACTAACAATAGTTATAACTTGGATAATCATGGATGTACTCGCCATTTCTAAAAATAAAATGCAAAATCGAAAAATTCTCTTTGGAGAAATTATTGACATATTAAATAATGACACGGCCGTAAAGTGATTTAAGATAGAATCATAAAATCGAAGTCAACATAGTAAGTAGTTCTAATGGTCTCGATATATCAAATAATCTTAAGAATTTCAATTTATTACTAATAATTACAATCAATACAGTTAATGACAAAAAGCAACAGTGAAATACAAACAGCAATACCAGTGATGTGCATGCTAAATCTGATTAAATCACTTTGCATTAGTTATAAGCAAAATGAATCACTGTTGTGATCTGCTGAATTGTTCAGTGATCAAGTAAGCTTGTAATAACTCATAGAACAAACTATGAGTGAGGAAAAAAGCAAAAAAAATGTGTGAAGAGCTAAAATGCACAGGATATAGTGATTAAAACCACTTCATTAGAGCAATCAGTACACGCTTCTGTGTGACGCAATTTACATGCATCCAAAAACAGCTACTCATAATTTGGCTAACAAGTTAGATAATACACGGTAATTTGTATATTCAATTCAAATAGCTAGATATTGTTAATTGGTTAATACTGTGTTTAAAACTGCAGAACATGAATTTTATAAAAAGATTTATGCATTTACAACCTGAATTCCTTTTATTACATTAAATCCATATCTCATACTTACTTTCATCAAAAGTTAGTTAATAGAAAGTCTACAGCTTTCATTTCTTAATTCATTTATAAATAAGTATAATTACAATATATTTGAATTTTCCGGTTGATTTGAAATTGACTGAAATTGATCAGTCTCTGTTACCATATATGCATCTTGAGCGGCTTGCCTCAGTATAGCGATAGTTCATAAGTATTGTTTGAGTTGGATTGTGGCTGATAAGAGGAGTCTAGTAGTAGCCTAGTGGTGAACGAGGGAATGTTTGCGTGAAACAAACTATGTTTAAGTTCTGGTGTGCAGATCACCACTGTAATGCAGATACATTCTAGGTGACGGGTCCCAAATAGGACGAAACGGGTATCCTAGATTCCGCTTGCTATCCACAATCCAATTCAAAAAAATCATAAATTAAGTTTTGAATTACAATTAATTGATTAGTTATTTCGCATATAATTAGTGTTTTACAATAGAATTTCCTACAATCAAGAAACAACAGTTTGAATAAAGTGAGGAAAGTATTTACAGGACCGTCCAATTCTTAGATCTAGGAATCGTACGAAGAGATGATGGAATTTGAAAAGGGTTTATATTCTAGAAAGATACATGGAATGTGAAATATCACATTTTCACAGACTTATTAAACGAAATATGAACGTGGTTTACTGAAATCATTCTACTGTAAAACTAAACGATTGTGTACTACTTATAAACTTGAAAATAAGGTTACAGTAAAGAAAATATATCTGTTAAAACGGCTACCCAGAAATATCGCAATAATTGAAACCAAAAATCCGAAGTCGAAAAACGCACAAAGAAATAATTATTTATTCAATTAATGTTTAAAGGTGATCAAATTGCCAAAAATGTCAATCAACGACTTGAGGCAGCCGTCGAACAAGCATTCCCTTTCTCCAAACTACTTATATTATGTACAACACAATGTTCAGTAAGTTAAACAAAAGTGGATAATTATTTGTCTCATGTCAATCTCAACTGTATTTACCAGTTCAGATGTTCTTGCACAAATAGTTACATTAGAAGGACAAAAAGACAGGCATCCTCACGATTTATTGAATACATCTGGAAGAACTTATGACCGAAAGGAAAAAAGACTCTCAAACGATCAATCGCACACCATCTAACAGACACTACATAAAGTTGATAAAACAGTTGCGTTTGGAACTACCAATAAACAACAGAAATCGATTATATTAAAATTTCCCCAGGCCATTACAATTAGAAGATTCAAACTTATTTTTTAGATAATGAGTCAGTAGTTAATTCTCAATTGCCGTGATAAAAACAGACTAATGACTTCTTCTCCAACTATTCATGACCTAACTTCAGTGAGATATATTTCAATGTTTTTCTCTTTTCTTACCTTCATATGTCCTTAACAAAATACGTGCTCATAATCGAAACCTTTCAATTATTCTCTAGAACTTACATTACTTCTTTACACTTCAATATTCCTTCACATTACGTAATAAACTCCAAATTATTCATCCTGTTTATTTATAAATACTCTAAATTAAACTTCGTCACAGCTTCACGTTCCAAACAATCTGTTGATGTCAATTAAACATTTCAACTCATAATCCATATGTGTATTAATATTTCGATTTATTTAAAATCAATGGTCTATACGCAGATAATGATGCAAAGAAATACATTGAATTTAAAGTGTTCTGCGAATACTGTCCTCACTTTATTCAAATTGTTAAAGGTAATCAGCTGTATCAAATAGCGACATATCTTGCGCAAAGGAATAGCAGCCCCTTCAGAATAAAACATTAATCTACAGTTGTATCTAATATCGTTACTTCCTTCATTTTTATTACATCCTAATGAAAAATAAACGTGTTAGTACGCATTGATAAGTAAACCACCAATTGTCAGCCACTTAGAATTGAAGTTTTTTGGGAGTAATTGAAGACTATAGAATACCCAGATATCTTCAATGCACCATAATCATATAGTAAAGTTTTCAGTATATGAAACCATTAAATGCTGATTCATCTATATCAAGGAGGCGACAATCAGCATAATAGTAGAACGGATAATCTAAGAGATGCGGAATTATATCGAAATAGCTTAGAGTCATTTACATTTCGTCTTTTCCTCAATGTTAAATAACTTACGACTCTACACCCACCTATCCTTATTTTCACCAATTCTTTTCTCACATTATTGTTATTCGGAAATATCATAACTTAAAATGGAAAACTAATGTGACACAGTTCTACAGAATGAAGACTATAGCAGTCTACATACAAACTCGTCTGAATATGTAGGCTGATTCAGCTAGATGAATGAGGATAAACCCAATTAAGAGATATGATTTAAGACGGTATCTCGTGTATGAATAATTATATTTCTAACCGATGAAACGTAACATATGAGTGAATGTGGTGATCAACTGTTTATTTCAATCAATTGAAAATCCCATTGAACTTGAGAACAGCAAGGGTATTATTTTCAATATCATATATATTTAGGTTCTTAATCTTCCAGGTTTTCACTAAACGGAGACGTAGATAAACATACTTGATGGGACGCTTAGAAGTATTGATTACTATCACTAGTTCAAACGATTGATAATAATAATAATAATAAACAATTAATAAAACATAATCACATTAAAGAGTATTGCTGAAGCAAAGTTTTCAGCACAAATCGTAAATATCTCATTAATACAGGAAATTAAAGAGTGAAAGTACACCCTAAGTAAAAAATTGTTTTAATCATCTGGTGTATAAGAAGTGTAGAAGTAACAATGGACACAAAAAGGCATCAACGTCCTACAGTACCCAAACGCTCCCTAATTTTAATGAGAACACATTGATACTGATTGTAACAGACATCTACAAATGATCCGAATAGGACAATAATAGTAATAAAACACGAGGTAAAGTATTAGATGGATGGGGAGAAAGACAAGAGCAACAACATGCAAAATACGAAGAGATCAAAATGTAACAAAACAATTTGGTATTCTTCAAATGAATTCTGGACAGCATCGACGAAATCATTTTCTAATGACAACAGTTATGTGATCGAATTAGGAGAGCTCGATTTTGTGCAAACAGAAAGTAGCCAAGCGTAAAACCGAATAGAACTGCCAATAACAAATAGACATTATATGTCATTACAATCAACATAAGCATATAGCCCATAAATGCATGTATCATATGCAACATAGTTTGAATGAGATGATAACGTGTACAGTAGCTAAATTGTTCATAGAAACAATAGAAAAATAAGAAATTAGTATTAATTGACAACTGAAGTAATAAAATCTAAAATTAGACAATTGAAACACTGATGTAATTTAGTGATAGCAACAAACACATCATACTTTACTAAAACTCACTTCACGACTCAGGATATGTAGACAATATAGTCCTCTTCGGTGAGTACGCTGATAACATGCAGAGTTATCGGAGAGCTTTGAGTCACAATGAAAGTATGTTTAGGATGAATTGCCCTACCACTGAGTCGAAATGATACTTTAGGACTAATCCAGACCACTGCTTAAGTTGGTCCCAAAGAGTGAAGTAGTCGAGTGTATTGGCAACCTCACTTATCATGAAAGTCCCATCAGTCATGGTAGATAAGTGACTGATAAAATCACGAAACGGATTCATAAAGTATATTTCGCTTTTGCCAGCTCACATCGTAGACTAGATATCCCTCTGTCGAACAAAGGACGAGTATACTGTACACAATTCACCCTCATCCCTTGGGAAAATGGCGAATCAATCGATGAGGTTGTGAAATGGTTGAGACATCTCTTACGTAGGTTCAACCGCTGCTTACATTGACCCACTACGATATTTTGTGTAGAATTAGGATGGGAGAAAAATAGGGATGGCCAAACAAAGACGTGGCATCAGTTTGTGGAGTCGCAGAGTTGATGTGAGTTATCGTGGTAGATACAGACGATGACATTATAGTCTATGTGATAATAGTGACCAGAGATCGGAGAAGTTGGGTGACCACTGAGAATTAATTACAGTAGCATAAATGCATTTTAAACTACCTTATTCTTGTGCATATACGCTTTAATTGATTCTTGTTGAACGGTATGCTGGCAATAATTTAGCAAATTTAATTTCATCGTGCTAGTGTCGTATGAAACATTAAAAACTCTCAGTCATTCAGTTGTAAATAACGTAGAACCTGGAAAATATGTGCATCCATGCAAGTTTCCACAGCGAGCCAGCATATTACAGAAAGATGAATGCAAAATTAGTAGTAGTAATAGTTACATCAGTGGAAATAAAGAGTGAACATGGAGAATATAGTTTCGGAGAAACAATTAATCCGTGGAAACCACACTCGGGACTTAAAGAAAGTGGAAGAAACTGGTATACGGTTGATCCTGATGACCTGCGGGTGTGACCCCAGTACCTATAGGACAAATGTTTGAAATCAGTAATACACAGTCTTTTTTGAGTAGTTCGTGTTGCGTTAGCTGTGTACTTGTTAACATTTTATCGACAGAGGTGAGAATCTGTGGAGTAAGGTAAAGTATGTACATTTGACACAACTTTATTCAACTCTAACCTTTCTTTATGGGTAGGAGAAATCCCTATAACGCTGGTTGTTTGAAGAAGCCAACTTACAACCTTTACATACCATTACAGTCGGCAGTACAACTTCGTACTCAAAACTAAGGCTTACTGTTTTTAGTCCTACGGCTTTTGAACAGACCAGCCTGGGACGATAGGATTTTGAGGGACAATTGTTCCAGCTAGTACACCCCGATAGGCAAGTCAGATAATCACGTCAAGGTGTAAGCATTTATGTTTACAAGAGATATTTAAATTATTTAATTAAATTATAATAAGACTATAAAACAAACTACTTTGAAATGGGACCACATTTGTAGTGGTTAGATTTAACTATTCGATTATTAAGAACTTAAGGAAATTTTGGAATGTAAATAAATTTAAAGAAGCAGCCTACTGTTTACTAGATAAAATGCATGTATCACATGTCTCTTACAAATAAATGTATCATATGATAAGGAGACTGAAAAACTAAATAATATTGAAATAAAACTGACATTAAGTTTATACTTAACAGGTATGAGTTATTACTGAACAAAAATGGCACCACAAAATCAAACCATCTTAGGTATAATATGTGAAACTAAGTAAACACGCATTTGACTTTATGCCACAATCTAACGATTTGAATTTGAAGTTCTCAATAGTGATTATGCTTCATAAAACTACATCCTGAGATATTCTAAGAGGAAAGTTATTTCGACTGCATGACAATATATTGGCTTGTATAATATAAAGAGTTAAACACTCATAGTTTTGATGTGTTGTTTTTATTCGTTTTAGAATGATCTTGGTTGGGTATCACTGAAAAGCTGTTTCATTCTAGTACGAGACTGTGAGTGATTTTAGTCGATTAAGTCATGTCTATATTTATTCAAAAAATACGATGAAACATTGTATCAATGAGGAAATAATTCGAATATTTGTAATATATGAATAGACAGCTAAGGAAACACAATTACAGAATATTTTACGATAGTAGTTACTTATAATCGAATGTTGACTAGTGGTTCTAAAACCTTGTCAAAGAATTAAGGAGTGAAACATGTTGAAGTTACATGTAAACGAGTGGTATATGATATTGTATATCTGTATGTAGTGACGTTATCGAGATTTCTCGGTTCATACGATTACCAATAGACTAACGAGAGTAAGATAAACAAAACCTCATAACGGTCACATGAAATTCTACTTCAAGAATTTAGAAAAGCCTACAATAATTACAATAGACATTTGGGAAACATAAAAACTATGAAAATTAAATCTCATAGTTGAATAGTCGTTTTAGTATGATTCTAGATAATAAACTGTCCGAATTATCACCCAATTAAGACTGATGTTTTACTAAACCAATATCGAACAAGCATTATTGAAAATGAATAATCTCGATTTTGTAGCTATTTACTAATATAAGACTTTCAACTAAGAAAGTGCTGTCAGTTAGTCATTAACAATCTAGAACCAGGCACATGTGCGTAGGTCTAAGTTACCATACCACAATACCACGACGAGATTAAATTTACAACATTAACGCAACAATATAATTCAACAGGAAGAAATGAAACAAACGTATGCACGAAAGAATAATAGAAACTAGGATCTAAAGGAACATAAAGAGAGAGTACACTTGCTACACTGAGACCGATTCTGAGCCCTATCACCTAGCAACTGATCACGATTACCACGCCCACCCCAATTAAGTAGTCTAAATCTACTAACATGGCTCAGACTAAGAGCAAAAGACTCCATGAAGTGATACCACGTTTTGGTTTGGCTGCACTTACCTTTATTACACCCTACTTAAAGGTAGAAAAATGCATTCCGTGTGCTTAGTATGTTGCTCTAGGTGTTTAGGAGACACTGCATATTTTCAGTATCTTCATCGAGTAAGACTCTATTGTCTGTATATTCTAAGTAGATAAGTGGGCTCCTGTTTGCTAAGAACAATCGGATAATCAGGATGAAATTGAAGAAGACGGTCTCCATTATCCGTCCGCTGGGCTGGTATGCTAAAAAATCCTCATAAGTATTTTTCAGCTTGACTTAACCTGCCAACTTGGGTGTTAAAATCCTTTGCTATGATCATTATATCTGAGTGTTTACTTTTCTGAAGTAGGCTAGAAAACTTCCTGTAGAATTCGTTTTTTACTCCATCTAAGCCACAGTCGGTGGGGGTATGGGTAGAAACGACAAAAATGCAACAACATCCTTATATTTTTCGAGTTCTTACTGTGTCATTTAGACGGATAACGCTTTGGTGACTGTCAACAGGAATCCATTCAAGGACTGCCTACTCTGCTCAAAAACTTAGTTATGCCTAGCATCAGTAATACTACGAGAGCCTGCTGTCGGGTCCCCAAATAAGTGAAAAGCACACAGTGTTGGTTTTCTGGACTGATTAAGCGACTTTAACTGAATGGCCACGATTGGGTCCTAAATGCGTGTTTACAAAACACAGCATACTTCAGTGGTGAGAGCTTCAAGGGTTTTAGTCAGTGAAGCCTATTGACTCATTTAACAAAAGGTTAGAACATTAAAAGCCCCAACATGCAATTGAGTATGGCTTCAAGAAACCTGGAATAACGCTTCGTGAAATTAAATCACTAGTGATACATACTGGCAAAGTGACAGAATGATGGGGGTTGGGAGTAAAAGAGGAGGAAA
This sequence comes from Schistosoma japonicum, assembly GCA_025215515.1. NCBI lineage: Eukaryota > Metazoa > Platyhelminthes > Trematoda > Strigeidida > Schistosomatidae > Schistosoma > Schistosoma japonicum. The sequence goes on along the minus strand of CM046061.1, from coordinate 63,166,129 downwards.
TATTAAAGGGATAAGGGGTTTGATTGTGAACGGAATGATTTCGAGAGCTGTTAGAGGTGTCAGGACGGTTACAACTGCCCGATCACCACATCGTGAAAAGGTTCTTATTCTCGATGCACCTGAAAAGTAAATCGGTTAGGGCAGGTCTGAAAGACCTGAAAGCATGACCGCAATTTCCAAGGGATAGCTGCTTAGAACCGGTCACACAACCATTTTGATGGGGATTCGTGAAGTACGGTGAGATGTACGCTTTTAGGGTTGACCCATCTATCTTTTATGAGGCAGCATGGCTGCTATACTGATCGTCTGAAATAAACACCATACTGCCGTCGTATCTCTGTACAGCCAGCAATGTGACTTTGTCCTTGGACATTAATTTTGCTGATTTTAATCCCACTGAGCATCAACCGATTCGTCCGACATGATAGGACCTTATGGAAAGAATGATCCAGCTAGTATATTCCGATTGAATCATGATAGGCGAAATCGACAACCACGGCGAGAAAGAACCAACAATCGAGTCAAAAAGTGCCCATATTTTGTTTATTTCCAATTTTCATCAATATTACAAGCTAAAATTTGAGAAGGAGAGCTTCGTGTTTACATGGTTTGCAGGTTACAAAATTACATGTCAATCCGAAATGGGAAAAAACACCATAAAACACGAAAATGGTAATATTGACTGAAAATATTGTCAAGAAAAATATATGGTAGGTTTTTATATGTCATCGCCAATTATACTTTCGTCGTATTATATAATCTTAGGTTTGTGTACCGCCATATGAATAACCAATGGTGTTGCCTCCAATCATAATATGCATTTAATAATAAATTAGCTGGTTAAATGTTAAATGATATTAAACTAAGTTAAAAACCAAACAATTCAGTGGTTGTTGTAGTGAAGTAATTTTAAACAAGCGTTACAACACTACAAGCTATTCGGATATTTAGAAGTGAATGGAAAATATGCTTACAAAATTGAAATGAGTTTATGTGTAAACAAGGAGATCAAACTGGAATAGATTTCTTAAGGTATACACATAGCTTTACAAACAGCTGATTAAAAAAATACATATATATAATATATACAAAGTAGTTAGTAAACTCTAATATTTTTGCGACTTTGTATATGTATTACTACCATATAAGTAAATTACCAGTTTGAAATCAGTATTATTTGAATATGTGGTACGAAATTAAGTTAAATATTATCTGAATGATGATCTAGTGTGATTAAAGTACTTGCAATTAAACTAAAAAGTTTTAGGCTACAACACCGTTCCGCTTATTTTTGTTTGAAGAACTTAGTAGTATCGTTAGCCTTCAAACAACAAAAGCAGAGATGCAAAGTGACTACATATATATGTACTAAGTAAAGAAGTATATCAATAGTTAATAAACATGAAGTTAATGGTTCCTAACTTAATGAAAGTGCAATTTCATTCAGAATTCGTCAGTATCACTACATTATAGTATAATATGAACTATAGACAAATCGTTACTATTAATTTAATCTAATTTAGCCTAAATATCTCTGATTAAATTTTAGTGGTCATCATACAAACGATATCATATGATTGATAGAAGGATATAAGTTAACTGGGCATGATAATTTAAAATAGTTAATTGCATGTTTAGACAATGAAGTTATCTTGGTGAGATTTTACTGATGTTGAATTTTATGCGTAGAAAAAAATCTCAAACTATTTTAGCTATTTTAACATCGACTGAGACAGTGAGCAACTTCATAAAAATTATAACTAAAAAGAAAATGTACAAAGTATAAAATATATGGAAGGTTTTGTGAGCCAATAAGAGTGAAGTACTGGGTGAGAATATTTAAGTCATTATTACTCCCACCCCCTCAACTTGCGATCCTGTAAAATTTCTGCAATCCTTAATTTAATAAAACTTTATTGCATATGATAACAGTAGAAATATTTATACATTAAGTATTGTAACATTTGGATTCAATGACAATTTTACTTAAACGGACGAAAGTGTCACATTAGTCTCTCAACTTAATTCAACGAATCTTCCTTAAAATAATACGAAACTACTAGAAAATCTAGGGATAATCTATTAAAAATCTGAAAGTGGAACAGCGTCCACTAACCATATCATACAGTAGTAAATGAAGTGACTAAATACAGTGAATTGAATATTACTGATTTACATTAGTACACATGATAATTGTCAAACTTGAAGTCAAACCAGATACTCTACAAAATCAAAACAGAATATGACAACTATTTGTAGGTGAGAAAATAACTTCCTTGCATTTTGAAAATCAAATGGCATTCAGGATTCCTATTATAGACGTAATGCATTAATAAATAAATTGCAGAAACAATTTACAAATAGCAAGATACTTACGAGCGAAGTTTCTCATAATAAGAATTTTGCAAAACACTGACATGAACTTCTTCATTAGACTCGACTGGATTAAGATAACCTTTGTTTGAATTTGTATCTGATGGATTTTGGCAACCAGGACATGACGGACCACCGTAGGAATTCTCAACACGTCCACATCGATTGTTACATGCTGCCCGTAGAAGCAAGTTTTGTCGTAATGACTAGGATAAGAAAGTGTGTTATGTCATTTAAGGTAAAAATAAAATGGAAATTTTATTTGTCATAACTTAAAGCACAAGATGTGAATAAATACAACAAAAGCATATTGTGATAGCACGATTAAGGTACAAACAATGAAGTTCTATTTAACTTATACTACCATTTAAAAAAATAAATTATCAGACAGAACGTGCATTATTTTTAAGAGATATATATCAACATATATTTAGGCAGAGTGTAGAACTGTAAACGACAAAAAATTAACATATTATTGTCAACATTACAATTTCCCGTGTACATATCATGTTTGATGGTAGTTTTATTATAATGCACTCTGATTATCCATTATTACTATTAGTGCTATCATTATTATACGCTAGTATTTTGAAGAATCTTTCTCTACATTCACAAAACAGATATTCAATCGGAACATTTTCAAAAATGAAGATCAAATCACTGTGAACCACTGGATTGGGTTCAACACCATCTACTTCGAATTAGATAGACTATTAATCGTACAAATAAGTATGTGCGTCGAATAAATTAAAATAATTTGCGCGACTGGGTTAATCACCGCTCAATTGCAATGAAGCCTATGTTATTAAGTACAGACTATACATTTTCTTTGAATCAAGACTAAGAGTGGGTGAAGAAGCTTGCGTTAAAATCTTTGAATCAAAGCCTAATTTATAAGATAAACTTATCACCAAACAAATTAAAGTGATGAGTCGATTCGAATTGTTAGGACTTGCAAATAACAGAGAAAATAAGTATAAGAAATTAATGGAAGTTAAAGGCGCAGCAAAATATATGACTAGAAGTGTCTCAATAAAACAACCTCGCAACAGAGGAAAATAAAGTAGGAAATACGGTATACGAGTATATTTGAATTTCATATTTACATAACTGTACCTCCTTAACAAACCTAGCTAGTAAAATTAAATTCTAACACAAATTCAATATTTGAACTGATGTATTGCTTGGGTTCGAACATACTGTAGTGTTTATTTCACTTCTCTAAACAAGATGACAATCAGTACAGATTTAGGTTTGTATCATTTAACATATCACCCGCACAAGATCAGTACTAAACATCAGTATAGTACAAGTGAAAGTCAGCTGACACTACAGTAATACCTTGTGATTAACAATCTAGTACATCTATAATACCTGAAATCACCTTTCATAATCACATTTTACAGTAACATATAATAACCCACTGACTTATTATCAATGTTATGAATCGCAGTAATTAGTAGTCAACGGTCGATAGCACTACCTACATAAATAATTCAGAGGTAATTGACCAGCTCTATATAAGTAGAAAGATATAAAAAACTAGCTAATCAGTATTAACGGGAAAGTATGAGAAACTGTTCAGAGATGTTGAATTTTTCCGCAGCTAAATTTATTGTTTTGACGAGAGAATTCAAAAGATAATATCTCCTCGACATTCTCATTTTAAAGATCTACAATTTGTATACTGTGTCTTCAGAAGCAGTAAGTATTCTAGTAGGGCAATAATGTGAAATTAACCCAAAAATTGTCTTTTTGATAAAACTGATTGACTGAAATGAGGTAACGGAGATTCCTATTACTATTAACGGTTTTGATCAGTCCAGAAGACTGCTTGCTCACAGTTTATACACGACAGCAAAAATAAAAACAAATGCGTCTGTGAGATCTTAAAGCAGATACACATGTAGAAAAGCAGTATCGACTTAGTTCTAATAGTGTAAAAGGACATTTCAGTTTATATGCGGTCAAACGACTGAGTTCAATGAAAGATGCAGCCATTTCTCAAAGTCTAGACGCATATTAATCCATGTTTTTAAACTTAATACAGGTAACGTATTGCAACTTATTGTGTAATAAAATGATAATCGGTCGACCTAAAAACATAGGACATGTACTTGGCGTTAATCACTTATTTTAGTATATATTTTAAGATACTTTACTCATATCATGGAAACACTGAGGACAGATGGAGATGAAATTCGAATAATTATCGGTAATTGCAAACCGTTGTTTTGTCAAATTGAAAACAATTAACCCGAACTGGTCATTAGTTCAGAAAATCAGTTGTAATTGTAATGTGTTGGATCATAAATGCGAATTTAGCAATGCTATGATGGACGATTCAAGAGGAATAGCGAACTTTCGAATTTACATTTCAGAAGACTACTTCAATTATTTTAGTTGCGTGTAAAATAAACATTTTATTTCTATCATTATTATGTCCCTCTCGTCCTATTCTCCAGTATGTCACACCAACTGTTAATAGATCATTTACATTTGCAAACTACAGCAAAGTGATTGGGTATAAGTTACTTCAGTTCACTGCCACTGTCTCTCATTTTGTGTGGATAATAATTTTCTAATTGGCTGAATGTGTGATCTGGTTTGTGTATATAAAGAAATGCTTGAAATACAATATCTATCCGATTAATTTATCGGTTTGTGTCATTCATATTTCGGCTTGGGATTGAATGGGTATCGGACAGACGTGAAGGGACCAGTTAGGCTCTTATTGGCATCGTTACTGTAACTTCATCCGCACAAAGTTATATCAAACAATTGGTCAAACGCATCAATAATAACAGTTTTTTGACGTCGTAGCAAGCAAAACCATTTATTACCTTGAATAATAACAAGATAACAATTATTATTCATTATATTTGTCCTTATCAGGTCAACGTGACAGTATTTTGGCGAAATTGAGATAATAGCAAGCGCTCAACTGGATAGGTGAACAATGAGGGCCCATACTGGTGATGTGCATAAGCGAAATGATTATTACTGATGTGCTATATCAAAAAGAGCCGTAACCGAAATCCAATTAAAATACTGGCTATTAGTTGGTACACATTATGCATCCCGAAAATATTTAGTTAGAAAACAATTCACAGCATATTTACAATGTTTCAGTTATTGGAAGCTATCAAATGACGTGATTTTAAACCTAGCCAGATCCCCATAACACAAATGATTTCACCCAAGAAATATGATGCGAAAGTTTACTTCATTAACATAGATCTTGCACAAGACTCTGAGGACAAAAAGCAACATGTTACAATCCATTATCATAGCTCAATAAGATGGGTACCGAATTGGAAGTAGCAAAGAAATAGGACATTCAGAACATGATTTCGAAAGTAGGAGATTAATCATGGAAACAGAGGTATAACATAATTAAAGGTTTGAGACTTAACGGATAGTGTGACTAACTGTGAGTAAATATGACCCGAATTTTAGCCAAACTAGTTGATGGAACCAGACTATTATTCTTAAAAAAACTCTTGAGGCAGTTCATTCAGTCTTAAATATATTCCTCGTTTCAGATTAGCTATAGCTATTTCGAATAAGGAAGAGTTGGCAAGTCTAATTTGACCTCCAAATCAGGCTCTTTGTGAAGTGGGTAACTGTTGAGTAGCTGGAGGTCAAATGAACAGATCTTTGAAGTGTTCCGCCTACCGTGCCTATAACATCAGGGTGGAACGTTCAATAAAAGAACAAAATAGCAAGGAAACGCTGAATTTTACTAGCTTAGCTTATAATCCAAAATATTTTACTTATGATGTGACCGAGAATTCTACCCTAACAAAGTGGTCAGAAGCAAATCGTGTTCAGGGACTACAATTAAACTAGTAATCCAGTCTTGAAAAACTGCTAGTTTTATGTTTTAGGAATGTCTTAATGATCTCTACACTATGTGTTAACCATCAGTTTAGCGATTAAATGGAAAAGGTGAAGATGTGATCAGTCTATTAAACGGTGCAATTAAATGTCAGACAGACAGATACAACGTAGGACCAGGCACATAAGTGCATCGGTCCAAGTTGCCACACCTCAACAGCATAGCAAGATGATCACCGAATTCATAGAATCAGTTACTTTAATGGTAGTAATATATAAAAGGAAGATTGCATATAAGGATATAATATGTAGAGAGAGAGAGAGAGAAAAAAATTAGTTTGTAGAAAGAAAGGTAGAGTAATTTTAGTCTCAAGGTGTACGTGAAGACAAAGAGTGTATACACCTACGCCATTGTGATCGATTCTGAGCCATGTCACCAAGAGTCTCCAACCACTGGGTACGGCAGTCACGCGGACCCCAACCAGGTAGTCGACATCTACCAATGTGGCTCAGACCAGAAGTTAGTGACTTCAACGACTGATGCCACGTTTTGGTTTGGCCGCCCCTAACCCTTTTCCAACCCACCCCAATACTAGTCATCATTGAGCGACGTGGTAACCGGTATTCGGACATACGTAACACATGCCCCAACCATCTCAGTCGATGAAGTTTCATAACCTCATCAACAGATTTACCATTATTCCCTAATACCCTTCGTCTAACCTCATTATTAGTTATCCGGAGATCCCAGCAGGTACGAGATATATTTCTAAGACATCTGTGATCAAATGTTAGTAACCTACGAGTGTCTTCTACCCTTAATGGCCATGTTTCACAGCCGTAAAGTAGAACAGGACGAACTGCTGTGCAATATACTCGTCCTTTAGTTGATAGACGAATATCACGCCTACGCCATAGATGACGTAAGTTGGCAAAAGCCAAACGAGCCTTTCGAATTCGTGCAGAAATTTCCTCAGACACCAACCCATTAGGGCTGATCAGACTTCCAAGATAAGTGAAGTTATCAACGCATTCAACTTCTTCACTCCCTATCCTTAGTTTAGGGGTTGACGCAGGCCAGTCCTGAAGTAACAATTTACACTTAGAGGGGGAGAAACGCATCCCAAACATCCTGGCATTGTTGCTCAGTGCGACCAGAAGACTCTGCATCTTATCAGTGTCTTCACCAAACAGGACTATGTCGTCTGCGTATTCTAAGTCGATAAGTGGACCTCCTGGAAGGAGATCAATCCCATAAAATTCAGCCGAAGAAAGCGTTACTTCTAGTAGCACGTCTATGATAAAATTAAACAAAAACGGAGATAGTGGGCAGCCTTGACGGACACCACTTGAGGTCGCAAAGTCAGATGACAGTTCGCCATAAGCTCTGACTCGACTGGTAGTGTTCGAGTAAAGAGCCTTCACAAGGTTTATGTACTTCTGAGGTACACCTTTTAATGACAGACACTGCCACAGAACCTCACGGTCAACTGAGTCGAATGCTGCCTTTAAGTCGAGGAAAATGTAGAACAGCTGTGTTAGATTATCATCCGTTGGTTAGACGATATCTCGGATAGAATCAAAGAATCATGCAACTCAGTGGCTTTAAAAACCACCAGACACACCTCAGAATATAAGCTAGTAGTAGTTCAGGTGTAGTTGTATTTTACATTAAAATGTGCTGTTACAAAGAGGGAACTTTTTTGTGTCTTTCATCTAGGTTGCATCCATTATAATTGTTTTGTTATTAAAAAACAACGTTTCAGTATTCATTTTCTATGCAACTATCATTTCTTTTTATAGCAAAATTTCGGTGCCTCATTTACTAAGCTTCGAAGGTTATAAATAGTTAAATGTAACAGTATAACCTCGAAAAGTAGACTATATGTATCTCAGGTAAGCAACCTTAAACACTGAGATCAAAGAGGTAATTATTTTATTCGAATAGAAACAGAAGTGATTAACAAAGAAATAGAATAACAACTTACTTCTAGAGCTTCATATATGATGGCAAAAATAAAAGAGCCAAAACATGCTACAATTGCTTCTATAAGTTAAGAACAAGGTTTAAAAAGAATATAATTTACTTCCGACCGTATCGATAATCCACGATGAAAACAGCAAAGTGTAATGAAGATCTGTATTGAAATACATCTATAAGTAATTCTGTATAAGAAATATAAACAATACTTTCATATCCATGGAATGACCACTCGACTGCATACTAGAATGGTCCGGTGAATGATGGGAATGATCCATACTTTTAGTTGGATGGATATTTTCAGGTTTAGTAGACAAAACGACGTCTATAGGGAAGGCATTTTAAAAACCATAACAGATAATATGTAATTAGAATTTGAAACTAGTGTTCTTAAATTTTTTAAGACTCATGACGTCGTAAAATCAAACCGATAATGTGAAACATATAATGTAGAAATCAAAGCTGATATAACAGTATGATAGGACAAGTAGCAACTAGAACAATCAAATGATTCATAGTAAAGATAGAAGAGGATAAAACACTAAGTAAGCTACAAACCTAATTAAATAATTAAATAACTAAATAATCTATAAGTATCGAAATTAAACAAGGCTTTATTTTTTTTCAACCACAGAGTCAGCTAGCCATAAGCAACGCTGAGTATGGAAGATATATATGCATCAGTTCACGTTACTACATCACATCAGAATAACAAGATGGATACCAAAGTGGTGGTAGTCGTCGAGAAAGCTGGTGGTTAGGCACAACTACCTTATCAACCAAATAGCTGTTTTTAAATAGTTCCATACATATGACTTCGGCACGATTTAAATGGTTTAGAATCGAATCCTGTACCACTATTCAAAAATTGTTTACAACTAGAGCTCTACAACAGTGAATCATACGGTCTGTAATAATTTGAATATAAATAATGATACCAATGTAAATAAACTTATTTGATTACACATCCCACTCGCTCTTCCTTCTCAGGTCATACTAACATTTAGTTTTACATTTAAAAAAATGTTTTAAAATACGGCATGAATTTGAGCCGCACAGTGAGGAGACGTAACACTCCAGAGAAAATACAGTCAAAATAATGCAATAAATAAAAGGCTTCGAAGTTTTATCCACACATCATAAGATGAGAGATCAAGCTATGTTGAGCCATATCGGTAGATTTTGACTACCTGGTGGGGGTCGGCGTGATAATCGTGACCAGTGGCTGTAGACACTAGGTGACATGGCTTAGAATCGGTCTCAGTGTAGCAAGTGTACTCTGTCTTTGTGTCCTTTTAGATCCTAGTTTCTATTATTCTCTCGTGCATACATTTGTTCCATTTCTTCCTGTTGCATTATATTGTTGGGTTAATCTTGTGAATTCGATTTCGTCGTAAACATGTGGTGCAACAACTTGAACCTACGTGCATGTAGACCGGATTTTATATTGCCAATGACTGATCGTCTACTTGATAGGTTTTCTGTCCATATTTAAACCCTAACTTTTTTCCCACATTTTTGTAATTATTTAATTCGATGTTACTATCACGATGTTACCATTTACTTTGTTTTATATTTTAGTGTTGATCACGAGCGACGAATCACAACTAAGACCATTATCCATCCAAGACTTGACTATCTAAAATGTAAGTGTTTATCAAAAGAGCAAACACGTCACAGTTGGATATTACTTAAAGTTATAGTGCTTCATGATGAAAATAATCAATGGAGTGAGTGTACATTTTCAAGACAAGATTTTGACCCACATTCAATATCTTATTAAGAAAGAGGCAATCATTTACATCCTTCGAATAGGTCTATTTAAAATTGCGTTATGGATCCAATAAATGATTTGACAGCAATTCAAATGAACAAATATGTTTGATTATTTATGTATATAACTGATACTACTGTGGAGCAGAAAGACTGAACAGTAGGGATAACCGCAAAATACATGACGTTAAATAACATGCCTTTATTTTCAATTAAAAATATACGAGTTACTGAATTACCAGGATGGGAAAACACTTAATTGTGACAAGTTATCCGTATCAATTCATGGCACACTAAAACACGACCTTTCACAAATATTTTAAAAATAAACTTGAGTATGCCCATTTACATTTAGTAGTTTGAAAACGTATTTTGTTGGAGTAAACATTTACAGTAGGTGAGAGACGAAATGTCGAGTGTTTGGTATACGTTTAGGCAAAAATGAGACTAGATAGTCAAAATAGACAACAGACAGGCTGCTAAGTGAATTCGGAAGACAAGCTAACTATACAGCGTGAATACAGACGAAAATTAGACTATTTAGTGTAGATTTAGGCGATGAGGTGTGAATTTGTAAATATGTTTCATTGAACGGAACAGCTTACGAAAAAGAAATGTGCGAATAAATATTTATTCATTAGCACTCGAAAAATTGCATTCTAGCCTCTAATCGCCATTAAAATTCGTCTGTATTTTCACTTATTTGGCTTTTATTTACAATTTACAGAATGATAGGGGATTCGGAATTTTCATACAACTTTAGCCTAGTAGCAAGGTGAGCGCGGACGTAGCTGCTAGATATCATAAAAATAAAGTTCATTGGGTTATTCAATTCCAGATAAAAATGTGTACAAACTCACAATACTAAGATCTCGACAATACTTAAAACGGTTTGCCTTTAGCCAAAAACTTTTTTTATTCCAGGGAGTGCAAGGCGGTGAACGTAAGCAAATCTGGAATAAAGTAAGAGAAAAGAGGTGGGCCAATGTCTCAGTAAGCACATCAGATGCACTGACATTTGGTAGTGAAACTAACCGATTAAAATCGGAAATGACACAAGCTTGAAGTGAACATCATATTCGGCGCGTATCTGTTTGATGCAGTTTCAGTTTCAGTTGTGAGAATAATGGGTCGTATGACATGCATCGCTTCTCTCATTACGCTATCCCATGGATATACTGTCACTCTGAAAAGACGCCCCCTGATTATACTGATGCCATTTATTTTGGTAAGGGGTTCCAGTCGTGACCACCTTTCAACTCAAGTTTATTCGATCGTGGATCTAAGACCTTTATATGATGGCCTCGGAGATAGCTGTTTCTGGAAGAAGTAAAAAAATGGACAAGTTTATGCCAAGCTCTGACAAAATATTGAATGACTGTATGAGATCTCGTTTCAACAGTACGACAAGAAAACTAAGTTATTAACTGGAGCGATAAATAATCCCCTAAATAAATCGTTTCATAGGCTTTCATCATTGATGCTGAGCATGTTTGTTTTGGCGAACATGACTGATTAAAGGCGCTTAGTTGAGCTTCGTCACCAGTTCACGACACAACGTAAGGAGCAACTTTCTTTCTAGTTTGCCAGCCTAGACGTTGCTATCCCACTGACACTCTACTCATGATAAAATATAACTCCTCCTTCTCCTCCATCACTCACTGTCTTTTCATTTATCCCTATTCACACATGCGGGTTTAATTGTTAGAAATTGCTCAGATTATACGACAAGCGTTACTCAGTCATATATCAGGTGCACTTCATAACGTTTTAGTCGCTTCTATTATGGGAGGCTGGAGAGTCTTGTTATCAAGTTAATGCCTACTCGCTGAACCCGCTCAAGAGTATCTGATTCTTCGATTTGGCATGCACTAGCTTCTTGAATATAATATTCTAGATGAGGTCTTATGTAGGTAAAACAAATAGTGCTGGATATATTTCCACCAAAACATTTGAAAGCTCTACAAAGAAACCGCAACTCACGAAATCCCGTAGTTGTAGGTGTTTTGCAATATTCTAACGTCTCCAGATTGCTACTTATGATAACCCTAAATTTCTTTTGTCTTATAAGTAATGTCGCAAGTGTTTTATCCTCCGTGTATTGATAGCTAGCCGAGTGTGGCGATCGGCCAGTGGATTGTTGGTATTTTAGCATCCTCGAATATTGTCATGAACACACACCGTACACGCTGGCAATAATGAGCATTGAATTTTATAAATAATTATCGGTCATACATGTAGACGACTGAAAGTAGGCTTCAGGTCCTTCGGCTTCTCTATATTTCACATAATCAGATTATGAGAAGACCGAAGATTTTTAGAATTTGTGTATACCCTGTTTGAGACTGTCTCAGTAGTCTTCTTTAGACTTGTTAAGGAAAATTTCCCATTTTTTGTTTTACCTTTCTTATGCATCCATTTCAGAACATTTTCACGCCTTTTGTATTAAGGGCACGTCATGGCTATAAATTTTAGTTCTTAGTTCTTGTTTTTCCTGAGAGCGGTGTTTTATTCATTGAAGTTGATTTCACCTTACACATTGGATAGACTCGGTACTGTGAACAAACTTTATTAAGTTTAGCTTCCCTTTAAAAAAACATAAGGCTGGATGACTCGTGTCAGTCCTGAAAATGGACATTTTCCAGTCGATCTTTCTTTATCTGAATGTCTTTACAGATACAGCTACAACTGCATGTCTGAAAAATTGTGTTCTGTTTGTAGACAGTTTTACGTTAATGGTCGGCTGGCATATAATTGTCTTCAGGACCGTGAACACTTTAGGGTATCTCCATGAATTTACTGATCTAAAAGTCGAAAGTCACTGCTGTTTGATTGGGTGACATTGAATATATCCACAACAGTCAAGTCACTCATCATAGTAAAACGTTATTTTCCTCTACTTTTAATATTGTATTTTTAAAAAAAAATAATGTAACGGACTTTTTGAAGTAGATATAAATTATGTCTGTAGCGATCTTCTGATTCGCTAAAACTGATCGTCCCTCTCGTTTTATTATGAAGTTTGCGAGATTTTAATAACCTGTTCTAAAACTGAGCTGTTTTTAATAGAACAGATCGTATTCACTCCTACACTTAAGTGACACTTCACGTAAAATACTTCACAAAATCTCAGGAAACAAGCAAGTCAGACTCTCCTTAAAACGGTTCTAATGTTCGTGATGAATACCCGTTCTGATGGAAAGACTAAGTTTTTCTATCTTCAGGTGACTTTTCTTGAATTATACAGAGATCAAAGCCTACACTTAAAGGGTTTGAGAGGAAAGCTGCATGTAGGGTCAGTAAAATACCCGACCCCATTGCATCTACTAACCTCTATTTAAATGCTTAGTGAGGATCATGTCTCCTGAAAACAATACTTAAATTGTGATGCTGATGATGAGGGGTGAAATTAATTTGAGTCATAAGGAAATATGTGACATATAACTTGCGGCATTTTTCGGCTCTTTATTGTAACTGTTATATCAAATACAACTTAAATCTTACTGGCTTTGTATTAATCAAGAAGTTGTGATGTGTTAGAATGTGGGAGTCCTCGGATAGTGTAACTTACTTTACATTTCACGTAGGTTGAACAATAGTAGTTATACTAAGTAAACGATCATATAGATAGGCCAGTTGAGACCATTGATTGGTGATTTAGCCTCTTTGATAAGGTAGTTTCACCAGTGCATGGGAAGCATCCATATAGGTGCCTTATATACTACAGGTCGTTTCGTAAATACGGCTGGATATTAACATATACGAATACGGTCTATCTTTATTCTTTGAATTCGATGTCATATGCTGATCTGAGATGAATGATTACTGGAAACTAGTATGAAGTGAAGAGTTGTTTTGTCCTGAAGTGGGACTCCTCAGCAATACACATACACGGATTTGCTAAGTCGTTGATTCCAGAATGAAGTTCATCCAGGTAATGTGAAGCCTAAGATGGAAACGAATACCTATTGCGATACTGGCTTTTACAACAAACTTGGAATCAACTCAGACTCGAGTGAAAAGCATTATGAGAAATCATATATTTTTAATCTTTTAACACAAATCTAGCGTTCTCTTGATTTATATACTGAAACGCATTTATACCAAAATTAGCAAAGCTTCACCAGAGTAAAATCTTCAGCAGAAAAACTGGAAACCGCTGGGATTTACTTCCGCACAACTGCTTTAAGTCTTTTTCAAACTCACAAATCTAGCCATAAGGAAAAAATCTAGACATGTCACTTAGAAAACAGTCCCAGTATTTATGGACATAATTAACAGTACTGCATTAAGTGTATTAAGCACTTAGAACTTCAGGTAGTTTTTCCAAACTGATTTTCTTGATAGAACTTTGACTTATTTGCTGTGTGAAATCCTTACTCTTGGTCTGTTTAACTTTTATTCAGACATTTTGTTTCCAAACTCACTCTTGCATTTAACTGCCTGTTCCCAAAATCCGGATGGCCAGAATTCGTTGATTAAGTTTGTCGTAATTCCCTCACTTTTTGCGCAGGACGATTATATTGAACAGGGTAATATGTATTATTTAAACTTCAACTTCTCTGAGGCCCTTAGTAACTAAAATATTTTCTTGTGTTTTCATAAGAGTAAAGATGAATGGGAGATTGTTAGTACGATTGTATTGTCAGTGGAATGTCTAACGCCACCACGTCATCCATCTCTAAGGAAAACGAAAAAAGGCTGATGAGGATGATGGGGAAATATGTATTCTGCTTTATTAGACTTTGTTTCGGTAAGCTTATATTCTTTATATATTCTTTTCAAACGTATCATTTTAAATACAATTTAAATCTAGGCTAGTCTTGTATTAATTTACGAGCCTGGCCACTAAAGTTATAGTGTGCCGAGTCGATCAGGTCATCAAACTGTGTAACTTACACGCAACTTCACATTCGTCAAGCAGTTGCACGACACCATTTATCTTGAGATAAGGGCTAGATAAGTAGACAATTATAAAAATAAGCTAATTAAGACAATGGTAGATACTACTAACAAAATTCCTACACTATCACATACTTAACAACCACTTTGATAGCTATGAAGAATATCATGGTGACTGAATGGTTTGTTCTTTCCGCTCACTTCTTGAATAAGATTACGAAGTGAAGTCTGAATCGTTTGAAATCAAAGGTATTTAAAACCCTCGCCTCCCTTATGGTTCCATAAGCTTAAGCTAAATTAGTTTCAAAGTTTTTGCGGAATGTATTGACCAACATAGTATGCTGGTGATATCTTCTCTAGCTGCCGATTACTCTCCGAGTGAATCATAGGTCCAATCATACATGCAAATAAAGTAGTGGACAAAAAAATCTACCAACAACAATCAACTCCTTAACATTCTCTACTCTGTATCGTAAGTTAAAGTTAATTTTTCTTACCAAGGTCTTGCTTAATAGTCTGCTAAGCGTAATTTCTGTTGCGTCGCGAGATGTTGGCTAGGGTTGAAGGAGGATGGAAGAAGGGTAAGGGCGGCCAAACCAAAACATGGCATCAGTCCATGAAGTCTTTGACTGTTGGTCTAAGCCATGTTGGTAGATGCAGATTACTTGGTTGGGGTCCGCGTGATAGTCACAATAAATGGCTGGAGACATGGCTCAGAATCTGTCACAGTGGCGCAAGTGTATTCACTCTCTAACTTCATCTAAATCTTGAATCTTATTATTAGTTTCTGCATACATTTACTTCACCCCCCTTTCTTGTATTCTGCTATTATGTTACCTCTGTAATCTCGTAGTGTTAATGTGGTATGGCAACTTGAACCTATGGGCGGATTAGCCCGGTTCCACATTGTTGATGATGATAATTTTCTGACTCATTAAAACATCACCCGAACGTACTAAAGCATCTAATTACTTTGACGTTTAGCGAGCAGTGATGGCTACAAGTATAACAATAAACAGGAATGCACAATCCAACTGCTGAGACAATAAGGTTTAACTTTCCGGATATCACATCTTTTCTTATATTAGCGTGTAAAGGTACTTGGACAAAGACTCAAAGTTGACCCCAGTGGAATAGCTCAGTTCATTCTTTAACAGTTTTAAATAATGTGAACCTTGTTATTTGGAATTTTTATTTCACAGCCTAACTCGTTTCAATTACTTGAAAGTAATTTTGCCACTTCTCGAAAGTCATACTTCTTAAAAGAGACCTGATCAGTGGGGAAATGATGACTGAAGTTGAAGTTAACGTATCCGTTTGAACCGTTAAATAATCCAAGCAATATCCTTAGCGCTGTCGAACCCTGATTACCATAAAAAGACAGATGGACGACTAGACAGAGTACTGATGTCTACATAAGACGGAGACAACCCTAGGTGACTGAAACGAAATTACATTTTTACTGGCCATCCAGAACTAGTAAATCAATATCTAGTTAACAGATCACAACCCAGGTTCTCGTTCCAATTTGATTATTATAACAGAAATCTAACTGAATAAAAACCATACACTAGATTAAGAACGAAATTACATAACTCACTATGTACAAACTAAACAGATACAACTTAAGGATACACTCGAAACCATTAACATAACTTAGTTACCTAAGCTTCAGTAGATAACATGCAGTCCGAACCTGTGATTCAACAATTTAATGTTGAATTATTTAGTAACCAGTTTTAACATAACTGGTCCAAGTATATGGATATACTAAATTGATTATTGACAGCTACTTTGGGCCACTCGTCATACAAAATCCGTTGTGGTCGATAATGTGCGACTTTAGGAGTGTAAAACGTGAAGTAGAATAAACAGCAATCATAGTCACTTTACATACCTAACAGAAACTTTGAATTCGTGCTGTGCATTTGAAATGAGTTGATTGAGAGCTTCGTTTGGTTGATAGAATCCAAGAAGAATTATTTCTCTTAATCCTGGAAGCTGAATAGCAATGTTAAACTCTAGCAAGTACCTTAGAGAAAGCTTCAATATGATGATAAACAACAGGAAACCCAGCGATTGGAAAAAGTGGTTTAGGCAACTCTAAAGAAAGTGGTCTAAAACGAGTGCCTTTATGTGAAAATATAGTCACGACCTTAATTATTACCTTTACATGGTCCACCGATCAAAATGATAGCCTTAATTTTTTTCGTACTATCAGTTAGTACGACATCATCACTTTCCATACTTCTGTGGGGATAATTTTAGATCAAGTGTATGTGTATTTTGTTTACAACACCAGAATTGAGACACTAAAACAAAATGAATATAGATAGACACGATGTATAAATTAAAATTCAAACTATACGTTTCTACACTTCACATCTCAAAATATTATCAGTGATATAATAAGTATGATGTAGCGACGTGAATCGATGCATGAATGTACCAATCTCTATGTTCTTCATGACTGACTAATTGACTGCATTAGTCACTCTTATTGTCAATTCATTAACCAAATCAACTGTAGACATTCATAAATAATTTATGGCTGCGTCGTGTTATATTAATAAAATATTTGGTCTTATATGTATACAGACGATTGTTAACGGAATTCCTTCTCTGAATGAAATTTCTATCTAGATGGGAATGTTGAAACCTAGGTAGGTCTAAACCTGAAACCAAAATACCTCTGAATCACGTTTTATTTTGCAGTTAGAAAGTACTAAAACGTGCACAGAGTTGTCGTAATGTTTGATTGGGAAGTTAATATTTATGTAGCGAGAAATTATTTCTGACACGACACAAAGTGGGAAGCATCTCTCTAGTTAGCCAGCCTAGACGTTGCTATCTCCTTGACGCTCTATTTACGATCAAATATAACTTCCCCTTCATTCTTCACTGCCATTGGATTTATTCCCATTCGTACGACTGGGTTTAATCGTTAGAAGTTGCTTTGATTATATGACAAACTTAACTTGGCCATATAATGGATGTACTCCAAATACTTATTGTTTCAAAACTGTTTCAACGTAACGGTTGCGTTGTCTGTTATACATAATGTACCTTGTTCTGAGATTATGTATTTCCTTTATATGTTGGTACTCAAAAAATATGTCTGTACTAATCCTCGTCTTGAAAATAGCCTTGTTTGTTGATACTGTGCATTAGTAAACAAGTAACTGATACAGTCTCGTCAGAGTGAGGGAAAGACTATCAACCATTGAGGTGTAGTTTATGAACTAAATAGACTCAATCCCACTGTGATCATGCACTACTGCTAAGATATTTTAAGATGCTGACTCAAAGTTCTTTCGATTGTGACTAGCACCTTTGCTCATGCTGCACTGGAATTGATAAGGTCTGACTCAGAGTATATTTAGGGGGCATTCAGGTGCACAAATAACCAGCACAAAGTAAAATCATGGAACGCCATTGGATTCAGGTTACCTACAAACGAATTTACCCTAAACAAGGACAAACAACAGAAGTCCTACCCCTCAAATCCAAAGTGAATTATAAGATGAAAATCTTGGAGACAACTGTGGTCACTAGACGGAAAACATCTGACACTACGAGTTCAAGCACTTCAAAGCACACCACTCTTAGACCTAATGATGTAAAGTCTCCGAGTTACGGATGTTCACTAACACTTAGAGCTACTTTCGTCAAGAATGGCTATCAAGTTAGTAAAACTTTGTAAACAGTTTTCTTCGAGCAGACCTCAACCAATGGCCTCAAAAACAATAAGCGTTACCCGAAAATGCCTCACAGATCAAAAATAATATTTCCATAGGTCCATTAAACTTCTCAAGTACTATCCTATTAGAAACCCTTACGTACTCAGGCGTGGGTACTTGAGGGTTTCTGCAAAACCCTGCGCGTTCCTAGTCACGCCGTCTCCTAATACCAACGTTAATATAAGTCTAAAACGGGTTATTTTATTTAATGTCAAAGAAAGCGGTACCACCTCTCTCACAGAGATAGTCATAGCAACTCCAAAACTAGATAAAAACTACCTTCTAATCAAAATATTGGTTATATGTCATCTATTCCCTGGAGGATCTCCCAGGCCAGTGCGGATCATTCTGAATAACATAAGGTAGTCTGGGTAGATACTACTTAGAGCTTCCTTACTACGACCCAGACAGAAACTTTCGAACATTAGGACCCTGTCCAACAGATCCTGGCCAATGGGAGAGTTGTTCAGAAGACAGAAAAAAGACCGAACTAGTGGGACGTAGTGCTTCATTATCATAAATGGCACCACTAAACTAAGGGGTGGGTCGAAAGATGGCAATCTAACCAAGTGCATGAATCAATAGAATCGCATCTTGGAGAGACACTTCAATAGATGCACGAATAAACAAAACAGAGGTTGCACGGATAAGTTCATTTAAATCCTTCGCCACAGTATATGTTAGTGTTTGTCAACTTAGATAACCAAGAAATGGTAACAGTCCTGCTACAGGTCCGGTATGGCAAATTCTTCGCTCTTCTGGAGGGGAGTAACATAAAGCAGGTCTAGACACGCGGGGAAAGCAAGTATAAAAGTAAGTGTAACATCCTCAGTCTCTCCACAATTGGTCGTTAAGCATCTCGAATGTGATGATTATGCATTAAATGTTTACTCTACACTGTTAGACAAACATCTAGATACATAAGTGATCTGAAAGAATTGGGAAATGTTGTAAGTAATACATTCTTGAAAATACCAGGATTGTCGGTCAACTAAGGGCTGACTTGCCAATTAGGTTTCTTTCTATTGACCTTTTTCACCCTACATATATCATGCGGGACAATAATTTTGCTACATGCACCTGTTTTTACAGTATTATCATAAATACGGTCAAAATTACTCAAAATTAGGGGACAATTACGCGTTAAGTAAGCCAATATGATAATTCTCTGTAAAACTGGATTTAGAGTGAGGTTACTGCTGTAGAACTGCACTGTAATATCTTCCAAACATTCCTTAATGACAGACCATATTCGCTAGAGAGTGGCGTGTAGTAATTTGCCATACTGCTCGTGAAGTAATTACTTCCATACTCACCCATCTAAACGTACCGTGGTTTACTTTGAAAAGAAGTTGTTACCCGTGTCTGGGTGGGGGATATTAGAGCCCAGATTCCCCCTTAAATAAATTATATATTCAAGCTAAGACATAAAGTACTTAAATTTAAATTGAATGAAGCGAATCGGTGGCATTCGGCACTCCCATTTCTGATGTTGAAAAATAACATAGACAACATGAGAAACTTGTATATTGCGCATAAAGCTAGCAACTTAATTTCGCTTAATATTGAAACGTACAAAGGGATAAAGGTGAATATCATTTGTGTAAACACTAAGTGGCCCTAGTATCACTCCTTCTGCCTCCATAAAAAGCTTAAGCATAGCCCTCCGAAGATACTCTGGAGGTATCTTCCCATTGGCATTCCCCAGCTAACAAAGCCTATTCAATCTTGGGGCTTCTGTCTAGATCTTCAGGTAGTCTAACTCTTCAACTTCTCACCTATGTTAAGAGTGCATACCTGAGACCAAAGCTTGAAAAATACCCATATAATATGTCCTTTTATTTTATGAAGGATATTACTAACTTGTGACGTCTTCAAGAAAAAGCAACCGAAAAAGCAGTTGTGATAAAATATAAACAACACACAACCCGACTTTAATCATTAAACTTACATCCTGCTCAGTGTGGAAAGATCAGGGTGGCATATGGTCTCGCTCCATTATATAACGTATAACTGTCCTCATCGTAGCAAATCGACCATAAGATTTGGTTCTAAATGAAATTTAGGAGAACATCCTTAATGAACAGAACACAAAACTCTAGCTGGAATTCGTGCTAATGTCTTTTGATTAGAGTAATCAAACTTTGGAATGTTTACTCGGTAAGGCTGTATTGGAACCTTCCACTGAGTCTTTTACAATAAGGTTTAATTCTTATCTAGGCTCTGTGGACACTTGGGAAGGGACGATACTGTAGGCGTAGTAACTTGGCTACTTCTATTTTTTAGTCCTTAATCATTTTCCTCTCAGTTTTGGAAAAAATACAGCAAATGCCATGCTCTCTGGAACCAAGAACACTCATCCAACTTACACGCTCATCCTCAAGAGACGACAGTTAGCTTATTTCACCACGCAGAATTGAAATCAAAAGTTTAAGAAATATTTATACGCCTCTTTTATTGATATGTGAAACTTGTTCTTCGTCCCACCTCATTGCTTGTATTAGATACCAAAGTCTATGACTACTGTGTGTATTGGACAGTGTGGAAAGAAAGTGATCGGATTGATGTTAGGATGTTTTCGGGAGTAAATTGCATTCATACAAACTTTAGGTTCGTTTAATATATGGTGATAATTGTTAAAAATGATACAAATGTCTATTTTGTTAATAATCGCATCCTACCCTAGATTTTCAGCGGGTTTTACAACATCGACCTAATGCTTTGTCTACACACCAGTTGTCCTACAACTTCATCAAAGTGAAAGATACGACAGTGACGATAGTGTTGAAACGTATGCGCTGAAAATGCTAGGTGACACAAAATCACTGCTCGTTTCTTTGACTTCCTATCAGGCTAGGATCATTAATTTTCCATAAGTTGTTTTTATCTCATTATCGGTCTAGTTTTCAACCTGAAATAATTTTTTATTAAATCTGAATAAAAGTTGCCCTGTTCAATATATATCTACTGACCCCTCCCTATTTAATAAACTTTATCGAGTGTAAAAGCATTATCAAGCCTACTAAGAACTTCATTTATGATCAAATGACAGGTCATATATTCGATTCTTGGTTGAACATCTACGAACGCATATCCTTTGTTTTGGGAATTTCGAATCCCCAACAGTTGTCAGATAACAAGTATGGGCAAAACAGCGTCAACCCCAGGGGCTTACAACCTGTGAAGTTGTGCAAGTCAGTGTTCTAGGACTCTTTCAATCTATAATGTATATCGATAATATATTCAGGTGCTTCGTCGAAAGAAACCCGTACTTATATATTGATAGCACAAAAGTAGTCTATAATGAACACAACGACCCTAGTAAATAGTGCTCAGACTGATGTCTAGGATTCAGTGCAATAAAGTATTGACTGATGTGAATATAGAAGACAGAAAACTTGAAATTCAGCCTGTACTCGCTAACAACACACATCCTAGACCTAGCTCCTTGACCAATTCAAAGTAAACAATGTCCTCATAGCACCGGCTTTTCTTAGCACATCTGCGCTAAACTATCTAAATCAGGACAGCACTCAAAATTGTTATAAAAAATTTCTATCAAAATTAGTCAAGACTCACTCCATAAAAATATGTATAGAACCTATGCCTGAGTACTATTCCTACCTATTTAGCGATCTACGGACGAGTGACAAACTGATTATGGAGGATGCACAACACTACCTTACACAAAAGTTGGTTAGAAGCAACTCCAAAGCTAATTATGAAACTAGATAACACTTGCTCAAACTCGAACCACTCTGAAAAAAGAACTTAGATCAGACTTGATTCTTTTCTATAAATTGCTACGAGGTCTGACTTACACCTCAGCTAATATTGCCTACCGTACCCGTACTCAAGACTATTACCTAAGAAACAAACTCCACTGAGTCGAAATTGAAAAGATGCAGAACAAAAGATCAGGCGAACTTTTATCCAGCTAGGTACGGGCAAATGTGGAACAAACCACCGACAGAGGTAAGCATAGCAGCATTTTGCAAGCCAGTAACTACGGCTTTCAAAACTACTGGCCTATTGGCTGACTGAAGCCAATCTTTCGTTCACGTCGGAATTAATAGCCTACCTCAATATTTAAAGTTGGCTGGACGTCGTGGGTTAACAACATGATTAATTTTCTGAGTAAATGGTATTAATGGACCATTCTAATTTCATCTAAAGTTACTTGCCAGTACACAACGACTTATCGTTAATCAGGCCATGATGTTGATCCTCTTAATTTCTGCACATTACAAGTTTTTCCAGGAACTATACGATATTTTTGTGATGTATACATATCTTTTCAATTTAGCAGGATGTCGAACAGCCACTATTTTGCCCGAATAACGACCCCGCACAGTCGCCAGTACCTCACGATGGTTTTCCACCTAACTTAGTAATGTAATAATATAACGCATCGATAACCTGGGCCAACATGACTAGTTTTTACATCATAAAACAACGTTGAACACTTACGTTTACTGTCATAAGACAATCACACGGTG
This sequence comes from Schistosoma japonicum, assembly GCA_025215515.1. Taxonomy (NCBI): domain Eukaryota; kingdom Metazoa; phylum Platyhelminthes; class Trematoda; order Strigeidida; family Schistosomatidae; genus Schistosoma; species Schistosoma japonicum. The sequence goes on along the minus strand of CM046061.1, from coordinate 63,143,021 downwards.
ATATAAACGATTCATGTTGTTCTTCACCTGGATTACTGTAAGGTCTTATTCTTTCTGGGTGCCACATAGTTAACAATTTAAAACAGCGTCTGTTATCCTATGTAAACCGCCTAAGTCTACATCATACGTATTATGCATCTTACCCCTTTTTATGTACTTTGTCCCCTCTATTATGTGCATTCGTGTATTAGCTATATACCACAACGACTCATCCTGCGAACTGCCGTGAGTTCTGCAGTCAACTACAGAACACTGGTGATAATAGTTAGATTTTTCCTTCACTTTCATATGTCCCTCTATATCACCACCTCTTCGAGCCTATAGGTTACTCTCATAAGAAATTGATCTCCATTAAGCAACCTACTTTCTACTCTAGTTAGCAATATAATTACCTAATGTATCAATAACTCACTGTTCAAAATTAGTGCGTATAGATCACACCACCACGTCAGAATGTCTCCATAAACATGTTTAGTTGGCGTTTCTTACCGAGTATTAAATACTCTTAGTCTGGTCCTGCATCTGGACATGCTCTATGATCTACTCTGTTTATTCCCAACTGTTTCCTGGAATCATAACGCCCGAAGTAAAAGCGCGCAGTTGTTTGTCAGAAATGCACCATGACATAATGCATTACCTCTAGTATCCTAGTACTGTGAACTTTGCTGTCGTTGGTTCTGTTTCCAATTCATATCTTCACATAGTATGGATTTCCTAACAGTGACTCTTCATCGAAATCAATGCATGTAGATGAACCCATATCACTCTGATTATGCCTACAAACTAGTATACCATCATGTACAAACTATTACATGTAACTGCATTGTATTTTAATACGGTACAAATGGTCAGTGCTGAACGACTTGGTATTTTGTACTTTATGTAGAGCTATACTAAACGTCTGGATAAAACTTTCAGTTTTTGGAGAAACACTGTAAATTCTCAAGCGCCACGTCCAACTAGAAGATTCTGCTTTAAACTTATAAGTACTACTTAATAATATACTGTTTTAAACAAGTATGCCGTAGTTTTCTAAGCGTGATTACTTTCATACAACACGTACGGTACAACTGTTTACTGGGAAATTCAGCCGGTGAAATATTATAAATAGCGACAAAAATTTATTAAAAACTCAACAAAATCGAGCATAAGATTCATAATCACAGTAGTAGTTATGTATCAGTCTGTAGTGTATTATGATCCTTGTGCGTCTTTATACTTGTGAGTGTCTGTAAATTTACCCATCACTCCATTGATGTGTTGACCTTCACATTTGGTACTTGATACTGACTTAGCTTTCTATAGTTCATTAAATGACCCATACTCTAGATAAGTAGTGTAATATATATGTATATATAAATACGAATTGGCTTAGACGTAGGCTTAACTACTTACCCAAATCCTAACGCAAGGTTAGTGGCTTGATGCAGTCGCTTGCTTATGTAAAGTTACACTGCCCAATGACTCTACTAGCCTGGCTTAGCTTAACCTTGTCGGCCAAGTTTCTTGATTACAATACTCGTCCTAGAAAACGAATGTTTACGCAAGTAGCACACATATTCAATGTGGCATGACTTGTGATGGATACTGACGAACATATTGTTAAAAAAACGACTTGGATATGGTAATTGTTTATTTGGTGAATATATATGTCATTAATAATATCTTAATATTAATTTTTATTACCTATTTGCACGTCCGTTGCGTTTACCGATCAATATTTGTTGTAGGCTTGCTGCCCTTGGTCGTCTAAATGTATTGTGATCAGACTTTGTCCCTTGTCACCCCGCAACTCACCTTGTGTGCTATTTACTGTTTCAACTTTCACGCGACTTTCCGCTACCTACTACTTATAAACAATATTATTAGTATTATCCACCACACTCACCCCTTCATCTAAGTGTTGTACTTGCTGGCATATCACTAGACTCAAAGATGAAAAGTTCAAGTTAGCATAGAACAAGGTAAAGATACAATAATAGCTATTTCTTAATAAGTCTCCCCTGAAAAGTAAATGGAAAATTTAATCGCATAACAGATACCTAGCGCCTCAATGGTTATGATGCTTAAAGAAGAGGTTAAAAGTCCACAGTTACCATTTCTTGGTTATCTAAGTTGACAAACACTAACATATACTGTGGTGAAGGATTTAAATGAACTTATCCGTGCAACCTCTGTTTTGTTTATTCGTGCATCTATTGAAGTGTCTCTCCGAGATGCGATTCTATTGATTCATGCACTTGGTTAGATTGCCATCTTTCGACCCACCCCTTAGTTTAGTGGTGCCATTTATGATAATGAAGCACTACGTCCCACTAGTTTGGTCTTTTTTCTGTCTTCTGAACAACTCTCCCATTGGCCAGGATCTGTTGGACAGGGTTCTAATGTTCGAAAGTTTCTGTCTGGGTCGTAGTAAGGAAGCTCTAAGTAGTATCTACCCAGACTACCTTATGTTATTCAGAATGATCCGCACTGGCCTGGGAGATCCTCCAGGGAATAGATGACATATAACCAATATTTTGATTAGAAGGTAGTTTTTATCTAGTTTTGGAGTTGCTATGACTATCTCTGTGAGAGAAGTGGTACCGCTTTCTTTGACATAAAATAAAATAACCCGTTTTAGACTTATATTAACGTTGGTATTAGGAGACGGCGTGACTAGGAACGCGCAGGGTTTTGCAGAAACCCTCAAGTACCCACGCCTGAGTATGTAAGGGTTTCTAATAGGATAGTACTTGAGAAGTTTAATGGACCTATGGAAATATTATTTTTGATCTGTGAGGCATTTTCGGGTAACGCTTATTGTTTTTGAGGCCATTGGTTGAGGTCTGCTCGAAGAAAACTGTTTACAAAGTTTTACTAACTTGATAGCCATTCTTGACGAAAGTAGCTCTAAGTGTTAGTGAACATCCGTAACTCGGAGACTTTACATCATTAGGTCTAAGAGTGGTGTACTTTGAAGTGCTTGAACTCGTAGTGTCAGATGTTTTCCGTCTAGTGACCACAGTTGTCTCCAAGATTTTCATCTTATAATTCACTTTGGATTTGAGGCGTAGGACTTCTGGTGTTTGTCCTTGTTTAGGGTAAATTCGTTTGTAGGTAACCTGAATCCAATGGCGTTCCATGATTTTACTTTGTGCTGGTTATTTGTGCACCTGAATGCCCCCTAAATATACTCTGAGTCAGACCTTATCAATTCCAGTGCAGCATGAGCAAAGGTGCTAGTCACAATCGAAAGAACTTTGAGTCAGCATCTTAAAATATCTTAGCAGTAGTGCATGATCACAGTGGGAGTGAGTCTATTTAGTTCATAAACTACACCTCAATGGTTGATAGTCTTTCCCTCACTCTGACGAGACTGTATCAGTTACTTGTTTACTAATGCACAGTATCAACAAACAAGGCTATTTTCAAGACGAGGATTAGTACAGACATATTTTTTGAGTACCAACATATAAAAGAAATACATGATCTCAGAACAGGGTACATTATGTATAACAGACAACGCAACCGTTACGTTGAAACAGTTTTGAAACAATAAGTATTTGGAGTACATCCATTATATGGCCAAGTTAAGTTTGTCATATAATCAAAGCAACTTCTAACGATTAAACCCAGTCGTACGAATGGGAATAAATCCAATGGCAGTGAAGAATGAAGGGGAAGTTATACTTGATCGTAAATAGAGCGTCAAGGAGATAGCAACGTCTAGGCTGGCTAACTAGAGAGATGCTTCCCACGTTGTGTCGTGTCAGAAATAATTTCTCGCTACATAAATATTAACTTCCCAATCAAACATTACGACAACTCTGTGCACGTTTTAGTACTTTCTAACTGCAAAATAAAACGTGATTCAGAGGTATTTTGGTTTCAGGTTTAGACTTACCTAGGTTTCAACATTCCCATCTAGATAGAAATTTCATTCAGAGAAGGAATTCCGTTAACAATCGTCTGTATACATATAAGACCAAATATTTTATTAATATAACACGACGCAGCCATAAATTATTTATGAACGTCTACAGTTGATTTGGTTAATGAATTGACAATAAGAGTGACTAATGCAGTCAATTAGTCAGTCATGAAGAACATAGAGATTGGTACATTCATGCATCGATTCACGTCGCTACATCATACTTATTATATCACTGATAATATTTTGAGATGTGAAGTGTAGAAACGTATAGTTTGAATTTTAATTTATACATCGTGTCTATCTATATTCATTTTGTTTTAGTGTCTCAATTCTGGTGTTGTAAACAAAATACACATACACTTGATCTAAAATTATCCCCACAGAAGTATGGAAAGTGATGATGTCGTACTAACTGATAGTACGAAAAAAATTAAGGCTATCATTTTGATCGGTGGACCATGTAAAGGTAATAATTAAGGTCGTGACTATATTTTCACATAAAGGCACTCGTTTTAGACCACTTTCTTTAGAGTTGCCTAAACCACTTTTTCCAATCGCTGGGTTTCCTGTTGTTTATCATCATATTGAAGCTTTCTCTAAGGTACTTGCTAGAGTTTAACATTGCTATTCAGCTTCCAGGATTAAGAGAAATAATTCTTCTTGGATTCTATCAACCAAACGAAGCTCTCAATCAACTCATTTCAAATGCACAGCACGAATTCAAAGTTTCTGTTAGGTATGTAAAGTGACTATGATTGCTGTTTATTCTACTTCACTTTTTACACTCCTAAAGTCGCACATTATCGACCACAACGGATTTTGTATGACGAGTGGCCCAAAGTAGCTGTCAATAATCAATTTAGTATATCCATATACTTGGACCAGTTATGTTAAAACTGGTTACTAAATAATTCAACATTAAATTGTTGAATCACAGGTTCGGACTGCATGTTATCTACTCAAGCTTAGGTAACTAAGTTATGTTATTGGTTTCGAGTGTATCCTTAAGTTGTATCTGTTTAGTTTGTACATAGTGAGTTATGTAATTTCGTTCTTAATCTAGTGTATGGTTTCTATTCAGTTAGATTTCTGTTATAATAATCGAATTGGAACGAGAACCTAGGTTGTGATCTGTTAACTAGATATTGATTTACTAGTTCTGGATGGCCGGTAAAAATGTGATTTCGTTTCAGTCACTTAGGGTTGTCTCCGTCTTATGTAGACATCAGTACTCTGTCTAGTCGTCCATCTGTCTTTTTATGGTAATCAGGGTTCGACAGCGCTAAGGATATTGCTTGGATTATTTAACGGTTCAAACGGATACGTTAACTTCAACTTCAGTCATCATTTCCCCACTGATCAGGTCTCTTTTAAGAAGTATGACTTTCGAGAAGTGGCAAAATTACTTTCAAGTAATTGAAACGAGTTAGGCTGTGAAATAAAAATTCCAAATAACAAGGTTCACATTATTTAAAACTGTTAAAGAATGAACTGAGCTATTCCACTGGGGTCAACTTTGAGTCTTTGTCCAAGTACCTTTACACGCTAATATAAGAAAAGATGTGATATCCGGAAAGTTAAACCTTATCGTCTCAGCAGTTGGATTGTGCATTCCTGTTTATTGTTATACTTGTAGCCATCACTGCTCGCTAAACGTCAAAGTAAGTAGATGCTTTAGTACGTTCGGGTGATGTTTTAATGAGTCAGAAAATTATCATCATCAACAATGTGGAACCGGGCTAATCCGCCCATAGGTTCAAGTTGCCATACCACATTAACACTACGAGATTACAGAGGTAACATAATAGCAGAATACAAGAAAGGGGGGTGAAGTAAATGTATGCAGAAACTAATAATAGGATTCAAGATTTAGATAAAAGTTAGAGAGTGAATACACTTGCGCCACTGTGACCGATTCTGAGCCATGTCTCCAGCCATTTATTGTGACTATCACGCGGACCCCAACCAAGTAATCTGCATCTACCAACATGGCTTAGACCAACAGTCAAAGACTTCATGGACTGATGCCATGTTTTGGTTTGGCCGCCCTTACCCTTCTTCCATCCTCCTTCAACCCTAGCCAACATCGCGCGACGAGGCAGGCGGTAGTCAGGCATGTGCTACACATGTCCTAGCCACCTCAGTCGATGAAGGTTAATGACCGTCTTCAACTGATAGACCATATTCCCCAAGAACCTTTTGTCTAACCTCCATATTACTTATTCTATTGTTCCACGATATACGAGATATGCTGCGAAGATTTTTATGGTCAAACACCTTAAGTCAACGCATATCTGTGTTTTCGTGGCCAACGTTTCGCAGCCAGATGTTAGGACGGTGCGGACTGCTGTGCAGTACACCCGGCCTACCGCTGAGAGATGGATATCTCGCCTGCTGCCACAAATGGCGTGAATCGGCAAATGCCAATCAGGCTTTCTGAATTCCATGCTGAGATTTCGTCGGACACCGACCCACCAGGGGTGATGAAATTTCCCGATAAGTGAGATGGTCGATCGCATTCGATTACTTCACTTCCTATAATTAATCTAGGTGAAGAAGCAGGCCAGTCCTGGAGTAACATTTTGCATTTAGAAGGGGAGAACCGCATCCCGAATATGCTTTCATTGTTACTTAAGGTGATCAGGAGACTCTACATATTATCAGTGTCTTCACCAAATAGGATCATATCGTCTGCGTATCATAAGTCAACGAGAGGATCTGCTGGAAGTAGATTAACTCCTGAGCCGTTAAAAGTGAGTGAGACTTCTAACAGCATATCTATAACGAAGTTAAATAAAAATAGGGATAAGGGGCAACCTTGACGATTCCTACTTTAGAGTGAAATTTCTCGTGACAATTCTTCGTAGGCTCTAACTCAACTGGTGGTGACCGAGTAGAGAGCCTTTTCAAGGTTTATTTACTTTCAAGGTACGCCTTTTAATGACAAACATTACCACAAGACTTCACGGTTTACCGAGTCAAAAGCTTTCAAGTCAAGGAATACAACTATAGTCGGACGTTGGTACATATGTCTATGTTCGAGCATCTGGCACAGGGTGAATATTTGATCAATGCAGCCACATCCAGGTTTTCTTGAGTCTGCTTTTCTCTAGTGTTGGATAAACGCCGAATGATTATAAAGGATAATATTTTAGATACTATATTAGTCAAACTGATTCCTCTGTGGTTATTACAAGAGGATTTCTGTCTTGTTTTGTAAATTAGATTGATCAGTGAGCGAGGCTAATCAGATGGGATGATGTTCAGTTCCCAGATGTCGGCTAATATATCAGTCAACCTACCAGCTAAGACCGGATTGCCATCCTTAAAGATATCGGTGGACAGCCTATTAGGTCCTGCTGCCTTCCATCGCTTCAAGTTAGTTATAGCCTTTTCAACCTCACTGAGAGTTGGGAGACCTGTGTCAGTTTTCCATTCAGGTAGTTTGGGGATAGTAGGTAAGCTAAGAGTAGCTGGAGGTCAGTTGGACTGTTCCTGAAAGTGTTCCGCCCATCGTTCTAATCTTCTAGACTGACAGTGAATTATAGACCCATTTTTTACCCAGATAATTTCACTAATCGTCAATTTCTTAATACCGGTGTCCTTGATAACTTAGAACAGCTGCCTACTATTGCCCGCTGACGCCGATGCTTCCATCGCTTTTGTTTTTGTTGCCCATCACTATTCACGTTCCTTACGTAGACTCTTTGTCAGTCTACGTTTCAATTGTCGTCGCTCTTCATCATTCCCCGAGCTTGCTGAAATGAGTTTTCTAGCCTCCATCAGTTTACTAGAAGTTCCAGAGATCCAATGGTCTTTTATAACCTTCGGATTGAAGTTAGATACAGGTTGTGCTGCTGCGTTTACATCTGCTTTAAAATCGTTTCAAGCTGTTTCGGGGTGAATCTGTTGGTTGTGGGTAACTGAATGCTTAGCCAAGCCATTTCTAAATGCAATCTTGATACTTTTAGTCTCGAATTGATATCTAAGGGGTTTGCCTGATGTAACCTTTTTGCACCGGTCAACGCACAGAGATACGTGCTCTCACTAGGGCGTGGTCAGAATCTAAACATGAGCCCCAGAAAGAGCGGCAGTCCTCTGTACAGCTTCTCCAACGATAGCTGATGCCGATGTGATCGATTCGTGTCCATCGTTGTGTCGATGATGGAGGTCACCAGGTAAATTAACGTCTCACTTTATGCTTAAATTTTGTGCTAGCTGAAATTAAACGGTGGTCTGAACATAATTGTATCAGACGATCTCCGTTCACTGGGCTGGGATGCGGAGTGACCCACCTAAGTGTTTTTCAGCCTGATTTAGCCTACCGACTTGGGCATTGAAATCGTTTTCTATAATTTCTGTTTGAGTGCTTAGCTTTCTGAAGGAGACTAGAGAACTGTACTGCAGTTAGTGGGGGTATAAGCAGAGACGACAAAAAGGCATCGACGTGTGTCCCTTTCTTTCCTAGTTCGTACGGACAGTACATAATCGACTGTCTACAGAAATCCATTCGATAAGTGCCTGTTATGCCGGAAGCTTAGTGCTATGCCTACACCAGCAAGGTTACGTGAACCTGCTCTAGGGTCTCCAGATAAACGAAGAGTGAATTGTGCTCTTCTGCTGCCTTGATTAGGAGATATCAAATGGATGACCATGCTGGGGTCCTGTATGCGTGTTTCGGAGACATAGCATTCATCAATTGCAAGAGATTCTAGTATTTTAGCTGAAGCAACTTGTTGACCGATTTGACATAACATACGTTAAAAGCTCTAACATGAAGTTTAGAGTGCAGTTTCAGGAAATCTAGTATGGCATTTCAAGAACTCGAGCAACCTATACGAGTGGCACGCATAGATTAGTGGGAGAAGTGCAAATAGTAGAAGCCAGAGAATGAGAACGTGTTTGATCGCGAAGAATGTGATCTCGAATGCTGTTAGAGGTATAAGGGCGGTTATTCACTTCCCGGTTGCCCACACCGTGGAAGGGTTCTTCTTGAGATACCCGTTAAAGAAAGTGGATTAGGAGAGGTCTTGATAACCCGAGAGTGTGACCGCAGTGCCTAATTGACAGCTGTTTGAGGTCGGTCACGTAGGTGTTATGACGCAAGAAATTGGGTGGGATTGGATGGATGGCCGAGTGCCAATTGCTAGTGCCTAGTTGATTATTGCGCGCCTGCCCTGTGCCCACTTAGTCCCAATCCGAAATAAGAAGAATGCGAGCCAATAGGTCAGCCAGACAGAATCGAATCTATATTTCAAACATTCTTTTATATATGCATAAAGTCAGACCACCCAGCAAACCAATTAGAAAATTAGCATGAATACAGAACGAGGGAAATAGTGGTAGTGAATAGAAACAACTTGTACACAACTAATTGACTGTAGTCCATAACAACAGACAATATAATAACAATAATTATGCTAAATGGGAGGATAGGGCAAGCGGATCGTAACACTAATAGAAACAAAATGTTCACATTACAGACAGTTCGAATAAATGAAATAGTGTTCAGGAAACACAGTTCTGAAAGTTTGTTACACTTCTTTGTGGTCCGGCATAACAGTAGGCTAGTTGTTGCTCCGGTTGTCAGAAGGGGCATCGGCCTCATGATCTCTGAAGAAGCTCGGCTTCCATGATGAGGCGTCATAATTCTTCGATGTAAAGGCCTTCCAACTCCCAGGGCCGAATTTAAAGGATTTAAATGGTTCTTTCTGATTTGCACTTTTTTTGGCGAATTTGTTATTTTAGTCGGATAGGGTTGCTAACCCTATACCCGACCCTCTTTCATCCCGGGCTTTAAACCAGCAGTAACCCCTGGAGGATTCTAGGCGGAGTTTGGTCACAAAATATTTACCATCTTCGGACATTCGTCACTTTCGATATTCTCGTCTCCTAGGTCACAGTAGCAAACGATCGACTGTTATATAGTAGATGTGACCCCATGTCAACAATTCGGCACTTTTATTTTACTACTATGAATTTCTTAACCGATACTAGAGAACTTCTTGGTACCTGTTATAAAATTCCACGAGCTACTAATTAGCTAAGATAAATGATTGCCTGAAGTGTTTAACTCTTTTAAGGCATCCATAACTAAAAGTTGGTAACGGTATGCCATGACTTATAATTGAATGATAGTATCCACCACGTGATTCATAATCTCCGTTTATTGTTTCGAAGGAAAAATACCTTTTACAATCCAAGAAAACAACCCAGGTTTTGCACATTCATTAGTTTAAGAAAGCCGGGCTTTCGTTTATCGGTTTGTTTTTGGCTCAAATTGCTAATACTTGTCCTTGATAAACTCATCTATCAATGAATATTTCTAATATAGTCCACCACTATTTACTGATGCTCGTAATTCCTTCGCTATAGTTGCATAATTTTAAGGGTGTAGATTTATATGAAACTAAATTGCAGTTGGCATTTTTATCTTGCAAAATATTTTGCCCGTAAGTGGTTATGAGTTTGAGTTTCATTCCAACTATTCGTTGAAGTGCAAATATTTGTATTTATAATGTTAATAGATATTTACAAGAGTTCACATCACTTGGAACAGCTGGAGGCATATATCAATTCCGTGACCAATTGTTATCCGGGTCTCCAGACTTATTATTTGTGATGAATGGCGATGTATGCTGTGATTTACCTCTTGAAGAAATGCTTGAGTTTCACAAGTGCTTGGGTACCGGAGATAAATTCTTAATTATGGCGACCGACGTATGTTTATATACTTGTGTTAATCGTCTACCTAACCGTTTTATTAAGCATTCAAATTGCATGGTATTTTCCTACGTATTTATAGCGTCTACCTTGGCTACTTGTCCTGGAAATCTCCACCTTTGTTGAAATTTGTCAAATGACTGTGCTTCATGAGCTTTTATTGTTACCTCATGTATTGGAAATCATTTGCAGCTTTTGTATATATATATATATCACTACTTCATTAATAAGTTGATTTTATCACATCAGCGTACCTAATTCAAAAGTCTTTCCATTTATATCAGCATTGGCCAAAACCTCATTCTACGACTTCTATTTTTAAAAGTCTGTCTAATTATACGGCATCAATTTAGTCTTACCTTCCGACGATAGTCAAGGATTCAATTGCAACTCGCAATCTTAGTTCGGCTAATAGGCATCATCTGTCGATAATAGTTTTATCCATAAATCTAAAACTCTCCCACTATTAGCATGATATATTGATATTTAAAATGTTGATTTTCATAAATAATCGAATATCACTTAAAACTAATCACAGTACTTTGTAGAAAGTTCCTTGATAAATACAAATCAGTGTCAGATACAAAGTACCAACTCATACTGCAGTGCAATTAAAAGGAAATACATAAAATGCGAGAATCTTTCATGTAACACTTTTAAAGAGTATATCATTATAAACGGTGGATTTCCAAACAACTAGCAATTTTGAATTCATATGACCGTTTAGCATATGCATTTAATTTCCGTTTTTATGAACTAATAAAAATGAATTCACAAAAAATATTGACATCTTCAAATATAATTTAAGCATTCAAATTGGTACAGAGGAAATCGCGAGATATACTGAAATTGGATGTCTCGTTAAGAATAAAAATCCTTCTGGAAATCAGACTGGCAGAATAATAGTCTAAACTTTACGTCAATAATGCAGTTTGGTATATACTCTTTTCGTTCATTAGGGACAAGGTGCATAAGTAAAATTCATGTGTTATGCTCTAAGGATATTTGTGTTTGCTGAATTTTCCAACTGACTCAGCGATGCTTATAATATAGACTTCGGATAAGTGTGTGCTTTAAAGTCGTTCAACCTCCTACGGATTATTGCCACTGTTATCGTATACTATTAAAGAAATCAATAATTTATTTTTCTTTAACAGGCTACACGTCAGCAGTCTATGAAGTTTGGTTGTATTGTTGAAGATCCCACCACCCATGAAGTGAGTAACTATTTCCGGTTTTGTCTTTTTTTTTCTAATTTAAGTAGATGTTTTTCTGTTTTTAAATGCAATATTCAACCCATCATTGCAGCATTGATATTTTGTCTGATAGCATTTTCATGGCTCTGCTTTATTCAAACTATTTAACACTATTTATAGACTAATTATTTCTGTAACCTACTAAGTATTTTATCTAATTGGCGAAGTTCTATAACTTCATATGTTTATGTTCAAAAATTATTTCTTATCACTTATTAAATAACTTTGTAAAAAAATTAAATAATGTAGATGAACTGGTGCACCTTTCGTCTGTGATTTGACTTCTATGGCAGAGCGGAGTGTATGTTTATTGCAGTGCTCAAATTGTGAATACTTAACATTAGGCTAAAATAAACATTTCATATATATATATATATGAGCGGCCGTATAACAGTTATGGAATTTTTCATTCATTATTGTCAATGATTCTGCTACGATATTTCTAATACAATATTTAAAATAGACTTATGAAGGTTTTCACATTAGCATCTTCTTGATCCGGCTATTTCAGAGCTGAAAGGCTTGCAGTTGTTAGTGTTATTAATTTTGATCTTAAGTATCTTGTTGGCTGATTACAGTGGCCTGCTCAGCCTTTTGGACTCCTAGTTTTCCAAACGTATTATCTATTCACATTGGTTTTGATTATACTCCTTTATAAAATGTATGCAGCTTACTGCAAATTTAAATGCTTAGAGGCTTACGAAGTATCATAATTGTAATTCGTATATTTTCTTCCTACACTGTTCTTTGGTTGAACGCAAATCATTTAGGCAAAATATATTTACTGATCAGACAAATTATCAAGAGAAGTAACGGTATGCAACCGTTCAAACTTATCAAAGAAACGGGTGTCAGAAATCCGACTGTCAGTGAAACTATCTCGTAAAAAGATAGGATCATTATTCACTGTCTATCCGGAAGGTCGAACCGATGGGCAGAACACTTTAGGGAACAGTTTAACTGGCCCTCGACCTGATCTCAGTTGACCACCATCCCTAAGCAATCTGAGTGGCACATTGATACCAGTCTCCCAAGTCTTAGTGAGATTAAGAAGGCTATAACGAGGGTGAGCAGCAGGACCTGATGGATTAACCCCTGAGATATTTAAGGATGGTGATCCAGTTTTAGCAGCGAGATTAACTAAAATCTTGGTTAGAATCTGGGGACTGGACATAATCCTATCTGATTGGTCTCGAACACTAACTCTCCCAGTCTATAAGAAAGGACAGAAATCCTCTTGTGACAATTAATAAATATATTGTCAAAAATATTAACTTTAATAATACCTCAACGCCTAACTAGAGCTCGTGAAGAGCAAACTTGACAAAACTAAGGTGATTTCAGACCTGAACGTGGTTGTATTGACCAACCATTCACACTTCAGCAAGTTCTGGCACATAGACACACTTTTAGACGTCCAACAATAGCTGTATTCGTTGATCTTAAGGCGTCGGTTGACTCCATCGATTATGAGGTTGTGGCGATGTCTGTCATTGAAAGGCGTACCAGAGAAATACATTAATCTTACACAGGCTGTCTACTCGAACACTACATATCAAGTAGGAGCTTGTGGCGGACCATCTTCGGAATCGATTATTTCAAGTAGTGTTCGCCAAGGTTGTCCGCTCACCCCATTTTTGTTTAATTTTATCATTTACATGCTTTTGGTGTTAGCATTGTCATCGTTTAACTTCTTCGCGGTTAACCTCTTTCCAGGAAATCAACATGTTGAGTTAGAATATGCAAATGATTTAGTTCTATTTAGGTGAAGTGCTGATAATATGCAGAATCTTTTGACAACCTTAAACATGAATGTAAGCATATTTGGCATGCGATTCTCCCCATTCAAATGCAAAATGTTGCTTCATGATTGGCTTATTTCGGCACCAAAATTAGTGAAATGAAGCGAAGTAGTTGAATTCGTTGACCGCTTCACTTATCTTGAGAGTCTCATCAGTCGTGATGGTCGTGTATCTGCTGAAATCTCAGCTCGTATGCAGAAGGCCTGATTGGCTTTTGCCAATATACGTCACTTGTGGCCTAGGCGAGACTTCCGTCTACTGACGAAAGGACGCGTTTACTGGGCAACAGTTCGATCCGTTTTATTTTATGAATGTGAAACATGGCCATGAAGGATAGAGGATATTCGTAGGCGTCTAGTATTCGATCATAGATGTCTTCGAAATTCTGTTCGTGTTTGCTGGGACCACTGAGTAAGCAATTTGTGGGTTAAGAATAGAGTACTTGGTAAATACGGTAAGTCTGTTGATAAAGTAATAAATCTCCATCAGCTGAGGTGGTTAGGACATGAGTTGTGTATGCCTGACCACCCCTACCTCGACGCTCAATGTTGTTTGGTTTAGGAGTAGATTGAAGAAAAGCTAGGAGTGGCCAAACCCAAAAAATGGTATCAATCCTTGAAGTCATTGACAATTGGGCTGAGCCATGTTAATAGGTGCAGTCTACCTTATTGGGGTCCGCGTAATGATCGTAACCAATGGTTAGAAACTTTAGGTAATATGGCTTAAAATCGTACGCAATGTGTCAGGTGCATTCATTTTTTTTATTTTCCAAATTCTAAGATTTTGAATTCATCATAATTCGCTGTTTAACGTATTATATTTTTCAAAATATTGTCTTCAATTTCTAATCTTCTCCACTAATATTAACTCTGTTACTACCTCCACTACACTGAAGACGGGTCTGACAATTTCATCTCTGTCTGATATATGGTGCATCGCAACTTGAACTGATGTGCGCATATACTGTGTTCTACGTTGTAACTGACCGACTGACTTATCAAGGGAGCAAGGTTGGCTTTAAAAATTTATGGACGAATATAAGTGGCACTGTTTCCAAGTTTTGCATATATCTTTTTGAATATGAGTGTGTTAAATGCTTGTAGGGAAATTTCGCGATTTTGTACATTTTATATCTAGGTTTGTTTACTGTAATCGAATATATGGTACAAACAGAGAAAGTATAATAATGGTAATAATAATAGTGATCATTGTTACTGTTATTACTGACAGTAATAGTAAGGGTATATAGCAGAGTAATTCTTGAACTAAGTACTACAGTCTTCGTATTTAACTGACGAGTCACGATTTTGCATATAGTTTTATTCCAGTGTACATGAAATAATGTTATGCTAAGATAAAGCAAAATAATTCTCCTGAGATCTAATCTAATATGTGGTCAATACAAATACGCGATAATACATTTAATTTTACCTGTTTATTTACATGAATACATTGGTTTAATAATTTATTATCTTCAATCCTTAATAAATCACCAAAGGTTATGCATTATGTTGAGAAGCCAGCTACTTTCGTCAGTACAACAATTAATTGTGGACTTTACCTGTTTACCCCTGGAATATTTAAATTTATTCGCATAGCTTTTCTTGAACATCAAAATCAACTGAAGTAAGCAAATTTTGGTTTACTACGTGTTATTGAATGATGGATTTTACTGACTTGGGAACCAACTCGTTTTAACTGACGATGACAAAAGAAAAACAAAAATTGTAATCAAGTAGTTAGATATTTTAACGAAGTCCTCTTAAAATTGTACATGTAAGTGAAATTTGTGGTGGACCCAGCTGGGTGCATAATATTGCATTTATGGACAATGGTCTTTGTATAGAAGTTAGGTCGGTAAACGAAGTTCTTAACTACTACTAAAGGAGAAAGACAGAATATATCTTGAAAACAGTACATCAGTTTCTACCATGAAGTACTGTACTCAAACAGGATTAGGTTGGAGAATACTATGAATAGATAGACTAAAATGTATCAATCGGCAATGTTATTGACTGTCGTTCAACATAGTGTCAATTTGACTAGACTTCCTACCTAATGTTCTTGAGATAATACAAACCTGAGTTTGAGGCAATATGATCAATCTACATTTAAATCGGTCGTAATGTCTCAGGTAGATTTAGTTCTTATTATGTAATTCTTGTGCCTCCTATCTCAATTCGATATCATATCTGTTTATATGTATTTTCTCATCGCTCATTAGCATTTCGCCTGTTTATTTTAACAAATTTGCATTCGTATTGATATTTATGTGTTGTATTTTTGAGAGAGATAACATTTATACAAGATATAATTTGCCTGATTATAGCTACTATCTTAAGATAGTGGTCGTACTTTCTCATCGTGAATGTCCACTTGGCCTATATGAACTTAAACATTTGTTTCTTGAGTTGTTAGAATTCCATACTGGTTGGTTCACGGGCGATAAGACCAAACGTAACAAACTTAATGTTCAACAGGGAATTAGCACTTCTGACTACTGGAGAGTGATAATAGTAAGGTATTTCCTGAATTATCAGCATCTCCAGTAATACTACGTTCTCGTAAACGGAAGATGAAAGCATTATTGATGGATTCTACTTGAAACATGCATCTAGAAAATTTATGGTACTCGCTATAAAGTTTAAAGACTAAAGAGCCACTACAATAAAGCAAATGTATACAACTGGCTTCGAATACCTCTCGAGTTTGGCTCAAAAATTAAGAAATAGAATATCAATTAATATCTTAAGAAAGTAGTAGATCGAAACAAGGATGTTGTAAGTGAAGAATATTCTTTTAGATAAGTTCTCACCAAGTTTTACAATTATGAGTTCAAAATTAGTGTTTATAAAACAACGAATAGCCGATTTCGAGACAAATACATCACTTCGATATGAAGGACTACTGCATATTGATTTTGGTTTGTAAAATACGATTATTAATATTAATATTACAATAATAGTAAAATGTCTACGACAATTGAAATCATAAGGTTATCAATCGAATATATAGATATGTGAAAGTTTACTTATTGGATCTAAGGTTAGTCACGGTAAAATAAGACTGGGGACGTATTCCTTGTGTATACGGAACTATGACTTCTTTATCCGTATGGTTGTTGCTTTCGCCGTTTGAAGAACAATGCATCTATTTGTTCTGTAAATTACTTACACGGTAGATTATAATAAATGATTGATTCATGCTCACTGCATGACCTGTTTGAACTAAATGGGCTAATATCAAATTGTTGATGCTTTTGTCAATACCCTTCCTGAATCAAACCAAGAGATGTTCATGAGCACAAAGGAGTAAATTCTTAGAGCATCTGCCACTGTAACTTGCTCTAATGTTGTAGTCTCATTTTGTAATGTAATGTAATACTTTCAACGTTTAGGAGGTATTTAAAATACTAATTGATAAAATTTATTTTCACTTTATTCAACATGTAAAATGACTTATTTGTGACTAAAGTTGTCTAAATTTGTAATTAAAGAAGCATATTTTTTATTTTTAGTTCTAATTAAAACTAGGATTATTGGATTCCGTATTTATAATATTGTTTATCGTATGTCTGACAAGTAGCAGGGCTGATTTCTTCTGACTTCCGAATTATAGTTGTTTTCCCTTTTGGTCAGACGGCATATTGTTTCGTAAGCACAAATATTTACTTTATCTCAGTAACCATGCGGGTATTCGTGAGCCTTATTTCGAGATTGATCTCGATGAAATGGGTGTTAAATCTGTCGCCAAATAGTTTAATTTTGGTTGCTTCAACTAGTTATGCAACCCTATTTTAGAAATCAGCAGTTCGCTTTGTTTTAACCTATGGCTGTGAAACGTAGGCCATGATAACCGAAGATATGAGTAGGTTCCAGGTCTTTAATCATAAAAGTCTTCTCCGTATCACCCGTCTATCATGGGATAACCGATTAAGCAATATTGTTGTTAGATATACCCCACTAACTCCTTTCAGATTGCTCTATCCTCCCTGATCAGTGAAAATTAACTGACCTAATGGAAAGGTCCACAATTCTTAGACATCTTACCTTCAGGTCTTTCTAAAAATAGTGAAGAACTTCTGAGCTCCTGAAGATGATACAGTTAAGCGACTTGAGACCTTATCAAATATGACTCAGAATTAGAGCATGTGCCAATCTTGCTGCATTTTCTGTCAAAGTTTTCATCAATCAACACGAATCTATACTTGGCAAATTAAGTAATAATAGTAATAACAATAATAATCAAGTTTGGATTTATATTTGCTTGTCGTTAGGATAGAAAAAGTTAACGAAAATTTGAATTTATCTAATTATAAAATGTATTCATAGAATAAAACACTGGTAATTTGTAGTGCGCGTTCATCTGAAATAAAATGCTATTCATACAATTTTATGTATTTTCATTGTGGTATGTTTTCCTACATATAATAATAATAATAATAATAATAATAATAATAATGTTGTGAACAGAAAAACAACGGAAGTTATTTTTGGGAACTCTATTCAATTTATTCAAAGCTCGTGAAAAAACTAACACTTATTTTTGCTCTTAGTTCATTCTACTAATCTTAAGCTTCCGTTTGATGTATGACTCATCGTCATACCACTTTCTGTTCCGAAGTTATTGTAATTTAAACGTAGCCTTTGCTACATCATTCCCCGACCTTTATCCCCTGTTTCGGACATATTTATATTTGCAAAATTGTTCTACGTTGTGGTCCTGTAAATCATCTATATTATTCATGCATTTTTGTACACTAATCGACAATCGCATGGCTATCGCATTGGAGTGGTATTAGCAGGTGAATAAACGTGTTCCAGCCAACTCGTCTTCTCTCTCTCGCGCTAGAAAACCAATCAGGTGAACGAATAGTTTCCGTCTCTCTCTCTACCCCTAATTATTTAGTCTAACCCGGAACTCACGCGATATCATCCTCAAGGTTAGTCATTCGACCTATCACTGTCAAGGTCTTGACCCGCTTATCGACAAGTCGCTTAATCGCACATCATATTAGTGGGTGGATAGAACCCAAGGACACAACAAATAATAATAATAATAAAATAGTAATAATAATAAAGTATGTGATCATATAATTTAAGGATTTATGAATAGGTAAGTAATTTTGCTTATTATAGTTGAGCCTACCAATTTATCAATCAGTAGAGACTTGAATTATGCTCAAGTTGATGTAATTAAGTATTTTAAAAAACTAACTGGATGTTTGTTTTCATGTGACACAAAAAAGCTACCATCTTTTAATATAATAATTTATCAGTTGTCTTATTGGCGTGATGCCCATCTGTCAAACAAAAGATATGTGGAACGGCAGTCCACTCTCTATTACTAACAGTGAAACATGGGCTGTTAAAATAGAAAATGTGCATACACTACAGATCCTTGATCATATATATCTTCGCAGCACCACTCACGTATCATGGAATAATTCACTGTGCCATCTTGAAGTTAGGCAAATTATACTAGAGAAAGATGGCAAATCAGCTGATGAAGTTGTGAATCTTCATCGACTGTGGATGAGACATGTATACCCAACCACTGCATACGTCGACGCACTATATTGTTTGCTGTAGGATTAGAATAAAAGGAAGTTAGAGACAGCTAGACAAAGACTTACCATCAGTTTTTGAAGCCACTAACCGTTGATATGCGTTTTGTCTGTGGAGATAGACATTTATTTACCCCAGTCTTTGGTATCAAAGAAACTTTAGTCAGTCTAAATTATTGTTGGACCATAAACCATTTGTTCACTCATTCATTGTAATTTCATATTTCTTATATATGTATATGAAGAGTGATATTCTTTCTAAATAATGATTCTTCTGTCATAGGCCAGTGTTTTTTTCTTTTGGTATTCTTCGCTCAGTTAAAAATAAGACTTTTGAGAGGGAGGGGGGAGAGTTTGACAATTATATTTACTGTCGATTCCTATTCATATCCCTTCCGATTATCGTGTTGATACTGTTTTAGTTATATGAAGAACAATTTATTGGAAGGAAATATATTGTTTTTAATCATATTCCGAAAATTGACGCATAAATCTGCGAGTTTCTTCACTCTAGGTGTTTGTTTGTTTACTAAATTCTTCATATTACAAATTGTTATTACTATTAATTGTATGTTAAGCTTACTTTTTTGTTTTGTGTCGTTGGTAATTATTGCCCTATAACACTTTTTATAAACCTATTCTGTGCTTGCATATGTCTTCGCATTGTTAGAGAATTTACCTGGAATTTTTATATTCTCTCTCATTTTATCCTAGTTATGATTTAAGACCTTCATGCAAAGAAATTATTCATTTAGAACGTGAAATATGTCAACCTTTGGCTGGGAGTGGAACTTTATTTGTATACCATACAAATCGATTCTGGAGCCAAATAAAGTTTGCTGGGTAACTAAATTTAGAATGCATTTTGTTGGTCTTTTTCTCTAATTTTCTCGGTAAAATATTTAAAGCCAGCTTTATTTTTACTGTAGTGGCTATCTTCTATAATGCACTATGTATTGGTAGATATTATATTGTATCTATGTATGATCGACATAGAACCTGGTGCATGTGTGCATCGGTGCAAGTTCCCATACCTGTGACACCGCAAGGTTAACACCACGTTAGTAGAAATTACCTTAATAATAATAATAATAATAATAATAATAATAATAATAATAATAATAATAATAATAAGGAGTGTGAACATATACAATATGGTTCACGGATCGCGGAAAGCTATGGAATAATTTAAGCTCACGATTTAAAGGAGTACAATGAGTGGACACATCTGCTCCATTGTGACCGATTCTGATCCATGTCACTCAATGTTTCTAGCCACTGGTTACGGTATTTGCGAGGACCCCATCCAGACAGTCTGCATCTATCGATACGACTCAAACTAGCAATCAATGACTTCATGAACTGATGCCATGTTTTGATTTGGCCTCCCCTAACTCTTGTCTTGCTCTTATATCAGCCAACATCGCGCCTCGAGACAAACAGTGGTTGAGCATACGTAACATATGTCCCAACTACCTCAGTCGATGAAGATTCACAACCTCATCGGCTGACTTACCATTTTTCCCTAATACAAGTCCTCTAACCTCGTTATTAGTTACTCAGTGATCCCAGCTGATGCGAGCGATGTTTCGAAGATATCGATGGTCAACAACTAATAACCTTCGAGTGTGTCTACCCTTAATGACCACGTCTCACACTCATACAGTAAGACAGAGCGAATTGTTGCGCAGTACACTCTTCCCTTCGTTGGAAGACGAATATCTCGTCTACTCCATAGGTGACGTAAGTTGGTGTAAGCCAAACGAGATTTTTGAATTCGTACTGAGATTTCGTCAGAGGCTAACCCATTAGGACTTATCAGACTTCCAAGATAAGTGAAGTGTTTGACGTGTTCAACTGTTTCACTCCCCTATCTTTAGCTCAGGTGTTGACGAAAACCAGTCCCGAAGCAATAGTTTGCGTTTAGAGGGGGAGATACGCATTCCGAACATGATTGCATTTGTGGATCAGTTGTAGTTGAACGTCTAGCAAATATGGAAGCTAGTATTTTAGACACTATATTTTGTCAAACTAATTCCTCTGTGGTCATCGCAGGATGACTTTGACCCTCTTCTATATACTGGGACGATTAACTATTGACACCAGTCAGGCGGAGTTATGTCAAGTTCCTAAACTTTAGTCAAAATACCAGTCAACCTAATCATCAAAGTGGGACCACCATCCTTAAAGACCTCTGAGAATAATCCATCCGGACTTGCTGCATTGACTCGCCCTAGATTGGCTGTAGCTTTTTCGACTTCTGTAGTAGTCGGGGAGACCTTAGTCGGATTTTCATTCTAGCTGTCATAAAATAGCGGGGAGTTCTAGAATAGCTAAAGTCCAACTGAATCGCTCCTTGAAGTGTTCAGCCCATTGTTCTAAAAGTCTAGACTGGGAACTAATAAGCGTTCCATCTCTTTCGGAGATTGTCCCACTAACGCTTATTTTTTTAACCCGTTTTTTTATTGACTCGAAAAGTTGTCTAGTGTTACCTAACACCACTTCCTTTTCCGATTCTTTTGTTTTGGTTACCCATCACTACTTACTGTCGTTTCACAGACTGTTTGCCAGTTTTTACCTGATTATTCTTAGCTCCTTATCGTGTTCGGAACCCGACGGAATATTTTCAGGAGTCCATCAACTCAACATAAGCCATCGAGATCCACTAATTTTTCTTGACATGTTGATTTGAGTCCTTGATTGATGTCACTGTAGATTCCACAGAGGTTTGGACATGTTACCAAGCAGTATCTAGTTGGGTCGCATCTTTATAATTGCCAAAGTGATTGTTTAGTTGTTCCTGGAATTTAATTTTGGCTGTTTCGTTGTTGAACAGAATTCTAGTGAGTTTTCCTGTAGTGGTTTTTCTTCCCCCAGTAAGATGAAAGCAAATGCGTGCTCATACTAGAGCATGGTCCGGATCTAAACATGTACTCCAGAAAGATCGGCGATCTTCTATTAAATCCGTCCAGTGGTGACTGATGGCGATATGGTATATTTGAGTCCACCGTTGGATAGGTTTAGGAGGTCGCCATGTTAAACGATGTCGCTCCTTGTGCTTAAAGCTCGTGGTTCGCGGAATTAGGTGGTTATCTGAGCATAGATGCAGCAGACGGTCGCTATTATCCATTCCGTGAGCTAGAACACTGAAGCATCTACCTAAATGTCTTTCAGACTGATTCAAGCTACCTATTTGAGCGTTAAAGTCACCAGCCATGAGTAGCGAATCTGAATGTCCGGCTCTATGAAGAAGTTCAGAGAGTTTTCTGTGAAATTCATCTCTCACTTCATCCGGGCTGCAGTCAGTAGGAGCGTAGGCAGAAACAACGAAAAAACAACAGTGTGTGCCCCTATATTCCCGAGTTCTAACTGAACCATTTAGTCGGACGGCACATAGGTGTCTATCAGCAGGAATCCATTAGAGAAGTGCCTGTTCTACTCTCATACTTAACGCAATACCTACACCGGCTAGCACACGAGAAGTTGCTGTTGAGTCGCCAGATAAACGAAGAGTGTATTGCGAGGGTTCTTTACTCTGACTAGGTGAGATCAAGTGAATGACCACGCTCGGATCCTGTATGCGTGTTTCGGAGAAATAACATACATCAATGACACGGGATTCTAATGTCTTAGCTAGGAGGCTTGATGCCCTATTTGACATAGGCTTTGTACGCTGAATGCATTAATATGAAGTTTGGATCGTGGTCTTAGTATACCGGGACATTATTTCGTGGGCGGGAATCGTTGGCACTGATGACAGAGGAGGAAGTCAAAGATAAGGATTTAGGCTTGAAGGTATGGGCAGGACAAATATTAGGAATAGAAGAAGGAGTTTGATGAGAATGGTGGTGATCATGTGTGTTCTTAGAGGTATGAGAGTGGTTATCTCTCCCTGATTGCCCACACTGTGGAAGAGCTCTTCTTGATGCACCTGAAAAGCAAATTGGGTTAGGATTGGTCTGAAAGACCTGGGGGCGTGACTGCAGTGCCTAAGGAGCAACTGCTTGAGGCTGGTCACACACGTCCCTTTTGAGACAAGTTTTCGTTATTGTAGCTCCGTATTTGTTGGGGCCTTACTGGCAAAGACGGAAATCCACGGAGTAAGGTGAGGTATGCATTTTTAGGGTCGACCTTTTCTAACCTTACCCTTCCTTTGTGAGAAGACAGCATCGCTGTTATGCTGGTTGTCTGAGGAAAACACTTTACTGCCGTCACACCTCTGTACAGTCTGTAGTACGACTTCGTCCTCGAATCTTATATTTATTCGCTGTTTTTGGTCTTACCGCCCTTCAACCAACCTGCCTGACATGGCAGGACCTTGAGGAACTATTATTTCAGCCAGTGTAGTCTGATTTAGTCATCACGATAGGCAAGCTCGACCACCATGTCTAGGTGTCTGCTCGGTCGTGAGAGATTATGTTGACCAAAGTTGTGTGACTTTTTTTAGGGTTTGTGGTAATTTTACGTTATATTCAGCTTTAAGTAGACTTGGAAATGGGTTTAACTGATATGTCAAACTAATGTATTGTTATTCAAGAAATGAGATCCGTTTAAAACCTTAAATCGAAGATAAGTATATGATACCGAAATAAGATGCTATGCGGAAGCTTCTTTATAGTACATACAGCATAATGTTTCTTTTCACTGTTTACAACCCTAACTATCTGCTGATGATTATTACAAGTTTTCGTCATCGAAGAAAGTGGGTGTTATCGTTGTTCGATTACATAAAGTCACTTTCAATATATACATACACCGGCTTGTGATTTTATTCAACGAGTTTAATTCAGTTCATTTTGTTAGTCATCAGTAGGAATAACTTTCCTATCGAAATGTTAATGAGGTCAAAAGCACTGCATATCATTTCTAAAGTTGTAGTGAAACTGATATTATATACCCTGCTTACTTTTTGAGTTGCATGACAAATTGTTAATTTTCTATTTCTTCAATTCTTTATCAAGAAACTTCCAATTGTGTTAATCGTACAATCATTAATTGGAACATTAGTTTCCTTGTGACTTGTTTACTTACAGACCAAACATCACTTTTAATTTTTCCATATCTGTATAATGTGGAATATAGCACGAAAACTTAACGGGTCTTAGTAACCAATTGTTTGCTAGTTATAGCAATAGTTGAAACTATGCACATGATACATTCCTTCCTTATCGTTTTATACAATATTTTATTGAATATGACTGTTGATATAAACAACATCCACCTGATCTCTTACAGACAAATATCGTAGTAACACTACTGGTGATAGGAGATGGAAGCAAGAACAACGATAGTAAAAACTATAGAGAATCAGCTAAATTAATGAACTCATTTTATTCTGCTTCTGTCGTTGTTCTTCATTGAAATTTGTAAATGATAAGAATTGTATGAAATAAACGAAACAGGTTATCTCAGCAATCTCACTTTCAATACACATAACCTAGAAACCGTCGTTATTTAAATTTGTGATTTTGTCACTCTAGTATTTATCCGCTGATGGATTATGAAAAGAAGTTGGTTTGGTCACAGTAACCTGGTGATTAGATTTGTTTAAACTAGAAGCAACTGTGTTTCATTTTAAACTATACGGTTCGGTGTGAATTGAATGAAAAAATAAATTCATTTTACCACCAAAGTGGGCAGATTCGTTTCACACTGATATTTTGGTTCAGTTTTGACTGATATTAACCCAATCTACGAAGTATCAAGGCACAATTAGTTACAGAATCACATACTTGACCTTTTTTAATTTGGGTATCTCATAATTCAGTATCCTTTACTCTATAAACACACTCCATAAACACATGAAATTCATCAGCGTATCATAGCAATTTATCTTCCTTACTACTAAATAGGAGGTAAGATACTGTGATCTATATGCAATTATGTCGAGGCATCACATGATACTATATCCCAACTATTGTGTAAGTTTATATAGTGTGCATGGTAGGACCGATTAATTTTGACTTTTTAATTCCCTAACTAAAGATGAGTGGTTGTTAGCCTATTCAAAAAGTTGAGACGCGTTTCAAAGGAGAGCGTTGGCTTAGTGATCAAGGCATTTAACTTTTGGACATGAAGTTATAAATTCAAACGTTGTTGCACCCTAGGTTTGGGCAACTCAGGAGTATCATTAACCTTATAGCTGTGATAAAGCCCAAGTTCATGAATATACACCTAGTAAATAAAAGGCTGTTGGTTTTTCCTTCTTTTAATGAATTTCTTTTTTTGTCACTATGCGACGTGTAACTGTATTATATATTCAGTTATACTATGTGACCCTCTACCTTTTAAGTTAAATAAACATGTTACCACACATTTTAGTAACTTGATTATTTATCTCACTTTAATGTTGTTTAGTGCTGTAATATATGCTAATCGTCATATATTGTCACTTTACGAAAGAACTCATCCTCATAGACTTGCGAAAATGATCTTACCAAGTTCATCAAATTTACAAATGTTAGATAATTCGATAAATTCATCATTAATTGTAATGAATGGAGATTGTCAGCCATCAGTTTGTGGACCGGTAATAATTGGTCACGTATTCATACATCCAACTGCTTCAATCGATCGAACAGCTGTTGTAAGTGTACATTTTATATGAAGTCATTTGTTCTTATTATAAAATCAAAATGATGCTAAACAATGGGTTATACTTCACTTTATGCTTAATTTTTGAATATGAAAATACATTATGAACTTTGAATTACCGACAATATTTTCACTAGCTTACAAACATAAAGATAGAACAACAATAGTAAACCAAGTGTATATTGAAGTGAATACAAAGATTCGATCAGCTATGGACAATTGAGGAACTAGTACGAACATATTTATCATTTCAAGATGTCACTTCATTTATCATCAAAGTGCAAAATACTGACTATGTAAAAAGCAAGGGATAGCGTTAATTTGGAAAAAGTTATGAAAAAACCTAGTAATACGCAGCATACTTTAAACAGAGTGTCTACGAATGACAAATGGAAATGATGACATGATTCTGAAGTCTAGATAAGAAGTGAATACAGCTATCTTACTGAAACTCTTTTCGAGTAATGCCTCCTTTCGTAGTCATCTATACCAATAATCGTACAGATTTCAACCAGGAAATCTATATCTCTCGATTGGTTTATTCTGACACTTCTTTTACTAATGACATGCTTCTGTCCAAATGTTCATGTTTTCATTCAGTCTGCTGCTATACCAACCAGCATTGCTTAAGGATGCAATTGATACATCCCGACTGCCTCAATTTACGATAAATTGCAAACGTATCAATCTACCTTCTATCTCTGTTAAAAACTTAGCGATCAACTTCATTAGTACTCAGTTTGTGGTTCGAATATCATATTTATGCATTTTAATTCTGTTGTGTTGTAGAGTTAGATTTGAGTGATTAAATGAACATTTTGTTTTTTCGTTTTCATTGATGCAATTTTAACAATACTTTTGTGAACTTATGAATTATCTGGGAGTTTTATTGACGTTTTACAGCGGTTAAATAGAATTCCTGTGGCGTTTATTTCTCTTATATCTGAATATTAGGTATATGTGTATCACCCTATTAATTCTCAACACACCTATGTATTCAATTTTTATAAGATTAAAATTATTTTTGAGTATTGTGTAGAAGAGTTAATTCTGTTTTGAAATATTTGATTTTAAAAGCATGGCTCTTTATATCTGATTGGTGATCTCTGTTTTTCATTTAGATAGGACCTAATGTAAGTATTGGTGAGAGAGCTGTAATAAAAGCAGGCGTACGTCTACGAGAATGCATTGTACTCAGGGATGCAGAGATTCGTGCACACGCTTGTTGTTTGAACGCAGTTATCGGGTGGAATACAGTTATCGGGGAATGGGCTCGTGTTGAAGGCACACCCAATGATCCTAACCCGAATAAACAATTTACCAAACTTGAAGTTTTACCTGTTTTTAATAGTAAAGGTCAACTAAATCCATCCATTACTGTGATTGGTAGGTTCAGTTTAATGTTTATTTTTGTAATTGATAGATAATGAATAATTATGACATGCTATAACTAAGAAAACTAAACCTGATAAACAAAATCGTATGAATAAGTGTACTTATATACAGAATGTATAAGTAAGGGACTTTCTCCCAAACATACTACTTCCGGCTATTAATCACTTAAATTTTCTCAGCGTATCTTTGTTAGAAATATACAGTATTGAGTTGCTCTAAAAGCCTCACCAGCACATTGTTTAGTCCAATACAATAATGTGAGTTCAAGTGTAAGCCTGTGACTTTTCTGTATTGCGTTGATTAAGTAATAATTTATGGTATTTTAGTTAAAGCAGTTTAATTCATACTCGAGAATCCTAAATGACTATTAATCGTAGATTCCGTTAGATCTGATGGAGTACCACTAACATAATTCCTAATTAAATCATAATCAACCAAACGTTTACATTCTTTAAAACTACTTATTTAACCAGGAACCATCTACTCATGTCCCCTTTTAAACTCAGGCATCGTTAAGAACCAATTCAGAAACATAATACTTTGAAAATATTTTTTTCTCTTGTCAACTGCTTAGATATTTTATTATATTCCAGGTGTATTTTTAGATATCGAATATGTTGACTTATATACATGTCACACGTTTTTATCAAGTTATCTGCCTACTAGTAAATTATGATACCGCTTAGAAGATATATGATTTTGAAATTTGTCTTTGTTGCGTTTAAAGCATATAGGGTTATTTATTAATTGATTTACTATTGGAAATAACACGCACTTATTGGTCTAAGATATTGCGAAGACGCTGATAAGATGCAGAATCTTTAAACAGCAATAGGCTCCGATACAACCATATTCGGAATGCGTATCTCCCCCTCTAAACGCAAACTATTGCTTCGGGACTGGTTTTCGTCAACACCTGAGCTAAAGATAGGGGAGTGAAACAGTTGAACACGTCAAACACTTCACTTATCTTGGAAGTCTGATAAGCCCTAATGGGTTAGCCTCTGACGAAATCTCAGTACGAATTCAAAAATCTCGTTTGGCTTACACCAACTTACGTCACCTATGGAGTAGACGAGATATTCGTCTTCCAACGAAGGGAAGAGTGTACTGCGCAACAATTCGCTCTGTCTTACTGTATGAGTGTGAGACGTGGTCATTAAGGGTAGACACACTCGAAGGTTATTAGTTGTTGACCATCGATATCTTCGAAACATCGCTCGCATCATCTGGGATCACTGAGTAACTAATAACGAGGTTAGAGGACTTGTATTAGGGAAAAATGGTAAGTCAGTCGATGAGGTTGTGAATCTTCATCGACTGAGGTAGTTGGGACATATGTTACGTATGCTCAACCACTGTTTGTCTCGAGGCGCGATGTTGGCTGATATAAGAGCAAGACAAGAGTTAGGGGAGGCCAAATCAAAACATGGCATCAGTCCATGAAGTCATTGATTGCTAGTTTGAGTCGTATCGATAGATGCAGACTGTCTGGATGGGGTCCTCGCAAATACCGTAACCAGTGGCTAGAAACATTGAGTGAGCCTTAAAATTTTGTTGTAGCTTTCGCCCTAATCAATTTTGGCCGATACACATATGTCCCATGTTCTATTTTGATCATGCATGCAATCTCATCAACCTTTTTGGCTAGTTAAGCTATACTTAATCTAAGTATTCCCCACATTGTATGCGCAATGTCCTTAAGAATTTAGGACTACGTAACTTTACCCCACCCTGGTTTATTTTCATAACCCGTGTTGCACTGTCCTTAAATAATACTGAATGAACTTCTGCATACCATACTCACCTTTTGTTAGGCAATTGGACATATTGTCTATGTCAAACCAAAAGGGTATTCTTCACCCTTCCCGTGATTTCAAATGCTTACTCACTAAAACTAGTGAGATTTTTCAGAAATGGTTGATCAAGTTATTGTCCATGTAGTATATATGTATGTTATTTTAAATTGTTCCCTGTGTTTTTTCCCTTTTTATCGTTTCATTCTAGGTTCCAATGTAGAAGTTCCTCCTGAGGTTATTGTTCTAAATTGCATTGTTCTGCCACATAAGGAATTATCACAAAGTGCCAGGAACCAAATCATATTATGATATATATATATGCTTAACTTTAATGAGTACATAGATGTATATTGTTTTGATAGTTAGTCTTATGTATGCGTTTAGGAAACTGTCGACTGAAATCTTTCCCTAATTGTCTTCTTGAAAAATTTTTGTCACTTAGGAACGTATGTAAACTTTTCATTATACTAAATTTTTAAGAATAAAAATGACTATTTTCTACTTGGTGCCTATATAAGTGGTCGTAACAATAATATTTTCCTTTGCTTATTTTGCTATGTCTTCATTAATTTTGTTGATTTACTTGTACCTTTTTGTTTTTATCTAAAGCTTTTGACCAATTTCTCTTGTACCAGTTATTGTTGTACAAGACAATCGTCTTAATGAGTAATATCTTTTCTTCTTATCTAAGCATCAGTTAATAGTATACCTTTTGTATAAATTTATTTTATATCATGTTCGTGCTTTATGCAAAAAATGTAGTACTACTTCTTCCTCATTCATTAAATTTGATTTTACGCATCAGTTTTTTTTTTGTAGGATCTATTTTTTCTTTCAAATAGTTTTCTCAAAATTGCTTGACTATAGTCAAAACAGGAAGAACATGACATCGATTTCATCTGTTTCTCAAACCTAAATCGATGTGATGAGGAGGTGAACATAGAATCAATATTATTAGATGGAAAAGGATGGCAAAGTACGCATACTGTACAGTGACGATAAATGTTTTAAAGTAAGTCATCACACGGAACATTTACGTTCATTGAAAGAGTACAATTATGTAGTTGGTCATTAACAAACCGTAGTGGAATGAGTTTAGGCGGTAGACGTTTAATCGAGTATCTGTTATATGTAATATATGTTCGAGGCAATTAGTCGTATGGCAAATATAGTGTGATCTCGATAATTACTAATCAAAGCTTATATACGTCTGTCTGCAACTATCAGTCCCCAAGCCGGAGTGAAGAACACAAGATGAATAAGCCAACCAAACAGAAACCACATTGTATTTTAAACGCTTCTTTATGTATACACAAAATCAGACCACACATCGAACCAATTAGGAATTTTACATTACAAAACAAAGAAGATTGTGGCAGTAAATTGGGGTAACTTGTACATAACTAATTAACCGTAGTTCATAATAAGGGATAATATACTAACAGCAAATATACTAAACGGGAGGATAGGGTAAGTGGAACGTAGCAATGATAGAAATGAAATGTTTACACTACCCACAGTTAAAATAATTGTAATAGAAGTATAAAATAGAGCTTTGAGAGTTCGTTACTTTTCTTTAGTCTCCCGATATAACACTATCATAGGACCATTTAGTTATGTACATAGTTGATAGTTTAGTTTTTTAATTGGTCCTTGTTTATCGTATTGTCCTATCATAAAATAAGACTTTTGAAGCAGTCAAAATTTGAATTTTCAGTCAAGAAATACTTGATTGAAATCTTAAATTTTTATGGAACCGTCAAAAATCTGTTTAATCTGTAGAGGAGTCACATTAGATTTTTATTAAACTTCATAAGTGTCAACTAATTTTAAAATGTAAACCTCTTATGAGTACGGCATCAAATCACTGTGTAACCAGCTAATAGTTCCCATGAAGTTTCATTGTACTGGTAATTATAAAGAATAAAATCAGACTCAGCTCAGGTAGAATGCATTTCGATGATATTTTGGAGTGGTAAACACTAATGGTGGTGAACAATCTAAGTGTGTAAATTATGTCATGCAGCTATTTAGATCGATAAAAAAAGCTCGAAAATTTCGACAATTAAATGAACTAACATAGACGGATTAGAGATCGGAATAGATGTAGAAAACTTGGAACTGTTTCAACTGGAATCCATTTAATCATAAACAAGTTAGCTTTAATTATCTGATTTCAACCTAAGTTGGCAAAACTAACAGAAAGTTATAAACTGGAGTAAGAAAATCGGTTTCAAATACTAACCAGCAACAATCATGTTCTACAAGTTTTTAGAAGAAATAGGAATATTATATTGGTACTAATGCGGAACTTAGCTTTCAAGTTGTTACTGAACTTTTCACTGGAAGAAATACAATAGTTAATTAAATAAAGATCACCGGATTTCTAACTTAATTGAAGCTGTTTCATCCATTTCACATTTTAATTGGGTATATGCTTCATTGTTTACTCAAAATAAGAGCTGGAAGATACGAATCTGTTCGAGCTAAATTGTTTAATTTCATTCCCAATTGTTGCTGAAAATAACAAATACACTTGTGTACATTAAGTATTGAATGACCGTCTACATGTTATGTCCAAATGACGACCTTTCTCATAAGTAAATCCATTTCTGTTATATGCCAGTTGAAAATGGGAGGTTTCAGGGACTTCGGTATAAATATATTCAAACTGTGGGATAAATAATTTGTTATTCATACGATTATTATAATATCAGTGCTTTGAATATTTATCCCGAATTAAGGTGAAATAGTTTATATTACAAGCAACTCAATAGTCGACCGAAGTGTCGGTTTCGTTTGCTTGACCGCAGTTCCCGTGCGTAGTAGAAAAGCATGCCTGAACAAGGTAACAGTCGTGAATATAACGACAGGAAGTGAACTATCCAGTATTAAAACAGAATCCTCTAGGTGAGAGGAAGCACCTTATAAGTAATTGCAGGGTTAGTTCTATTATGTTAAAGGAACTAACTGTATTACAAACTAGGGGAGACATTGAGATCGTAGGGAACGTTTTAAGATGTTGTTTATTTGCGTTCATATATAAAGTGGGAAATAAATTCCTGATACAGGTTATTTATACCACCTAGAAATCTGGAGTTTAACCACATTTAGTACAAAGGTCACGTCTTGACCTCTGAATTGCTACATCCTCTCTGAATCTCAATAGGCTAGATTGAATTGTTTGCTGGTTATGTTACAAACAATCCACAGAATTCATATCTTATCCTTCGTTCAGCAGGTGACATTCGATCTAGCCTTACGCTTTTCGTCTTATGAAAGGTGGGATCCTTGGAATATGTTATGCAAAGTGCGTGTGTACGTTTTTAATGTCCGTTCGCTTCTAAGCTACGTAACGTATAATCTGCATTACACTTTAAGGAATTTACTACAAAGTTACTTTATGTGTTTGATTAACTTTCACAATTTCATTAGTGATTAATAAAATGGAAACATACTTCTTTCTCTTATGCGCTTAATTCTTGTTTACTATTCACGAAAACAATATAAATATGTCTATTCATAGCCCTATTCAGGTTTAAATAAGAAAGGAAAACTATTACTGTAACATAACACAAAGGAGAAACATCCAATTAAACGAATTCGTCCACAACACTGCTAAGTGGCAAATTATTTTGAACTAGGAGTGATGACTAGAGCAGGTTGAGGTTGCTAAAATGGATGAAATATTTGACAATGATAACTGGTAATATTTGCTTACATAAAAAAGGAAACATGTTGACTAGGAGTAAGGATATCAAAATAACAGGACAGAATAGAGTGACTCAACATATTCACCTACCCAGCAGTCCTAAGATGAGTCGGTGATACGTATTATCCAGTCGTTCAAAGAGATTAAGATGTAGAATATAGTGAAGAGCTTACATAAAAGTTCGAGAATCTTCCTTGTGATGTGAGTATTCTATATGTATATTTTTTTCACAACTGGCATAAACCAACATTTCACCTAAAAGTAAACTAGCTTATCTTATAAATGACTTCAAATAATTGTACCAGCAGAACCTAGAAACAAAAATACATTCTGTATTTGACACTCCGAAATTTATAAAACTTGCGACGAAGTCCAGATATTCAACAGCCAAAGGCAAGAAGTATATTGTTGATGAGTTAAATGAGTGTGGTTGTCAGAGTTAGTTTAAATAACGAATCTGATAAATTATTCATCCGAAAAATTTCTGAATGGATGTGTTGCCCGTTAGTGTCATTGACT
Organism: Schistosoma japonicum; assembly: GCA_025215515.1. NCBI lineage: Eukaryota > Metazoa > Platyhelminthes > Trematoda > Strigeidida > Schistosomatidae > Schistosoma > Schistosoma japonicum. The sequence goes on along the minus strand of CM046061.1, from coordinate 63,109,739 downwards.
TCCAATAAATTCTCGTTTTTATTGAAATACGATTTGAGGCAGTTGTGGCGCAGGCGAGATATTCGTCTCCCAACGGAAGGCCGGGTGTACTGCACAGCAGTCCGCGCCGTCTCAACATATGGCTGCGAAACGTGGGCCATGAAAACACATGATATGCGTCGACTTAAGGTATTTGAACATAGAATTCTTCGTAGCATCGCCAGTATATCATAGAACAGTCAAATTAGTAATATGGAGGTCAGACAAATGGTTCTTGGGAAATATGGTATATCAGTCGAAGAGGTCATTAACCTTCATCGACTGAGATGGCTGGGACATGTATTGCGCATGCCTGACTACCGCCTACCTCGTCGCGCGATGTTGGCTAAGGTTGAAGGAGGATGGAAGAAGCGTAGGGACGGCCAATCTAAAACATGGCATCAGTCCATGAGTTCTTTGACTTCTGGTCTAAGCCGTGTTGGTAGATGCAGATTACTTGGTTGCGGTCCGCATGATAGTCACAATAAATGGCTGGAGACATGGCTCAGAATCGGTCACAGTGGCGCAAGTGTATTCAATTTTTAATTTTATCTAAATCTTGAATCCTATTATTAGTTTCTGCATATATTTACTTCATTCCACTCTCTTGTATTATGTTATCATGTTACCTCTGTAATCTCGTAGTGTTAATGTGGTATGGCAACTTGAACGTATAGGCGGATTTGCCCGGTTCTACGTTGATGATAATAATGATAAATTCTCGTGGATATTGAACATTGCAATTCAAAAGGTATATGCCAATTAATTTTACGCAAGTAACCATAAGTCATCAATTAATTCAGCACGTAAATAAATACTTTTATTAGATAAAACTGACATTACAAGTTTATGTTTACACAGTAGTACACAACACAATCGTTAAAAACAAACTATTCACTTGAAAAATGGCTTGCTTTAGTATACACTTTAAAAATTGTTTTATTGCATTCAGTTAAATGACAATAAGTATTTATTTTAGCAATACAAAATAATTGCTAAACAGCAGTAATAAATTGAGCATGAACTGAATGCATATTTATATTTTTATAATATGATTATAAACAACCGCGTAAATAACCAACAATGACAAATTGAGGAATGAATTATGAAATAATTTATATGCTGTCAGTGCATAGAGCATAAAATAAAAGATAATAAGATGATAGTAGTGAGTAAATTAACAGACTTATCATTCATAACATGAATTAAATTAATCAAAAAGGCATTTCTAGCCAATTAAAATGAGATGAAACTTCAAAGATTATTAACACAATGAAGAGTTCAGAAAACAAAAAAAAACTGAGACAAATTTACATATTACTTAGTAAATAAATGAAAACATATGAAAAATATAATTAGAAAAGTGAAAAATATTAATAATTATCAGGTGTGTTTATCATAAAAATTATGTACTGTTATTATGACTGTAAAAACGTAGCATTCATTACTTCACAATCTAATTGTAGCATTGTGAAATTAGAAGCTGATCGATCATCGTTATCAACAGACGATCCTATAAAGAAATATATACGTGCAAAGATGTTATTAAATATTATCTGTGATGATAAACAAAACTAGTAAATTGGACAATTTGTGAATTAAAAGTTATGACATTAATTTTTAATGAATTATTATATAAGCTAAGAGAAAAATATCACTATAACGAAAAAAAAAACCAATTTCTTAAAAACACTTCTCATACATAACAATTTATTTAATGAAGGGAACCGTTTCAATGAGTTCCGTCTCAAAACTATACAATTTATATTTATGTAATAAAATTAAGATCTACTAACAAATTGTGGAAATTGGTCTTATTCGTCACACAATTCAGTGTCAATGAAAACTAAGGAGCACTGGGTAGTCGCTTAGCTTGAAAATAGGACTCCTCACTAATGTACATCCATGTAAACAGGAATTGAGCTCAGAGCCTTAAGTTTTTGCTGCAAACGCCGAACCATCAGTACCACTGGGCCAGAATACAATCAAATTATGATATAGCTTGACAATTACTCAATACCATTAACAATAACTCTATCACTCCTAGTTTGTTTGAACCCATCAAATATGATTTCGCTTTAAAACTTCAGGAAAATCTCGAAGTCAGGAGTGAGCTGCCTGTTATTAGAGTTAACATGAAGTGGTTTTGTGGAGACTAGTTAAGTCTGTCGCACGAAGATATCATTCTATACTAGGACATAACGGTTTTCCAATACGCCTTAGTTTCTTGTGGTACCTAATCGGGATCAATTTGTGACTCATACAGATAGGAAATAATTGTATACTTGTTAGTGAAATAACATGATGAGTGGTAATCAGAAATTGACTACATATTTCACAGCAAACAGTTGCCTACACTGTAATTTATGAGAAGTAAGAAATATCCTGCCATTTAAAATAAAGAGTATGTTCTTTTCGATAAATGCTCATCAGGTTCTACACTTATTAGTTCAAAATTATTAATCACAAGAATGGCCAGCTTCTGAGGCAAGTAAAACATTATTTAGATATGAAGGATAATTGGATATAAAGTTTTTCCCCTTCGAGTTATTTATAAAATACGAATGTTAATGTTGAAATCAATCATCATTATGTAACTTGTGAAACGTAAACGACAATTGAGATAAACAAGATTATTAGTCAAATACGTGTATATAGGTATATCTGTTTATGGTTGACATAGGAGATGGGTGGTAGCAAAATACAATTAAATCAAGTGTTTGTAGACAAAGGTCAAATCCTATTTAAAATGAAACTGAATGGGTAAGAGTTTGTAAAATGGAGTGAATGATAATCAAAACGCGTCAAATAGTAACAATATCAATAGTAGGCATAATTACAATCAGTTCATTTGTTAGATCTTAAAATGTGATATTCAAATTCATTTTGTGTATTTTAATTAATAATAATATGGAAATGCACATCCAGAGATAGAATACATATGCATTAATCAAATTAAATCGTCGCATGATTAATGTGGTGATTGGTTTAGTGGATCTTGCGTCGGCCATTACAAGAGAAGAGGTTGAACGTACTTCTTCTGTATGCACAGGTTTGGCTTCTTGACCCGTATAGCTATCGCCTCTGCCGTTTTAAGGACTTTAAGTCTAACCGATCTTGGCAGATAACTGTTTACATAAAATATTATTCTGAATGACTGATTTATGCTCGACACATGACCTGTTTGAATTGGGTGAGCTAGCATTGAACTGTTAATACTTGTTTTACTTGCCTCAGAACTGGCCATTCTTGTGACTAATAATCTTGAACCAATAAATGTAGAACCTGATGAGCATTTATCGAAAAGAATATTCTTCGTTCAAACATCTTTGTTTTTAAAGAGTATTTGTTGGAATAAAGAGCATATAATATGAGTGGCAATCGAGAATTTGTTGACGAAGCAACTTTCAGTCTCAGATACACCATTATCATTTATAAATTCCACTGGAGGAGTGTAGGAACTTCTACTTAGTACCTTTGATTATCAATTAGATTAAAAGGTCCTTTAGTTAAACTTTTCGGTTGATGAAGCTGACATTTACTCTGTTAAACATAAGTGACCACATATTTTATTCAAATCCACACACCCTCGTCTACAGATGTTCACTTAGTTACAACTATGTAATCGATTTTTGACAACTTAGAATATTAATATTTTAATGAGAAATAGTTAATGAATTGTTACATCAAGAAGTGGCTTGAATTAGGCAGGCACAGAAAATTAGGAAATTCAAACTAAATTCACTCATTGATGTGAAACTATAAGCGTGATATTAGATAATATATCTGTACAATTCCAATGGGTAGAGAAGTTTAATTTTCTGATGTTACGCGGCTTTAATTTTTATAAACTACCCAAACCAATACTCAATTTATTTCAAACTATCAAGTTTACTCTTGGTAATGATGTCTACAAATGTGATAATCCTTACAATAATTTGTAATACATTGTCTCTCATTTACTACCCGCAATTTAGTAAAAGCAGAAAGATATATGGTAGGGGAAATATTGAGTAGATGATACTAAACTACACGGATAGGACGGTGGTAATACCATTAACAGCGACACAGTCTGGAACTAAATAATGAAAATCAAAGCATGCAAAAAGTAGTGTTTAAAAGCTTATAGCTATGGGACACCAAAAAAGCACAATAAAAAGATAACCAAACCTAAAAGAATAAAAGTCTCCAGAAATATCTAAATTATATTTTGTTAAATATATAACATATTATACAAAAGGTGACCGTTTGAATGAAATAAGTCATGCTGAATGAGAATATTGTACAAACATGCAATAATATAATAGAACGAACATACAGAAACTTCAGTAGAGAAAAGATGCAAACAATGAAAATTGGCATGGTGACGCCTTAAACATTAAATTTGCATAAAACTATATTTATAAGTGTGAATTAAATACAAATCAATAAATTACTTAAACATAATGTTGTAACGGACAAGTCAGGAACAATGATCAAACTTTTAAAACATATTTTTATAATATTATACTAATATTATACCATTTTCCGATCAGGAACTTGTAAGCAGTTAAATATGTGCTTGTTACCGCAGTTCCACATCATTCGTGTCTTTGATATGCATTCGACACCGGTATTAGGAAATCAGAGGTCAGTGAAATTATCTAGGAAAAAGATAGGTTTATGAATCACTGTTAGTCTAGAAGATTAGAACGATGGGCGGAACACTTTCAGGAACAGTCCAACTGACCTCCAGCTACTCTTAGCTTACCTACTATCCCCAAACTACCTGAATGGAAAACTGACACAGGTCTCCCAACTCTCAGTGAGGTTGAAAAGGCTATAACTAACTTGAAGCGATGGAAGGCAACAGGACCTAATAGGCTGTCCACCGATATCTTTAAGGATGGCAATCCGGTCTTAGCTGGTAGGTTGACTGATATATTAGCCGACATCTGGGAACTGAACATCATCCCATCTGATTAGCCTCGCTCACTGATCAATCTAATTTACAAAACAAGACAGAAATCCTCTTGTAATAACCACAGAGGAATCGGTTTGACTAATATAGTATCTAAAATATTATCCTTTATAATCATTCGGCGTTTATCCAAAACTAGAGAAAAGCAGACTCAAGAAAACCTGGATGTGGCTGCATTGATCAAATTTTCACCCTGCGCCAGATGCTCGAACATAGACATATGTACCAACGTCCGACTATAGTTGTATTCCTTGACTTGAAAGCTTTTGACTCGGTAAACCGTGAAGTCTTGTGGTAATGTTTGTCATTAAAAGGCGTACCTTGAAAGTAAATAAACCTTGAAAAGGCTCTCTACTCGGTCACCACCAGTTGAGTTAGAGCCTACGAAGAATTGTCACGAGAAATTTTACTCTAAAGTAGGAATCGTCAAGGTTGCCCCTTATCCCTATTTTTAATTAACCTCGTTATAGATATGCTGTTAGAAGTCTCACTCACTTTTAACGGCTCAGGAGTTAATCTCCTTCCAGCAGATCCTCTCGTTGACTTATGATACGCAGACGATATGATCCTATTTGGTGAAGACGCTAATAATATGCAGAGTCTCGTGATCACCTTAAGTAACAATGCAAACATATTCAGGATGCAGTTCTCCCCTTCAAAATGCAAAATGTTACTCCACGACTGGCCTGCTTCTTCACCTAGATTAATTATAGGAAGTCAAGTAATCAAATGCGCTTCAGTTAGACGTCGAAATATTATTGAAGCTAATATTTTAGACACTATGTTCGTTAAACTGATTCCTCAGAAATTGTCACACGAGGACTTCTGTCCTCTTTTATAGATTGGGATGATTAGTGTTCGAGACCAGTCAAATAGGAGTACATCCAGTTCCCAAATTCTAGCCGAAGTCTCAGTTAATCTCGCTGCTACAGTTGTACCACCGTCCTTAAATATCTCAGACATCAATCCATCAGGACCTGCTGCGCTTCCTCGCTTTAAGTTTCCTATAGCCTTCTCAACCTCACTAAGACTTGGGGACTAATATTAATTTACCATTCAGATTGTTTGAGGATGGCGGGCAACAGGGATGACGCCGAGGGCCAGTTGAACTGTTCCCTAAAGTGTTCCGCCCATCGGTCTAATCTTCTGAATTGACAGTGAATAGTGGATCCATCTTTTTCGGAGATAGTTTCACTAACAGTCGGATTTCTGATACCCATTTCCTTGATAAGTCTGAACAGTTGCCTACTGTTACCTATTGCCGCTGCCTTTTCCATCTCTTTAGCTTTCGCCAACCACCACTCCTCACGATCATTCAACCAACTTATAATTAGGTTGCTTTCGTTCCTCATCCTGTCCACAATCAGACGAGATGTGTTGCCGAGCATCTATCAGTTCAGTAGATACAGTTGAAATCCATTGAGTTTTCTTAACCTTTTGGTCTAGTTTATTAGGAGATAATACTGCTGTTTCAACACCTTTTTGGATATCATTTCAAGCTATCTCGGTATGAGTACGGTTTACGGAGTTGACTAATTAGTTTTCTAGTTGTTTCTGTAATGTATTCTTGACTTTTTCATCATTAAGTTGAACTCTGATGGGAATCCTTGTCGTGGATCTTTTACGTCCAGTGAAACGCAGACTAATACGTCCTCGTACTAAGACATGATCTGGGTCTAAACATGTGCTTCGAAACAACTGGCAGTCTTCTATTGAGCCTCTCCAACGATGACTGATAGCAATGTTGTCTATTTGAGTTCAGCGTTGAGTTAATTGTGGAGGCTGCCATGTCAACCGATGTCTATCCTTATGCTTAAAGTTGGTGTTCACTAGAAATAAACGTTTGTCTGAACATATTAGTAGTGAACGATCACTATTGTCTGTTCGTTGAGCCTCAACACTGTAGGATCCACCTAGGTACCTTTCGGTTTCATCTAGTTTACCTACTTGGGCATTAAAATCATCAGTTATTACCACAACATCAGTGCACTTAGGTTAACGAAGGAGGTCGAAAATCTTTCTGTAAAATTCATCTTTCTTTTTCTCTGAGCTGCAGTCAGTGGGAGCATAGGCAGAGACAACAAAGAGGCAACGGCGAGTGTCCCTTATTTACGAGACGAGTTGATATTGATCATAATGACCTGGGAGCGCAATCGCAGAGCCCAAGGGACAACTGCTTGAGGCCGATCACGCACGACCTTGTTATGGGGAGTTTTTGAAGTGTTAGGTCTGTTCTTTAACAGGCCTTACTGCTGGAGACGGAAATCCATGGAGTAAGGTGAGGTGTGACATTTTTAGGGTCGACCTTTTCTAACTCTTTTTCCTTAACAGCAGTTCACGCACTACCGTTATCCGAGGGAAACACTTACTGCTGTCACATCGGCGTCAGCAGAACGACTTTGCCTCAATCTAGTGCGCTTAGTCTTATCGTTCACCAAAATCCGCTGCATGTAGGACTAGGAACAGCGTCCAGCCATTAGCTCAGTTGGGTCATCCGATAGCGACCCGACACACGTCAGGCAGCTACGGTGGTGGGCATGAAGCCAAGATACGCGTCGACTAAGGTATTTGAACATAGAATTCTTCTAGCTCGCTGTAATAAAAGTCAAATGGTATATGAGGCAACAAAGGTATCAGTCGGTCATTACCCATCGACTGAGATGCTGGGAATATCGCATGCTGACTACGCCTACTCGTGCGCGATGTTGGCTAGGGTTGAAGGAGGTGAGAAGGTAGGGCGCCAACCAAAACATGGCATCAGTCCATGAGTTCTTTGACTTCTGGTCTAAGCCATGTTGGTAGATGCAGATTACTTGGTTGGGGTCCGCATGATAGTCACAATAAATGGTTGGAGACATGGCTCAGAATCGGTCACAGTGGCGCAAGTGTATTCAATTTTTAATTTTATCTAAATCTTGAATCCTATTATTAGTTTCTGCATACATTTACTTCACCCCCCTTTCTTGTATTCTGCTATTATGTTACCTCTGTAATCTCGTAGTGTTAATGTGGTATGGCAACTTGAACGTATAGGCGGATTTGCCCGGTTCTACGTTGATGATGATTGTTGTGCATTACGACTTTATATAGCATTAACGACTGAATGAAATAGTAATCTTTATTAGTAGTGTTTAGCTCTTTAGTGTGTTTTTCCGTATTCATTTTCAAAGCAGATTGATAATCCGTTTGAATTATGAAAGGACGATAACATTTGTAGAATACTTTGAATTCAATGCATTTCGTTGCATTCTCATCAGCTACATACATGCTATTGATTTCGCATTACTCATATTATTATTACACATGTTGATTTTATCAATTGAAATGTTTATCAGATAACACTAGATTGTCTGAGTAGTGATTATAAATAGATTAGATAAGTATTCAGGAGTTTAATTACGTAATATGTGAAAAGGTCCAAAAATAATGCACAGGGTCGCGTAAGAATGAGTTCTAGTGAATATTTGAAAGAGTTCGATTATGTAATAATGAATATTCTACTGTTGTGATGATGTGAAGAAAAGGAATAATACAGAAAAGTATGAGTATAACTTACCGACTTCCTGTTGGAAGAGGAAACTGGGTTATCAATCTTATGGTACCAGGGCAATTGAAGATTAACTATGATTCTTTTTGAATACAAAGGTCAGGTTTTAATCTTCTAATTGGAATGGCCTCAGCAAATTTTAATAGAAACGATTTGTATTGTTTATTTATAATTTCAAAAGCATTTGTTATATCTACATTATGTCCCATGTCTGTCAAGTGACGCGTAATTGAATTTCTAAGTGATTGCTTCTCTCAAGCATACATTCTTCGAAATCTGTTCATTGAATCGTAAGAAAGCCCGTCTTTCTGTCCTTCAAATGTACCTGCTTTTGCAAGTACATGCAAACTGGTAAATATATATTGACATGAGACGGATATTTTTCAACTTGTGTTTGATTAATCAAACATTGTGTTTTGTACAGTGAAGGTAGTTCGGCAGCAGAGAATGTTTATTTGATGGTCATTTTAAGTCTTTGATTGAATTGCTTGGCTACTAGGTTTCCTTTAAACAGTAACTGAATAAATACCCTGCTCTTTTCGGGGTTTTTCAGCTTCGAAGTTTTGATTACAACTGTTACTAATACTTCTCAATAAATGTTTCAGGTTACCCATTTTATCGAAGACACTCTTTTAAAATTGTAATTTCATCGTCAAGTTTATCAGCAGTGCACAGTTGTCTAGCTCTATAGTAGAGTGACTTGACTAAACCGCGTTTATAGAAAATTGCACAAAAGCTATAAAAATGGAGGTATTGCCCATTCTACGTATCTTTCCGGAATATAAATCTTTGGCAGGTTACATCAACTTTTCATGAAATTCCTAGATTTAGGAATTGTTCTTTTCGTATTCCATTGCGTATTTGATGTTGGAATGGGCTGCATTACATAATTAAACTCCTGAATACTTATCTAATCTATTTATAAATACTCGAAATTCAACCTCTTTACAGTTTCACTACTCAGACAATCTAGTGTTATCTGATAAACATTTCAATTAGCAAAATCAACATGTGTAATAATAATATGAGTAATGCGAAATCAATAGCATATATGTAGCTGATGAGAATGCAACGAAATGCATTGAATTCAAAGTATTCTACAAATGTTATCGTTCTTGCATTATTCAAATTTTTGAAGGGAACAAATTGTATAATGAGCTGTTTGTTGTTAAAAAGCATGTATTCCTAAGTCAACTACTAAGGTTGTGAGTACATTGATTAGCCAAGATTCGAAAATCGTCCAACTGATGGACACATCAAATTATGGAGCACCGCCGAAAAGAATGATTATTACTTAGACATAAACGTTTTGTGTCTAAAATAGCACAGTAGCTATTAACAATAAGATCGAAGTCCAAGTTACAATAATGTACACTATGGTTTCGTCAAAAAATACATAAAGTTACGTTAATATAATGATTTGCTTAATTTTATACGGGCGAAAATGAAAATGTACAACTATATATAAGTGCATGTCAAAACTAATCTTCATTCATAAACACCGTAGAGCCTGATATTAAAGAGAGTTCCCATTACGCATTGGCACGACGAAACTAGATTCATAAGATTAATACTCGAATACGGTTAAACAGGAAGCGTTCAAAAGGTATTTATGAAGGGATATCGAACTTAAATTTTAGATAAACATAAGGTATGAATGCACCTGTAGAACTGTGATCGATACTCAGCTGTGTAACTCAATGTCTCCAAATATGTAGCTGTATCTACAACAAAGCTCAGACAATCAGTCTGTGACTTCATGGACTGGTGCAATGTTCTAGTTTGGCCGACTCTAGTTTCATTTCACTTTACTCCTACACCGGGCAACACTGTACATCGAAGTAGGCGGAGGTTGAGTATACGTATTATGTCCCAAGCGCCCCAGCCGATGACGATTCACAACCTCATAGGATGACTTGTCATCTCTGCCTAGTATAAGGTATCATTCTGTGAAACGGTCACAAGGAAGGGATCAACATAGTAAATACAAAACTAACAGGAGAAAACTAATGTAAACATTTAAAGAGTAAATGATTAAGAAATATGGTCTGAATGAATCTTTATAACATTAATAGAGGATTTATTGGATCATTCAAGCAACTCCTGAGTCTCACAATAGTCTGGATAGCTGCCAGTCGCTATATTTAACATACAGTTTATTCACTGAGTTAATTAGTCACGTTACAATAAGTATATACATTCGCAATAAACAGAGAGCAGTTTTAAACTTTATGGACATAATTCATAGTGAAGACCAACCTGGAAGAGTCAACAGAAATTTTCACATCACAATAATATCTTAGTAGAAATAAACTCCATTTTCTGGCAACTCGCTTCAAAGATCTTTTCTTACCCTTGTTAGCTATAACCCTTGAAATCTTAGTAGGGATTTGTGCGCTGATAAGAAAATATTAACTGAATAGTTAACTACAAATAAGTAATTTTCTACAACATGTAAACATGACAGCAGGTTAAAAAGATGCGTTTCTGTTTATCCAACTGTTTCTTATGATCACCGTGATAGGTACCTTTGAAAACACGTACATTCTGATGCATTTGAGTACAAACAAGTATAATCAAACAGTAACATTAAGAAAATTCATATAAAATAGCAAGAATGTATAAAACTAATGTAACAAAAACGACTAATTAGAGACATAATTATGTAGAAGAGACAGAACAATGCAGAACAACTAATCAAAGGTCAACTGTTAACCTTATTCATTACTCTGTAGTAATATGAAGTTAAAACGATGTTATTAAGTATCACAAAATAAATCGACTAAACGATTACTAGTGAGAAAGTCGAGAAAATGGAGACAACGTGTTAAATATTAAGAAAAGTTGTGAAGGAATAGAGAAACGAATGTTATTAATAGTTAAGTAAGAGAAAAGAAGTAGAAAAAAATAATGAAAGGGATCATCTATTTAAAATAACTGAACATTTCGTGAATTTGTAAAATCATTACTTTGGACAACTGATAAAGTCAAAACTTTTCAAGATCATAATATTTAATGCATCATAGTGGTTCTTGTCCCACGTTCATCACTTTCAGCCTTACTTTCTCAATCATTAAATATTTACTTTTAGTAATCAGAAATTTCACGAATACTATCGACATGTCCCTTGGGCTCTGCGGTCATGCTCTCAGGATCTCTAAGACCGACACTAATCTACCTTCTTTTTCAGGTTCCTCAAGAAACACTCTTCCACGGTGTGGGCAGCCGGGAAGTGACAACCGCCCTCATACCCGCAAAAGCACGAGAGTTCAAATTGGTCAAAATCAAATCAAATCGATATGTTAACCACCATTTGTTTGGTTATTTAGTTATAGGTAACGTAAAATCTGTCACATAAGTGCATCAATTCAAGTTGTCAAAATGCATTAGGTCAGCAAGAGGAATGCAAATAATTAAAGCTGAAAGTAGGATCACTCGTAGTAAAAAAGATCAGGTATAAAGGATTTTACTTGATGATAATGATAATAATGATATAATTACTGGAAGTCTCAGAATCAACGGGAAAACAAAGAGTGAAAGCACTTGGGTTACGTCACCCACCGTCTTCAACTACTGATTACAATAAATGTGTGCCCTAACCACAAAGTCTGCGTCTACCAACACCCAACAGTCAACGACATCATAAACTGATGCTGTATTTTGGATTGATTGACTCCAGCAAATTCTCTTACATATAACACTGATTGACCATTAATCAAACTGTTTGTGAAGATTCAGAAATACCAGAATCGTCATCAATCTTTATTACTAAACAAAGTGTTGAGTTTATATCTAACTATACTGGCTTATTAGACTGGTATGCACAAAACATATAATTTGTCTTATTTAGCTACAGATTAGAATAAAATACCTAACAAAAATTATTGAGGAATGTAAAATATACGTGACGATTGTTAGATGAGAAAAAAATAGGTAACACAGAAAAACGACGATAGTATCACATGGACCGAAAGGCTGGTTATATGGTGATAAGCACTACGTACGTTTCTGCACATTTATGAAGCGTAAATGTCAGATGTGCAACAGACGCGGACATAAAAAAGGTCACTGCTCAACGAAGCGCACACTCACCCCCCTCAGGAAGAAACTTGAATTTTCTGAAGACACATAGAAGTCACGAGAAATCAAGTTACTTTCTTTCGTGGCCGCCTTCACCACAGACTGCTATATTTCGAGAAAAGATATCACACTTTGCATTAACAGCATTCAAGTATGTCTCCAGATCGACATCGCATCGGATATTACTGTCATATCTAATAAAACGTGTGACTTACTTGGTAAACCTTCGATGAAACCATCCAACAAGGCTGCCCAAAATGTATCGTATGTTCTCAAACTTGCTGGCGAAATACAGTGTGAATTTTCCTTTAACGGATGTACTACTACTGGACTTTATTATTCAATAGGTTGTCCGAACCTCGATTTTTTTAGTCTAGATTTACTTGAGAAACTTAGATTAATGGATATCCCTATTCATAGTGTTTGCAACCAGTTCTATTCTCTAGCAGTTAATAAACTCTTATCAAATAAACAAAAGTGAAAATTTAGTTGAAAAGCTACGGAATGAGTTCGCTCCTGTTTTCCATGATAGGTTGGGCTGCTACACAAAGATGAACGCTCATTTACCAGTGAAAGAAGATGCCAAACCTATTATTCGTCCAAAACATCTTGTGCAATAGGCTACAATTGAAACTAATCCACCAGGAAATTAATCGTTTGTGACAAGCTAGTGTAATTCAGCTGGTCAACTATTCTTCTTGGGCAGCAACTATTAAATTGATCAAGAAGGCCAACGGAACCACATGTAAATGTGTTTTTTCTATCGCTTTAAATACTGTATTAGATACATGCCATTATACTCTACTGATCTCTAAAGACCTGTTTGCCAAGCTAAATGGTAGAGCATGTTTCGCGAAACTAGAATTTTCGGATGCTTATCTTCAAGTGGAAGTAGCTGATGAATCTAGAGATTTTAAACATCGAGTAATCGGGGACTATTTCAGTGTACTCGCTTGTCATTCGGTATTAAGAACGCACCTTCCATATTTCAGAAGAAAATAGATACGATGTTAACAGGTATACCTAGGGCCGCAGCATACCTAGATGATATCACCGTAATGCGATCAACTGAGAAAGAACTTCCGGATCGTCTACAACAAGTTCTGAGTAGAGTGACGGAGTACAGTTCTAGCCTACGTGAAGAAATGTGAACCCTCTTCATGCATTCTGTCAAATACCTTGGTTTCATCTAAGATAGGAACGGCCGTTGACCAGACCCAGCCAACATAGAAGCCAGTGCCATCTGATGCTCCTTTATTACGATCTTTCCTGGGATTAATTACTACAGCACACTATTATCCTCAAAATAATATAGTAGGAGGTTCATTAATTGGATTGCTGATAAAAAGCAAACCTTGACATTGAGCAGCAGAATGTCAAGCATCATTTGGCAAAGTCAAATCAGTGCTCAGCTCAAAGCTTCTACTAACATACTTCGGTCTCAACTTGGAGATTGTTGTCGTATCTGATGCTTCTAGTCGTGGAGTCAGAGCAGTGATATCTCATGTATATCCAAAAAAGACAATTGCTCACGCTGCTGGGTCGTTAACCCCAACAGAGAGGAACCACAGTCAGATTGAAAAGGAAGTCCTCGTAATCACATTCGCTGTTAAAAGGCTTCAAAAAATCCTCTATGGTTATACGTTCACCTTAATGACAGATTAAAAGCCTTTCATTGCAAGATTCGGTTCTAAAATGGCAATCCATGTTTATGCAGCTAACGGATTACAGTGCTGGGAGATAATGCTTCCTGAGTTATGACTTGGACATCAAGTGTCAGTCGGTGAACACCATCGGTTAAGTAGATGCTCTCTCTCGGTTGATTGAAGCTTAGTACCCTGGAACTGAGGACACGACCATCGCCTCTGTAACGGTGGATCCAGAAATTAGAAGCGTAGTAGTAGATGCTGTTCAAAACATTCTAGTGTCATCATATGAAATAAGGGAAGAAATTCTTTGAGATCCAAGAAGTTGAAAATTTCCGCCTAAAAGAGTGACACTTCAGGTCAGTTCCCCAGAACTTCAGCGGTTTTACCAGCCCAGATTATCTCAATCATCGATGATTGCCTCCTATTTATCGAACGTGTGGTGATTCCAAAAAAGTTGCAACCAGCAGTACTTCAACAATTGTATGCAGGATATCTTAGAACGTTATGACCTCTGTTCCTTACCACATCAGACAACACTAATCTATTTAACTAAAATAGAGTAGACCACATGCATTTAATGGCTTACTTGAAAGACAAATTACAAACAATACATTTATGAAACAATTTGTTGTTGATACTCATTCTCGAATATTTTATCAACTATGATGAAAACTCTGATAGCTTTGCAGAAACACTGATTGTCGCCTAGTATTCTGGAAATGAAGGCATCATAAAAATGACAGTGAGATGGGATTCCAGAAAAATGCAGTGTTGCGAATAGCAGGCAGTACTGCAACAAACAAGTAACAAGAAAATTTTGAAAACCAGGAAGCACTAGATAATTGATTTATTTCATTTTATGATTCACCAGTATTGCGCACTTACATCATCACGTATAATACAAACGGGCACCTACACGTCAAACGTAAATCATAATATCAAAAATACACCAATAAGCTTGCCTGAAAGCATTGGAAAACTGATAATATCTTTGCACTTAATTAAACACCAGAATAACTCACCATTGACCACTGGATGAGCTGGTAGTAGAAAAGTTATTTTTTGTCTCATATTTGAAGGTGATGGATCAATTGGAGGCAGCAGAAAGTGATCCCGGTTCAAAAAAACAATGTACGCTGTATCGTTGCGACGAGTGACTACATTAAACAACTTTTCAAATGCGTGAACAGCAGGATGAACATAGGGCTTGAAATAACATTAGTTAGAAAGAATAAAAAGTAGAATCAACATGTGATTAAATTAGTAAGAAAATTAGTGTTAGCGGGATACAGACTAGATTAAAACATGTTCTGTGCATGATCGTGATGTTGTACGTTGATTGGGTGTTTCTAAACAATCATGATCTAGTGGATTATTGGAAATGACTCTAGAAGCTTCTTATGTAAATACTACAAGTATATTAACGTTTCTCTAACTGTGAATTCTTACTCTATCTATCCCTTGTTATTTTGGAATACAATTTCGTTCCTGTCCAAACGCGTTCTGATTTGGGGTCTTGTCGAGTGTTCAGTGTCTGAGAATACTAAGTAATAGGAGAAGCTGGGTCGTTATTAGCGAGAAATACAACAGTTAGTGATAAAAGAAAGGTTTTAATTTGTATTGGATCAAAATTATAGCAAATTCGTTAGGTCAGTTTAAAGTAAAAGTTAGTAAATAAGAGTAATACTTCTAGATTTGAAGCTATAATTGTAGCTAAAAACTTAGTATGGAAAGGAAATAACAGATGAAAATGTTTTACATCAATTGAATAGCTTAATGACCAATCATTGAAATGGGTGAGAATAGGACAGAAATACAATAAAAGGCTATATTATTTTATTAATATACTATACATTTACCAGGTAAAACTTAGAGAAGTAATGAATTTAGTGTACGTTGTACTATAAAGGGCAATCGATTATAAATGTGTAATTAAACAAAGCTGTAAACAACTAACAAAAAAGACAATCACAAAACACTTAACGAAGCCAAATACAACCAAGAAGAAATCAAACTTGTAATGATAATTTTAAAGTTTATTAGGAAGGTAGCTCTGTAACTCGTGCATGTTAGAGTGTCAGTTCAAATAAACTCCAGTTAAATGAATTAGACAGGCAATCAAACGTTAGGCGTAGTTAGAATTCTTACAGGTAGATAAAAAGTAAGAACCTTATTTTCATAGACATAGAATAATACTTGACAGGAATAAGAATTTTGATATAACTAAGTAATATGCTATAAATAAAAATAAGAAAAATCAACTATATATTTACTCATCACATATACTAACCATTTAAGCCTAACTATAGAAAGAAAGGAGGTACCATAGAGATACAATTTATCACAAAAGAGAAAAAAATCTAAGAAATTAAAAGATTTATGAACAACATAATACCATACCTTCAAAATTTTGACTAACGAATGATATGTTATAAGTAAAATGATTAAGTGGAAATACTAATAGCAATGAAAATTTAACCGATCAACAGAATCCAAACAAAGACGTTCACATAAATGTGTATGATATTTGCCATATGAGTCGTTCTTACTAAACGGGGTTGATGTTTAGTTGGCAATTAGTTTGAATATGAAGGTGTATAGAATTGGTATTCATAAGTTCATAATAACTCTCCAGAAGGACGTCTTGAGATGCTACCACAAATAGCCCACAATAGAAACCTGTGGCGATCCATCGATAGTTTTGATTCGCATTTTATACAAAAAGAGTCATTCTTGGTCCCATTATTAACTGAATTAAATCTCCAATAATATAATACTCATTCACTTATCTTCATTGTTTTATTCTTAATTATACTTCCTCCTTCCCTCATGCATTTCTGCACAATAATATCCTTTTAATCGTGTGGGGCATACTATCTTGGTGATCAGTTGTACTAGGACTCATGTGTACTAAATAAATAAAAACAGGCTATATGACGATAGGTAATTAGGTTGGTTAACTGACTCATCAGTTAAACTTTGTAAAAAAAAAACTGATTGCATTACATTATCGATAGTATTAGCAAGACTACGTAACTTTATAGATCGAAAATAATTATATCCAGTACCAATGCATTAATTTTGATATGGGATTTTCCAAAAACAACTTAGAAAGCAGTAATAACATGTATGTTTCTGTAATAATAACAAGCGGTTTTGAAACATGATTATGAGACAGACAAGGAAAAAAAGTTATGCATTTTAAGGACCAGGTGCCGTGATGGCTTGGTGACTAAGGCCTTCGAATTTCAACCACTAACTAACAGGTTTGAGTCCCGCTCCACAAACCTTGAAATATGTAGCCGGGTCAATACTATTAGTCCTTACATATAAAGTACAATCCAAAGCTGAGTACATGGATTTGTACTTGAAAGTGCATCACGTCACCATCAATTGTTGTAAATAAGAGTATTAACGCACTGTACAAGTTAAAGTTTAATAACTGAGTACTAATTTTTAATGAAGCAAAATTAACATAGTTAAATTATTTTACTTACTAAACTAAACTGCACACACCAGTAATCATCAAAACATACTTAGAAACAAAGTCTATTAGCTTATGATAATAATCACCATTATTGTTGTGATAATAAGAGATATAGCTACAAAATATTTCTGTTTACACTGAAATACATATTAGATAAAAACTAAAATACAAGGTTACCTGCTGTTGTAGTATAAATGACATAAAACTTAGTTGTGGCATCAAGTCAGAGCATCATAGTTAGATATCCAGGTAACAATAATATGAAACGTGAATACAGAAAAAACAATGCATGCATGGAATGAATAAACGATGTGAAAAATAACCACAGAAGATATATTTCTTCTATCTAATGAAATTAAGAGGCTGAAGATAACGCAGAATATATCATATTTTAATTTAAATGAAAGCCATGATAAGGCGAAAAACAGTATGAATTCTTTTCAGAAAAAGTCACTAATCTACAACAATGTTATACAAACGTTTTAATATGATAAATACAGATTAATTATACATCAAAGTCTAGGAATCATTTTATTTTGATATCGAAGTCAGAATATGCGAAATGAATTTTAATGCAATAAATTTATTTTCATACCGTGAATAGAACATTTCGAAAAAAAAGTACCAGAAGAGAGAGCTCATCAAATGAACGAGACCAACATTAGAGTATTACAAAGTTATACTGAATATATTTATGATTGTTGCTGATAGGGAAAAAAAATAAAATCACAACTCTAATAAATTAAAACATAACCTAGAGAAGTAGTGAAATAACTTTAGGCCCCCCCCATCCACTCACCCAGATATATTAATCTTAATCTCAAAAACAGAAATATGGCATTTTTAAGAAACAAATACACAAGAATAAGACGGAAAACTCAACTTTAACCGCTATTAATGGAGATAACAAAATCCAACGTTTATATATATATATATATATATATATATATATATATATATATATATATATATATATAGAAAACACGAGTGTTACTGAATTGCAGAGAACTTGGGTAATAAATGTAGATCTAATAATGTGTTACTTGTATTATATTGGGTGATTCAGGAAGAACAACTAGCTTTCTGAAGTGTTTTCTAAGGCTATTTGAATTATTTTAGTTGTGTAAAGTAAATATTTTATTTCTGTTATTATCATGCCCTTCTTGCTGTATCCTTCCGTTTGAGCTACTGACTGCTGATTTGTCATTTCCATTCATATCAAGCAATTAGTCGCACCGACTCGTCATAACAACTTGCCAATTAGAGCATGAATAATGGGTATTATGTATGATTGAATACAAGATTTCATCAATATAAGAAAACATTATAAAATTCAAAACTAACTCAGATTCATGATAAAAAGAGAAATAAAACTCCAACTATTTATGTGGTAGTGATAAAATGTTAGGATTGTAGATTAGGACGAGTATGTGTTTTAGAATAAATATAAATCAGATTATGAACTGGTGAAAATCAGTAGAAGTTAGGTGGTGTTTACGATGTGAACTTCGGACAAAATTATAACTTGGATTGTGAGGTCTGTAAAACTATGAAGTACACTTAAGGTGAATGCTTAAAGATACTTAGAATGGTGAATTGAAACTAATTATTAGATTTGCTAACAGTTTACCTGAGTTTAATTTTAAGTGTACTTAAAAACTAAAGTCTGAGTGAAACTCTACACTGAGGACACAAATAAAAAAGATTAAGAATGAGACAAATACAGAAAATAAATCTATGCTATCAATAAACAGTATGTACAATTTGGAAGTATTTATAATTCAAGTAAAAGACTTTTCTTTCCGGGTGATAATAGATGATGCTTGGGTCAAACAAAGTTCTTCATAACTATATATTGAATACATCAGCAAAAACATATATATATATATATATATATATATATATATATATATATATATATATATATATATATATATATGAAACAAAAATTGAATGTTGCTTTAAAGGCATAATCGCTCACAGCACAATTCAAAAGGAAGAGATAAAACAAACGGAGTAACAGGCCTAATAATTACTGAATTTCAGGACTTTCAAACCACTGTGATAATTAAAGTGTAAGCAAATGCATTACAATAAAACCAAAATCAGTTAGGTGAAACATCTAAGAAACAGTGATTAACAATATAAAATAAAAACCTTTACAGACATACATTGGGGTCTTCAACGTCATCCTAAACAATTTGAGATGACAATTTAAACAGTGGTTTTAGAGTGAACAATTTTATACGATAATAAAATAGCATCATTAAAAGACTCAACAGCAGAAACGTGCCAACTTCAAGCTTAACAAATAATACTTTCACAGAAGAGTTTACATGCAATAATGATTCTAAAGAAATCATCGAGTCTTTTCTAGAAAAAATTAAATATCTGAACAAACGGAAAAAATAGTAGAGAAAACTGTTATTTCTTTCAGAAATTAGATTTAAATCACAAAACGACAATAAATCTAGGTATAAAAAGTAACTACAGTAGGTGAGTATATTTGAATTTATTATGAAACACTCGATATTAAATATTTGTTAACGTTAAACATTTCCCTTCTTACTGATTATGAGTATTGAGTCCTAGAGTTTGACCGGATTCTGATTAAGTGAATCGTCGCTGGTCAGAGGAGTGGCCTAAATAGGTTGGTAGAACGATGCATAACTTTTAGAACGACCAGGTATACTCAGCCTGTTTTCGGTCTGCCCCTGTCCTTAGCCACGAGCCGGAGAGAGAAGAAAATATAGATGGTAAACCAAACAGTACAGCAATACGGACCAACGTTTATTGAAGCGAATTTGCTTACATATCATTAAAATTAATGATTACTAGTTAGTTGAAAATTCCATGCTAAATAAACTCTACAGAAGTTAGCATGAGTGATTATTTTACAAACTGAGTATCAAATCATATTGAATTGATGTGATTATATGTTATCACATTTACATTGAAATATAATTCACGTTAAATCAATGTGACGACATTTTGTTACTTATATCCATTACAGATTGATCTCAGTTGGGTATCGTGTAAGGCAGCAAGCATTAAATAGCTGTTTCATCCTGGTATAGGACATCTCAGAGGCGCACACTCTCGAACTGAATCCAGGACTAGTTGATGATTAAGCGTTTGTCACAAGACCTGAAGATCATAGGTTCTATTCCCTAGGGAAATAGAGGGTGCACACTGCTGAGTAGTTCCATACTAGGACACAACAGCTGTTCAAGGCTCTCTGATTTTCAATAATACTCAACTGAGATCAATATATGATGAATACGAACAACGGAATTATATACCAATCTCAACAAAACCACAACTCAACCAAAATGATGAAAGTTTAATAAAATTAAGCTTTCAAAGAAATTAACAGTCTTATCCTTGGTTTCTGGATAATTATATTTTTCAGGATACGATATCCTTAACAATGAGCTAACCAAAAAACTAATTTCTGACATTAAGATATGAACACATTAATTCGCTTTGAATATATGTCAGTCAGAACGCAGAAGGGATAATCATATGACTTAATGTTTCGTCTGATACTTTCAAGATTGACTTTAAAAAATAATCAGGGTGGCATTGTTTTTAAATAGAGGAATACCTGAGGAATACAGATGATTTAGGCTACCAAGAGATTACACTTAAAATTAAAGAAACTATTATTTAAACAATTAGGAAGTTTAACACCTGTGTGGTTAAAGAATAAATCAATGGTTAATACTTTATCGTATTTAAGTAGTAAGTGACGACTATTTAAACGCTTAAATACGTCTTTGATTGAATCAATTAATCGTAATGTATCAAGAGCATTTTGTCGTAAAATAATGTTGAGCATGAATTGCTACGACATTTCTGTCTATGCCTGACAAATAGAGGGAATAAACATATACAGAATATGTATCTAATGAACGGAAAATGTAGTACCTGTAAATCATATTTTTCCACTATTGAATTATAATGAGACGAAGGGAGTTCAGATCGAAATGACTGAGGAGTTGTAACATTTACAGTATGACGAGTGGATTTTCTGGATGATAAATGTTTGCTCGATTCTTTTCTGAAAGATGAAATCGATTTTGGAAACGAATTATTAAGAGGCTTGGCGGGTAAAGAAGCAGACTTTTGAGCATTTAGTGTATTTTGCTGCAAAGGTTTGGGAGTACTAATTGCATTTTCTGGTCGTTTGAACGCTCTTAACTTATGAATGGATGGAGTAAGGAGTAGCCTGTATACGCTGGACTGATTACTAGTGGATACAGAATGCATAGTAATCCAACCCTAAAAAGCCAGAAGACAAAAAGTTAAAAAAATTTGAAGCAAAACTTTCATTTCAAATTCACAAAATGTTCGATGAATAATACCTTATATTTGCGTTATTTTATAATGTTAACTATAAATTCTTATTAGAATATTTCCCAAAAAGATTAATTGAGCTAAGAAATACTTTTCCTAGTATTTCATTAGGACTCTGAACTAATATGACTAATAAATAAATGAATATATATCGCGACTGATAATTGAATGAATATCAAATAATCGGTGGTAATTTAATTGACCGTGCTGTGAATTTCAAGTGCTTTATGGAAACGGTGATGAATTTCTAAGGTAATAATGAAAAGATGAAGGTAAGTATTTAAAGTTGTCAATTGCTAATTGAGTTGAGCCATCAAATTACAAGACTGCGTCGTGTCTGACTCATTTGCTTATTGATCGTTTAATTGGATTGTTGTGCCAAAGTAGAACTAATAATGAGACGCTGGAATCAGTCATAGTTTTAGAAGTACAATCTGCCGCTCTGCCTCTGAAATACATAATCTATTTAAGATTAGTGAAAATAACATGTTTCGCCTTCATTCGTCTCATTTCTATTAATTCCAATGCAGTGTTTACCTGTACGGAAGGATGAATTGAACTACTTAGTAATGTTTAGTCAAAACTGACTTATAAAATTTGTAAGAATGACTTCAGTATATATTAACATTGAACAACGATATGAAAATTAACATTTATATGCATTAAATAATTTAGACTGTGGAATATTAAACGATAGAGAAGACGTTTAAACAAATGAACTTGTAGCATATAAACGCAGATTTACTACAATAAATCTCTAAGGTAACTAACTTGTAAAATTTGCCTAACATTCGTTGGTAAAGCATTCTCAGAGCAATTCATGTTATTATTTAAGCCACAGTTGTTATTGGAACGATCGACTGGAAACCTTTTAGGAAATAAGAATTCATCATCAGACGTATTCTGCAACAATTTATCACTTGCTAAAAAATTTTCCTGTGAAGGTTGAATATCTAGTAAAAGACGCCGTCCAGACCATGAAGTAGGATAACTGGAAACTAGAATTTCGAAAAACAAGGTAAGTATCACACTAGAGAAAGCACCTACAGAGACGATTCTTCAATGAAATCTTATCACTTAGAAGTTAATTTAGTTCAGATAGAGATATATTCAGATAAAAACAAGAATTCCGATTTGTGCTCCATCTACTTCCCAAATATTATTAAAAAGATCATTTAGGTTGGAAATAAGATTGAAATTTTAATTTTAACATAAATTACTGACCGGAACAACTTCTAATTAATATTAGAGGGTTGAATTCTTCTTGTTGACACTACTGTGAATAACGGTGCGCCGCATTCATCACCTTCAGTCACATAAACAGGTTCAAAAGGCATATGGATTGGAAACTTGTCAACGTTTTAAGCCTGAACACAGTTTAGAAACATTATGTCTGATCTCTCATACTATCAAAGTTTTGATTTAATTTCTGATGTTTTACACACTATAATAGATCACTATATACACTGCTATTTCGTCTTAGCATAATATATACGTTCTACTAAACCATATTATTTGTACACTATTCATATTGTTATAGATCTTGTTATTCTTTAGACCGATACACAACCACTTTTAATGCTACAAATGTCTCACACGTTGATGACGTAACATGCACCTGAATTATAACAAATTAATGTGCTAGATAATTAATGACAACACAATCAAAACTAGTAACACATTTGAAGATAAATTTTTAATTGTAACATATTTCGTACACATTTATTTTAACTGTCTATCATTGAACGTACACATTTATTCTAACTGTCTATCATTGAAGGATTAATAATAGTGCTACGAATATGACAGTCATTCTGTAGTATATATATATATATATATATATATATATATATATATATATATATATACACGCTTAAATGGGTCTATGATTGAACGAACATAAAAATGTAAAAGAAAATTATGAAGATTTCGATAATTTTAAAAAATGCATTTACACAGCTAGCTGTGCGTTAAAACAAAGTTAATTTTCTGAAGAAGTATTTACCGGATTTTCCGGGAGAAAATAGGCTAACATCGGAATACATACCACCAAACGATATAAATCTAGAAGTCAAGTCTGATAAAGGAACTAAATTAATGGCAAATAGACCAAACATAACCAGGAAACTCGTGGTAGCGATCACTTTAGATCGATGATTGACAGTAAGACCTATTCTCTTCGGGGTAACCAACGTTTTAACAGCCGATTTGAGAAGCTGAGGCTGATGTGATAATGATTGAGAATGTGATTCAACGTCGATTTTGCTCAAAAGTAATATATTTTTCGAAGAACTATCCCATTTCAATATCCTTGGGGAATTTACACTAGTTAGGGGTGCTAAAATAAAATAAAAAGCATACGAGATATTATTTTAAATGAAATAAATTTCTACGATGTTATATATATTCGTGAATGTAATAGACTGTTGATAAATGTACCATGATTATTTTCAAACATTTAAACAAGGAATATATATAATGTATCACTGACAATTAGCGAATAAAGGTTACTTTTCCTTCGTGAACAGCCTAAATGAGGCACTTAAATAAGCCACTTTCTGCTAATATAGGGCTTTCAAAAAGTAAAAATCACATAGATATTACTTTCCCAAGCAATGCTAATAAGCAAGACATACGTTAGTAAATATGCGTTAGAAGGTATGAGATACTGGCTGTTTCGGGCATCAGGTGGAGCGCATGGATACAATAAACTCATATTTAGTGTGAACTAGACTACTATACCACAAAGCTTTGCAATCGGTAAAACATGAAATATTTTAAAGATAAGCAAGAAACGAATGTTTAAGGGAATAAAACGTGATTTTACGAACAGTAAAACTTACTAGCTTTTGCAAAAGCAGTTTGGTTCTGGAAATTCTTTAAATGTTGAATTGAGATTGACTTGCTTTTTCCAAGATCAGATACACTAGGAGGACGACAGATTGAGGGCGTATTCGGTTCAAAACCAACTGTAATTTCATTTTGCGGTGTCAGTGTGTGAACAGACACCGTTTTACTGCAACCAGCTTGAGTAATTTGTTTGTCAAATTGTGAAGAAATATATGATGTTTCGTTTGAACTTGTGTCAAACGACTCGCATTTAACATCCGACTTTTCTGGGTATGGGAGTCGTGATTGTAAATTTTCAATACAGCGTTCCAAGCGAGAACACCTCAAGCGCCATTCTTCATTCTGACGCCAAAGTGAGAGATTTTCACGTTTCAGCTGCTCAAACTTCATCTCTAACCTTTCCACGTACTAAAATAAAAAATTAGATAGGCATCCAATAGTAAAACTTCAACGTATATCTAATACATATGCGGATAATTATTATTACTTACTTAAGCACAAAATGGCACCAAGTGTAAAGATAACGTTGTGAAGAAAATAGGGAAAGAGGGTAAACAAGAGGAAAGTGTAAATTTTAGTAGGATAACAAAAGAATTACAAAAGAGATACTGTTCGGGTAGAAATACAAACAAGATTTCATTCCTATTAAGAGAGATCACCACACATTTATGAAGGTTGTAATAAGAAACTGCAACAAGACCGCCACTAGTTTCCATTCTGTGCAATATCTGATAAGGTCTCAACGCATTAATTTGTTCCATCTCTAAGACCACAACCAGGGAGTCGGGATGGACCAACAGAGGTCAGTTTGATATAGCTTTTCTTCATTCCATGACGCTATATCATAAACTGATCACCTTCCTGCTTTTTCCAAACAGTCCCAGTACCGGCAAATAATAAACGATATGGAAGCCGCTGTAATGAAATTTGTATAATTTGGTGAAGCCATTGAAACCGGTTTTTCAATATGGTGACACCAATCGGGTTGTCATCACCACGCCCGAAAACACGGTGCCGAACCTCGGCATAAATAACACTGGACGTCAGAAATTCTTCAGAGATAACTATGATCGAACACAGAGAGATGAAGAACATCCTCAGCTCGGGGAGATTAGGTCTCGCAAGCATAGAGCCGAACCACTTTCACCAAAGAGTTGTAAACCCGGCCTTTTACAGCCGGGTTCATATCACGACAGCGCCAAAGACGGTCCAGTTCAGCATAAGACGGTGTCGATTTTTTTATCTGTAGATTGATCTCATCTGACACTCCACGACCAGCACACACGACTACTTCAAGAAATGAATTACAAGGAGTAAGAGGAGGTACACATTCCTGTCAGTCTTGAAGAAATACTCTGCATTCGGGAGGTGCAAAATACATGCCATGGTTACGGATACTAATTCCCAAATGATTAAGTGCGATTTAGATGGCTTGTATACGGACTAACAATAAAAAAATATCATCCGCGTACTCAAGGTCAAAAAATACTTCGCTAGGTAACAACCCCACATCACCAGCACGTACATCCTTCAGAGCTATTTCTAGAATGTCAAAAATGACAAAGTTGAAGAGGAAAGGTGAAATTGGGCAACTCTGACTAACCCTCACTGCTGGATTAGAACAATAGAGAAGGGTGGTTGTGTACCCTCACTCTGCCTGAGATATTTGTGCTCGGAGCCTTTAAGATGATAAAAAACCTCTAACGCACACCCTTCTACAATAGACAGTTCCAGAGCACAGTCCTGCTCAACGAGTTGAAGGTGGCCATAATGTCAAGAAAAACGACGATTGTTGGCCTGTAGTAAGTGAGTGTTCTAAAATTTGGCGAAGAGTGGAGATGTGATCAATACAACCTCGACTTAATCGAAGACCGGCCTGCTTTTCGCGAATCTCTCTTTTATGTGACTTGGACAATCTGTTAAGTATGACGGAAGCCAATGACTTGGAAGCAATCGAGAGGAGATTTATCCCCCGACAGTTGTTACATAGGCTACGCGAGTCCCTTTTGAAAATGGGGACAATGATCGCTCCATTGCAAGATGATGGAAAGCACTCAGTTTTTCGAAACTTTCCAACACTAACTTTAAAATAAACTGAGAACAAGTCATTTGGACTAGGTGATTTGCAAAGATTCAGAAGTTGGAGTTCCTTGCGGATTTCCTCTTCGTTAGATGAGTCAGTCGTCACCAGTCATAAAGAAAAGGACGATCTGGTCAAAGTTGTTGGAGAAAAGATTAGCTGAACTAACTCTCAAAAAACTCTGCCCATCGTCTAAGACGATCTTGGATATTAGTGATTCGCGTGCCATCAGCTTCACAGACTATTTCACTGACACTGACTTCCTGCTACCAGCGGCTCGAATGAATAGAAAAAGCTTCCAGCAATTATTGATGCAGCTCCTGCTTCCAACTCTTTGACACGCAAAGACCACCAGGTTTCCCGATCCTCACGCAAACTTTACACTATTTATAAATGTAAGAATCTATATTTATTAACAATTTCATAAGTCATCGGAGGGGACTGGTGTGTCTCAAGGAGTTGCAAGGAACTTGCAGAAACCTAATACCTATAAGGGAGATGTTTAGCAAAAACGCCAGAGACATGGCCAACCACTTTCATAGCGTAATGTAAATTCAACCACCGCTCATCTACGCTATCCTGTGAACTAGCATTTAGCCTAAAACCTAACTCAGATTGATATTTCGTTTAAACAGAAGCTGAAGCCAGTCTACCAGTACCATTCTGTTTAGGCCAAGACGTTTGCTGGCAACAGGAATGCAAGATAAGTGTGGCGCAAACCAAACAATGATCTGAGTTCAGATAGTGTGCCAAAAGAAACGACAGTTCGGAACACAATTAAGCCAGCGGTAACTGATCATGATATGATCAATCTGTGTCTAGGTTCGGGTTGCCGAAGGGAGGACGCCAGGTAGAATATAGGAAGCGGCCGTGCCGGAAGTTGGTGCTGGTCAGAAGCACGTTGTGCTCTGAACAAAGTTGTACAAGACGGTCACCGTTATCTGATATGCAATCATTGAATCCCCGCTGGCCACCTAAACAACTCTCCACTGTGCTTGGATGTCCGACCGGCGTATTCAAATCTCTAGCAAATACGACAATATCTGTCGAACGTGTTTTCTTTAGAAGATTGTCTAAATGATAGTAGAACTCATCCTTGACTGCATCTGGGTTGCAAGCTGTTGGTGCGTAGCCAAAGACTACGAAAAGATGTCGCTTTCCACACCAGTTCCTTCTCACTTTGATAAAATCTTTTAGTCTGACAACAGATAAACGACTGTTAATGGGGATCCAGTTTATTAATGCTGCCTCTGCTCTGGGGCCTAACGTGAGCTCACATTAGCTTCAGTCTAAAATTTAATTTAGCGTTACTAATATAGTTGAAGTGATACACACCGTGTTCAACGAAGTTGCAGCTGCGATCGCATATAATAAGAGAACACACAAAAAGGAAAAGGCAGTAACACTAATTATAGCAGCACAGTAGTTAAGATTAAGAAGTATTTATATTTTGATAACTTGACATACAAATGAGAAATGACTTTATATGTACAAATTATGAAACAACTTATATTCAAAGGGAAGTAAATTTTTTACGAATGCAATAACCAGGCAGTTCACAGGAAGTGAACTCTAAGTGGACATCAAAAAGGCGTTCAGAGTAATCAATAAGCGGAAAACATCACTCTTAGAATACACTTTGCCGAGGTGATTGCCACCAATCGCACTTGACCTTGCCATTATACACAGAAAGCGTGGTAAACCACTTTGGCATGGTAAACAAAACGATTGCTTATTATTATTTTCTTTGTATTAACTAACTGGATTGATCACGTATTACTCATTTGTTAAAAGTTATGACATTTTGCTCTATAATTTATAATCGTGATGTCACTTCCCCCCCCCCTTTATATGACTGATTTTCGAAATGTAAACATTTAGTCTTAACTACTATGCTGTCATAATCAGTGTTGCTGCCCTGCCCTTTTCGCATATTCTATTACTGTACATAATTGGAACCCCAACTTTATTACCTATGGTGTGGATCGCTGCAATTATATTAGTAATGCTAATTGTAATTTTAGGCTGTAGCAAAAAAAGAGAGCTCACTAAATAAAATGAATTCATTCTATTCTGCAAATTTTGTTCTTGCTTTGTTTAAATTACGTTTGCATCAAATCTATTCAGTAGGACCAGCTAATAACTTAAATGTAGAATTTCGAAGAATAGCATGTGGATTAACTGCTGAGAAGCTAATACTACCAAATCATTTTTCCATCAGTAATCCAAAATAAAATTAATTCTTACAATAAATAAGTTCAAAACCTATCTTCTTGATGAACTGACAAAGACGCAGAAAAATGGAAGGAATATTACTTTACACGAAATCCACAAAGAATAGTTAGTTATCAAATTAACTTAAATTAATCACGTAGTGAAACTGCTATTATGATACAAACTCAGGTGTGTGCTGATCATTTTATCAGTCCAACCGAGTCTAATCAAAAATTTAAACGTAGTAAATGGCGTGTAAACTTGCGACTTCTTGGTTTACTCTCGAATGCTTTGATGATTAATAATCGTTGGATATTAAAGAGTTTGAACTTAGTCTATAGAAACTTTCATGCAACGAGATTATACGTTTTAGAGCATACACAACGTATTGCTAATCTGGGTGCACTTTAATTCTGATAAAACTGATTGGTATGCCGAGCACCTAAAGGAGATTGATCACCTTGAAGAACTGTTTTTCTGTAGATTATTTCAATTATTTTGGTTGTATACAAAGTAAACAATTTATTTCTATTATTATTATTATTCAATTCCCTTGCCCTATACTTCCGTTTAACACATTATCTGTTAATGTATCATTCCTCATTTATGAACTACGGTTAACTGTGTATACGTCGCTCCAGTTCACAGTCACTATTACCCGTATTTTGTATTAATGTTACTCTTCGAATAGGTTTCACGTACTTATAAAGGAATGTTTGAAATATAATTCTATCTTGTCTGGTTGATTCATTAGCTTGTGTTCTTCCTATTCTGACCTGGGACTAAATGAGCATCGGGAAGACATACAAGGACTATCTAGAGACTCATCGGCGTTGTTATTGTGATCACGTGAGCACAAGGCCATATCCATTAATTGGTCTCATACATCAATCAATAATAATTTACAAGTTAAATAACGGTCAAAATCATAACATATTCAAATATTTCAAAACTAAAATGCCGACCAAATAGTGATAGTACAACGTGAGTTACCTCTTTTTTGCGCAGTCGGCTTAAACAAGCTGCTTGTCTATTCTTCATCATTCTTTCTTGTTTTTTACGTATACGCTCCAAATTAGTATGGCTTATGATGCATTCATTTGGTCCAGGGAAATCGTGTATATCAAGAAACGACGTTGGTGAAAAAAGAGAATTGCTCCGGAAACCATGGTCTGAATATGATGTACTTGATAGATTTTCCTGTACAAAAACACATGGTGAAAAGTTCTTATGATCATGAACAAAAGACAAATACCTTAAGAATATTAGAGGACATATTGCAAGACACGACATATGGATTTAGGTAAAACTATTAGTCAGGCATTAACAACGTAGAACCTGGTATGTTTTCCTAGTACTTTGTGTCTAACATCAATATTGTTTATTCGCTCATTCTGTGTTATAGGGGCGATACTGTGAAACTTTCTACTATAAAAGACCTGGAGCCTACATATATCTTTTGTTTTCACGGTCCATGTTTAGCATTCATAATTTAAATCAAAGCGCAATGCTGCTCAGTGCACTCTGCTTTTGTTGAGGCAGATATTTCGCCTATGCCACAAGTGACGCAAGTTGATAAAATCCAAGAGTCTTCTGAATCCGTGCTGATATTTAATCAAATACCGACCCACTAGCAGTGATGGGACTTCCGAGACAAATAGAGTGGTCAACGCGCTTAACTACTTCACACTCTATGATTAATCTAGGCAACGCCTTAGGTCAATCATAAAGTTACTGTACTTCAACTCCTATTCACGTAGTCATTATACCTACCAATTACAGTAGAAGTATGGTGCCCGAAGTTGAGAGACTACGGATTTGACCTTCAAATAATTTCAGCCATGTTATGAAAATGGTTGGTTCTAAAAAAAAGTAATGACGGATAAGACTCAATAATAGCATTAGTGTTTGAGTTGATATAGGATTAATTCTATTATGTCCCTTCCCCACCCTGTCTCTACAAAAATGCTTCACGGCATAAACTTGAAGACGAAGCAACAACACAGTTGAATAATTATACAAGTTTTTCGGGATTCAAAAGAAACATTTCTAATCCTAACCGAACCCTAAATGTAATCATGATTTAACCCAAATCTAAAGATGCAACTCTTACTATGAGCCAGCACTAACTTCAATCTTAGTCCTAAGTGTAATCGCAACGTTAAATCCTGCAATCCTAAACATAAACAGTAATCAATACTCTAAATCTTTAACGTGAAACCTAATACTAACCTCAAATATCGGATATGAGACGCTATAAACCCTGTCTTCTCATTATAATAGTATACAACAATCTTTCAAGGCTGCCATTTTCTTGTAAACATATTTTTAACAGAATTTTTATCGAAATTACAATCAACATTCACAGCTTATTTATACGTTTTAACCTTGGAGTGATTTACTCAAATGTCATTGGCCGGGCGTTGTAAAGCAGTTCTACCCCAATCACTAGCAGTAATAGAATTTCGTATTCACCATTATCATATAACCGTATGAATAGAAAGTGACTAATTGATCAGTAAGCTTACAGTGGCTGTATAATTCATTGTATGAACTAGGTTACGAGAAAGAATGATTGACGAGACTTAGACGGATTTGAGATATTAAAACTTTGATGTACCTCACAAAATTCAGGCAACAACTTACTCGTCTGTCACTAAAACCTGACCACAGGTCGGGAAATGATTGACAATCATATAGAAAACTAGTGATGAAAAATCAATATTTGGCTTGGATGTGAAAAGGAATAAACAAAAAATACACGAAAAAAATATTTTTTAATGGTGGAATGGGTTTTGAAAACTTGCTTACAATCAAACTACATTCTAGCACATACACTTTGGAATCTACCTTAATGATAATTACGACAAGGAACAAAATATAAGTGGTGGTAATTAGTGGTGCTTTTCGTCATAACTAAAAGTTCTACACTGAAGTTACCCTAAATTTTACCAAAAACTCTTTGAGCACATTTCATATACCATACTACACTTGAATAAATCCTTGGGTGATTTTAGCAACTATATAAAGTCGTGCGAAATAAAATATTCGTAAAACATTATGAACACGGGGGATAAAAACTGCTTGTCGTCAGCCTACTTGAAATCGTTACTAATAAATATTGGAAAAATATCTTGAGAATAGCTGTCGACTACACTCCATCGAATGCTTTATTTATTTGTTTCACCTTAGTATCAAACACAAAAGCCAGTTATATGCGGTTCCTAAGTATACGTAATGGTCACGTCACTACACAAGACTTATAGTCTGAACAAACGTGGTGGTGCCAATGTTCCAATTTATAATTTGAACAGGTAGCTGACAGTAGCACCGAAAAACGGATAACATCACAAAGCTGCTATTTGTTGAGTACAGTAATAGGTTACGTAGTTAAAAGGTTAGGGACTTCATAAAAACTTAAATTACGCCTACTTGCTATGACGTGAGTAATTATATTTTTTTCACTAATATCGAGGAGGGACAATTTACAAGACGTATGAAAATAATTTGACAATGGCAGTTCTTTTAGTAAACAGTAATATTTAGCTAAAAAAAAAACTCACCAAATGATGCCGTAGTGAAGAGTCTGAAGGGGTGGAATCTCCACAGTATTCATATACTTCACTTCCTTTGGAGAACAACTCATCGAATGCTTATATAAAAGGGATAATAAGGCATAGCTTACAAATTTGGAACGGTTACGAAAATAAAACAACTATGACTGGTAAATACAGTAAAAAGAAGTGGTATTCACTTAAGTAAGTGCACATATCTGGTCTTTTTTAAAGGTTTGAATGAGTGAGTGAGTTAACCAGCTCTCTTAAATTCAGGGTCTTATCAACTCAAACATCGTAATTAACACATTATTCAGTTTACATTAAGTGAATGAGGTCGTTACAGACCGTATTACTGTCCTGCGATATAGCTAGTTGTTTACTTGTTCCTCTTTGCCAACTATTATTCTGTGCATATGAATCTTAAATCTCACATGATTCAGCAACGAGTAACTTTTTACATATGTTTTAAAGGAAATGTAGGTGAGCGTTGATACCTGCATAGTGCTGATGTTATAAGCATATAAAATACACGTGTGCCAGAATTCTGCGCTACTTACAACAGTAGTCCGTGCTCGATTTAACAAGTGAATCTTCAGAAGAACCAGATGACATGGTAGGTGACTGAATCGACGAATCATTGATAGACGGCACGATTTTTAAAGGTAAGGCAGATTTCCTTGACGACTGAGCCACACCAGCAACAGGCAAACTGCAACAAACGCTAGAACTTGCGCCCTAGATATAGAAAGACTTAAATTTATCGTGTTACCATAGAGGATTCATCCAGTAAACGTTTTCCCCCGACAGACTTTATTATGATCCTCTTGAATTTGGGAATCGTATGGCTAGAGCATTGAATTTTGACGGTTTTACCTTCTAAATACCCTTTACCATGTTGCGCAACAGATTTTTTGTCTGTATCCAAGATGTTAGTCACGTGATTTGTTGCAGGTCCAACAATATCAGTAAGGACGCAATCAGCAGGTGTGCAGTGCACGTTCGTTTGTAGACATGGTGATTGCTTTTCTCCAGTAACTATTTGAGTAAATTACAATTAAAAATATGAACAAACCGCTTATTCCGCTATCACTGTCCGAGTTTTCTAAAAGCTCCAAAGCTTTCGATGCAAAGTCAATCTCACCTATATCAATGTCGTTAAACTGGTGGGGACGATTACAACAAAATTAAAGTTACAAAATTAGTTGACAGCATAAATTCATCCATAGCTTCTTCGAGACCCACTATCAAGGATTAAGAAATCATATGTCAACCACTTACACAATTCCTCGCCAGTCATGTCTGGCTGTTTAGAGTCGGAATCTATTCTTGGCGCGTGAATAACAACCTACAACGAACTTATGTCTTCGATGCATATAAAAGCGTGCTACCCAATATTCTGAGTAATGGAAATTGTATATTTTCACATTTCTTTTACAGCTATCTGATGATGGCTTAAACATAAATATATCTAATTTTTGTTTTGTTTCTACAAATGACTGCCTAATTATAGGTTAAGTTGCCTTAAAAGGACCGTGAAAAGCGAGAAAGTACTCTCCTTAGACACGTTTATCCTTAAAAAATTATGGTTCAACTTCTAAGGAGACAAAAGGAAAGTGCTAACAGCCAGAATTGTAGAGTTAGTGGTGGCGCATTCAACCAAACCCTAAATCGACATTTCTGTGAGTAGTGAGAAATATCTTTACATTGGTTACTGGTTTGTTACTCCTATTTCAACCGATCTTGGTGTTTTTCGCAGTCTTAAAAAGCAAAAAAAAATGCCGTATTCTTATAATTTGGTGTACTCGCTTATGATGTGATGCAGATCTTGGGAAACAGTTAATTTTCAGTCTCTGCATAGTAAATCTTAAGAAATGTGAGTGTAATTTAAAATCACTTGAATTGTTTTGTTGTTTAACTACTCTACTTTCTAAAAACTGCCTTTTTTAAAAATTTTAAATTTTAAGAGTCGTTTTACGTAGTTAGTACACTGCGGACGTCTCCATCCTTAATGTATATGTTTCCCAAATCTGTAGTTTAGCTATGTTTAGACATATACTGCTGCGACGACTATAATTTGTTTTGGAACTAGTAAATCAAGCCTCTTACAGTCAAACAGAACATAGAGTGACTAAGCTGTCATAAGTGTGCTGGTTAATTTGCAATTAGTAGGGTAGGTGGAATCATTGTTATGTCGCGATATAAGGCCTACTGCTATACGCGAACTAACCACAACCCTAATCTGCAAATTTGTCTGCGCCAACTGATAATCGCAACCGTGACCAACATCTCGATAACTGATTACTCACCCCAAACCAAAATCAAGAAAACATGAACACAGCGCTAGGAAGATCCGATTCTATTATATTCCAACTCTGTATATATAGTTACAAAAGCGACCTTATAGAAAATAGAGTAATTAGCATACTAAAATGACACTACGACCAATCACAATTAACAAGGTCCGAGCTGAGGAAATGAAGGGCAGTACCGGTTATCGCTTACTTTACAATTAAATAAAAAATAGCGAAATTGAGAATAATCATATGAAAAGTAACTAGTTCCTTCTCTTCCTAGCAATTATCAATTCTAAAATACTTAAAGTCCTTTATCGACGAAGCTTAAGTTGATTAAAGCCGAAGCTTTTTGGTTTGGATATCTAGGTTATGCGAGTCTTCAGATAATATGACTTTGAAGGGAACAAAATAAATTACGTAGGTGTATCATTTCAATTATCATGTAATAAAAATCAGCTTAGAAAACGGTGGTTAGTGTGTTGTACAACGCTTCTGTGTTAACTAAGTGATGTGTCACAAGTTCCGATCGATACAAATAAACAACTCCAAGTATCACCATTTCGTATCTTTTCATTTCCTCAATTATTTGGATGCTTCTTCCAGTTACCCATGTCGCGTAAACATTCCATATACCTATATA
The DNA here is from genome assembly GCA_025215515.1 of Schistosoma japonicum. Classification (NCBI taxonomy): domain Eukaryota; kingdom Metazoa; phylum Platyhelminthes; class Trematoda; order Strigeidida; family Schistosomatidae; genus Schistosoma; species Schistosoma japonicum. The sequence continues at coordinate 63,074,004 of CM046061.1, read as the reverse complement.
ACTTGTGCCTATATTAATGTGCCTTCAACTAAGTGATTATGGGTGGCACTATATTCACCTACAAACGAATACATAAAGCTACAAGTGTTTTAACAGACCACTTTACGAAGGACTAAACGGGCAGTTGTTTGTGAATAGTTTTTCCATGTTTCTCGATAAAACTGATGTCGTGTTGATTGGCCTGTGGTTATGTATGATATTCCGTGGTCCACTATGAATCACGGGGTCATAAATAATATTTTCCATATAAATAAAAGCGATTGTCCATAAATGGAGTGAATTATTTCGGGCAGAAAATCAGTAGTTATCCATTGACATATTTTGTGAAGGATGCCAGAACGCCATCGAGTCCATTATCATCAAACGTTTTCAGTAAACTATATCTCACTTATTATTTGTGCAATTAAACTAAACTGTTGACAGACATTTAGATGTCGTCAAAGATGAGGTTGTTGAAGTAACGCCTGTTTCTTTTTAATATCATTTAAGAAAGTAGTTACTAAACTGTCTTTTGACAGAAGCTGGAATGTCTCCAGTAGCGTCATTTAAAATGATAAAATGTATGAAATTCATTTAATTTTGGATCCAAGCAAGATTCCAATAGCCCGATCATTAAAACAATTAGTTTAATGCTGTTTAACGCTTTGGTTTTTATAGTTAGTAAGTATTTGCATTGGGCGTAGTTGAGGTTTTTGACAATTTTGTATACATCATATAGAACAGATAAACCATAGTGCGTGTAATACTAAAGCTTTGGCTGTCTCCGTTTTCTCTTAAGGCTCTGGGAATATTAAAATGTGCACTATTATCGTGTACAAATTACGTTCGATATATGTGCCTGTGCAATCGTAGCAGCTTAGTCGATTGCTATACAGATCTGAAATGACGAAGTCAAAATTATCAGTGTTAAAATATGAGTGTCATTTAATACATAGAAGGAGTGGCTAGATATGCTTCCACGTTTCGCGTTTGTAATTCCGAAATTTGTAATTTTAAACATGCTTTGAATGAGATTAGTTTTTGATTGATAACTAAATGTACTTGTCATAACTTTGCGATCGCTGATACAGATTACAGAGCTGACGTGTGCTGTGGTCAGGTCAAAGTTGATAGTAGAATGTAGGGCTAGAGAAGTTGTTTTACCTGGTCGGGGTTTGAACATGTTGTGTCCATCCACTTACTTCTATCGTTTCTGTTAATTTAGATAATTGTTTTCAGGTTAGTGGAGATTGGCAGCTGGTATTTGGCAAACTAAATCCTCTGTGGAGCTGATAAGAGGTTAAGATAGACATATTGCTAAAATTTTTGTCATGGGTATTGTCTACGTCGGGTGGTTTATGTATGCATCCAACAAGTAGACACCTTGGATTACTAAATGCTGTGCCTAGCTATGTCGAGTTCCGTGTCTCACCCAGATATTTGTTATCAAAATTACATGCTTTTAGGTCAGAGTGAGTGTAAATTCTAGTACCGCCTACATTTCTGTTGTGTTTGTCAGTTTCATAAAGAGCATAAATGTCTACATTTATTGAATTATCCGATTAGGTTTGGTTAAACCAGGTTCCTAGAGTGAATTACAGTGCTGCAATTAGCAAGGATCATAATGGTATTGGAGTGGTCTATTTTGCTTGTGAGTGATCTAGCACTTGTTGAAATAATAAACAATTGTAAGTTGTTATAAAGTCTAAGGTCCTGCAATACCTCATTTGTTGTAAATAAATTAGATATCAAAGTATTGATTGAGACTAATGTTTGTGAGCCCTCATCAGGAATGATATCAGAGACTTCTACCGACATAGGCAATTGGTGTATCGATAAGGTGGTTGGTGTTAGTGTCTCAGAGCAGCCCTGAGAAGAAATGTCATGGAATTTATCATCGATTGCAAGAGTCAAGAGTAGTTGGGTGGTTGTATAAAATGATAGTATTTTCATTGTCTGTCACAGATTCAAGTATAGCTCAAGTTGTTGGTTGGGGAACCGGAGGTATACGAGAAAAATGATTCTGTTGCGTGTGACTTCTTTAGTCGATTCAAAAGACTTCAAGTATATGCCAAGCAAGCTCAAGAATACTTTTACTTCTGCGAAAACAATTAGTGAATGATATGGCGTTAAGTTTCCTTCGGTTTTGTGATTTATAAGTTCTTTTAGAAGAAATATTCCCTATTCGTTCCTGTGGATGATGTGATACTGTTTGAAGTCCCCGAAATTTCTAATCTACTTTTGTTTTGTGGGCTGAATAAAGTAGTCACTAGTGTAATCGTCATTGTGTGTCTGGGCATGTGACTTAGTAGATATAAGTTTACACAAATAGACGCTAAGTATATGGCCATGATCATCTCTTTTCAATCGCTGTGACATTCCAACTTTTAACAGTTTCATTCCAATGTACATAGGAATGATGATATAGAACTTACTTTACTCTTCGTGCTGTAATCAGTAAAAAAACGCGTCGCTTTTTATCTCAAATGAATCTAAGTCTATACCATAAATATCAGTTACATAGCCATTATCAACGATTTTAAAGTTTTACGATGTTCGAACATTAAATAGTTGCAACCAATGTTTTTGGGAAGTAGCAGTGCTGTTAACTTCATGTAACGTGAATTTTTCGGGTTGTCAGTGTTAGGGTAGATGTGGTTCTCATATGCTAGAAGACTGTTTTCCAGCTTTGCTTGACATATGCTGACCGGGCGTTTTGTTTGGCATTACCATAGCATTCCTGAACAAAGGGTCTTGTTTGATCGTACTGAACAAGGTTAAGAATTCATGAACATTCATTAGTGCACTAAATTTAAATAAAAACTGTGTGCTTGGACTTGGAAGGCTTTTATTTATTATTGTTTATGAGCATAGTGGGATAGGAATACTGCTAGCCCCGGGAGGTTTTCCTTTGATAATTTGTAAATTACGGACACTAGAAACATTGAAGGTGATAAGATTGTTGGAGCGTTTGATGCTTTGAGAAACTTCAGGGGCCACAATGTTAATGGTTATGCCGATTACATTTAGTTGTTCTTATGTTTCAGTGTTGTCGGGATTGAGACATTTTAAAGGGCCAAGAATTTTGAGGTTGTTTCGAAGATCCTTTTTAATCATTAGGATGTTTGAGGTAACGTGCGTCTTGGTTGTTTAGGAAGGACTTCATGATGTCTTCAGCGATTACAGTTGAAATAAGTAAGTAATGTTTGTCTGCCACACATCACGTGGGGCTTTGGGATGGCTTGGTGGTTGATCAGTGACAGTATAAGTCTGAAGTTTTTTCTGCGCCTCGCTAAATGCTTAAAATCAAACTTTGTTAACGTTTCCGCAGACATTTTATCAATGGTATTTGGTTAGTAATGTGGATAATGATAATAGTATAACAATAATATAAAGTGATGATAATTGTTGATTACATTAATACTTTGTGACTAATATGAGACAGAAAAGTGTAAAACAAATGTATAAGCTAAGCACAGTGAGTAACTCGACGGACTGAGTTGATAATTCTAATATGTGCAATGTTTATGATTTCCTGGTATGACCGTTAGTGTTTCTTTTTACAATTTGATTGAATGGTCCCAATTATTGTTAACGTTATTATTATTGGTGAATGCATAAGTGTAGCCAAGTGGGGACTATATTCAGTGTCAATAAAGACGAATTGTGCCTCGAGTAAGTAAATAAATAGTCCACAGAGGTTTGTATATGATAAATAAGCTCGAGTATAATTCGGTGAGTCACTTATAGCTCCTATGATAAGTTCCAGGTCTTCATGATCTACTTGAAAAAGAAACAATGGTAGAGGACAACTGGAAAGGGATTAAAGATGCAAAAGCTACAATATTTCAGAAGGTCTGGGCAGCATAGAGTACCATCAAAAGAAAGGATTACTGTTATCTAAATATGATCGAAGAGGGAGAGAGCAAGAAAGCAGCAATAAATTGGATAAAACACCACTTTCATCAACTTACTTAACTATGAGATGGAATCTGACAGTGTAGACAGGAGGAAATTATAGAGCCTTCCTCGATACTGTGGCGTATCTTAGGAGATAGTCAATATCGTGAGGACGGACTGCACTAGGAAATCAGACATGGAGGGTAGATCATAGATTCATTCGTAATGACGGCCGGTGTTAGACTTGGCAGCTTACTGTCTGTAAAAACAAAACTACCGATAACGTTTGAAAATTAACGTCGTTTATGTATAGGGCCAGTGGATTTTTGAGTAACGCACGAATTCACAATAGGATATCCACTAACACAATTTATTAGTGCAAAACGTGGTACTATACTTAATAATAAACACAAATTTGCAGCGCAAATCTCAACAGTTCCCTTTTCCGATGCAGCTAATGGGATTCAATCAAATTGTACAAGTTGGTCTATTACATAACAAATGGGTGGTAAATAAACACTGAATTAATTACTTATCCAAGAAGTGTTCCTAACAAATAAGGAAACCAGATTATGTCAGTAACCAACCAATTGGGTCAAATCACTTAGGCATAGACAGGCCAAATATCAAGCCAGTATGGCTCACAACAAGACCTTAAAACGCAGTAAAACAAACCTGAAGACTAATGGCATGTAACATATGCTAATAAAAAGGACATCCAATAACCTGATTGTATGCAAATTCTTATAAGTATTATAATAAGGAGCAGACGAAAAGAAAAAAGATCTGTTACAGAGTCAGATAACGACAAAGCGACTAATATAAGTTAAGAAACTGCTCAATTAAAAAACCATGGAGGGATTTTCACACAAACAAAAATAAGTTTTACATTCTCTCTTTTTTCTAATAGTTGACTGCATTATGAAGGTGCAACGTCTCAGCGGAAACGTGGAATACAGTGGGTAGCTTTGATGTAGCCAGACGACTAGGACTTTAAGAATGAGCGAGCCCTTCTATACCACCTACAGCAACAAATGCAAGTTGAGACCTCCAGAGTGGTATCAGCCTCAGCAGCAAGAAACCCCAACATACATAAAGGAACGAACTAGAGTCTTAAATACAACGCAACGAGCACTAACTCAATTACATTAGACTCGAAGGAAAAGCTCGAGAGAATGTGTAAACTTTTACATAGCTGGGCAGAAACATCACCAATAAACAATAAGGATCTGATGCGGATGTGAATGCATGTATTTTTAAAGAACTGGCAGCGTTTCCACAATCGAAAATCATCCAAAACAAGACAAGCACTAACTTGGAATCTTGAAGGCCGCAGTAAAGGAGGAAGACCATAAAACTTATTACTCCGGGAATTGGAGACAGACATAGAGAGGATGAACAGCACTTGGTAAGAACAGGAAAGGAACATTCAGGAGAGAGTTGGTTGAAGAATGTTAGTCGGCGACCTATGCTACAAGTGAAGTAACAGGCATTAATTGATTGATTAGGGTTGCATAATTATTATGACATTTATGTTTGCTGTCCCCGCCGTAAAATGATAGGCAAAAACCTAACTTACTGTTATGATTAATTCGGATCTTGTAGATTAAACTTCACCAGTTAGGTCAAATTTGATATGAGTAAGATTAATTAGTGATAAAAACATGCTAGACTCTACATAGCCACCTGTGTGGCAAAAAATAATTAACTAATAATCTTTGGTATGCGAAGCTCAGCGGAAACCGTGTATATTCACATACGCTCAGACCCTGTTGGAATCATTAAATGTGTCAATGAGAACTTTAACAAAGCAACCGCCTTAAATAATTGTGAAAGTTTGTGTTATCAAGTAGCTGAGGGTAAGGTATCTGCGTATTAACTCATACGTTTACCCAACAGTTAAGTCATTTATTTGCAACATAATCATTGCTGTCTGTGACGGAGTTAATAGGAGGATACTTCAATATGCCTTTAGTTATTTGGAACCCTTTACGTGAACCTTCATACCTTGATAAATTTTTTGAAATACTTAAAGGTAATGCATGGACTCAAGTGGTTCATAAAGCTACACGCACGTTCAATTTATTAAACTTAATCTTTTTTACATAATGCCCCCAACTATACAGAGGACACTAGCTTTGCAGTTCCTAGCAGCGATTATAACGTTGTCATTTGCCAGTTAATTGTTAATTAATGTTCATGTACTAAAAGTGGAACAAACAGTCCCCTTGGTTCTCGAAGAAACTACGCTCAGATTAACTGATCTCATACCAAAAAATTGCTACATGATCTTAACTGAGACATATTCTTCTCCTCTTGTGAGGTTATTAACTCACTAGATGCCCTTTACCATGATACAAATTCACGTCTTGACTGTGTTGCACCTTTAAAATGATTGAACCACATATTTTAAATAGAGAATACATTTCCGTTAAATTTAAAAACAAACTAAGGAAGTTACGAAAGAGATTATTCATTCAGCATGACCTTTCTGCAATTTTTAGTATCCATTCAGTATCTATAAATATAGCAAACTACAGGAAAATGGGAGAATTAGAAACTGGAGAAATGCCTCTGAAATAACTTAACAAGACAGCCTGTTTAGCAACCACCTTCAATTAGAAACTTTGTACTATTCCAAATATCTGAAATAAAATAACTTGTAGCTCCATGGAGATCTGTGAAGCATTTAGTGAATCCTTTGCACACTCTTCTACCAGAAGCAGTCCATGTATAGGAACGATCAGCAATTTAAACAAGTATAAATTTACTGGCTCGGAGTTTACAAGCAGTAATGTTAGAGATGATATAAGATAACTAAAGCCTTTATTAAGTAGTGGAGAAGATAGAATATCGGTTAATTTGATTAAATATGGTAGCTCAGACTTCCCACTACTGCTCACCAAAATATTGAATCTTTCCCTAGAAGATAGAACTTTCCTTCGATCCTGGAAAATCATATATATAATTCCTCACTTTAAGAAAGGTTCTAGACTTAGTCTGGAAAACTACCCTCCAAGTAATCACCTTTCTGTTTTATCTATAGTCATATAGAAAATTATAAAAGGGGAAATTTACACTCACTTTGTTAAGCACAAACTAATCATATCTTACCAGCACGGCTTAATGTCTGAGAAATCCTGCATAACTTGCCATCTCGAGTACATTGACTATATAATAAACAGAGATGACGGAAACTTTATTGTTGCCTTATACTTTGACTTCACAAAGTATATAACTCACCTCTCTTATATAAGTTGAAACCTTCGGAATAATATGGCACTTGCATGACTGTACAGCTTCATTTTTGAAAGATCGCATTCAATTAGTAAAACCAGGACATCTCTCACATCCTCAAAAAATTAATTGTGGTGTCTTGCATGGTTCAGTCATAGAACATTAATTATTTATTACTTATGTTAATGACATACGGCACTGTTTTCAAGAGGGTGCAACCTTAATGTTTGAAGACGAATTCAAAGTTGTCTATGCTTTCTACCTAGATGAATTTCAATATGTTAAGGAAATAATACAAAGAGACTTCAATAAACTAGATGAATGGTGTAATAAATGGATTCATCCCCTTAACACACAAAAGTCGGGGTACCTACATTTCTGGGAATCTAACCCTAAGATCAACCTAAACCTTAACAAACGCAAATTTCATCAACTAGGAAGTATCTATGATCAAGTAGTAAGGTATTCAAAAAGCTTGTCTATTGCAGAACAAGCTTTATCACAAGTATCTGAAGTTTGCAAACTTATTGGTTTTATTCATCGCAGCCAGCATCTTAACAAATCTAAAGCCATTCTCTATAAAACCTGTGTCAGACCTCTGCCTGAGTACTACCCTATTATATACTGTTGCATGCGCTTACTAGATTGACAGAAACTAGAGAAGGTTCTTACTAGACGACTAACCCCTAGTTAACCCTATAACGATAGATGCTGTACTTGGAAATTAGACCTTTCATGAGTAAGGAGGACTAAACTTAATCTTACGATACTCTATAAAATTTTTCATGAGGAAACTATTGCAGATTGTAATGCTTTAACATCTGCTGGAAAACGGAAGTATAATCCACGGAACTAAAATTCTCTGGTTAGAGTACTGAAAGCCTCTAGTAAGTTAAAATCCTCCTTCTTTGTTGCACGCTATGTCAACGTCTGGAACCGGCTACCAGAAAACATACGACAATGTAGATCCTTGTCATAGCTTAGATTCGCAATAAACCTCTAGTTAGACAATTCCAGTATCTGTAACTTGGTTAATACAACTCATATAGAATGGGGTACACTTATCAACGAACCTTCTGACGACTATTTTTTTTTAATAGCACTTCTAAAAATTACCTGCAGGTCCTAATAGCTTTTTGACTATTCATCTACAAGCAATAGAATGTTTTCCTTCCTGGCAGAGAGGGCTCTGGAATCTCGTAATATCTGTATATTTCTTAGAGGTGATGCAGAATATCTTTTATTTTCCCACACTTTACTTCCCTGAGCTCCTTACCCTAGAGTAAATCTAAAACCTATTATAGTTATCCATAGTGTTAGTCGGCGTTTTTCAGAATAAAAAAGAGGAATAATAAATATGTTTCATATAATGCAACAGATATACCTTAGGTTCCAGTGCAAATAAATGTACTTATTTCTTTACTTCCGCCCTGCTGTGTGTTCTTTTTTCTTCATCTTTTCAGTTCTTAACTGCCGTGTCATATTGACATTATCACCTAGAATCTACACTGAAAAGCGGAGTGCGTCTTTGTGGTCTATTCATAATACGTTAATGTGATACTTCCGATCTTCATCGTTCAACTACGAAATGCTGTTCACACAAAGTTATTTTTGTACTTGACGCTGCAATTGACTATTTCAAACAACTTTCCATCATCTAACTCCTCCTAGTGTCACATTTATGACACTTTTATTTAAAATTATTGCATGTAGTTATTAAGTGTTTTTACCCATGCATCACGGAAAACGTAGGATTACAAAGTATCTTCTAGCTTATAGTTGACGGTTTTCTTGCTTACATTTATTCTCCTTGCACAAAAATCTAGTGTTTTTTAAATGTTATTGATATTGAGGCACTTATTTATGTAAAAATTTATGTTCTACTATGTAAGAGTTAACTTTCAAGTATCATAATGACGATGCCTGTAAACTGGCATGAATTCTGTACTAAATTTCAGAATCATGATTTATAACTAAATATATGTATTGATTACTGCGTACCCACCTGCAGGTTTTTCACGCATAAAACTTGGCTTTAATAAATGAACTTAACATTTACGTAGGATATGTATGGCTGAACACTGCGAAGACCGATAGTATCGCTTATAAAGGCATATAGTAGCAGTAAAGTCCTTTCGTTTTGGTGAAACCTTTACCCACAAGTGTAATGAAGTAGAGTGTACTGAATTACAGTCTATTGTTATGTAAGTAGTTGGAGCTCATGAGTTATTTTGCGTAACAACCGGAACTGACAACTACACATTTATAGCATTAACAAAAATAGATCCAGTTAGCAAGTGTAAGGTACACTAGTGCGGCATCTAAAATATTAACAATATCCTCTTATAGCAATTACATATGGAGCAAACGTCATCGACTTATAACCCTAGGCACTTATAAGAAGTGTATAAAGCGATCACGGAAGTAAAACAGTTATGAGGATAAGCACTTAGAGATCAGTGTCAATTTGTCTTATTACACTCGTAGTACCTTGTTTCCGGAAGCGATCATATCCACGTTGCCATGTTACTTTTGTTCACTAACTGTAAGTATGTCTAAACACGCAGATCACAGGCACATTATCGTTTGATCGGTAATCTTTAATGGATAGTTAAACAAATCCATCTCAAACTTCAATGCGCCGTACTAATTCAACCGCTTGTTTGTGGATATTGTTCATTCATAACGTTTAAGTCAGCGATAAATAGTTACCTTCTTGAACGTAGACGAAAATAATATGATTTCGGCAATTATTTAGATTACAGCACACATCAGTAGAAAGACAATCGGGTGTCAGCAAGGTCTTTGACGACAACGACAGGCATTAGTAAACCTCTATAACATCCCAAAATGGAAATAAATAGCGTATCAAGTACCTGCATATGAAAAAAAATCAAAATAATTTTTTAAAATGGAATGCTAATTTAGGTTTACGGCGTTTTTCACTGAGTAGTAATGTTAACTTCTGTCGATAGCTGCAATCGCATAAAAATGAGCTCCACGTCACTAACATGCCTACATGAATTCATTATATGTTTCATCTTCAAGCACGTTTGTGAGAGAGCAGGATAAGAAACTTACGTTTCAGAATATATATAATCTTCAACAGAAACCATTAACATCTGAAGTTGCTTAATGAATGTAGACTTTGCTTCCAGAGAGTGCACAATTTGTCGTTTGTGATATGAAAGTATCCCTAAGTTGTTATATCATTTTTACTGAAATGGAATTAGAATCGGATGCCTTCCTATATCCGCCACATACACCTAATAGCAATTATGCGACCTAATACACACCATAGCTATTCATAAGAACTCTTTGATAATTATAAACCTGTAAGCTAAACATAAAGATGTTCAGACAAAGTTCCAGCAGTTTAGTAGATTGACGTGTGAAAGAAAATACCAACAGACGTTTGAAGTATTATACTACAATGAAACTGAAAGTTCCGGATTAATACACTGTCCACTTGTCTTATAAATGTAAATTTTCTTCATTTTATCCTTCGTTTTGTAAAATGTCGGAAGTGCATCAGGTATATGATCAAGTTACGTTCGTCCTATAACCAGAGCAATTCTAACAGTTGAACCCACTCGTTTGAGTAAGAATCAATCAGGAGACAGCAAGGGATGGGTGAGTAGTTATATTTACTGGTGAGTTGAGCGTCAATAGGATAGCAATGTCTAGGCAGATTGACTGGAGAGAGAAAGTTACTTTCCAAGTCGTGTCGTGATCTAATGATGCTTGACCAAGTGCCTTAAACTAACCGCGTCCGAAAAAACATATATGGGCAGCATAAATGACGATAGCCTATGCAACTTCTTGTTTAGGGAAGTATTTACCGCTATAGGTCCGTAACTGGTGGAGTCGCCATCAAACATAAAAGCTTTCTATACGAAAGATTCTTCTACAAAGTTGAGTATTATCAACTGAGTTTCACTAAAAGCTTACACGAAGTAGGTTACCACCAAGTCTTTAGAATAATATGCCAATGAGAGTTCAGTGTAGCAAACTTGATGAAAAACTTAAACGTAAGTTAAAATCTCAAAAAACAAAAGAATCCATTAGACATTTATTTTTAATATGAAATACTTGTGCACCAAATAAATGAATGATTTAGAAGTACTATGATCGCGACAAGTAGTTTACATGGCAATGCTAGACTTAACCCAAACATTTATTCTGATAGGCACAGTTTGATGTTTGAAATTTTGAAGGCGCAACACACTGGTGTTTGCGCCACTTCAAGGTTAAATTGTATGCTGAGTCTTTTGTCGAAATGTGAAGGCCCTCAGATTTTTGACTTTACGGTATTCTTCACGATATTATATCTGTGTAACTAAACTATAGTGAAGCCTCTGGGCGGTTCCTTAAGTGACTTTGACTTGTAGCATTACTGTAAGTATCTGATTTCAGCTCTTTCAAACCTGAAATTTCAAGGGTAGACGTGACTTTCACGTCTAAACTTGAGTGACTATAAAATGACCTTGGAAACCTTAATCGTATTGAACTAATCACGGCCCTCTAAATCAGGACCAACGACTTTCCTCCAATTTCTAATTTTTATTAGAGAATTCTTGACTAGGACTCATTATAGTATGCCTCCTGCACGTAAATCTTGAGGAAACAACGTAATATTCATCATTTCAAACCATATGCAGATAATATTAAGGCTTAACCATAGCCCGAGATTTAGTGAGAAATCCTCAATCTCTAATGAAATCTTTATAATTGCAATTGAAAAGTTATACAGGATATATTATTTTTATATCATCAAAAGACTTATGTAAATTATTTTCGAACTCCGCGGACATTATGTTACGATGCATTTTACATAAATATTCATTTATATGACTCCATAGAATCCTTCCTTGCAATTCAAAGTACGGTAGAAAGTGATACCTAACTCATCTCCACATTGATTTGACATTGTTGGTATGAACTCCTGTTGACGGATCAACGGAGTGTTTGCTATGCACTATGACTCTACGTACCTCACGTTAGAAAATGATTCATAGGGTTTCCAGCTGTCACTAAATATTATTGTCGCAGCGAAGATGTATTTTTCTACCAGCTGAAAATGTGTAGTGGCCGATTTGTCACGAATCCTCTCACAATGTCGTTTCCTTAATGCTCTGTCCCATATACCAAAGAGCTACAAATATTAGCAGTAGCCACTTATCCAGTCCTCTTCAACCTATCGTTCCCTATTATACTTTCGTTTACAAATCAATGCTTCGTCGATTTCGACTATTTTTCCTCGTCCTTCATGTTGGATTTGTAAAGGGGACTAATATGCCATAACATTTTTTACAGCACTCTTCATACCACTGAGTTGCTGCCTTTTCAGGAACATCCGCGAGTGAAACAGCTCTCTTTACTTTAATCCCAATCACACATTCGATAATAAAAACAAGAATGTGTTTCATTTCTAACCTGGAACGAGTAAAAAAAAAATCCTTTCGGAAGAATTTTTCACACCAGCACCCAGCACAACGAAAGTAACAACCGTCTTGGGTTTCGAAAACTCATTTCCTTGCCACTGACAATTTATTACTTTTCTTAATCTCATAGTTTGCGGACGAATAACGAGATTTTCATCACTAATAAGACCTAGAACACGCTTCATCGTTAATATGCTTCTGTTAGGTGTCCGCCGTAACTTCGTAACGCTTCTTTCGTTCCTCATTGTTTCGACCGTAAAAATCATGTCCATCATTTCAAGATAATGCCTTATTATGTGTTGCATTACCTTAAAGATACGTTACAAACACAAGTTCTTTTAAATTGTGAAGTATACTCTGTGGGATCTTCACATTCATTCCAACTGTTAATCGCGACCTTCAGCCTAAATATGATTACTCTAGGACTATTATTTAATTCTATTGCTGACACCACTAGGTTTAAGGATTTAAATAAGTGATAAATAGGGGCTGTACTCTACAAAGATGTAGGTTCTTTTTCACTTAGGACTCGTTTACTAGCGTTTTCCCTTAAATATTCTGTTTCAGTTTGATCAGTACCGGAGCCAATAACCAGCTAACAAATAATTGGTTTGAGGCTTGTTAGTTTCTTCTCAGGGTCTTTGTAATCTCTATTTTATGGAAGGTTAAGTAAAAGATATGAAACGTCGTGTCATTCAGCATCCAATATAGATTGTAATTTTTTTCCGTATCATTTATTCAGTCGTATTTCGTAGTTACTTTTATTATGAACTGATAGGTATATTATTACGTAAATAAACCAAGAAAAAAGGTATTTGTAGCATGGTGACCGTGAGACCGTTTACTTGTTTTGACCTACTGAAATATGGTAACATGTAAGTTTTATTGAATCCAATTCCATCTTTGCCTTATTTTAATTTTTAAAGATTTCAAGTACACTTACTAGTTGATATATGTTTCCGGTAGTCTATTTATCAAACGTCAGCTAGCTATTTTAAATTAGACAGATTTTTACATATGGAATGCATTTCATTTTATATTTCTGTTGCTCGTGTATACATTCATTAACTCAGCCTGACTACCCTTTTTTACTGCGAAATTCGGTAGTCAAGCAGTCGGCCTGTATAATTCGATTTATGCCACGGGATTCGTGTAATTGCTGATCGTATTTTCAATTGACTGAGTCACAATAGGCGAAATGGAGCTCACGCATGCAACTTAATAGATTATTTTAATTGTTGTTACTCTAATTTCTGCAAATTTGCAAATACGCCTAATTTGTTAACACTAAAAGTCAGAGTGGTGTTTATTCAGTTGCCATGAACCCATATAGATTACAACAATTTATGGTGTTAGATTTCATAGTAGCCATCAGTAACGTATCCTTCGAGTAATCTACGTGGAATCGATTTTTGAAAAATATCTGAAACCTGTTTAACTTATATAGTGCACTTTGGAATTGACACAAAATTTCTATAAATCTGAGTCATATTAACTGTGTGTTGGTTTATTCATGTTTTACAGTTGCGATTAGCATGTATCAGTACACTTTGCTTGTATAACTACTGAAACTAGTTTGATTGTGACTGACAAGTGGAACACAAAACGCGCATTTCGTTCTATTTGCGGCTCGTCGGCTGGATGTGCCTCCATCCCAATATTGATGTTCACGGTGGGATTCAAACCCAGCGCGTTTCGTGCCAAACGCGACCGCGTTCACCACTAGACTACTGAGTCCAGTCTTAATGTAAACATCCACGTTAAGACACAAGGTATATACAGCCGACGAGTCCCAAATAGGACGAAACGCGCACCCTGGACCCCACTTGCCCATCACAATCCTACTCTAATGATACTTGTCAATAATCGCTACATCGGGGCAATCCGCTTAGGATGCACGTATAGCAACAGAGATTGACCAGCTTCAACCCACAACAAATCAACGGGAAGATACAAATTTATCTTTATTACTGAAGTAGGTATATATTTCAATGCGAAATTCTTTACGAAGCAAACCACGAGAGGAGGAATCACAACACAAGTAGTATTATGAATAAGTATGGTCTATTACCTCTAATTTAGTTGATTTCGAAACTTATTGGGACTAAAAGTTACTAACAAAACTGTATATTCTTAGACAAAACAAAGTCGTCTGCAGTCAAACTTTAATTTATTTCGCTTATTAAAGTAACTATGCTCAAATTGGAATTTATCCTATCGGGCATAAATCTAGTTTTCATCTCTGAATGTGAACCTGAGAAATTATTACAGTGACTGGCCATTAGTGAACAATAGGACTGACAAAGTAATTAGTTACAACATTTTTTTCTACGAATTTGTACGATGGAAACATGGAAGGATGGGGGGGGAATACGCAATTACCTTTTCGTCGTTTGTGTCTATGTTCCCACTGACTACGACCTCGACAAAGTGAAAAATAAATCTTACTAGGAGGTATCTGTATTTTTTCATAAGGCTAAATATTCAGATTTAGTACTCATGGCTGATGATTTTAACGCTCAAGTAGGTAGCTTAAATCAGAATGAGAGATATCTAGGTGAATGTCACGGTGTACAAGCTCAGATATCAGATAATGATGATCGACTGCTGCAACTAGGCTTAGACAATCTTTTATTTCTAGTAAGCACAAGAAGAGACGTCTAACATGGCGACTCCCGACACCTGCTCAATGATGGTTAAACTCAAACAGACTATATCGCTATCAGTCACTGTTGGAGAAACTCGATAAAAGACAGCCGCTCTTTCTGGAGTGCATGTTAGAATTTTGATCATGCTCTAGTACGAGCACGCATTTGCACGCATCTTGATAAACACTGAAAAACTACAGCAGAAAGTCAGTCAGTTACAACGCAGAACTTGGTACATTAAGTACATCAGTTCACGTTGCCATGCCTCAATTAGCAGATAAAAATTGAATTGTCGGACCAAATCCCAGAGTAGGGAAGGTAGCAACAGAGTAAGTACTAATCGATAGACATAGAGATGAGATTTGAAGCAAAAAAAGTGATTCAGTAAAGAGAAAATTACGATAAGCTCAAAAACTTAGAATTTGGAGCAAGACAAGGAGTGGATGCACTTGCGCCATTGAAATCGATTTTGAGCCATATCACCTAAAGTCTCTAACTATTTGTTACGATCATCGTGTGGGCCCCAACCAGGTAGTCTACATCTATTAACATGGCTCAGCCGAATTGTTGATGACTTCATGGATTGATGCCATGTTTTCGTTTGGCCACCCCTAGCTTTCTTCCAGCCTACTCCCACACCAGACAACATTGCTCGTCGAGGTAGACGGTGGTCAGGCATACGTAACACATGTCCTAACCACCTCAGCTGGTGAAGATTCACTACTTCATCAATAGACTTACCGTATTTACCTAATACTCTATTCCTAACCCATGCATTGCTTACTCGGTTGTCCCAGCAAACACGAGCAATGTTTCGGAGACATGTATGATCAAATACTAGGAGCCTGCGAATATCCTCTATCTTTAATCGGCATGTTTCACATCCATAAAGTAAAACGCGTCTGACTGCTGCGCAGTAAACGCGTCCTTTGGTCGGAAGACGGAAGTCTCGCCTACGCCACGAGTGACGCCAATTGGCAAAAACCAATCGGGCCTTATGTATACGAGCCGAGATTTCAACGGACACCAGACCGTTAGGACTGATGAGGCTCCCAAGATAAGTGAAGCGGTTAACGCATTCAATAGTTTCACCCCCTATCACTAACTTTGGTGCCGAATTAAGCCAGTCCTGAAGTAACATTTTACATTTGGATGGGGAGAATCGCATCCCAAACATGCTTACATTCATGTTTAAGGTTGTCAAGAAATTCTGCATTTTGTCAGCATCTTCACTCAGTAGAACTATATCATCTGCATATTCTAAGTCAGTAAGTTTATCTTCTGGAAAGAGGTCAACCCCAGAGAAACCAGACGATAACAATGTTAACTCTAAAAGTATTTCCATGATAAAATTAAATAAAAATGAGGATAGCGGACAACCTTGACGAGCATGATTAGAGGTGATTAATTCCGACAATCCGCCATAAGCTCTAATTCGACATGTGGTGTTCGAGTAGAGAGCTTGTATAAGGTTAATGTACTCCGGTACACCTTTCAATGATAGACATTGCCACATAAGCTTACGATCGATAGAATCAAACGCCGATTTAAGGTCAAAGAATACAACTATTGTTGGGCGTCTAAAAGTGTGCCTATGTTCAAGAACCTGCCTAAGTGTGAATATTTGGTCTATACAACCACGTTCGGGTCTGAAACCACCTTGATTTTCTCGAGTTTGCTCTTTACGAGCTTCAGTTGGACGTCGAAGTATTATTGAAGCTAATATTTTAGACACTATGTTCGTTAAACTGATTCCTCGGTAATTGTCACACGAGGACTTCTGTCCTCTCTTATAGATTAGGATGATTAGTGTTCGGGACTAGTCAAATGGGATAACATCCAGTTCCCAAATTCTAGCCGAAATCTCAGTTAATCTCGCTGCTACAGCTGTACCACCGTCCTTAAATATCTCAGACATCAATCCATCAGGACCTGCTGCTCTTTCTCGCTTTAAGTTTCCTATAGCCTTCTCAACCTCACTGAGACTTGGGGACCAATATTAATTTGCCATTCAGATTGTTTGGGGATGGTGGGCAACGAAGATGATGCCGAGGGCCAGTCGAACTGTTCGCCAAAGTGTTGTGCCCATCGGTCTAATCATTTGGATTGACAGGGGATTGTAGATCCATCTTTTTCGGAGATAGTTTCACTTACAGTTGGGTTGCCTGATACCCGTTTCCTTGATAAGTCTGAACAGTTGCCTACTGTTACCTATTGCCGCTGCCTTTTCCATCTCTTTAGCTTTCGCCACTCACCACTGCTCACGATCATTGCGTAAGCTTTTGATTAGTTTGTGTTTAAGTTGCCTACGTTGCTCATCACCCGGCCGTTGCTGCTACTTTGACGTGGTGGTCGGGCTTGCCTATCGTGATGAACCAATCGAGCTATACTGGCTGGAACAATAGTTCCTCAAGGTCCTACCATGTCAGGCAGGTCGGTTGAAGAACGGTAAGACAAAAAGCAGCAGATCCAAGGTCTGAGGGCGAAGTCGTACTGCCGACTGTACAGAGGCGTGACGGCAGTAAGGTGTTAGAGTTACGTTAGAGTTTATGTAAAATCGATATGAGAATGTTCTAGGATCTTCTCTGTTGTTCGTTAGCGTTCATTAGTCGAAAGTGAACCAATCACTGTACAGCTTCACAAGCATGTTTCGAGCATGCCCTAGTCTGGATTATCGATCTAAGATGTAGTTTTCTATTCTCATGAGACCCGAATATAAGAGCTGAATTTCAATGGTCACAATCGCCGCAATTTTGGATTTGATATTCTAAGCGTGCTACGTTTATACTCAAAGAATCCATAGTAAATTGTATCAGAACTAAATACTACTGTTCATTTTACATTATAAAACTTCTCTTTTATACATAATTTATTTGTTTCTGTGGTTCTCTAAAATTATTTTAATTCTGTTTACTTAATTATATTTTTTTGACTTGGTTTTAGTAATCTGGATATGTATACCGAAACTGTATCCTTTATCATATGTTATTTTAATTTAGAATCTAATTGTTTGTCTTTTGAATCAATATTTTTGAGAAAAGTATTTACATTGTTGCTCTATTAGTGCTATACGCTTAGTCAATGAAATACACTGACTTATTGTTGGTTTTCCTACAAAAAGTAACAACAGTGCGCATGGGACAACATTTCCAACACAATTTGTTGACTATAATTAATTTAATCATAAAACTGTGAAATAGACTCCATGGTTTGAATTTCATTTTAAAATAATTAATTGTAAAAAACAAGAGTTTAAGCTGTTAAGACTGTTTCTTGATTGTTATTTGGTTACCTTGTTATTATTTTGCCAGTTCTATTGGAAACGTCGAACAGTAAATAGTCCTATTTGACATAAATGGTAAACGAACTGGCCTCATTATTCCTCATCTCGATGCTATAGCACTACATTCGTGATTATAAATGGTTCACCAACTTGACAGATTTACCTAAGAATGGATTGATAGACCACTAAATTACCCCACAACTGTAGGTCCCATGTTATTGTGGCACATAAGGCATACCTATCGCGTTCATGTTCCTAGATTTCACTTTCCTTTTCAGGTAACTCATGTAGTGTGTTTCCATAGTTAGAGGCTAGAAAGTAAGAACCGCCCCCATCCATTTGACAGCACTAATGCTGACTTTATTAATAATCAAGTTCCTTCACTTCCATATGCCTAAATGGGCGTTGACTAGTAACCAGTAATAATTCGTTGTAAAGTAGTATGGAGCTGTACTTTCCTTAATCTATTGGTACTATTACACTGGTTATGGAAATATTAGTATAGTATTGGCTTCTATCTGCATTACTTAGCGAAATGGCCAGAGTATATGCGAGTTTTAGAGTCACCCGCACTGACCTGTTTTGAGAGGAATTCACAAAGTTCTGCAAATATATCACACTCTGGTGACAAAGTTAATCCATCCTCCGAGGCAGTGTTACTACCATCGACGTGTCACCGACTAATGGGCTACATGATGGCAAAGTCAGAGGGTCACGGAGTGGATTGGCATGGTCATGTCACAGCATTATCAGTGGCCCCTGAATATCGTCGTTTAAGACTAGCGACTCAACTGATGCTAGAGTTAGAAGAAACTTCTGAAAGGTAAGACCTGAGGGAATTAGGCTAATTTTAAAAGTATGGTCTTAAATGTTTCTGTAACAGCTGTTGCAACAGCAATTAACCACATGCCGTTAATTTTTTATTTTTAATTTAAATCACATATTCTTAAATTTTCCTAGAATGTTTAGCATTAACTGAGTCATATAGTAGACACTGCTATTTTATAAGACGAATATATTCTCTTGTTCGAAGTATTTTTATACGGTAGTTATGCGCAAGAACAGTTCAGTGGTCAATGCACACTTAGAAACTTTATCTTGGAGTTGCTTGATAGCTACTAAAAGTAAACCATACATTGGTGTCGAGCCTGATGTTATTTATCAAGAATCACTGGTATCAAGTCACGGAGCTTGACCATCTCGCTAAACAGCTCGTCGACAGAATCTAATGATATGCAGCTTGAATTGCGTGGTGCTGTCAAGCAAAGGCCGATGGTGATGTATTACATTTGAGTGGTCGAAACACTACATTTCTCATCCCTTCTGTATGTGTCACTTTCTACTCATGGCCGCTCTGTAGTTTTGCTAGTATAATGTCGCTGGTTTTATTTCGGGTTTTTAATAAGATTTGGTGTAAATGTGTTGCACGTGACCTATCGGAGCTAAAACCAACAACTATGTCATATTTCTGTACGTTATTGGTAAACGAACGTATTACTACTCATCAAGTTGTACTTGCCGGTTACTGAACATTCTGACTAGAGTGACACCGCAATCCAAGTGTATAAAGAACAAATAAAAACAGGAGAATCGTTCTTTTCACATCGTTAGAGAACGTGGTTTAGACCCTACTACTATGATCCCATCACAATAATATCACTCTCTTGAGAATCTGCCTATGTATCCCCTATATTGTCTAGACAGTCATCTACTTATAGATCGTTGCTGCGACTCGACAGTAAACACCCTAGCAGCTCTCGCAGTCCATTTAGAGCTCACCTAAAATCAATAATCGAGGTGGCATTTTGGATTTCCATACCGAGGCCATTTTCAAATAACAAAGTGGGCTAATGGTCGCCAGGTAATACTATTTCAGTTGTATTTTAAAATAGTTTGGAGAATTCAAGACTTAATAAAATATACAAAATTAGTTTATCCAACTGAAGATGATCACAAAATTTAATTAACTAAAGTGCCTTGAGATCTTGATGAAATCTTTTGTTCTGTGCATTACCTTTGGTTGAGTGTGTGTAAAACGGGGAAGCATACTATGGTTAGCTTATTTTAAATACATTTTCTCATAACGTTCATGTATCCATGAGTTTAGAGATTTTGTTTATGTTTGGAAACTTCACTGGTTCAATGCCTGACAGTGTGAGACTACAATCTGTCTGTATGATTGATGCTGTTCTTTAATTAGCAACGATTCAGTTAGATATGTCATATCAATCCCATGAAACAAGTATTACTTAATTCAATTTAAACTCCACTTAAAATCCAGAATCACACTAAGTATAGAACTGCATTACTTGCTTGATCGAAATGCAACCAAAAAGAATGAGTGCTTTGAAATCCATTAGATTTAATAACTTGGAATACAGCTGCTAGAATTGGCAGATGTAAATTTCGAGGAGTAGTACGTAAGAACTTCCATCTTTGCAATAGTTTTTGAGCAAATGATCAGGAAAAACAAACCGTTAGGCACATTTTTACAAGATTTTGCCTGTTCGATGATTTTTTTTTCTACAGGAAACGGTGTTACTATGTTGACCTCTTTGTACGTGCATCCAACAAACTTGGCATAGATATCTACACTAAACTGGGCTATATTATATATCGCAGAGTTCTAAACTACTATTGGGGTTCTGTTGAAGATGAAGATGCCTTTGGTGAGTGTTGTTAAGTTATCTACACTTCCTTACATATATGTATGAGTAAAGCATTGGACAGTTAGCTGGTCTCTTCGACTTAATGTCGATTCTTGTCCTACATACTAAACTCAACTAGTATTGGGTGGAATTTTACAATGTCGCTACACTTGTTACTTATTCTAGCAGAGGTCACGCGTCTAACCTCTAAATGTCTCTTGCTTTCTCCTGCTATAACCAGGTGACTTTACGAGTGGATTTCTGACTAAACACATCCCCATTGTGACCCACTTCTAATAACCGCATAGCATATATCACTAGTGCTATGCATGCAAGCACGTTACAACTGTAATATCAGCGTAGTCAGTTGTAAATTTGTATCAGTCTAGCATACTAAATAACCAAAACTAGTAAAATGTGTAGAGGAATAAGGCAGAAATAAGTCGTATTCCCATCTCTTCCAAGTTCGCTTGATGGCTGAACTCCTAGCATCAATCTTTCATGATTTTAATAAGCTACCTTATCACAAATCAAATAATTAGATGAATATCACCGAAGCTAGTCAAATATCGACTGATACTTATCCCTCATTTACCTTAACAAGGATGGTTTGGTTATTTAACCATAAGGTTGTTCAACTCGTCTACTCCACAACTTATTTGCATCAAGCGCTCCCACGTATTGATTTCTTCTAGGTACTGTAAATGCCTTCTTTGTCTGTTTTGAATAATATCGGGCTTAAGTAGTATAAAACATTTCTGTCTCATATTTTTCTATTTTCAAACTAGTACTAATGTACAATTTTTAGCTGTCTAAACATACTTAGCACTTACAGCTTCGTTCCAAAGATACTTTAAATGGCTTGTCATTAACGTATTGGTATTAGCGATAACTGACATTGTATCATCGAGGGTTTCTCAGCAAGCACAATAAATGGGATCTAAGTCTTCATATTCGTACTTCATTCGACGTCGAATAATTAATAAAATAGCTTCCACTTAATATTCACCTTAAAGCAATTCACTAACCAGTAATAGTCTGTGTCACATACTAGTATCAGCTACACATAGTCGTTTATGTATCCTCGCATTGTATTAAGTTAAATTACCGTTAAATTAAGGTAATAGGTTTTCTTTAGTCATACTTATTCTGAAATATTACGAAAACTTAAAATTTGTTGTTTTCAGCTGTTAAAAAGCATTCTGAGTTATCAAATTGATCTTTTAGATATGAGGAAAGCACTTTCGGCGGATGTACTCAAACGATCCGTCATACCACTAACAAGACCGGTACATCCAGAAGAATTAGAACACCCGTGAACGTATAGATAAACAAATACCTGTTCATTATTAGTAACGTTGGTCAGTGAATATGCTTGCCTGTAAATATTTTTCTCATTACGTGAATATGTTTTGTCTCTTTTTTTATTAAGTTCAGCGCAATATGTACAAGACGTAGACGATCTAACAAATTTTCACTCTTAGGCAGTTAAATCGTACGAACACCAAGGAGAAAACTAGAAATAAATAGTTGTTTACTAGGAAACACCAATTGCAAAAATAATTAATAAAGGACAGAAGTGAAACAGATTATCAATTCAACCTTCACATAGGTACTTCAGGTCTTATCCTGCTAAAATCAAAAATGAATCATCATATAGTTAGTTATGTCAAGATAATTATAAAATACCGTCAGTACAGATTAAAGCTCACCTAACCTAATGTAAGGGCTAAGCGTTTCCTTTCAAGTAACGTAGTTATGGACATTTGATTAGGTAAATTATGGTAGAGCTTGGCAGGCGTTCTTTGTCTTTAAAGATACAGAAAGAGTGTTAGAAGAATACTTTCATGAATCTGAATAGATATCAAGATGAGCTACTATTATCGACTTGTCTAGAACACATGTTCTTTTGTCTTTTAAGGTATATTAGTCTGGGTTCTTGTTATCTCCAGAACTTCGGACCAAACTAGCGATCCTGAAATAGCGCCTTAGTGGTTTTACAGTTTCACATACGAGAGATTCGTCCAGTAGTATCTACTTTGGTAAATATCAAACTCCTCACTATTTAAAACAATTCAATGAAGAAAATTTCTCAACAATTTCATTCTCACTAGCTGAGAATAGTGATTTATGTGAGATAATCAATGTGATAAACGGATTTTGTTTGTTGGTACATATGCATGTAATAGGTATGTATAATGGATACACAGGTAATGCAACATAATTGAGTCATCAAACAGATTGGAAATGGCATGGGTGATTAAAGGTCGAGAAAAATAACTATAAGACAAAAAAATTTGTCATTTTTTCTGACAAGTACGGTGATAAAGGCCATTAAAAACAAATATTCGGGGTGACAAACATAATAGTAATAACATACTGAATGAAATGAATACGTTCTAACAGGATATGTTTAAATGTAGAAATTGTAGGGCATGATAAAATATGAATAAAAAGTATGACAAAAGTAAGATTATTACATGGAGGAAAATTATAGAGAAACCTAGGGCCATGGTGACAAAACGATCTGATTAATTGTTTCTGCACACAAATCTAGCTTTATACTGTATGTCACTAATGCCTCTGCAACACAAAGACGTGTGCAGATGCCTTTTTGTAAATGAGGTTTGATCTTATAAATAATCCTAAAATTGAATTTACCTACTGCATGGTCATGACTAACCACACGCTGTAGAATAGATGACCTCATACTTTTCTGCTATCCTTTATTGAACCAGGGCTAGTAGATGTTCTTTTATGTATGATCAACATAGAATCTGGCACATGTGTGCATTGGTCCAAGTTGCGATACCTCTATAGCACCTTAAGATTAACACCACTGTTGTAGAAGTAGAAGCTACTTCAATGATAATAATAACGAAAACGAAGAATAGTGAACATATAGAATGTGGTTCAGGGAGTGTTGAATGAAAGTTATGAAATAATTATAAGCTCACGATTTAAGGGAGTACAATGAGTGGACACATCTGCACCATTGTGACCGATTTAAATACATGTCACTCAGTGTTTTTAGCCACCTTTTTATGGTATTCGCGAGGACCCCATCCAGGTAGTCTGCATCTATCGACATGACTCAAACCTGAAGTCAATGACTTTATGGACTGATGCCGTGTTTTAATTTGGCTGTCATTAACTCTCTTTCATCTTGCTCTTACATCAACCAACATCGCACGTCGAAACAAACAGTGGTTGAGCAAACGTAACACACACATGTCCCAACCACCTCAGTCGATGAAGATTCACAACCTCAACGACTGACTTACCATTTTTCCCTAACACAAGTTGTCTAACCTCGTTATTAGTTACTCAGTGATCCCAGCTGACGCTAATGATGTTTCGAAGACATCGATGGTCAACAACTAATAACCTTCGAGTGTCGTCCCGACCGTAGCTGCTACCTTGACGTGGTGGTCGGGCTTGCCTATCGTGATGACCCAACTGAGCTATATTGGCAGGAACGCATATTCCTCTAGGTCCTACCATGCCAAGCAGGTATGTTGGAGAGCGATAAAACTAAAGGCAGCAACCTAAGATCTGAGGGCGAAGTCGTTCTGCTGACTGCAATGATGCTGCCTTCTTAACTGGAAAGAAGGGATTAGAAAAGGCCGACCCTAAAAATGTCACACCTCACCTTACTCCACGGATTTCTATCTCTGGCGGTAAGGCCTTTTTAAAGAATGGGGCTAACACTTCGAAAACTCCCCTCAACAAGGTCGTGTGTGATCGGCCTCAAGCAGTTGTCCCTTGGGCTCTGCGATTGCGCTCCCAGGTCATTATGATCAATATCAACCCAGTTTCTTTTTTAGGTACCTCAAGTAGTAATATCCTTCCATGATGTGGGCAGCCAAAAAGTAAAATCCGCCGTCATACCTCTAACAGCGCATGAGATCATCGTGTTCGAGGTCATATCCCACCCTCAACTCTTAATAACTCTCCTGTCCCTGCGACTAACCCTTCTTGTATAACTTCATCACCTCACGCCTCTGACGCTAATGATTGGAGTTCACAAAATGTTATTCTTGGTCTCTTGAAACCTCGCACTAAACTATAAATCGCAGCTTTTAACATTCGAACCTTATGTCAAATGGGACAACAGGGTTCCTCAGCTATGATTCTAGAATCCCGCTCCATCGATGTCTGCTGTGTATACAGAATCCATATACAATCATCCCCTTGACCTTACCTTGTGGAAATAAGGAACGGGCTTGGTTCACCCTTCGTGTTTCCGGAGACCTTACCACTACCACTCGAGGACCTTGTTGGCGTAGCTTAGAATTATATCTAAAAAGTAATATCCACTGTCAATCCAAATGATTAGACCGATGGGCACAACACTTTGGCGAACAGTTCAATTGGCCCTCGGCATCATCTTTGTTGCCCACCATCCCCAAACAATCTGAATGGCAAATTAATATTGGTCCCCAAGTCTCAGTGAGGTTGAGAAGGCTATAGGAAACTTAAAGCGAGAAAGAGCAGCAGGTCCTGATGGATTGATGTCTGAGATATTTAAGGACGGTGGTACAGCTGTAGCAGCGAGATTAACTGAGATTTCGGCTAGAATTTGGGAACTGGATGTTATCCCATTTGACTAGTCCCGAACACTAATCATCCTAATCTATAAGAGAGGACAGAAGTCCTCGTGTGACAATTACCGAGGAATCAGTTTAACGAACATAGTGTCTAAAATATTAGCTTCAATAATACTTCGACGTCCAACTGAAGCTCGTAAAGAGCAAACTCGAGAAAATCAAGGTGGTTTCAGACCCGAACGTGGTTGTATAGACCAAATATTCACACTTAGGCAGGTTCTTGAACATAGGCACACTTTCAGACGCCCAACAATAGTTGTATTCCTTGACCTTAAATCGGCGTTTGATTCTATCGATCGTAAGCTTATGTGGCAATGTCTATCATTGAAAGGTGTACCGGAGTACATTAACCTTATACAAGCTCTCTACTCGAACACCACATGTCGAATTAGAGCTTATGGCGGATTGTCGGAATTGATCACCTCTAATCGTGCTCGCAAGGTTGTCCACTTTTTTCATTTTTATTTAATCTTATCATTGACATACTTTTAGAGTTAACATTGCCATTGTCTGGTTTCTCTGGGGTTGACCTCCTTCCACGAGATAGACTTACTGACTTAGAATATGCAGATGATATAGTTCTATTGAGTGAAGATGCTGACAAAATGCAGAACCTCCTGACTACCTTAAACATCAATGTAAGCATGTTTAGGATGCGATTCTTCCCATCCAAATGCAAAATGCTGATTCAGGACTTGCTTAATTCGGCACCAAAGTTAGTGATAGGAAGTGAAACTATTGAATGCGTTAACCGCTTCACTTATCTTGGGAGCTTCATTAGTCCTGACGGTCTAGTGTCTGATGAAATCTCGGCTCGTATACATAAGGCCCGATTGGTTTTTGCCAATTGGCGTCACTCGTGGCGTAGGCGAGACTTCCGTCTTCCGACCAAAGGACGCGTTTACTGCGCAGCAGTCAGACCCGTTTTACTTTATGGATGTGAAACATGCCGATTAAAGATAGAGGATATTCGTAGGATCCTAGTATTTGATCATACATGTCTCCGAAACATTGCTCGTGTTTGCTGAGAGCACCGAGTAATCAATGCAAGGGTTAAGAATAGAGTATTAGGTAAATACGGTAAGTCTATTGATGAAGTAGGTTTAGGAGGTCGCCATGTTAGACGATGTCGCTCCTTGTGCTTAAAGCTCGTGGTTCGCGGAATTAGGTGGTTATCTGAGCATAGATGCAGCAGACGGTCGCTATTATCCATTCCGTGAGCTAGAACACTGAAGCATCTACCTAAATGTCTTTCAGACTGATTCAAGCTACCTATTTGAGCGTTAAAGTCACCAGCCATGAGTAGCGAATCTGAATGTCCGGCTCTATGAAGAAGTTCAGAGAGTTTTCTGTGAAATTCATCTCTCACTTCATCCGGGCTGCAGTCAGTAGGAGCGTAGGCAGAAACAACGAAAAAACAACAGTGTGTGCCCCTATATTCCCGAGTTCTAACTGAACCATTTAGTCGGACGGCACATAGGTGTCTAGTCAGCAGGAATCCATTAGAGAAGTGCCTGTTCTACTCTCATACTTAACGCAATACCTACACCGGCTAGCACACGAGAAGTTGCTGTTGAGTCGCCAGATAAACGAAGAGTGTATTGCGAGGGTTCTTTACTCTGACTAGGTGAGATCAAGTGAATGACCACGCTCGGATCCTGTATGCGTGTTTCGGAGAAATAACATACATCAATGACACGGGATTCTAATGTCTTAGCTAGGAGGCTTGCTGCCCTATTTGACATAGGCTTTGTAAGGTGAATGCATTAATATGAAGTTTGGATCGTGGTCTTAGTATACCGGGACATTATTTCGTGGGCGGGAATCGTTGGCACTGATGACAGAGGAGGAAGTCAAAAATAAGGATTTAGGCTTGAAGGTAGGGGCAGGACAAATATTAGGAATAGAAGAAGGAGTTTGATGAGAATGGTGGTGATCATGTGTGTTCTTAGAGGTATGAGAGTGGTTATCTCTCCCTGATTGCCCACACTGTGGAAGAGCTCTTCTTGATGCACCTGAAAAGCAAATTGGGTTAGGATTGGTCTGAAAGACCTGGGGGCGTGACTGCAGTGCCTAAGGAGCAACTGCTTGAGGTTGGTCACACACGTCCCTTTTGAGACAAGTTTTCGTTATTGTAGCTCCGTATTTGTTGGGGCCTTTCTGGCAAAGACGGAAATCCACGGAGTAAGGTGAGGTATGCATTTTTAGGGTCGACCTTTTCTAACCTTACCCTTCCTTTGTGAGAAGACAGCATCGCTGTTATGCTGGTTGTCTGAGGAAAACACTTTACTGCTGTCACACCTCTGTACGGTCTGTAGTACGACTTCGTCCTCGAATCTTATATTTATTTGTTGTTTTCGGTCTTAACGCCCTTCAACCAACCTGCCTGACATGGCAGGACCTTGAGGAACTATTATTCCAGCCAGTATAGTCTGATTTAGTCATCACTATAGACAAACCAGACCACCACGTCAAGGTAGTCGCACGGTCGTGTGCTCTTTCACGCGTCTGAAGATGTTACTTGTTGAACGACCAATGTACCTAGCTCCACAGGAGCAGATGAATAAATAAATACACATAGAACTAGTCAGACAAGGTACTGTGTCCTTCATACATGTTCGGTAGTGAGCGGCTAGTGTAGGATACTCGAAATGTGGTTGTATAAAGTGTTTTTCTCGGTAGTTATGTCAAAAGATTCCTTGGGATTTTATCTGTAGTATCACTTTTGAATCCGAAAAAATAATATTTATTTCTTTGGTACATTCGTTTCATATTTATATTAATGAACTCAGTGGGGGTAAGCCATTGTCTATAAAGTCGGAAGTTAGTTTTTTACACTGTCTTCGGCACATATTTTTACCATTTGTCCGGTGATGGGATGGATCAGATCCCTTATTCTGTTCATCGGTATAAAGCTACCGAAACTAGTCAGCTGTCCATTCCATGTAGCCTTTCTATGAATTAATCTTTTTAGGGTCCTATTACTCCTCCTTGTGAGTAGAATATCTATCAAGATCTTGGACTATGATTCGTTTTCCAGTGTGAACTTAGTGGACAGGTGACTTATTAAAAATCTCTAATAATTGCTAAAATCCTGCATATTAATCGCCTGAAGTTACCAACATGACTTATCAAAAAAAGTAAGATCGTTTACACATCAGAAGTTGATTGTGTATGCTCAAATAAATTAATCGTTGGTAGTTACGTATATCAAAACTACTTACTTACCGAATATGATTTTCGCACAACTGTGTATTCAAACTGTACAAAATTATTGATATGCGTGAAGTCTTGCAACATCAAGAACTGACCAATACAACTGCAAAGAAATAAAATCGTTGAAGGTAACAATTTTAGTAACTGGTACACGTCTCTTTCAATGTTGCAACTAAGATAAGTGTGAAGTTATAATCAGTTTACGAAGTGGTACCGTGAAATCTCGCTGATTTCTTCCTCCTTGCTAAGAGATGATTTTATTTTGATGTTTCACAGTAAAACCAGTCTATTTTGTTGCATGCACTTTATGAGAATATGCATCGGGAATTCTATACGAGTTTGGCACAGAGCCTATGTATTGTAAAAGAGGTGAGTTGTCCCTTTTCGACATTCTGATAGGATTTAACTTGAATATCTGTAGGTTTGAGAATAGTACTATCTTTCGAAAACGAAAACTTAGAACTAGATCTCAGTTAACAGTTTCATGGGGAACATACATGCATCGAAAACTACCTGCATCATTTTACTTGCTAGAAGTAATCTATACAATGCGAATGGCGAGGAATACACAGAAGTGTTGCCCACATAAATTTGCAAGCCCTAACACAACAGTCGGCACTCTGGATACATTATATATGAATATACGTCACACAAGTATTAGTTTTCGAAATATAATAATCTAGGTCAAAATATATGACAAACGTCTATGCTTCTAGGATATGTGACAACCTGGACTCATGTTTGCTACGAATCAGGGTTTGTGCGACCTACTACCCAGAACCAAGCCTCAAGATATTGGAAATCAGTTTTTTTTTATCTAATTAGATAAGCAGACTTATAAAACGGGAAGTATTAACGACGAAAACGTAAATCAACTAAAACTTACCTGTCGGTAATTCGAGGGAAGATCGGTGTTAATGCATAATGAACGACCAAGAACCAGACTGTCCCAAAAAGTCCTCCTACAGTGATCCCAACTATAACTTGGAAAAGTGTATGATACAATAAATATACCCTAGAAATAGTTGAACAAACTTTGATTACCTGCTGTAGCACACTATTAAGGTAGTTGAAATACAGAGCAGGTAGATAAATAATGTGGTCCTTCGGCTTAATGATCTTTGACTAAGCCTAAACAGTTGAAAAAGCGAAGCCACTGCTAACCTTATCGAGAGGAACAGTGTTGTGTACGCACAAAAGAAGCCCATGAACTGTGCGTGGTTTGATGGCATACCTGATGATTCAATACTTGGGTGCACTGAATAGTTAATATAGTGTGAGGAATACCAATCAACAAACGAGATGGGAATGGTCTTTGTTGCATGATAAGAGATTTGAGAGCATAATTGCTTAATTCATTGGACAAACACCCCAAGAAATAAAACAGCTTCGGAACTAAATGATAATTTTTACAATTGGTTGTACTGTATGCAAATCTCTCCTGGATACAATAAGGGTTACGTTGCTGATAATAATGAATATTGGCACCATACTTGAGTATGCCAGTAGTTTCCCAAATCGATCGCCTTAAATTATAAAAATAAAAGTACACAATACCAATAGGATACTCTACATAAAAGAGACTCAGTGGTTTCCAGGAAAGTTCAGATGCCATGTAACTAGACAAACGAGATAATGAAGAGTAGTCTGACGATAGCGCTAAACAACTAGTCAGTTGCTAGTTGAAAATCGCGCTGGATTTCGGATCTCACCCCAATTGGTTGATTCATCTTTGAAAAAGGAGGCAATGGGAAGAATGGTTCACAGTGTAGTGTTTCGTACATTTTAGTTTGCTAAATGGAAACTGAGTTCACACGTCACAGTGTATCTAGGCAGCCAATTAATTTTAAGTCTGACCGTGCAAATACATGTGCATATATTTGAATCTGAAGTATGTAAGTGTAGCGGTAAATAATCCCCGAAATAAATAGTTGCATACGCTCTCGACATTGATGCTGACCATGTTTGTTTTAGCGGACACTACTAGTTAAAGTCGCGCGATCACGCATCTTCACCAGATCACGACTCGAACCACCGTGGGTAGCATCTCTCTCTAGTTTGCCAGCCTAGACGTTGCTATCTCATTAAAGCTCTCTATACGATCAAATATAATTTCTTTTCCATCCTTCAGTGCCTTCTGATTACTCATTCATAAGAGTGTGTCCATCCGATATAAGTGCCTTTCGTTATACGACAAGTGTAACATAGTCATATATCCGGGTACACATCATAAGGATGATTGTGTGCAGACAAAATATTGTCTGGACCCTGTCTAATTTTGGTTAACTACAGTTTGTCATGATGTATCCAATAATTATTATGTCAAAAAGCCAATGTATTCAAGTAATATCTCGTCGATCAATCAGTATTTAGGGGTCAGACAATGCAATTGTCTTACCAATATATAAATTCAACTGAGTGATGAATAGTCGCTATATTACTTATTATCCTAAATCGTCTTTTGAGTTTTTGTTGTGATATCTTATTGTATTAGTACACAGGTGCTTCCTGTTAGCAGCTTGCCAAGTACAAGTCCTAGTAACTTGCCTAATGAATCTTCCGACGTTCGCGAGAGTTTTAAGCGAATTATGTTATCGAAAACATTTTCTACATGGATACAGTTTCTGAAGACATTAAGTAAATTTATGGTCCTAAGTGACACTAAACCAAAATACCCAATATTTCAAGAGTCCAACACAAGTTATGCCGTTACTTCAATACGTTCAGTGAAATGAAGCTTCAGTTTGGAGTCTATCACTGTACTTATGGAAACCCCCGTCCCACTCAATGTGTGGGTTTACGTAGCAAGGGGTAGTTTTGTTTGCCTTTAAAATCCTAATATCATTTCTGGTGTAAATATTTGTGCTATCTGTCTAAACTTAGAGTACGGTATGTCATTGTAGGGAATGAAATTATATCTTTCGACAGAGTCCATAATATTTCATGCCATGCCCGTTTTGTGGCTACAAATTACTCTAGGTGCAAACTATCTAATGAGAAAAGGCATGTTGTTCAACCGTTTGTTGAGCAAAACACAAATGCTCACGAAGTCGTAGGTTTGGTTTACAAACAAATGGGGAAGTTATGATGCATAGTAATATAAGAAACATGAAAACACTGTTCAATGAACGTAGGTTCTGTATATTTTTCAATTTTAACTAAGCAGGAATCGGCTCCCTGGATGATTGTGTACAACGTGCCAGACAGATAGGAAAAGTTCATGTCCTTCGTGAAAGTCATGGGTTTGTTTCTAAAACAATTCCGCTCCTGATGATGAGGTTTAACTCTACCATAAAATTTTCCAAGTAGTTGGCTTAGACTTTACTTATAAAACAAATAAAATGTGGCACGTTTTTCGTCTGAATATGTAACTGGATCTTATAGGCAGCCTATTTATCAGCTCGTATAAACTGGTAGCTTTGAAAGATGGCGTATGATTTTATTTGCGCTTACAAAGAGTGAAAGAAAAGCCGATGTGGTGGAAATTCTTCATCTTTTGAAGTCTTTAATGTGCGAAACGCTGCATACAATGGCTCTTGCAGTTGACTGTGCACCCGGGCGACTTAATGCAATAAGTAAAGAATTCCTGTGGTGTAATATTATTTCATACTTATTCCATAACTGTCAAGTAAACCTACTCTATTTATTCAAACCATTTTTATTGCATTTTCCAGACCCTATTTTGAAAAGTGGTTGTATAGAATGGCTTGTACTCGTAGCTTTATCATGTAACTTGCATTATTTTAAATAAGTGTTCAGATTTTGACATTGTGTGCGTGTTGTAAACCTGAATGACCACACAGCGGCGTGTATATAAGAGGTTACTGGCTGAAGACCACAAAATATTGAGCAGCCTCTCACAATAAATCCTCTATATCTATGGGAAACATTGTGGAGTCTAGGTACGTTCCGTTTAATTTAACAAAAGAAACAATAATCTTTGGTATTAGGTCTTTATTTCGTATCGTGGGCAGGAGACAGTTGGAGCGGGATTCTAACCATTTAAACACACAATGTCTCTCAACATTCAATATAAGATAATAGGAAATATAATCCCTATGAAGAATAAGGAAGTAATTGAATACTTAAGCTTTCTTATTTTTGTGTATACATAAGTTATGAAGTCAACTCTTAGCTAGTCAACTTAAGTCGCTACAACATCACTAATAACCGAGTAAAAATGCCCACATGCAGTTAAGGAGTTATTTGCGGATAAACGATTCCATACAAATGATTTTTTGAAAAATATGGAGGTATATTGATCAAAGTACACAGCGAAGGGAAATAGAATGTAATTGGATGCTTTCCAAGTACTACAGGTATAATGTAAGTTGCAAACAAATTTGATAACTATGCTTAAGTTCATGAATCGCTGAGAATAATATTACGACACATGACACCTTTTGCAGCCTTCAAAGTCGTTTTAAGTCGGAAGCTTCGTTCTTTTACTCTAAACTGTGTTACATCCTCCGTGGAGTACACAGAAGTTGAACACAGGTTATTCTTCGATGAAAGCCGATTTACATGTTCCTGTGAGATTTATAGTGAGCACCACATCCCCTATCCACATATAATTGATGCATTTCTGTTATCGCTAATACACTTGGGTATGTTAGTTTATTATACTTGCGAATTGCAGGAATCTTGTGTAACAGTGAACGTTGGACGAGAGAGTATAATATTGTCGTCCGGTTACTTCGCTGCATGCGGACAGTTCCAGAAACATGTACTGAATTTTGCAACATGTATTACCGTTTGTTTTCAGGTGTCGTGCGGACATATGCAAGAAACCAAATATTGGCTTTGGAAGGAATTATAAATGCTATGAGAATTTTCGACAATATATTATGCCAGGTGCATAAGAAGTGCATTAGGATTACGTTGGGCATTAACGTGACGTAACTCCTGATATCAACATTTTTCACCCTTATAATTATTAACGGAGTGTATATTTTCGTTGTGTTCATATCAATTATTTAATTTAAAAAATCATTTATATTTTGTTAAGTTGTTTTTCTTCAGTACCAAACAAGTATATAACCGTCCCGACTAGAACATTTCTGTCAATTCGGGCAGTGACGATTGACAAGGCTCTATCTTACCACGTAGAATTTAATCATCACACGGAATTGTCTGTCGGTCAACTTAATAGAAAATTTCAAACATATATTTATAAATTTTTTAAAGGTATTTTCGTCCAAAAATGAACGAAAATATTAACAAAACTTGGGCGCCGAGTGCATGTAAGACATATGAATAGAATATATTTGTTAATAATCTTAGCAGATGAAATTAAAGAAAAATTCCAACGTCTCGCTCGGCAAACTGGCCCGAGCTTCTTCAGGAAAATAACCATAGATTTATAACTGTTAAAATAATTACTGAGTATTTGATATACATTCTGCGAAAGAGTAGTCTTTTGGATAGAACTATGATGAAATACCAGATATCGATATAGTTTTCCGCTGAATGTTTTGCGTTGGCACACTTCAGTAGGATGGACTTACGTAACAAATACACCAATTATTCACAGTAACATTATGATCGCCATCACGTTTCCTTTACTTGGATTTGTAGCGGTAAATAATCCCCAAGATAGATAGTTATGCAGCCTCTCCTTCTCGATGCTGACCATGTTTGTTCTAGCAGGCACTACTAGCTGAAGGCTCGCAGTCACGCATCACGACCAGATCATGACACGACACACCGTAGGAAGTATCATTCTCTCTATTTTGCCAGCTTTAACACTGTTATCCCGCTGACGTTCTACTCATGATCAATCATGACTTCTCTTCCATCCTTCATTGCCTTTTGATTTCTTCTCGTTTGCAAGTGCGGGTTCAATTGCTAGAAGTTGCTCTGGTTGTACGACAGACGTGACATGGGCATATACCGGGTGCACTTCAAACCTACACCTTTACAAACACGAATTTTCTCAACTAAGTAGTATCCGTGATTAAGAAGCACGATACTCAAAAAGCTTATCTATTGCAGAACAAGCTTTATCACAAGTATCTGAAGTTTGCAAACTTATTGGTTTTATTCATCGCAGCCAGCATCTTAACAAATCTAAAGCCATTCTCTATAAAACCTGTGTCAGACCTCTGCCTGAGTACTACCCTATTATATACTGTTGCATGCGCTTACTAGATTGACAGAAACTAGAGAAGGTTCTTACTAGACGACTAACCCCTAGTTAACCCTATAACGATAGATGCTGTACTTGGAAATTAGACCTTTCATGAGTAAGGAGGACTAAACTTAATCTTACGATACTCTATAAAATTTTTCATGAGGAAACTATTGCAGATTGTAATGCTTTAACATCTACTGGAAAACGGAAGTATAATCCACGGAACTAAAATTCTCTGGTTAGAGTACTGAAAGCCTCTAGTAAGTTAAAATCCTCCTTCTTTGTTGCACGCTATGTCAACGTCTGGAACCGGCTACCAGAAAACATACGACAATGTAGATCCTTGTCATAGCTTAGATTCGCAATAAACCTCTAGTTAGACAATTCCAGTATCTGTAACTTGGTTAATAAAACTCATATAGAATAGGGTGCAAAAGCTATTTATTTTGCTTGCATGAAAATCCTTCCATGTTTCTGTTGTGTTGAGCAGCTCCTTAACTTGTATTTTGTCCCTTTGTTGTGCTCTGACTCTGTAACAGTTTCTGTTTATTTCCATTTGCCCTTTTTATAACAGTTATCGAGTTTTGACCACAATTAGGTTCTTACATGCCCCTCTTTCTGATAGCATATATAATATCCCATTCATCTTCAGCTTTGTTTTGTTGGGGTTCTAGGTCTTGTTGTCAGCCATATTAGCTAAATATTTCCTGTCTGTTTGAGTGAATTGGCCCAGTTGCTTGGTTGCAGACATTTGGTTTCTTTATTTGTTGGGAATAATTTCTTCCGACAAATTAATTCTACAATTGCTTGAATCCATTCGGCTGTATGGGGAAAGGAAACTGTTGAGTACCACGTTTTTCACCTATAAATTGTGTTATTGGCTCTCCTATCGCGAATTCGTGCGTAACTCAAGAACCGGCTGGCCCTATACAGAATGACGTTAACTTTCAACGTTACCAGTAGTTTGGTCTTTATATAGGGTTTATTTATGCGTTTCCTTTACTTACTACATTTATACATCTATAAATTCACTTAGGACGTCAAGTAATTATGGACTAGATGACATGGCATCCATTTACTATAAACTAGGTGGGTCTAGCATCCCATTAATCGTACTAAAACTGTTTGACATTTTCTTAATAACAATCACTTACCCTAATAGGTTGAAAACCTTATAAATATTTTCTTGATTTAAATCAGGTGACAGGACAAACTTACATAACTATAGCCCATAAATATCACCCGTTTTCTCTAGAAAAATATAAATAATAGTGTGTGACGTAATGTCTGATTATGTTACTATTCAAAAAATTTATCTTTGATTCCCAACATGGTTTTCTCAAAACTAGGTCTTGTATGACCTGTCACTTTGAAATCTTTAGTTTATTCTTTACTAAACGAAGCCTTGTGCACTTGGTATTAGTATTGTACGTAGACATATCTAAAGCTTTTGATATGGTTAACCGCAGATTTCCGATAAGAAAACTCTCCTTTTATGGGATTAGGAATTCATTGCATGCATGCTCAAACTCTTTCCTCAAACCCCGCTTTTTTGAAGGCAGAATCGGTTACAAGTGGCGTTATACATGGAAGTGTTTTAGTTTCACTGTTCCAGATAGCTTTGGCATCGGTAGACCTTTTCTGTACACGAATGATCTTAAACTAGTGTGCTTATTCCCTCCTTTTGAATTTGCAGACACATTCACTGGCGTCATTTCCGAACTCAACAAGATTGCAGTATGGTACTAAAAGTGGAAGTTATATCTTAATGTTTCTAAGTGTGGTTGGATATGTTTTAGAGATAAGCGCCTTAATTTTGGACTCTCCATAAGTGGTAATAAGTCGTCTAGGTTTCAGCCAGTAGTTGACTTAAGACTAAGGCACTCTTATAATCTGTTTTTTACAGAAAAGATTACTATACAGACATGAGTCACATCGACTTCTGGGCTGCACACAACGTAACTTTAATAATAATGATCCTCGTATTCTGCTGTATGAAGTTTGTGTCCAACCTTTGCTTAAATACTGCACCTTTGCTATCAGTAATTTTTTTATTCATGATGAACTCAGACTGAAATCTGTCCGAATTCGCTTTACTTTTCGTATTCTTGAGGTTGATTGTACTTTGGACTATAAAACTAGATGCACTAAGTTAGGACTAGATACTTTATAGAGGCGGCAACTCAAGTTAAACCTAATTTTTGTTTACAAGATACTGAATAAATTAGCGTTTTCATCATTTAATACAATTCAGCTCGAGGAACCTGTTTGATAAAACCTACGCGATTCACCTTCAAAAGTAAAAAATGTTATATTCTAAATCTGCCCTTAATATGAATTATTTTACAAATAAGTTCTTAAAAATCTGGAACAATTTGCCTTAAGCCATTGGGAAAACAGATTCACTTTCATTATTTGTATGACATGTTGGTGATTTAATCTCTTCTGATTTCTTATTAAAAATGTCCACACCAACCATTGTTTCGTACTCTGCCAGCGAAGTAATAGGAATTCCTGAACGCGTGAGAACCATTCACCTGTCGTAGTCATGTGCCAATGTTCTTTTCTTTAAATCCATTTATAAGCAGGAGTGGCTAGTTGTGTCTTTAGTTGTCCGTATAAACACTAATTTTGCACATTTGTCTTGGGATACCAGTGCTGTTGTCTTGTGTTTACTCTGATTTCGTCTCTTCTCTAGTTGTAGATCATTATGTGTAAGACGAGTATGGAACCTGCTGGTACAATATTATTGACTTCTCTTCTACGCCCAAGTTCCGAGTACTCTTGGTCTTATCCTGCATCTGGGCATGATTAATGATCTAATCTGCTCATTCTCAGCCACTTTTTAGAATCAAAAAGCCCTGATCAAGAAGTGCGTTGTTCTTAGTTACATATGCGTCATGATACAATACACATATTTGATATCCTAGTACTGTAGACGTTGAAGCTATTGGTTTGGTTCTAAATTCATATCTTCAAATTATATGAATGTCCTGACAGTGACACTATCGAAATCCTTGTATGTATTTTAACCCATATTATTCTGATCAGGCCTGTAAACTAACATGCACTCATATAAAAAATGATATTGAAGGATAAAAATATTTTTCAACTGCATACATTAATAAGTGTTCTCTACTCATGTATCAATGAACACCCAGGATTATAAAGTACCTTCTAGATTATGGTTGACGGTTTTCCTGCTTACATTTAATCTCCTTATAGTTGATCGAAATGTGTTGTAAATATTATTGCTATTGACGCACTTACTTCCGTATAACTTCATGTTCTATTATGTAAAAGTTACTCTCCCTGTATCATAATGATCATGTCTGTAAACTGGCTTGAATTCTGCACCGAATTTCAGAATATGATAGCAAGCTAGTATACTGCTTTCTGAAGATCAGTAATGATTAAAAAAAGCTATCTTTTGGCTATATAATGTGTCACCAAATTTCAGCTAGTATACAAAAATTTACGCAGTACTGTGATACTACGTCTGTGAACTATGTTGATGTTATTCGTAGTCATTCGTTACTCGGTGCGTGGATGTTTAAAAGTACTTATATAGGGCTAAAAATTAACTTTACAGAAGATAACTTAAGTAACATTACCCCATCATGTTAGCAGATGAATCTCTAATATCTCTGGCATCTAGTAAAAACCTATCAGTTAATGATTGGGCTTAAGCCCATCTAGTAAGTAAGACAAACAATCTTCCGGTAAAGTCTTATCATCTGCGACTAATCGCATCCGGCATCGATGGCTAACTTCCGACCTCATGAGGTACCTAAAGCTAGAGAAAACGCTCCAGACGAACACATCAAGTGCCGTTGGCACCCGAAAACTGGTCTAAATAAAACATACAGCTATTATTGAAGAAGGTTAATAGTAGCTGTAGCCGGAAACTCATAGAGTCGACATCTCCCAGTGTAATTTACTTAATTTGGGTTGTGACTGGCAAGTGGAATCCAGGACGAGCGGTCGTCCTATTTAAAGCTCGTCGGCTGGATGTACCTGCATCCCAATGTTGATGTTCACAGTGAGATTCGAACTCAGTCCGTTTCGTGTCAAAAACCACCTCGTTCACCACTAGACTACTGAATCCAGACAGTCACACTTGTGAATAAGTGCATTGGTATTAGGATGAATTTGTGTATTCTCATTGATTTGTTAGGGACTGAAGCTGGTCAGTCACTGTTACTATATTTGCATTCTGAGCGGATCATCTTGATATAGCGATTATCCACAAGCATTATTTAAGTTTAATTGTGACTGACAAGTGTAATCTAGGACGCGCGTTTCGTTTTATTTGGGACTTGTCAGCTGAATGTACTTGCATGGGCTGACCAGCTTCAGTCTCTAACAAATCGATGCGAATACACAAATTCTAATCTCCCAGTGTAAACATAAGAAAAAAACTAATAGTCACTTGGGAAGAAGAATATAGAAGATGTATTATCACGTTAAAAGAACAACGATTCATAAAGTAACTGAATATCTCGTAAGCTTAATGCGGATAAGGAGTGAAAATGGCTAATTTGACAAATGCATAATGGCGGCAATAAAATAATTACACAGACAATAGGATTATTAAACAATTATTTCATAGAAACTGTAAAAACAATAAAATTCCCTAATAAATTATCAGTGAACAGGACGAGTCACACGTAACAGCTTACCAAGTGGCAGACCTGATAAGTCCCAATCACCACTGTGCCCATTTGTTTAGTTTCTGTAATACGTATCTTTGATTCAACAACTTCCATTAATAGCCCTAAGTACTGATTGCGTTTAGTGAGGCAGCTCTTGTCTCTCACATTTTATGTTACAACTAACTGGTTCACGCAGATAACATACACTGATTTCGATGAATGGTAATGTCTTTTTCACCCTTATGATAACGAACCTTATCAGTTCATGTAGTTGTGAAGTTCTTTAGGTCGAGCACATTGTATTTTACTGGCAGAGTCAGCGATGTCTTTGTGGCAGCAAATACATTCTATTTGTGTCTAGTTCTACACTTGGCACTGATCTCTTGTTAAGCAAGCCTCCATTGTTTTCGTTACACCTTTGTAGGCTTTGCCTGTCACCTGCTTAGGTATAGACCATCTACA
The DNA here is from genome assembly GCA_025215515.1 of Schistosoma japonicum. Taxonomy (NCBI): domain Eukaryota; kingdom Metazoa; phylum Platyhelminthes; class Trematoda; order Strigeidida; family Schistosomatidae; genus Schistosoma; species Schistosoma japonicum. The sequence continues at coordinate 63,033,789 of CM046061.1, read as the reverse complement.
AAGCTTAATCACCCGGACCTGATAGTGGAAGAACTGATACTGAAGTGCACCCAGACTACTTTCAAACATTCCGTAGCAACAGATCCAACCGGTTAGGAGGTGATGTAGTTCTGTGGGTATCCTATTCCCTTAGTGCGTATGAAGTTAATGGCTCTCAGACTTTGACATCATGACATGGTGGGGTTTAAAGGGTGGTTGTGGCTCCTTCTTAGTCGAGGTTCTATACAGACCTGCTTAAGCCACGACCTACCTTAAAAAAATTGTCTTCTAGTCAATCACTTTTGGACTTATTCTAAATCTCACCCGTACACTAAAAAGGAGTGACTTAGATGCCCATCATTCCCTCAAAATTACAATTTAGGATTTGTGGCTGACTTTAGAAACCTACTAGATAGTTATAAGCTGTACAACAAGCCTAGCTTAATGCACCCTTTGAGTGTGCGTGTATTTGGGGCTACTAGAAACGCGTTTGAATCAGACCGTATTATCACTAATCACGATATTCAAGTTTGAAACGATAAATCTGAAGCTCACTGTTTAGTGCTAACCATGACCTTCTACTATAAGAACTTTCTATTCCCTGTCTCGCGATTGAACATAAAGCATGTGGGAAGTAACATTATATCTAATAACAATGGAATTAAATGGAATCTGGAAAACAGACTCCGTCGAGTAAACATGGCCCACAGAAATTGGAGGCGCATAACATCAAATTAAGAACAATGCATCAGTATATATATTACCATACCTTTCCTCGCCGGTCTCGTAGTAAGCCTCCTAGATTCCACGCCATACCTAAGCATAGAGTCGAAAAAAATCATCAGGAGCAAGCGTGCTGCCTGGGACATCCTATGACTCTTGATACTATAAAAAAGAACTTGCAACCTTATAAAGCCCTACCTGATAAATGCAACTTATAAATCAAATCAGATATGATAAGCCACCAGACTGCTTTAACGGGGTCTGTGGAACATAACAATAAGCTGCTGGGCCATATGAAGTGAAAAGAAAACCTGACCTCAAATTCATTGAATTGAAACTCAGTGATGATACATATCTTCCATTCCAAGGTTGCTGATCTACCGCTGAGGAATTTCAATGCAACATCTCCCAAACAAATGTCCTCATACCAATAGTCATATGCCTTAGCCTTCTCAAAACAGACACGAACATTACGAAGTTCGAATTTATCATAATCGAAGGGATACTGAGGCACTTGAATCGACAAAACTTCTGTTGGCCTGAATGGAACCCATCCCTCTGATTTGAAAAAGGGTAAGCCTATAGCTACATAATAAATTGAGGGATTCTTACCATCAAAAAACTCGTCGTTCTCCATGAAGGTATGAGTAATATTAAGAATCATCAACGATTGTTTCTGCAACTGTGTTCTTGATCAGTCCATGCCATTTCTGTTTCTCAGTATGGCTGTCTGCCAAGTAGGTCCTGTAACAATAACTTGCCGATAGCATGGTATAGCTAGTTTCATTCGGTGCAGAACAATTATCCCGTAAATATTGCTGTCTTAGACTTTCACAAAGCATTCGACAGAGTAGATCATCACACTTTTCGCAAGAAGTTTCCATCGGTGGGCATTAGTGAGTGTCTAATTCGAATGGCTAAAAAACTACTTAAGTAAAACGTCTCTAGCAGTCGGAAATAGCTAAGCCTTGTTTGAATGGTTTGCAATTACCGGCAGAGTAATACAAGGGTCCACTCCTGGACTACTTCTTACTTACTTGCTTACGCCCATCATCCCTCACAGAGGAGCATAGGTCGCTCACTTGTATTCTTCATTAAACTCTGTTTCGAGAAATCCTTACCAGCTGCTTCCAGTTACTGTTCATTTTTTAATGTCTGCTTTCAGTATTTGATGCAGTGTCTTCTTTTGCCTTCCTCTTTCCAATTTTCCAACAGGATTCTAAGTTAATGCTTGCTTTGTAATGCGATCTGATGATTTCAGTAATGTTCATCCTATCCATTTCCAATGTCTTTTCCTAATTTCCTCTTCGGCTGGAAGTTGGTTTGTTCTCTTCCATAATAAGCTGTTGCTGATGGTTTTCGGCCAACGGATATTCAGTATCTTGCGTAGACATTTGTCTATAAATACCTGTACCCTTCCGAGGATGTTTGAAAAAGTTTTTCAGGTTTCAGCTCCATACAGCAGAACTGTTTTGACGATCGAATTGAAGAGTCGCATATTAAGGTTGGTAAACAGTTGTTTGGAGTCCCATATATTTTTCAGCTGTAGGAATGCTGCCCTTGCTTTGCCGATCCTTGGCCTTACATCTGTATCGGATCCTCGATGTTAATCGATGATGCTTCCCGATTACGTGAAAGTATTGGCTTCTTCCAGAGTTTCACCATCAAGCTCAATAGGGTCGGTGATCTGTGTATTGAATTTGAAGGTCTTTATTTCGTGTCGTGGGCAGGAGACAGTTGGAGCGGGATTCTAACCATTTAAACACACAATGTCTCTCAACATTCAATATAAGATAATAGGAAATATAATCCCTATGAAGAATAAGGAAGCAATTGAATACTTAAGCTTTCTTATTTTTGTGTATACATAAGTTATGAAGTCAACTACTAACTAGTCAATGTAAGTCGTTACAAGTCTACATAGTGTTCTCCTGCCTACACTGTCAAACGCCCTCTCATAGTCAATGAAGTTTGTATACAGTGACGAGTTCCATTCAATTGATTGTTCAACGATGATCCGTAGTGTTGCGATCTGGGCTGTGTACGATCGATCCTTACGGAAACCAACCTGTTGATTTCGAAGTTAGGCATCCACGGAATCTTTCATTCTGTTCAACAATACTTAGTTAAAGACTTTTCCGTGGTACTGACAATGGTGTGAATTCCCCTATAGTTCTTACATTGCTCAAATCTCCATTCTACAGTATCTTTATAAGGTGTCCTTCTTTCCAGTCTGCCAACACTTGTTCTTCCCTCAACATACTCCTGAATAAAACGAAAATCCTTGCCTTTATATCTATGTCTGACTTGAGTGCTTCAGCTGGTATATTATCAGGTCCTGTTGCTTTTCCATTTTTGATTTTTCATACTGATTTCTTTCATATTTAGTGGAGTGACATCTATTGGAAGATCAGTAGATGCCGGTTCAATATCTGGTGAGTTCAGTCGAGCTTGCATATTTAAAAGTTCCTTGAAGTGTTCTACTCATCTGTCTCTTTGTTATTGAATCTCGGTGATTGGATTGCCTTCTTTGTTCTTGACCAGTCACTCTGATTTACTATATTGGCCTACCAGTTTCTTCGTTGTGTCATATAGCTGTTCCACATTTTCTTCACATTCAGCTTTTTCCACTGTCGTTGCAAAGACCGATGTATTTCCTTCTGTCGGCTCTAATGCTTGGACTACTTCTTATCATCTATAAATGTCAAACCTTAGTGTCATAAACTCTTCAGTGTGCAGATAGTCACAAGATTCATAGAGATTAAAGGTTTCTCTTACCTCTCGATTCTTTACGAGAACTTGGATAGGATATATAGATAAGTTTCTGGCGAGTTACTTTCTCCTATTACCAATAAAGGATAAGTTTTAACAATAATCAATCGGTGTTTATTTTTTACCTACACACTCAGTTCGTCCAGTATTACTCTTCATACGTTAAAAACTGATCTGATCCTAACCCTACGCTATACTCTAGCTTTATTTTCTGATTGGCACTCTGCATTCTATAAAGCCTAATCAGTCATGTGGTTTCCCTTGGGAACTTTAGGTAGCTTGACTCGTAAACTTTTCATCCGTACACGCCTTACCTTGTTGAAGCTTGTATAACATGTCCTTCTCACTTTAAGATGGATACTGCTGTCATGTGTGGCATTCAGAGAATAGCAGTGTTAAAGCTGTGATTGAACGAAGATTAGCCAAACGTAAATTCTGTGGGCACATAATTTTCGCTTATCAGCTAACTTCACGCAAATATACGGTTGATCGGATGTACTTAGAAAGAAAGGCTTATAGGAAGAATTAGAAAACAATCTATCTGAGAACAAAAATATTCAACAAGCGACGAAGATTTAGACAGCCAGGAAGAGAAAAGACTTCAATTACAACTCGAACAGGCACACATAATGAAATGTACGATTTAGAAGTTAATATTTTCGGGAAGTAATCTGGGCCTCCTGAATAGGCAAAATGTAGTTGGATTGAAATATGAACTATACACAACTCGATTTAAGGAATTAAACTTGTACCTTACACCGTAGAGAAGGCTCGGGGGGAATTTAATCTTGCCTCATTACACAGTTTCTGATCCTCCTACTTCTGTCAACATCAGTGGTAAGATTCGGTTCCGATTTGATCGTAAGTTGAGCGTAAACTGGATATCCATGTCTATGCTGGATGACTAAAAGAACGAGATGCTTCCCGTGTACCGTCATTCCATGATTTGGCGGTATTGTTTGACTGAGCACTTTCAACTAGTTGTGTCCACTAAAACTAATATGGTCAGCATCAGTAGCGAATGAAAATGCAATTATTCATTTAAGGAATTGTTTAACACTACACCCGTACGGGATAGAATACGTAAGAAATTGTACTTGAATTCGTGCTAACATTTTTGGTTAGGCTAACCAAATTTCGCAACACCTCACTTAACGAGCTTGTATTGAAATCTTACGCTAAGTGTTTCAAAATAATGTTTAACGTATATCCAGACTATGTGGGTAGTGAGGGATAATATTCCAAGTGCAACATCTCGGTTACAACTATTTTCAGCTCCATCACATTTTTCTCAATTTCAAAAACGTATAACTATACTATACTCTGCAAAACCAAGGACACTTCCACCATCTACACACTGGTCTCAGAGAACCACAGTTATCTAATTCTGCTAATGAAAGTTTCAATTTTGTAAGGATATTGAACATTGGAAACAAGCATGTAAAGGCATCTGCGTGATTTGACACGTTTGCAAATGCCGAACGAAAAGTCGTTCGACTTGCAATCAGCTTATTCTGATTTGAATAAAGCGTGTAGTGCCCAAGCGTATGAAAAAATTATTAACCTTTCTGGGAAAAGTAGGTTTTGTTTGTAACACCGTATCAAGTAATTTGTTTATATTTCGCACCAGTCTTTTTCTTAGTTGATAGGTTACTTCTGTATTTTTGTACAGTATTTTTTTGGGCTTCAGTTACATAATTTGCACTAAGGTCACTATTTGTATGGCAATACGCATATTTATAAACGTAAATTTAAAAACGTTAACTGACTTTGATCAGATTTATATTTTAAGAAATGGGATCCCGAGGGCGTATTAATACTTTTACAGTAGGCTTCTATGTGTGTTTAATCTATTAAATGAGTCGATATGTCTTTCACACGATTAGTTCTTTTCATGAATTAGAGCAAAGCAAGAGCAAAAGTGGTAATAGGAATGATAATAGGAATTGATCAAATTTGCTATGTTAGTGATAAATCGACTGCTCTCTGTTTGAACACATAGATTTGGCTTGGGTTTGTAAATTGCTGCTACTTCAGCGAATCGCATTGAACTTAGGTTTCTCTGCCTATTGATTATTTTGAAGAATTGAAGAATGTCGGTAATGTAACCGCCATCAATTAAGTGATGAGTGTTTGCTCTATTCATGGCTGTGGCACCCTTTAATCTCAAACTTCATGGAACAGGCTCGGAAATACGAATATATACTCTTCTCAGTTATTTTACTGTGTGCTTCGGCACACGTGAACTGATATATTCAGCTAAAGGTACTTAAAAGGACCTTTTGGTTTTTTAATTTAACAAGCACTTCGTTCCATTTTTAATTACAAACTTTGCCACTGGGTAAATACGTTTGACTGTTTAAGTAATTCTGTGGTTAACGAGTTTCTTGTTTTCATCACTTGTGAAGACAAGGAGTATAAAGCAAGCTTTCTTTTCAACTGTATCAGCTTTCTTCAATGTGGTAGTTGTGGGAGCTTTTGTGGCCAATATGCACAATAACACACTTCGCCACGTTAATAGACAGTAATCACGACTTAGACCAACCTACCAGTGTCGAGATAAGCTTACAGTTCCTATAAAGCAATTTGTCGTCACTGCACGCCATGTCTTGAGGTCATCTTCACGAAATGGTGTTTCAGATTCGATTATCTATTTAAGTTTGTTTATTTAGAAAATGAGCAGTAGCGGACCTGAGTCTTGATATACCGCACTCAGTTCTAGCTTCTGTGAAGAGACTTGGTGACTGACTCGTACTTTATGTCTGCGATAAACTAGACTCTCCATGGTCCACCTGAGTAGGTTTTTAGATATTCCTAAGCTTGTTGATTTCAGCAGAATGTTATGAGGGACCACGTTAAAGGCTTTACAAACGTTCACGTAGAATACTCTGCTCAGCTTTTTCGTTTCAGTAGATTTGTGTTAGTTGAGAGACTTTCTAAACTCATATTTACTATTCAGCAACCTAAATTTCTAGAAAGACCGTAAATATTTTTGGTGATTTCTATATTCTAACCATAATCTTCATGCTCCTGGTCGGTAATTTGACGTGTGTTGCCTGGGCTATAGTTTGTTGACTGACAGCGCATATTGATTGACTGTCCTGGATAACGTTAAGAGCGAGAGCCACATGTGCTGCAATAAACAAGTGTAACTCATTCGACCATGTTGACTTTCCTGTATCTAAAGAGCTTAGTGCTTCTAATACATCTCGGTTGACTGTATATACTGAGTGATCGACCTCCCAACATTGTTTCTGGGGTCTATTCTCCATCGAGAGGTTTATAATTGGAGACATTTCCGAAATAATTGATTCTAGCTTCCTCCCTTATCCTGGTCTTATATCGCCAGAGACTATCTACCTACCATTTTTGTTTTGCAGTTGGTGTACGAGAATAGTTGCTTGAGATGTGTGATTGCAGTCTTTGTAAACTAATTTCCATATTTCGTTAGAGGTTCAGATTATGGTGAAAAATTTGTTCTGAGTCGACTTGTAAAGTTCATTACTTTGCCGGTCAAGACTGATAGCAGCGTTTCAGTGTTTGTTATCACAGTTAATCTAGGGATAGACTTTCCAAAGCATGAGTAGGTTGGGTAACTCGCTTATATAACTCGAAAATGACTCAATACTCTCTCTACTAATGGTCCAGTATTACTTATCCAGTTTTCAGAGACAACCGTAGAGTCGATTGCTTCCATGTTAGCTTTCTATACACCAGGGTTAGCCAGCGTATCCGCTTGGTATACCGTAAGAGCTTTGGACTAGAAAATGATGACTCCATGATTACCTTTCTCAAAAGTTTAGAGGTAATTGATTCGACTGGCATCATCTCCGTAGGTCTTGTCTAAATCAAGGATAGGTGAAAACAATAAAGGAAATTTTCGTTTATAAACAGTTTAATTCAACTATATTTCATTTTTCATATTTCTGTTTATGACATAATATCATATACATTACACTTGTAGCATTTGTTGAAATAATTGCATGTTTATTGGTTGCGTGTGGAACGAGAGTACTTATATAATCAAAGCAGCTGATCCTAGTTTATAAATTACATATAAAATCTCGTTTTTGTCAAATTACTAACCTTATATAACAATATTTTCTCACAGTTCTTACAAAATATCCTACTGAATTTAAAGCCTTCAAGTGCAAGGTTGTTGCTCTCATTCGATCTGAAAAATATGAAGACTGTTTAAGTTTTTTAAAGAAAAACTCTGCACTCACTAGGTATGTCAGCCAACTCAAAATTATTCTGTTTATTTCAGTTATGTCGTCTTTGAGAAAGCCTATGTCGAATATAGACTTAACCGTCTTACTGAAGCCGCTAAAACTCTAGAATCAATCGACATAAACGACTTTAAAGCTCAGGAACTGAAGGCTCAAGTGGTAGATTTCTTCCTTAGTTTCAGTTTTTTCCCGTTTTTTTTAGTTATATAGGAAAGGAGATTTCATGGATTCATATGCATGCTTGCGAACAGTGATTCGAAATTCTCGAGTTAGTAGTATATTTGTTTTCTATACCTTTTTAGGATGATTATAGTGAAGAGCGGCTTACAAATTTGACGGCAGTGGCTGCAGCTGAATCATGCTTTAATAATAATAGTTTGGTGAGGATAAATTAACTGTGATCCCTATTTTCGAAGGATTTAGACGTTAACCCTCAAATGTATGAAGGAAAGTTTAATTTAGCTTGTTATCATCTGGGACGAGGTGACTGTCAACTTGCATCTGAATTGCTAGGTGACGCTGAAAGTAGAATACTCCGTTACTTTTAATCCATTACTATAGATACATGTAATTTAAGTCTTTCTGAAGATCCGGAAATAACCGAAGAAGAGAAGAATGAGGAATTAGCGCCTATAAGGTACAATCATTCACGTTGTTTTTCCTATCTTCGGGGGGGGGGGGCGAGAAGTGAATCGTTAGCAGTAATTGTCGTTGTTAGCTAATCAGTGTTCTCATCCCTTTTCGTTCCAGAAGATATTGAGTGTAATGTCTCATGAGGAAAATTCTACAAAATCTAACCCAGTTGGATTGTTTTTCCTATAACAAATTGGCCAGAAAAGGCACCCAACTTCGTTTATGATAATCTCAAAGAAATTACCTAATGAAGAAAGCAAATATAAAACTACGGTAGGAAACCCAAATAGGAAATACCAAAAAAAAAAAAATCGGATTAAACACAAAAATCTTCATGGTACTAGGCTTAAGATTTAATGAAATGGACACATCTACACTACTGCGGTCGATATATATTTCCCCATACACTTCTAGCCAGTTTATATTCACAAATCATGGTTATTTAATCCTCATCATTGACAATATCATCTAGTATCGTTAATCAGCAACGATTTTTCATCAAATCAAGTGGATAAATGGCGACAAATTGTTTTAATACTTATCAGTTTGAAAATTAATTTGTAAGGTTATTTTACCTCAGATACTTGTCACTGTAGTTTTTCAACACTTTAAGCTTGATACTCAGTCAGTCAGTTACAACGCAGAACTTGGTACATGCGTACGTCAGTTCACGTTGCCATGCCTCAATTAGCAGATAGAGATTAAATTGTCGGACCAAATCCCAGAGTAGGGGAGGTAGTAACAGAGTAAGTACTAATGGAAAGGCATAGAGATCAGAGATGAGATTTGAAATAAAAAGTGATTTAATAAAGAGAAAATTATGAGAAGCTCAAAAACTAGAATTTGGAGGAAGACAAGGAGTGGATGCACCTGCACCATTGCGAACGATTTTGAGCCATATCACCTAAAGTCTCTAACCATTTGTTACAATCTTCGCGTGGACCCCAACCAGGTGGTTCGCATCTATTAACATGGCTAAGCCCAATTATCAATGACTTTGTGGACTGGTGCCATGTTTTGGTTTGTCCGCCCTAGCTTTCTTCCAGCCCACACTTACAGGAGACAACATTGCTCGTCGAGGTAGTCGGCGGTTGTGCATACGTAACGCATATCCTAACTACTTCAACTGGTGGAGATTCACTACTTCATCAATAGACACCGTATTTACCTAGTACTCTATTCCTAACCAACGCATTGCTTAGTCGGTGGTCCCGGCAAACACGAGCAATGTTTCGGAGACATGTATGATCAAATAAAAGGAACCTACAAATATCCTCTATCTTTAATCGGCATGTTTCACATCCATAAAGTAAAACGGGTCTGACTGCTGCGCAGTAAACGCGTCCTTTGGTCGGAAGACGGAAGTCTCGCCTACGCCACGAGTGACGCCAATTGGCAAAAACCAATCGGGCCTTATGTATACGAGCCGAGATTTCATCAGACACTAGACCGTCAGGACTAATGAAGCTCCCAAGATAAGTGAAGCGGTTAACACAGTCAATAGCTTCGCTCCCTATCACTAACTTCGGTGCCGAATTAAGCAAGTCCTGAATCAGCATTTTGCATTTGGATGGGAAGAATCGCATCCTAAACATGCTTACATTGATGTTTAAGGTAGTCAGGAGGTTCTGCATTTTGTCAGCATCTTCACTCAATAGAACTATATCATCTGCATATTCTAAGTCAGTAAGTCTATCTCGTGGAAGGAGGTCAACCCCAGAGAAACCAGACAATGGCAATGTTAACTCTAAAAGTATGTCAATGATAAGATTAAATAAAAATGAAAAAAGTGGACAACCTTGCGAGCACGATTAGAGGTGATCAATTCCGACAATCCGCCATAAGCTCTAATTCGACATGTGGTGTTCGAGTAGAGAGCTTGTATAAGGTTAATGTACTCCGGTACACCTTTCAATGATAGACATTGCCACATAAGCTTACGATCGATAGAATCAAACGCCGATTTAAGGTCAAGGAATACAACTATTGTTGGGCGTCTGAAAGTGTGCCTATGTTCAAGAACCTGCCTAAGTGTGAATATTTGGTCTATACAACCACGTTCGGGTCTGAAACCACCTTGATTTTCTCGAGTTTGCTCTTTACGAGCTTCAGTTGGACGTCGAAGTATTATTGAAGCTAATATTTTAGACACTATGTTCGTTAAACTGATTCCTCGGTAATTGTCACACGAGGACTTCTGTCCTCTCTTATAGATTAGGATGATTAGTGTTCGAGACTAGTCAGATGGGATAACATCCAGTTCCCAAATTCTAGCCGAAATCTCAGTTAATCTCGCTGCTACAGCTGTACCACCGTCCTTAAATATCTCAGACATCAATCCATCAGGACCTGCTGCTCTTTCTCGCTTTAAGTTTCCTATAGCCTTCTCAACCTCACTGAGACTTGGGGACCAATATTAATTTGCCATTCAGATTGTTTGGGGATGGTGGGCAACAAAGATGATGCCGAGGGCCAATTGAACTGTTCGCCAAAGTGTTGTGCCCATCGGTCTAATCATTTGGATTGACAGGGGATTGTAGATCCATCTTTTTCGGAGATATTTTCACTTACAGTCGGATTTCTGATACCCATTTCCTTGATAATTTTGAACAGTTGCCTACTGTTACATATTGTCGCTGCCTTTTCCATCTCTATATCTCTCGCCAACCACCACTCCTCACGATCATTTAACCAACTTATGATTAAGTTGCTTTCGTTCCTCATCCTGTCCACAATCAGACGAGATGTGTTGCCGAGCATCTATCAGTTCAGTAGATACAGTTGAAATCCATTGAGTTTTCTTAACCTTTTGGTCTAGTTTATTAGGAGATAATACTGCTGTTTCAACAGCTTTTTGGATATCATTTCAAGCTAACTCGGTATGAGTACGGTTTACGGAGTTGACTAATTAGTTTTCTAGTTGTTCCTGAAATGTATTCTTGACTTTTTCATAGTTAAGTTGAACTCTGAGGGGAATCTTTATCGTGGATCTTTTACGTCCAGTGAGATGCAGACTAATACGTCCTCGTACTAAGACATGATCTGAGTCTAAGCATGTGCTCCGAAACAAGTAGCAGTCTTCTACTGAGCCTCATCAAAGATGGCTGATAGAAATGTGTCCTATTTGAGTTCAGCGTTGAGTTAATTGTGGAGGCTGCCATGTCAACCGATGTCTTTCCTTATGCTTAAAGTTGGTGTTCACTAGAAATAAACGTTTGTCTGAACATATTTGTAGTAAACGGTCACTATTGTCTGTTCGTTGAGCCTCAACACTGTAGGATCCACCTAGGTACCTTTCGGTTTCATCTAGTTTACCTACTTGGGCATTAAAATCATCAGTCATTATCACAACATCAGTGCACTTAGGTTAACGAAGGAGGTCGAAAATCTTTCTGTAAAATTCGTCTTTCACTTTCTCTGAGCTGCAGTCAGTGGGAGCCTAGGCAGAGACAACAAAGAGGCAACGGCGAGTGTCCCTTATTTACAAGACTGTACCGTCTCAATCAGAGGGACAGTGCACAAGCGACTGTTTATTGGGATCCAATCGAGGAGAGCCTGTTCAGCTTTTAAACTTAGTGCTATACCTACACCAGCAAGGCCTCGAGTGGTAGCAGTGGGGTCCCTGAAAACACGAAGAGTGAACCGAGCTGGTTCCTTATTTTCACAAGGTGAGGTCAAGCGAATGACTGTGCTTGGATCCTGTATACGCGTTTCAGAGATGCAGCAGACATCGATAGAGCGGGATTCTAGAGTCATGGCTAAGGAAGCCTGTTGTCATATTTGACAAAGTTCGAACGTTGAAAGCTCCGATATTTAGTCTAGTGAGCGGTTTCAGGAGACCAGGAATAACGTTTCGTGAACTCAAATCATTAGCATTAGAGGCACAAGGTGATAAGATTATGTTAGGAAGATTAGGCAGGGTGATAAGGAAGGTATTAAGAGTTGATGGTGGGATTATACCTCGAACAAGATGATCTCGTGTGCGGTTAAATATATGAGGAAAATTTTCACTTCCTGGCTGCCCACACCATGGAAGGATATTACTTTATGAAGTACCTGAAAAAGAAACTGGGTTAGTATTGATCATAGTGACCTGGGAGCGCAATCGCAGAGCCCAAGGGACAACTGCTTGAGGCCGATCACGCACGACCTTGTTATGGGGAGTTTTTGAAGTGTTAGGTCTGTTCTTTAACAGGCCTTACTGCCGGAGACGGAAATCCATGGAGTAAGGTGAGGTGTGACATTTTTAGGGTCGGCCTTTTCTAACCCCTTCTTTCCGTTAAGAAGGCAGCATCATTGCAGTCAGCAGTACGACTTTGCCCTCAGACCTTAGGTTGCTGCCTTTAGTCTTATCGTTCTCCAACATACCTGCTTGGCATGGTAGGACCTAGAGGAACATGCGTCCCAGCCAATATAGCTCAGTTGGGTCATCACGATAGGCAAGCCCGACCACCACGTCAAGGTGGCAGCTACGGTCGGGGAGCTTGACACCATATTGTGCAATTCATCATACTTCCTAACCTTATACCCGACACACTTGTTTTTAATTATATTTACCAGCGTTCAGCTACATGATACGTATATTTCTATTTTAGAGTCCAGCAAGCTTATATTTTGCAGCTCAGTAAGAGAGATGAAGAAGCGAATCAGGTGTATCAATCAGTTATTCGACAAAGGTAATATAGTTGTTGTCATTTCACTATCACTATTTACATGTTATAAATTTCGATCTTCGGGCTATAAATGCTTTTATGCAACGGTTTTGGTTTTAAAACATTGAATAGACGTGTGATCCTTTCTGATCAAGGTTTATGTTCTCACTTAGCTTTCGATACTTATGTTGTTACGGTTGGCAGGATAATACGCGTACTGCTATCGTTTATTGATGTAACAGAGAGTCAGTTTATTCTCACTTTAAAATGCTGTATCACTTAAGTTATAAATGCTGCATTCAGTTTAATTTTTATTTTACTAGTTGTCTTAATGGTTGACAATATTACTTGTATGCTACGGCGTTTACTAATCTCCTTAGACTTAAGTTGTATATCATGAAGGTGCAGCCAATGTATATTTGATATATCTTACTTTTTGGCTTACTTTATTCCAAGAGAGGCATACAGGTCTAAATATTTTGATTACACTAAACTGAACGCTTCGTTAACATAACTTTTGTTGTAAACGTTCGATTTACTCCCTTTCAATGTTAAAATTAAGACTTGAAAAATACCTTTATTTAAGTGGTTAAATACTTTCGTCATCTTTTTGGACATGCCGTGTTCCTTATTTGTAAATCTCCATTCATTGCATTATATATATCATAGGTAAGCAAAAATACAAAGATTTTGTATAAATATTCACAAAATATAACATATTCTAATTTATTTGTCAAATTTATTCCTTTATCTTTTGAAAATGTTAAGGGCTCTGATTAGTTAAAATAGCACCAACAAATTTCTTGTAGTCGGATTAATACGTTAAGAGATCACTCTCCTAATAGCATGTCTTTTGATGCTAGCTAATTATTATACCTAAAAAACACAAAACTGGGTGAAAACACCGTAAACTCTGGGGCATTAGTGCTGTTATCAGCCGAAGTTTTTTTTCCACAGTACAGATCTTTTTTAACAATCACGTTCTATGTGTGCATATTTTACCTTGGAATGTTACACTAATATTTTGTTTTCTCATAATTTCTTTCAACAAGTTTGCTGGTGAGTATTTCTGTCTTTAGTATAGCTAGAGGAATCCTTGTTAATGGGTTATTCTACTTACCGATGTTCATATCTTGTTTCCTCCTTTTTAAATTTTTCATCAGAGCATCAGATCCTGCTCTTTTAGCAGTAGCTGCCAATAATATCGTTTGTATAAATCAAGACCAAAATATATTTGACAGCCGTAAGCGCATTAAGATGACTTCCACAGATGGCTTACAATTTAAGCTTTTTTCTCGTCAGCGTATCGATATGCTTATCAATCAAGCTCTTTTCTACTGGTACACGAACCAGGTTAGTTGTCGCTTGTTAAATACAACTATTAATTTATAGATTAAACTCGGTGTTTTTTTGTCACATTTTTGCTTCGTGTATATAACTTCATTTATAATCGTTGGTATTTTCTTTTGAGGTTCACAAGTTCAATTAATGTTATTTATTTTGACGGTTCCGATTACTTAAAATTCGAAGGATTAGCGGAATTATTTGCATTTCTCGTATGAGTTTCTATTTACAACAATTAGAACTAATTATGCATCCACATAATAAGGACCGAACGTCAACTCTGGTAGTATATTTCCTTTATGTGATTATTATTTTTAGAAGTCCTACCTCTCAAATGTTGAAAGATGAGTTATAGGTTTTATATCAGGAGCACATCCATTCATCCTATGATTTACTGGAGTCAGTCATAAAATTTATGAAAATTTTCAACGCATTCTGTAAGTAAGCTTTTGATTAAAACAGTCTTCATCAACTAGTAATATAATACCAGACATCGGTTGTATATGATGTATCTGATACAGTGGTTCTTAACAGAACCCAATCTTGACTCCATGCTCAAATCACGCCTTCAACGACGTGTTCTGATTGATCTATTTTCAATCACTCAGAATACTAGTGAGCAGTCGACGGAATGCGGATTTTCCATGTGGTTTTTATATCATTACTAGTGTTTTCATTAGGACATTTTACTGTTGTAATTGTTAGAAGGCATTCTACTCACTTCTCAATACCTGTTCTTATTCAGGACCAAGTCATACTGTTGTGTCATAGAATACTAAACATCGTGGAAACTAAGCGGGGCTCCGGGGAAGGGGAGGAGGAAAGCACTCTTAGGGGCATCCCATATTGTCAGTAGTTTATTGTATTTCAATGCTGATTTCTTACAGTACCGTTTTTTTCAGCTAGATTATTTTATCTATTTCTGCTATTTATGGTACATTATCAGCTAAACGTTTTGTGATTTATACATTCGATTCATTTGAAATGCACAAATTTTCGGGCAATATTATTCATTATATATATTGTATCGTGAATGTCTTGGAATTCCCACCATTTATTTATGAAAAATTATTTTGAAATGTACTTTGATCGTGCAGTTTAACCTTAACAATATGATATGTCACTGAGTAGATGGGATAGCGATGAGATTCGTACTGATTATACTACCCTGTTAGTAAAAAACTAGCTGCACGGTTGGAGTTTAGATTTCTGGATTCTATTTCTATAGTTTTTAAATCTCTTTCCATTCCAGTGTCTCTCTTTGTACATAATTATCACCGACATATTCTCAATAAAGGCAGTTTATTTCAAGAATTCTGAAATGTTAATATCACTTTTTTCCGGGGTTTCATTTATGATATTGTTTAATTGTTATGAGATAGGAATATATTTTTCAACAGTGAAAATTTCGTTTGCAGAGTTCGACTTACAATTAATTTTTGGCAAACTACTGAACAACAATGTCAGATCCTGATGAGACACGTCCATTGATAATCCAAATACCAAGATATTGAAAGTATCATTATTAGATATGACTTAAAGATTAGTGCTAATAGTTCGACGACTAAAAGTGGAGAAAGAATTACATAAGAATACCATCTAAAACAAAAATCCTTGTTATTCAGCACCCGAAGTTTTACATGAATGAGAAGTGTCATCTAGCAGAAGGTTGTTTTAGATCATGGAGTTTGTTGCGATTGGGTGTTGTAAAGATAGTTAAATTTTATTTAATTTGACATCACTCACTGGTCTGAGTTAGATAACTATTGAAAATCAGGAAGCACTGAGGGGCTGTTTTGTTCTAGCAGTGAACACCCGCGACCCACTAGAGGATCGGATCCAAAATCTTCAGGCTCTATAGGGAACAACTAACTGTCAGACCACCTAACCAGCTTCCAGTAGTTAATAATTCTAACTCACTCAATTCATGATAGATTTTCGCAACCTCATTCATTACCATTAGTGGGTAACTGCCTCACGTCCTACATGATTTGTTTTTTTCCATTGACTCGTGGATTTGCTATTTTTAAAAAAAATGTCGTTTACTAGTTCTTTATGCCATACAATGGTCAACTGAAGGCAAATTATTTTACGTGAATTAGTCTTCGTTCATTCAGTCATTTCTTAAATGTTCGTATGCTCTAAAGATCTAATCTGTTATGTCTATTTCGTAAATTAAACATGTAGAATAATTGATTTTCCTTTGAATTCAGATGGAAGCATGTAGAGCGAAATTGCGTGCAGTTTTACAAGATGAACTAAACCCACGGGCTTTGCTTTTATCAGCTGCACAGTTAATCAAAGAGAAAAATGTAGATAAAGCAGTGTTACTTTTAGAAGTAAGTTGTAGTTTAAATATTCATTTTCGGCTTCATAAATCGATTATTAAGATAGATTATTTTGTTCCATATTTTCAGAATTATATCTCATTTTATTTTGTTTCCTGTAAATTGATAGTTTCTCCCTGATGTGGTACAGCAACTTTGAACGATGCAAATTTACGTTCTACGTTACTTACAACTGACTGGACTGCTAGGTATTTATATGATTTTGACTTAATTACACGATTGTTTGTCAATGTTGACTAGTCTGCTGAACGAGTGTATGGGCTTCTACAAATAATAATGCAATCGAAAATGAGTATTTGTAGATTTATTGTTGCTTTGATAATCAGGATTTTCAGACCAGGCCGTAACATCTTTCCACATTGGATTGGAATCTAATAAACCACACTTTAATCGAATAATAAATCGAGTAGCAAATTATTGAACCGAGATGCATTCTTGAGGAATACCACCAGCATATTATAAACATCTCTACTAAGTCTCTACATCGAATTAAACGGTTTTTAGTGTTAGATATCATTAAATTAATTTAAAATAAATTGATAATTGGTTTAGATATTTTATAATGAATAATAAATTCCAATATATAGAAACCTTAAATTACTGACGTTTCGCGGCTTTAATTTACGTTTCTTCTGAGAACAAATAGCTGATAAACAAATAACTAGATAAACAAAGCCCATCAGCTTTTCACAGTTGTGAAGTACAGGGAAACAGTTGAATTTAATTATGTCTATACTAGTGATGAATGATTGCCGTAAGAACTTTGTTTTGAATGATATTTAGTAATAAGCGCAACGAAACAACATGGGCTCAACCGTAGGAGTGGATTAAAACTTTGGTTGTACCATATCAAAACGGAACCTCCCGACGACATTAGAAGAATCTTAAATAAACATGACATGCTAGTCTTTTCTGGAACATCCCATTTGACCCTGCACTTGTGAATATCCTGGATAGAGTAACAGAAGAAGTACAGATAAACTCTCTCTATGAGACTAAATGTAGTAAATGCAATGCTACCTGCATTGGAAAAACATCACGACAGTTAAACATAAGGATAAACGAACGTATACTTTGTTTAAAGGATATTTCTGAATCCTCCGAAGATCTAAGAAAAGTTGAAAATAAGTCGGCAACAGCATTGCATTTACTTTAAAACAGGACACAGCACCAATGTCAATGGAATTAAAATCTCTCAAAAAGATTTTGGTCATGATATATCGGCATCTAAACAAAATTAATTATCTTCTGGAAATGTTTTCATTTATTTCGGTTGTATTCAGAGTGCATAATTTATTCCTGTTATTATTACGTTCTATTTGCCCTTTCCTGCCGTTTAACTTATTAACTGTTAGTATGTTATTTTTCATTTGTGAACTATGATCAATTGTGTATACGTTACTCCATTTCAAAGTCACTACTGCTCTTATTTTATATTAATAGTTATTTTCTAATTGGTTGACTGGGTATTCAGGTTTTATGTGTATATGAGTTGTTCGAAATATAATTTTATTATGTCTATTTGATTCATCAATCTTGTGTATTTCCTATTCCGGTCTGGGACTGCGAAGACATCGGGTGAACGTAAGATCATCGATTAGGCACTTTTTTTAACACTGCTGACTGTATTGGCACGCATGAGGCCGAGTCCAGTAATTAACCGAATGATCGCGTCATAACAATTTGGCGACAGTAAAACATGGGAAGGGTTTATCGATTGGCCAAGTATCCAGTCTGATTAATTCACCAATCAACAAGAGTGTTGCGTCATATCAAGCAATTGGTTGTACGTTCCATTCATAACAGTTTGGCGATATAACAGGCTCGTATAAAGAAAAGTTAACAGCCGAAACCCCACATATAATGACAAATTCAAATAATATAAATAGACGAGATCGACTAATGTAAGCTGCACCATGTCAACTACTTTACAAATGAATTTAGACATAATCTACTACTCTATGTAATGCTACAAACTATGGATGGAAACACTTATTTAGTTAACTTTATGATTAAATTTGCCTCTGTCGACTGGTCGCCTTAACTCTACATAGCATACATTACATACATTCACTCTGTTTAGAATTATCAAGTCTTATTACACAGTCTAGTTATACTACTACTTGGAACAAAATATGCATCCAGCCTTTGACCCATAATTATCATTGCTCATTCTCAAATGTACCTGATTTGACAAGTCGATCTTCAGATCACGTAGTCTCTTCTATAATCATAGCCTAGAGCTATGTATGTACATAAATGTCTTTTGCAACATGTGAACTACACATAGATGCACACCTTCATCACATTCGGCACAGTGATTCACTTATCAATCATGCATTATGTTCACGCTCTGCATACGATTTGACAATCATGGTGATGTTTAACCTCTTATTTACATTTGTATTTGGCATTTTTAATTTTTGGTTATTTTCCTGAAGAAGTTCAATGTAACTAGCTGAGTGGAATGTTGAAAGTGTTATTAATTCCATTCTTTGAGATTATTTACAATCATTGTCTTTTATACATTCGACACCAGTTTTGTGAATCTATTCGTTCTTTTTTGGACGAAAATGTCTGCAAATTAACATGAATTTAAATATTAGAAAGCAACAAATCAAATCAGATATTATTTGCATGACTAACCACAAACATATCTGACCATGTAAATGCCAAGTATATCAAAGGGTAGATCAATGCATGTATTTATGTAAACAAAATTAGAGTAGAACTAGTTGGTGATATTTGTTTGTAATGTGAAAGGGTAGTGTTAATTTGTGTTGTGACCTAGCGTTTTTGTGGCGGAGTACTGATTAATGGATTCCCCATCTAGTCTATGAACACGAACTTTAGTGACCGGAATATCTACGACCGATAGTACGTCCAGGTATTCTGAGTCTATAACCAGTCTGCTCTAATGCTTATTTCTAATCCAGTAAAATAAAGAACACCTGAATGCATAAACCAGATGGTCCAGCGAGCCGGAATAGTGTTTATTTAGGCTCATCCATTTATATATCAATTTAATTGCGATGATCAATAGTTAAAGGAAAATTATGAACAAATAAACTTTACCAAGTTAGCCTGAGTGATTACTTTACAAATCGGATACAAAATTACAATTGAATTAATCACAATTAAATGTCATAGTCTATACTCTAGAGAATAACTCAAATTGTACTAAATTAATGTAATGAAAGATTACAAATCGAGCATACCAAAATCAGTACAAGCATATCGCTTGATTTTCTGAATAAATATATTTTTGGGGATTTGAAATTTCCAACAGTTTGTTAGTGTTTCTTGTGTGAAATTGAAGGCATGGGTCAAATGTGTGATTTCGTAAAACTATCCAACTTGAATGAATCATAAAGTCTTTTCTACTTAGCTTAGTTAGGTTTAGTAATGAAAAGTGTCAGTTACTTGCCTATCCTTGTAGCTGGAGTAGCCTTTTTGAGTTATTTTTATGTTTTTAATATCGATCTAATGGTTGCTAAAAATAACTATCACTAATTTTATTTGTAGTTTTATAATATATCTATGGGATTGTTAGGCAGTCTTTTTGCATAACTTAGATGCTCTTTAGCTCGTGATTAAATTTGTTGAGATTCTTCAATGGTAGAAGCATTACGTTTGAAATAGACTATTCTGTAGACACAATTTGTGCGGAGATAAAATGAACCTTTTCTTTTACTTTAACTAATGCATCACGAAGTGTGTCTGTCATTTTGTAAATGGCTATTGTTTTTTAGTAACTGTCATGACATCTTGTGACTTGAAAATAGTGAGCTTATCAGTCGCGAATTAGCTTTGGGTCAGGCACTATTAATGTTGGTGCTAGTTTCTATACACATTTTCAATTTATTGTTACTTTACTTTTAGAGTTATCTGTCCAAGGTTACTGAAAGTCAAATAGATGTGGAGATTCCTCTAGCTTTGGCTCAGTTAAATCTTCGCCGAATATCTACTACCCAGTTAGGACACGGTATCCCCCAACCTAAACATGCATTAAGTGTAGCTCAAATGCTTGAAGACTTTCTTCCCAAACATCTTATTCACTCTCCCGGAGTTTTGTCAACACGTATCGCCTTATATCTTCTAGCAAGCTCTGGGGAAAACGCAGTACAGACACGTGATGATAGCATGAAAGAAATTGTTAGTTGTATTAAATCGACTCTTCATTACTATGAAGAGTCAGGAGAACAGGTAATTCTCTTTTTTTTTGTAGATAAATTTATATATGATAACAGATTTAAATCATATAAATCAGCTTAGGATTTGATGTCAGGTCCTCATGTTATTTTCCTTTATTAAGAATGGACTAGTAAGCATTTTGTGTAAATTAAGCGTATGCTATTAATGAACTTGTAATTTATTATGGAATCATTAATGTTAATTTAGTTTGACTTTGGATAACACATTATTGTGGAATTAAAACTTTAGTCATGTATCTATTGTCAATTATATTAAGGTCTAAATAAGTAGTAAAAAACACAGATATTGTTTTACCCGAAGCTTTTATCGTCGTAATACTCATAGTTCGTTTGAAAGTTTCACATATCCTTTCATTGATAAACGTATTTGTTTTTAACGTTCTCATCGATTCGATACCATTTGCCTTTGCATTTATTAATATCCTTTAATTCATTTTAAGTTAGTATTTCTCTAAACCTCTGTGTGACACATTACTAAAAATTGTTAAATTTTTACTGTGACGGATGTTTTTAGACATGGTTTAAAAGGCATTATCATGGTTTTAATAAAATCGCTATTTATCAGTTGTAGGCTTAATTCATAACCTTACAAATAAGACATTTCTTTTAAAGAAAACAACTTCCATTTTACATTCCTTTAATGGTAAGCTGTCTTGTAATGTGACTCACAAACTTAGTTGATCAGTTACGATAAAAATATGTTAACAAACGCTTATGTTTTAGGAAATTGAATTCGAGCAACGAAAGCTTACACCATCGACAGTTAATAATGGTTCTAATAAATACATTGGTAATATATGAGGTTGCAGGAAAGCATCTAAAGCTATGTTCTAGACCATACCATATTTTCACTGACAAAATAATCTGTAATTTCCACAAGCTGTTTTGCGCCTGGCAAAATGTTCTTTGAACATTATTAAAGTTATAATCCAACGTCGTACAACGCTACAGTGTCATTAATTTGATCACTTGGTCAATTTTGGTATAAAAAAGATATCTCTCCAGCTTAATTGGTTTTGTTTTGTCATCAATAGGATTTATATTGCTTGCTTGTCTTGACTCCTGTTACTTTTTCCATTTTTATGGTATTCGGTGAAAATCCTTCAATAACACAACAATTGAATTCTGGGCGGTTATTTGCAGAATGAAGTTTACTCCCATTTATTAGATCACTGTGCAACGTTTCTTTTACAACAAGGTGAAGCAAAACTCGCAGCTGAACTTCTTGAAAAGCAGTTAGCCAGACTTGAATCAGAAAATTGGCATGGAAAACAGAAAAACCTGATCACACAGGTACTAGTAGCTCGTCTGGTGCGCGCCTACGCTCAGTTCAACCGCCCTAAAGCTGAACAAGCCTGTAAATCATTGCAACCAAAGGATTCTCTCTCAGAGGTTGATGTTGATACATTAGAAACCACTTTCTTATATGGGGCAAAGTCTTTAAAACGTCTTGGCCGACCAAATGAACAAGCAATTATTTTAAACAGTATCAGATCAAAACGAGGTCAACATAAGAATGGCATTCTTGAGTAGGTGCTGACATTAATGTATTAACTTTAAAGGTTTTTTGTTTAAAATATCAATAGACTCTAGGTAATTCATTCCTTTGTAAGCTATATAGTGCCGTCTCGTGCACGATAATGGATAGTGTTTCAAAGTTATTTTCGAGGATTTTCATCTATAAGTTATGAATTTTAGACAGCCGTCATAAAACAGCTTTTGCAAGGAATCACATCTGGTATATCTAGGATATATCCGTTCCCTGGATTACTAAAATAATTAAAATGACCAATTTTTGCTGAATAAATCATCCAGTTAAAACTTAGTAAATTTATCTAACTAATACTAGAAAAGTGTAAGATAACTAGGTAGATATTCTTCATTGATCTGGTAATTAAATCACTGTTCAACAACTATTTCAATTATATTATGCTTGAAATGTATTAGACAACTTCGAATCACTGGAAATTAAATATGTAGAATTTTAAAAGAATGCTAAGAAATGTTTAATGCTTATCAATTTTGAGTTCCTTGTTGTTATGCACATTCATTACACACTATCATACCAGAGCTTCTTATTTTATTTCTCAGAACTCCCTCAGAAAATCCTCTTCCACAGCAAGTTACTTCACGTTCTAAACGTAAAAAGAGGAAGGTGCGTCTACCAAAGGACTATCAACCAGGAGTAATGCCCGATCCTGATCGTTGGCTACCTCGACGAGAACGTGCTCACTATCGTGGTAAACGTCGTGACAAGAGATTTGCTCCAACTCGTGGTCCTCAAGGTCAAATAACTGGAGGAAGTGAATGGTAGGTGCTACTTTCACCTACTCACTTTTTACACATATCACTTCTTTCTTATTAGAGCTTAGATGTAATTAACATGCTGTTTTTAATTATTAGTACTAGTTTACATGTATTCATAACCGAAACAGTCAACTTCTTCGACATCTTGTTACTGATTTTATTATATACTCATAGAGACATGCAGAGGTCAGATTGTGCCTTCTTATGTTGATGTATTATGTACTTACCACTGTTTTTTAGAAATTTCACTCCAGTTATTTAATAAGAAGAGTTTAAACTGCATTACTTATTTAATAGTATACTTCATGTGAAAAAGTGATAAACTATTCAATTGTACATACTGTATGAATTTTTCGCGATTTTATTCTAGGGACGCAGCTACACGGAGTCCTAAAGTTACAGTTCATGAAGATGGCTCAGGAGGATCTACTCCCAAACAAGTATCAGGTACAGCTAAACAGCAACAAAAGAAAGGTCGTAAGAAAGGCCGATAATACTATAGAAAAGTCTAGTTATTCTGTCGTAATTTGATCCTGTACTTTGTATGCTGCATTCATGTACATGTTACTTGTCCTTTATAATATCTTATTTCTTTTCTTGTTCAAATTCTGTATACATCTTTATGTATATCCACTAAAATATATCTATTTTTGTTCGATGGTTCTGTTTGACAGTATAATAATTTCTGTAATTCATGGATTATAATTTTTGTTTTATTATTGTTCTTTACAGTGTAACGATTGTCAACTTTTCTGATTGTACTTGACAGGTCATTTTTTTTATTGTTTCACGACATTTAGCTGATTTTCATGGATTATGTTTCCATTTAGAATTCATAATTAAGAACACTTGCGAATTGGATATGTATTCCCCTTATTTCAAATGTTAATTTAAATCTAAAGTGATGTAAAAGAATAGTTTCCCGTAAATCTATTTTACATTTTTAACGGTATTATAAAGGTTGTATTCGATAAACGTGACTGTATATTATGAAATGAAAATTAGATTCTGATTCGCTCAAATAATCAAGCTTATTCAAGCTAAATAATGTGGTAGTTTAGTAGTTGAAAAAACTTTGCAATAAAGGTTAAAGCAAAACTTAATAGGTTATTGAAAACTAATAAGTGCGATTCAATCAGTCAATGCCTAATACTCCATAAACAACATACACCGCGATCAGCATTCTCAAACCAACTCTGTCATGGGCTTTCCTTTCCAACTCTTCCCAAGTGCTCTTCATATCTGCCTACGATTCTCGACGTAATATGTTCTTGTGTCTTACTCTTTTCCTTTGGCCTTCAGGATTCCAAATTAGTGCTTGTCTTGTGACATAGTTTGATGATTTCCTCAATCTGTATCCTATCTGCCTCGAGCGTCTTTTCTTTATTTATTCCTCGGCTGGAAGTTGATTTGTTCTCTGACATAGAAGGTTAATGTTGATGGAATCTGACCAACGGATCGGAAGTATCTCACGCAGATAGTTAGTTATAAATACTTATATCTTTCGGATGATACTTTACGTAGTTCTCAATACAAGTTTCAGCTCCATACAACAGAATTGTCTTCACATTTGTATTGAAAATGTTGACTTTGATGTTGACTGACAGTTGGTATGAGTTTCAGATGTTGTGAAAATGCTGCCCTTACCCTTCCAATCCGCGCCTTCATATCTGTATTAGGCCAGACTTTATATTAATGCAGGTGTGGTTGACTTGGTTCTCGGTATTGTGGTCTGGTTAAATCTATGTGGCTTTGTGTATGCTTTCCATCATTAACGTTTAAGTTTTTTTATCCGAATTGTCAGATTGGTTGCCAAGTATTTTTGATGGTTGATTGCAGTCTTACATAGAACTGGTCTTTTTCGTTTTAGTGGCTGTCGTCGGTGGGCGCATATCACTGGATGACATTTATTGTAATCCCCTCCTTCTTTGTCTTGAAGAATACTTCGATGATCCCAGGTCAATGAGAATCCTACCTACATGAGTCTTCCATGCTTCTTGGGACAACATTAGTGCTACTCCTTGTGTGTGTGTGAGGCATTTTCTTCTCTCTGTCCAGAGTGTAAAAGTACTTCTCCTGAGGATAATATTTGCTATTCAGCTTGTAACTAATGTGTTTCGCTTATTCCAAGTATTTTCAGGTTGTCTTTTCATTTCTACAGTTATTTGCATGCTTCTCCCTGTCTCCCACATCGTGCGAACATTCCATGTAAGTATATTAATTGTTGCTCTAATTGCCGGAAAGGGCATCGCCCGCGTGACTTCTGGCGAAACTCAGCTTTCACCATGAAGCTTCATAACTTATCGAAATGAAGACCTTCCAACTCCCAGAGCAGAGTTAAAATGGTTAAAAATGTTTTTTCTGGTTAGCATTATTTTATGAAGGTTGTTGTTTTACAGGATGGACTTGCTAACCCCATGCCCAATCCTCCTCCTTTGTTTGGGCTTGGGACCTGCAGCAACCCTAGGGAGAGTTTTAGGCGGAGTTAATAAGTACGATTGATTCATGGTAAATAAACTTGACATATTTAAATGAAGTATTGTGTCTTTAAGGAACTTCTTTTTTGTTGTTGCGACGGACGGGTAGCTGTTTGCTGAGGTTAAATGCAAACTACTAAGCATAGGAAGTAAACCACTTGGTAAGGTTGTACATCTTTTTCTATTGAGGCAGTCGGGGCATTCCAGCCATCCGTTTACATTGGCTTGGAATGCTGATTGTTTTCGGAAGATGGATGGTTTAGGGCAGCCATACCATAACATATCGTCAGTCCATGTAATCATTGAGTCATGTTTCGAGATTCGGACTACTTGTTCTGTGTTCATGCGTTCACAACCAATGGTTGAAGGTGCTGGAAGGCCTGTCTCAGAATCGATAGCGATGCATCTAACTTGTCGGGATTTTTGTTTCAATAAATTGATTCTTTCTTCTCGAATGATATCTTCCATGTCTTGCGTTCACCGATGTCAATACTACTTTGGTGTTCATCCTGGTGTTAATATTTTGCGAGAAATTCGACAAATGTGCCAGATTCTTCATTGACTGACTTGAGGTATTTCTACTTTTGACATTTTAAATGATGCTATTTTACCTAAACGTCTCCATAAGTAAATTCGATACACAGCAAATGCCCCAACCATCAAAATTGTTGAAGGTTTACAACCTTCGACTGATTTATCATGTTTTCTTGCATTCTCTGTTTATCATCATTATTGCTTATTTACTCATTCTTAGATGTACGGGCGATAAGTTAAAACCTTCTGTAATCAAATACCTGGAGCCTACGCATATCTTCCGTCTTTCTTATCAATAGGCTAAAACTTCGCAGTACATTCAATCTTTCGTTAAAAGAGGGATATCTCGTCTTAGCTACAAGTGTTGTAGGTCAGCGAAAGCCAGGAGAGCTTTCTTAATCCGTGCTGAGATCTAATCACCGACTCACCAGGGATAAAAATTCTGAGATAAGTTAAATGGCTTACACATCCAATTACTTCATTACGTATGACCAATCTCATCTATGATGTAGACCAGTCTTTATATAGCATTTTGCATTTAAAAGTTAAGAAACATTCCAAATATGCTTTTATTATTGTTCATAGTGTTGGGGAGATTGCGTATTGTCAGCGTCTTTATCAGATAGGATTATATCGTCTGCCTATTCAAAGTCGATAACTGGACTTCTCAAAAGGAGACGAATTCCTGACAGGTTAAGTAAAAAAAAGTGTAGCTTCTAGAAAAATATCTCTGACGAAATCAAATAAGGGGAGGTAACGAGCACGCCCGACTAACACTACTTGAGGATAATAATTCTCGTTACAGCTCGCCATAAGCTCTAACTCGACCGGTCGTTTTAATGTGGAGAGCCTTCTTGAGGTTTATTTACTTTTGGGGTAATCCTTTTAATGACAAACAACCTCTACGAAGTACAAAGCTGCTATTGAGTCAAAGAATACTACTTTCTTCATACTTCAGTATGCCTATGTTCTGGTATCTGACGAGGAGTAAATGTGGTAAATGCATCCTCAACCCTGCTGAAACCAGCCTGGTTTTATCGAGTTTAACGTTCCCTAGCTTCAGACAAACATAGGATGATTACAGAAGCAAATATTTTAGACACAGTGTTAGGATGATTTCTCTACAGTTACCACAAAATCAT
Organism: Schistosoma japonicum; assembly: GCA_025215515.1. Taxonomy (NCBI): domain Eukaryota; kingdom Metazoa; phylum Platyhelminthes; class Trematoda; order Strigeidida; family Schistosomatidae; genus Schistosoma; species Schistosoma japonicum. The sequence goes on along the minus strand of CM046061.1, from coordinate 63,006,435 downwards.
TACTTTTTATTCATACGGTGGGACGATCAGCGATCTCAGCAAATCAGGTTTGATTAAGTCTAGTCCCCATACCTTAATTAATATACCAGTCAACTAAACCGTTATTCTTAAAGATATATATAGGGTCGATCTATCAGACTATGCTGCTGTCCCTCACTTTACACAGCCTCGTAACTTGATTGAAAATTCGGGAGACATGTCAATCATATACTCAGGTAGTTTGGGGATGGTCAGTAACGAGAAAAGTAGCTGAAAACCAGTTAAGCTGTTCGTGGGTGCCCCACCTATCAGAATAATCTCGGCTGAGTGGATCATGTACACATCCCTTTTCGGTAGTTTCGTTAACAGCCGATTCCCTAATACTGGTTTCCTCAATGAATTTGAACGGTTGTCTAGTATTACGTATTGCACTGGCCGTTCCTACCACTTTTGTTTGTTGCTCGCAAATCTCACAGTCTTTGAGCAGACATTTTGTTAGTTTAATTCTAAGTTGTCGTTCCCCATCCTCCCAGCTTGCGGAGATTACTTTACAAGAAGTTTCATAATTCCATATGCCTTCTTTAGCCTTTTGATTCAGATCAGATGCAGGTATCTTTGCTGCTTCGAAATCGTTACAGGTTTCTTCAAAATGATGGCGACTGTCTAGGTGCCTAGCTAATCCACTGATTGCATTCTTGACCTTAACGTTCTGAAACTAATATCCAAAGGGTCTTCTTACTGTGAGGTTTTGCGTCCAGTAAAATGTGTGGAAACGCGTGTTCACACTAGGGCGTGCTCAGAGTCCACAAATGTGAGCCAGCCTGAGCGTCAGTTCTCTGCAGTCTGTTCAAAGATAGCTAGTACCGACATGGTATAATTAAGTTCATCGTCATTTTAACGTTGAGGGATGCCAGGTTAGACGACTTTTTTTTTTCTTAGGCTTAAAGCTTGCTAAGAATCGGCGGTAGTCTGAAAATAATTGGAGGAGATGGTCTCCATTATCCCTTTTCTGGGCTGGGTTACCAAAAAAATAACTTGAGCATATTTCTGCCTGATTTAGCCTACCGATTTGAGGGTTAAAATCCGTCGCTATGAATATTACTTCTGAGCGTCTCGCTAAATTAGATTAAGGAACTTCTTGTGGAGTTCATCTTTTGCTTTACCCTAGCTGCAGTCAATGGCATAAGCAACAGAGTCATCAGGTTGTGATAGTATTTATGCCAGTAGACGATTACCTGACTAAAACACTGGGTTCATACTCACAACCCAATAACTAGAAGTTGAGTTCCATTAAGAAATGCATTTATTGGAATGTATTACATGTACACCAATCTTCGGCAATTGTCAGAATAGAAACACGCTGAGAAAATAAATAAAGTCATTGAATCTAATGGTTGTATTACACAAGTATAATTCCCAATATAATACATAGTAGGTAAATACCTACTGAATGACTCGAATAAGAATGCATTAAAATGCAAAGTAACACAATTAGAAAGATAATTGATGAATTGAAATCAGACAAGTGGAGGAATAAACGTATAGGAGTCGATAGAAAACTTTAAAGAAGGAAAGTGCATAAAAACACAACAATGGAAAAACAAATGTTTAAACATGAATATTAAATTAAGGAAAAGGACGGTGACTTCATTTCGTCCGTCAGCATGCCCGTATTACACTCATAATGTAGCAACTCTGTAAGCTGTTTAATTGTCATGCGCATTAATTGAGCTCTATCTTCGCTGGGTCCAGCTACCCCCAAACTAGTAGAGCTTGTTCGTCGTATACCAGCGCCGATCATACATTCTGTATCAAGATTGTAAGGACTGAGGTCTGTATTTCGAGATTGCGATGCATGTAATGCGGCCTCAATGCTATCTTTGACTAAGAAACGATGTATAATTCCTGGTCTAAATTAAAAAATAAAATTATTGCCTATGTAAAACGCCTTAGAGCAGTAGTACGTTATAATTGTATGAGTGCTTATTAATATGATTCAATAAATCACAAGTGTTTTTGCCATTAAATATTCTTGGAAGAAGGCGCCCATAAATAGAACTTCTCATAATCGATCGTGCAATACCCCACAAAAAAGCACCTACTAGTTGGCAGATATTCTATATTCTTTGAATCAGCTGCAAAAATACATTTATATCTTAATTTCTACAAATAACTGAATAGAAAAAGTGATATACTAATCTATGGTTCTAATAAGTAGATAGGTTATTTTTGCAAAAATAACAGTGTTACATTTTAAAAAAATTTCACTTCGATTACTATGTAGTTTGGATGATTTCAAAAATTTTCCTGAATATGCTGTCTAATTTCAGAACTGGTTCTGCAGTTTATGTAAAATTCTATCCTATAATTACTAGTTAATTCAATATGAAAATTACCAGTATCATGGGAAATTAATAAAGATAAGGTTTTGGGTCATTGTAAGCGAATTTTAAGCGTTACAGCTTACACACAGTGAATGGAAATAAAGTATATTCCTTATCGTGTTTCAGTATAACTGACTACACTAATCGCCACATAAAACATAAATAAATTGCAATAAAAGCTATATAGAAAAAATAAAAACACATGTATAATGCCGCTAAGTAAGCATTTATTAGTAAAACTGAAGATACTTGAATGGTATGAACTAGTGGATGTAGCTAATCCAGCTAAGTTATACAAGCAGAATTGAAATTTTTTGTAGTATCAAAACCATACCTTCAAATTCACTGGAAATTTGATAAAATTAATTTACAATACCATAACAATAAAATAACAAGTCAACTGTTGAACTCTGTAGACTGATAACAATATTCCCAAGCTAATAAGAGATTTCTTAGAATGCTATATGCTAACCTTGTTTGTCCAATTCTATGTATTCGTGCTACCGCCTGAGCCTCTCTTGCATGTGACAACACGGGATCAATGAAAAGCACATGGTTTGCTGATGTTAAATTTAAACCATTAGCACCAAGTTGAACTGGCATCAAAAGAATCCATACTGTGGAACCAAAACATTGAAAACCAGCCAATCTTCCAGGACAACAAGCGTCACGAGCGTGAAATAACGTTGTATATGCTAATCCGTTTTGATCTAATGCTCCAGCTAATGTTACTAGAACAGATAACCACTAAAATATAAAAAGACAATTGTCCTTCAAAGTGAGCTACTCAAATCGTCAGATGATGTTTCATACAAAAAAAAAGGATATGATGCATAGAACGGTACATTATATACACGAAGTAGGCTGTCTGAATAATCCCTTCGCTATAGCAACCAATTAATTAATGATTATTTCTAGAAGATCACATGTATTGTGATGTAATCAGACTAACTTATACTAATGGTTAACCACAGCTTCTGTGATCTGTCTATGAAACATTATAGTAAAAGTGAAATTCCAATCAAGCTTCAGCAATCGATGCGGATGAAGAAACCGACAGATTACCGATTTCAAATGATATACTCAAAGCAGTAATTAGACAGTGATCAGCACAAAACCAGGGTTATTAGTCATTATGGAATTGAACTTATTGAGGAGTATAAAGTGACTGTCAAACTATGCAACGGCAAATTGATAAGCTCATTTAAATGTTAAGCATGAGGCATTAAACATGAAAACGATAATGAAAGATGGTTTTGGATATCCGACGTGTTTTCAAGTAATTTATATATGATTAGAATCCACTGGAACGGGAATTCAGACACTTTCTACTCAGTACATTTTAAAAACTTAATAACATGCCGAATATTCTAAGTCATGAAAGAAAAACTCACACTGAACTGATTAGTATTCATCAAAAATATCAGCGAAATACAGGATACTTACTTTGTGATAATTTAAGCATGAAATATGGAGGTTAATTTTAGTTACTATCTGCACTTCACATATTTGCACAAAAATATATTCATCTACCCAATGTATTCAATCTAATTAACAAGCAAAGACTACAGGATAGTAAGTATCTAAATGATTATAATACATAAAAAGTCAGGAATGATAAACAGCTTCCCAGAGAACTCACAGAACTGAAAACAATGGCTTTAGCATCAGGATCTTCTTGTTTAATCACTTTTAAGCGTTGAATAACAGATCTCACTTTTGTGCTGTGATCGCCCTACGAATAAAATTGAAGTTTTTAGTGAACAAAAATGTTAGTTATCATCATAGATTTGACAATATGAGGTTAAGATAAAAGTCTGAACCCAGCAAAATTCGCTACGATGTTTGGTCGGCTGTATGAAGAAATGGGAAAATTTCTGATTATTCAATATTATGGAAAGTGAATACGTCATTGGTAAAGTCAGCGTTTTCATGCAAAACAACATAGCTGGAACTAATTTGAAGTAAGAAAATAACAAGATATGGTAGTGAGATAATTTATACTTGAATTCATTTTCAGATTAATTTGACCGCCCTGTTTGGGTGATAAATCGTATATATTTCAATCGGAAAATAAATTACGAGTAGATAAAAATAACATGAGTTGAGATTAATCAGTGAAAAACAGCGCTATTCTGTAATCGATCAATCCTTCAACTTTATGACTCTTCGTTACTAACTCGATGTTCTAGAATCATCACTTACACGCTATGTTTATATGCGTCACATTTTCAATCATATTGATTTACTTGAATCTTTGCTCCACCATGATTGTGATCTCGGGACAGTGAGTTAATTTCTATGTATAATTTTGATTATGAAACACTACAGGCTGTATGGAGCTAATAAGAACCTAACGAAATAAAATGAATTTATCTTATTCTTCCCAGTTCCTTGTTCTTGCTCCCTTCAAATTAGGAAAGGCAACTACTTGCATGAAATTCAAATTATTTTGGTCTCCTACAGTTAATTACCAAATACTACTGCTTTTATTTTGGAAGTATAACATTTTTTAAGAAAGTATTGTTTTATATTCCACGAATGTGTTCTTGGGTGTTAGTTAGGTAATCGTTGTGTATGTTTGTGTTCAGATCCCAAACATTTCACCTAGGTCGACAGTCTCTATGCTATCGATGTCTGTCAGAGACAGAACTGAATATATAATAAAGCACCGTAATCGACATTGATTAACACTATCTTCGGACTGATTGAAATATTTTTAGAACTCTCATATTAAGTTTGCAGGAATTTAAAAGTTTTCTCTTCGAAAACATTATAGAGTTAAAGCACCATTCTTGAAGTAAAAATATTTACAAATGGCACTTTGTATCGGTTTTCAAGTGTATTAACAGTCAGTTAGGTAAAATGAACTCACTGCTATGTTTAGTTGTTCTTCTGTTTCATCAGGTTTAATTGAGTCTTCCTGATATGCCTTATTTCCTGCATAATGAATAAGTGTTAAGGGTCGTCTGCGCCGAGCATTTATACCTGCAGTTTCTGTTGATTGAAATGGTGTTCGACAAATCGGACACCTTTGTTGAGAAACTTGATTTAATGAAGCTATACGATCATGACAAGCAACACAAAGGGTATGCCAACATCCAGGAAGTAAAACAAATGTTGGATTACATGGTGAATGTAACTGTAAGCAAGTAGGACACTCAAGTGGTCGACTTTTAGAATGTTCACCATTAGCATCTTCAGCTGAAGTAGAAAAGCCAGTTACTGCTGTTAAATGAGCGTTACGCAAGAAGTTAAAATGTCCAAGACGAGACTGTAGTCTAGGCCAAATCATATCAGCTTCAACTATGTAAGAATGTAGTTGGCCATCAACCTATAACGATGAAATATAGAGATGATAAATTAAAATCGTTAACAGATAAGTATTTATTTCGCATAAACATAACAATAAAAAGTAAATTACCTCATCTTCGTGAATGAAAGCTAAATCTGTCGGGCAAGTGGCTTGAAGCCGAATAACAAATTGTTCAGTATCATCATGTATATTCCACCATTCCCTGGTTAACGACTGCGTACGACTGGTTAGCTACAATAAATTATAACAAGACAAAATAAATACCGATTAATTTACGCGAAGTAAAGATTTTTAACAAGAAAGAATATGAGAGCTGTTCAATAAGATACGGACTAGCATAGCACATAAACTTCAAGATGAAACAAATTTCAAATTTGATAAAAAGTAGTGGTCGAAACAAAATAAATTCACTTAAATGATCAACGATATCTGATTTTTATGTCTGTGATTGATTTTAAGTTTCATTTAGTTAAGAATAGATATAATTGGGAAACAGAAAATGGGAAAATTTCCCTTTTAGCTGTTTCCTCTGGTAATGCTAAAGATGTAAAGTTTTTATACAATTCAGTACATTAAGATGAATCTTTTGAATGTTTACATAGAAAATTTGGTAAACTAGTGAAAATTTTTGATAATATTCAATAATGAACAAAAAATGCAATACATATTTATATAGAAGTAATCACATAAACATTTTATAAATTCACTGGTTTACCATTATTTCCTTTCCCATTAAGCGAATTAATTGTTCCAAACGTTTAGCTTTTGTTTGATAAAGCGCTTTTGAAAATGGCAGTTCATTGGCTGGAGTAGACGCTAAAAGTCTGGATAACTGTTGGCACACTATAGACAATGACATAACTAAAGGGTTATTTAAAATTAAACCAGTTCCAGACTCTTCAACTGAAGCGGTAGCGATAGATGATTTCTCAAATGTTTCTGAATTATTATCAACATCAAATTCGAATATGGAAGGACGATTCGGTATAGTCTTTGTGCGTTCATGGTTCAGTGCACGTTGATAGTTACACAAGGCTCTTAAAGCAATACAATACGCACAACGCGTTTTCTTTGTTATACGACGACTAGGATTATTCTCGGAATTCAGCTTTTTTGTTTTGTCATCAGTCTTAGATTTAGTTTTCTTTTTCTCTTCTCTTCGTTTACTTTCTTCATCTGTATCAAAAGCCCTGGCACAACATCCATAAAAAGGCTGTAGAACACGTCGATCAACTTCACGGCCAGTCTACAAAGAATAAGAAATATGCATAGAAAAGATGCAAAAACAGAAACCTAAACGCACTCGTGACGCTAGATTATATTTAATTTATCAGACAACCAACGAAAAAAGCAGAACCAAACGGGATACTAAAAATTCATGATAAAAATGACTAGTTCAAAATGGTCATTAAATCTTAAGAATTTACTTTGTTTAAAAACAAACAAAAGTTTAACATCGATTACTTGGCAATGGAAGCATGTAAATAAATCTGAAGTCATAAACTATAACATGCCATTTGATAAATTGAAAAAATCCATGTAGCAGAACAAAATATGAGTCAGATACAAACAATATGCAGAATGATGCACGTGTGCTGTTGGGTGTCCACACTTGACAAGTGTTATAGTCTTAAAGATCGTGATAATAGGTAAAATTAGTGACTGATCACATATCGACTTTCAAGGATTCAACAGTATGCTGCTATATATTTTCAGGCTGTCAACTAGAAGCATTCTACTTGCTTACTGCTTCAGTATAACCATTACTCCTTGAAACAGATAGTTATCAAAACAACAGAATAATGTCAGTTATTGGATTCATTATGGGTCAACCAATTTATTAGCTTAAACTTCTCATATATGAGACAGAAACCTGACTAACAAAGAACCATTCAAAAATGTACGAAAATGGTAACGACATTCAAAAAGTATTGGTGACGAAAAAGAGCTTGAAATATCATGCTTTCATTTCTTACGAGCGATTTCGTACAATTACGAAATTAAAATTGTGTACGCAACCGATATATATTAATAGAGTTCTATATTATAAGTAAAGGAGAAATACTAGTGACGAACTCCTATAACAGTAAGATAGACCACTACAACTTGCCACAAAAGAATTCCAGGTATCATCCATTGGTTGCATAGCTGTTCTTAATTGTTCACGTGTCGCGAAAACTTCTCCCAACTCAGTTAATAACATCGCTTTAAAAGTAATAGCTGAACCGGCATAAAGTAAAGATGTTCTAAAAGAATTATAAAATAAAAATATAATATGAGCTGATAACATTTTGAATATTGAACTGATCATCTGTTAAACCCAACCACACAAACATCAATAATAAATAAGATTTCACGTTATTATTTCACGCAGCTTACTATCCAGTTCATGTAGGGTAATAAAAAGAACGGTTTTTTGTATATCACAAGATATCTCACCAAGTGGGATTCATCTATTATTAAGATAGATTTTAACAATACTTCATGGTGCACATAAATAACAGAGACAGCTATTAAAGGCGTCGAAAACAATCATCATAAAGCCGATATAATAATGTCGCAAAATTATTCCCGTTAACATTTAAGTGACTGGATATAGAAAATAAGGAATGAACATAAAAAGTGGAACTTAAGAATGAAATATAAATGCGTATATTACTTACATTCGCAAAATATTAGTACAGTTTAAAGTACAAATCTAAATTGTACACTTCCATGTAAATATTCTAATAACGACCTGTTTTCATAATTTACAATCAGTTTAATAGATGCTACTTCATGTTTGTACTTCTTCTACATGTTATTGTCAGATCACTACAATGAACCTTTCGAATTTGGTTGTTTATTGAGACCCTGTTTAATTCTGATTGGTGAATTTTAAGATGCTCGAATGAACGGTACAAACAAGTTGGCCAGGACTCCCCTGTCACTCGTTCACCGCATAGTTTCTGGAAGACCTTCTACAACGGAAATGTGAATGTCTCACTAACCAATGGACGCCGATACAGTGGTACTGATGGTTAGGCGTTCTTCAGAAGGCTTGATGTAGTCAATAATGTGCAGTGTTGAGGAGTCCCATACTAGGCCGAGATGGACGTCAAGTGTTTCCCAGTGTTCAATGGTACCCAACTAAGTTCAATATGTGACGAATACAAACAACAAAGTAAATACCGATGTCTACGAAATTACAACAGTACAACTTATCGGTAAATACTTTTCTCATTAACTTCGTACAGAGATGACGACGACAGACTGTCAAATGAAGTCACGATATATGCTACTGGCAGAAAGCTAGTGCTACCAACTGACGGATCCGAAAATAGAAATACCTGTCTGCCGCTGTCGATGATCAGCTGGTTGCTGTAGTCCCTGAGACTAGGTCATACGAAACAAACGAGTATGTTGCACAGAATTTGCGCATGCCAACCCAAATCCTAATGAAGCTGAATTTTTGTCGTCCACCACGATAGTTAATATATTAAAGGTTGGATGTGGTTTGCTTAACTAGGTAAAGATGTGAACACACGAATTCGTACATTTGTCGTTCATTAGAATATAAACTAATGAAAAAGTCGCATTGACATTCACCGTATGAGTCCTGTAGATATTATAAAACAAAGGTAAGGAAGTCACTACTTCAACAAGTGACCATTCTTAGTTGTAGAAAAGATATGATTTCGTGTTTCATATAATCCGCTATCAAGTCCAAACAAAAATCCGAAAAACAATGCGACATACTTAATTGTCCAAAGCCAAATAAACTACTAATTATTCGGCGTTGAATATCTCTCATGTTCCATAACCATTGGAATGCATTGGGTCGAAAGTAGATGAATTCTAGTTCAAATGGATTATAATTATACTTAACTTATTTTACAATATAATGGGTAACTAGAGCCTTTAATCAATATATTTAGCTTAAGGTTTAATAACTTGTTATCAGATTGCATAAAACTTTGCAATTTCGTCTTACAAACAACCTCAACAATCATGGAACAAGTGACTTTGATATACTGTTATTTAAAGTGGAATCAAATTTTCCCTACTCAAAAGCTATTTCTTGAACAATATTGAGTAAACTACACCTTTTATTCCCAAATATTAATGAAAATTAGTATTTGGTATAGAGTTTATGAGTGGTATTATGTAAGTTTGACTTAAAATAACGAGCGTAATTTAAGGATAAAAAAATACTATACAATATCACTATACTACATACCTAAATCCACTTCGATTCATATTTGGTCTACTTTGAAAACTTGCCACAAGCATATCAATTAAACTATGACCTAAACCAGAAGAGATAAGAAAATCAATAGCTTCTGTAAGCCAACTAAGCCATCCACCAGCATCAATACTAGCCATTCTATCAGTAAGATTCTCATTAGAACCTTGTTTTGTTGAATCACATAGTTCATTATCTAATTCTTCTACGATTGGATCTAAATTTTCTCTCACTTTTGCTAATAATTGAGAATGCATCTGGAATTTTATTTGTAAAAAAAAGATATATGCGTTATCAATAGAAGTAAAGTAGTTATTTATAAAAATATGATACACAAAATATTGTAGAAAAACATCAAACAATCAATGCCTGTTACTCCATAAAAAACATACACCGCGATCAGCATTCTCAAACCAACTCTGTCATGGGCTTTCCTTTCCAACTCTTCCCAAGTGCTCTTCATTCTCTTCATGTCTGCCTCCGATTCCCGACGTAATGTGTTTTTGTGTCTTACTCTTTTCCTTTGGCCTTCAAAATTTCAAGTTAGTGATTGTCTTGTGACATAGTTTGATGATTTCCTCAATCTGTATCCTATCTGCCTCGAGCGTCTTTTCCTAATTTCTACCTCGGATCGAGGTTGATTTGTTCTCTGACATAGAAGGTTAATGTTGATGGAATCTGGCCAACGGATCCAAAGTATCATACGCAGAAAGTGTTATGTCGGACCACTAAAGAAGAGTGAGAAACTTCCAGAACTGTGTTTAAGAGAACTAATCCATTTATTTTGGTCGTGAGTAGTGTAAACATTACATTTCTATTATTGTTACGTTCCTCTTACCCTATCCTCCAGTTTAGCATATATGTTGTTATTATATTGTCTCTTATTATGGACTACAGTTAATTAGTTGTGTACAAGTTGTCCCTATTCACTATCACTGTTTCCTTAGTTCTGTATTAATGCTAATTTCCTAATTGGTTTGATGTGCGGTCTGATTTTATGTATACATAAAGAAATGAAATACAATTCGATTCTACTTAGTTAATCTATCGGCTTGTGTTATTCTCATTCTCACTTGGAACTCAGTGGGCATAGGGTAGAGGCGCAATTATCGACTAGGCACACTTAACTGGCATTCGATCAAGCAACCAAAAATTTTATCCGACAAAATAGAGTTGTTTATAAATACTTGTATCTTTCGGATAATACTTCTCGTAGTTCCCAATACAAGTTTCAGCTCCATACAACAGAACTGTCTTCACATTTGTATTGAAAATTTTGACTTTGATGTTGACTGACAGTTGGTATGAGTTTCAGATGTTTTTCAGTTGTGAAAATGCTGCCCTTACCTTTCCAATCCGCGCTTTTATATCTGTATTAGGCCAGACCCTCCTTGTTGATCAATGATGCTGCCCAAGTATGTAAAGGTTTCCACATCTTCCAGATTTTCTTCGTCAAGTGTAATTGGGTTAGTGTTCGTTGTTTTGTATCAAAGCATCTTGCTTTTCCCTTTGTGTATGTTGAGGCCTACTGTTGGTTGCCGAGGCTGCTGCTACACTGTCCGTCTTCATCTGCATTTGCTGCTGTGTGTGTGGGATAGAAGAGCTAGGTCATCTGAAAAGTCCAAGTCATCTAGTTGCATCGATGTAGTCCACTGTATTCCCAGATTGCCTTGAGATGTTGCAGTTTTCATAATCCAGTCAACCACCAGTAGAAAGAGAGGTGGAAGGATGTGAGTAAGTAGCCTTGTTAGACACCGGTCTTCACTTCGAACGAATCTGTGAGCTGACCTCCATGCACGATTTTAGTGTAGTCCGTCGAAAGAATTCCGTATGATTTCGGGTACACCATAGTGTCAAAGAAGGTTCCATAATGTTTTCCTATTCACGCTGTCAAATGCTTTCTCGTAGTTAAGGAAATTGACGCAAAGCGGTGAGTTTCATTCATTCGATTGTTCAACAATGAACCGTAGTGCCGCGATTTGGTCGGTACACGATTGATGCCCACAGAATCCGGTCTATCGATCGTGACGTTGGACGTCGACTGGATCTTTCAATCAGTTCAATAACACTGTTGATGACTTTCCCTGGTAGTGAAAGCAGAGTGATACCTCTGTAATTCTCACAATTGCTAAGATCGCCTTTCTTTGGTATCTTGATGAGATACCTTTTCTTTCAGTCTGCTGGCACTTGCTCCTCCTCCCAAATTTTCCTGAAGAGAATGTGGAATATCTTTGTAGTTGCTTCTATATCTGACTTCAGTGCCTCCACTGGTATGATGTCTGGCCCTGCTAACTTGCTACTCTTGATTTGTCTGGTGGCCTTTTGATTTCTTCGACTGTTGGTTGGTCGGTGTTTATGTGGAGATCCGGGGTTGTTGTTTCGATGATTGGTGGATTCAGTGGGGATGGTCTATCCAAGAGTTCTTCGAAGTGTTCTACTAACCTGTATCGTTATTCATGCACTTCAGTGATTGGATTGCCATCCTTGTTCTTGATTGGCCGTTCTGGCTTACTGAGTTTCTCAGCTAACTTTTTCGTTGTATCGTAAAGATGCCTCATATTTCCTCCTCTTGCAGCTTTTTCCGCCGTCATTGCCAGGTCTTCCACATATTTCCGTTTATCCAACCTGATGCTCCTCTTCACTTGCTTGTTGACTTCAGTGTATTCGACCTGTGCCTTGGTTTTCTCTGTTCTTGTTCGCCTGTTATTAATTGCTATCTTCTTGCTCCTCCTTTCTTTGATCTTGTCCAGAGTACCAACAGAAATCCATTCTTTACGGTGATGCTTCTTGTGACCCAAAACTTCCTGACATGTTGAAGTTATCGTTTCTCTAATCTCTTTACAGCTGTCTTCCATGGTAAATCCATCTACTTCTAGTAGATCGTGAAATGCCTGGAACTTATTTTTGAGAGTTATTTTGAATTCGTTGAGTTTTTTAGTTTGTTATGATACTGCTTCTCCAGTTATCTAGTGCTTCTTCAGTTTCATTTTAGCCACCACCAGACGGTGATTTGAAGCTATGTAAGCTCCTCTCCTTGTTCTTACGTCTTCCATGGTTCTTCTGAAGTTTATATTGATGCAGGTGTGGTTGATGTGGTTCTCGGTGTTGTGGTCTGGTAGCTTTGTGTATGTGTTTGTGAGAGAAAGTGGTACCACCTATAATCATTTTGTTGAAGGCACATAGGTTTGCAAGCCTCTCATCATTTTCGTTTCTTTCTCCCAGTCCATATTGTCCCATGATGTCTTCATATCTGGTGTTGTCCATTCCAACCTTTACGTTTAGGTCTCCCAAGGAAAACATGGTACATGTGAAATAATTATGGTAGTTATAACGCGGGCGAAATCACTTTGGAATTTAGAACACCAAGTTCTAATTGATTTATTCAAGTATGTACACAGCAACTATTTTAATTAAAACTTCTGATGGGTGGTATTACTTTATGCTTTAATATAATACCACTAATTGTTTTTGGAAATAATAATAATGACATAATATGTTAAAAAAATTAGTGTGAGGGTACAAGAATCGTTTAAGTTGACGCATAAAACTATTGGCTTTAACAAGCCGTTCCGAAAAATGCCAGTCTTACCAAAAGAAATAATTTGCATGGCGTATTGAACACAAAGGTGTGTTGAAACTTAGCATCATCTTAACAGACAAACTTATTCAGGTAATGATGGGTATTTCGACAAAACAGACTTCGATATCACATCTCAGTTGCCAAAGTCATGATAATGATAATAATAATAAACTGACAGAATACCTGGATGTATGTAGTTCGTAAACGCTCTGCCTTGGCAAATAAATCTCTGTCAACGCGAGGATCTAGTCCTTCCAAACTAAAGTCTGCACTTTTTCCAGTATGCACTGAAACAACAGAGTAGGAGTTGTTTTTTAATAACGGCGGATTTAGTGGAAGTTTAGGAAGAGGTTCATCTAATATCGGGACCTTTTGAGTTTGAATCAACCAGTGTAAGTTAGTAATTGCATGAAGCCGTTGACTCCAATCTGCAAGAATACCATGATGCCTTTCAAAACTATCAGCTGAACGTAAAACATCTCTGTAACAGTCTGCAGCCTGAACTAACTAAAACCAATGATAAAAAAGGAGGGGAAAACTCGCTAAGTCTAATCGCCTTGATATAAACATATAGTTTAGAACAGAATGAAGCATTCTGAGTATAGTAATCAAGTACGAAAACACTATTCTGAAATAAGTAGAGGAAAATGACCGACTATAAAGCTATTTTTAATGCAATGATTTTAATAATTAAGAAAGTGTAACTCAATTAGTGTGAGTTGGCTGAAACAGTGATAAAAAGCAAAGCTATTTACTTGGTAATTTACACACTAATGGCAAATAAACAATCACTGTTAAGATTGACTTTTTTTGATACTTAATTAACTGTTAAGTAACTAATTTCAAATACAAAAAGGTTACAATGAATCACTTTGCAACTGATAAGTGATTGCTTGAATCGTTGAATGACTAACAAGCGTTGAAACGGAATTGAATGTTTGTGTAATTATACTGACCTGACCCTTGATAATAAAACAACCAGCGGCACCATTTTTATTGAAAACCCAAGAACGCAAAAGTCCTTCGCATTCTCTGCGAGTTTCATCCACAACACGTCTGATAACTTCAGTCATTGTGAAACATCTACGTTAGGTAGGAAGCGAAAAGGCAATATAATAAGAAATAAAAATCAACGAGTAATATTATTTACATTACATACACCTTGAAAAGTAAATGCATGTATATAAAGCATTATATAATCTTAGAAATTGTTTTAACTTAGGGCAGATAGTAATGAGTGAAATATATGGGACAGGAAGAAAACTAACAGATAACTACGGATTCGAGTTCAAATTAGCTGTTTCTTATGATAGCATGAATTCTGTTTCTAGCTGATTAAAAAATATCCTATTACTAAGCAAACACTGAAACTTTTGCAGTCAAATAAGACAAATGCATAGTACTAGATCATGAATAAAGATTTAGATGAAATATAAAAAATCTCTTGTAAAATAAAATCTACTAACAATACTGACAGACTGAAAAGATAACTTAAAACAATGATCAAAATTACAAACAGAAAATTTCGAACTATTTGCAGAAAAACACTGTAATTTGTAGTGAAACATTATTGCATAATGGACAATGTATCCTATAACATTTATTGTTTGTGATTACATCGCACAATACCGGTACATCATTTCTATGAAGACTTACATTTGTAGTGCAATGACTTCTTCAAGAAATGAAATGCTTAAAAACTGTAAATAAATTCATGAAGTAGCAGCATTGGTTAGGAAATATAGTCATGTAAAATGTTGGAAAATAAAATAATTACGAAAAATGAAATAAACTATTACTCACCCGGTACCTAAATTACGATGTGCTCGTGCATCAGCTACAGTGGGAGCATGATTCGTCCTTTTGGAATAATCTTCACCGTTATCATAGTAATGTTCATTATCATTAAGACCAACACGTACCATATTTGGTATCATTTCTGAAGTTGCTAATCCATTCGCACGTTCTATCTGGATTCGCTCATCGCGGTTATTTTTATGTGATCCACCGGTAGCTACAACAAGACTTGGATGTGTACAAGCCTGACGAAGCCGAGTAATTAAATAAACCAAACGCCAGTGTGCAGCTGTAGGTAAACTGCAAAGTGATTGATCAGGTGAAATTGACAAGTTCTGAACTAAACGCTCAAGAGCACTAGCTGACTGAGCTAAAACACGATCGTGTATATATCGTTCAACAGGAGTAAACGTAATCCTGAATAACACATTTATAAATATGCATCACATAGAAAATTAGTAACCAAAAGATTTGAAAATCAAAACATCAATTCAAAAACAGGAGAGCAATTTACTAGTCAACTCTTAAAGGAAGCGTGTGATTAATAAAAAGGGATATGCTAACAACTAAATTGTAGGTTGACAATACAGATAGGGGAAATATTTTCACACCAACATAGAATTACGTAGAAAAATTGAATGAAATACTCAGAAGTAAAGGAAGGAATTATTACTGTATTTATGAGACTTTTAGTAGGGTAGCTTTTGTGTACCGACAGCTAAGTGGATAAAGAACTTGACTTCAATATGTTACAAGTTTGAACTTCGTTATGTCAACTTCGCTTTGGGCAGATGAGTAGTAGCACTAGTTCTCATACAAAAAATAATGAGGCTCGAAAATTAACCTCATACTTTTTAAATAGATTCGATCATTTATTTAGACAATTAAAAAGAATCCAAACCACAGTGATTCATGCATACGAATATTTTTAATAGACTAATCAGAAAAGTGCATCTACAAGTGTTCCCTAATCCTCATAAGCTAAATATTCAAGTGAGAAACTTTATAAGAAAATCTCTACAGAGTCCACGACGTAAATTATAATAAATAGTGATATGTAGTGAAGACTTTAATTACAAATAGAATGTGCGATAATTACACAATACATAGTGCGAAAAATCATGAAATGAAACATCAGAAATTCTAAAATGGAAAAGGTGGAGATCTGTTTCCGAAAATAAATCGAATTCAAATTTGTCAAGCACATATGCATAATAAATTTACGGTTGAAGTTTGAACTGGGAAAATCTATTTAAGCGGTCAGAAAATCGCCATGAAGCTTTAAAAGGAATCTGATAGCCAGTCGTAATCAACGCAGGTCTTGGAACAAATATGTGTCGGTCTAGTCTTATTTTGCATTAAAGCAACAGGAGATTGCATTACTGATGGTAGTGAAAAACTAAATATAAGTTTAGTTTAGAAAGCACGGAATATAAGAATAGAAAAAATATAGCTGGAGATTTAAAAGAAAAACTACAACTGTTCGACAGCGATCAATTACTAGAAGTAGAGGTATGACGGCGATCACCACTTCTCAGTCGCCCACACCGCGGAGGGGTTCTTCTTGATGTACTTGAAAAGCAAATTGCGTTAGCCCTAAAGATCTGGGAACATGACTGCAGTGCCAAGAGGTGACTGTTTGAGGTTGGCTACGCACGGCTTTTTAAGGGAGGTTATTTTTATGTGAGCCTCGCACTTTATAAGGCCTTACTGTCGGAGACGAAAATTTGTGAAGTAAGGTGAAATGCGCACTATCATGGTTGACCTTTCCTAACTTCAAGTTTCCTTTGTGGGAAGGAAGTATTGCTGTCATGCTGGTTGTCTGAAAGAAACACCTTACTGCCATCATGCTTCTCTACAGTCGGGAGTACGACTTCTTTCTCGTACCTTAGGTTTACTGGTTTTAGTCTTAATGCTCTTTCACCGATCTAAATCGAATGATGGGACCTTATGGAACGGATTCTCTGGCCAACATAACCCGACTGGGCTATCGTAATAAGCAAACCAGACCACAATGTAGCGACAACGGCCAGGCAGTTATGAGACATACAACTGTGAGTCTTTAACTATACATACCAATTATATTGTGGACCATGATCAACATATCTGGACCACTTGAGATGACATGGTTCAGATCCGTTAACAGCGGCACAAATACATTTACTTTATCTTCTCTCTAATTGTCAGCTTAAAATTGTTTTATACCTTACCGTGAATTTATTCTTCCTCCCTATACAACATTCTATATGACGACTTTTTTCTTACTACCAATGGAAGCAATTATTACTACTGCCTCTATGAATTTGTTCATCTTGCTATGCTGAGGTGTGGCAACTTGAACCGATACACATGCGCAGGTTCTACATTGTACTATATACAGACATATTCTTAAATATTGATTTGCCGATCCCCAGGGTTTTTTAAGTCAGTTACAACGTAGAACTTGGTACATGCGTACCAAACCTAATAGATATTTGCAACTCATGTCCCAAGTAATTCAATAAACCGAAACAATCAAACTAAAAAATCAAAAAAAGATGTCACCTAACTTTGAAAAGCCTGTTACTTAATCTTGAATTCAAGACATGCATAATTTCGATAGTGTAGTGAAAAGACAGAGTTGATCTGAAAGATGTGACGTATTTGGGCATTTCGAAAAACCAGTACACAAACAGTTTGCTATAACTTTGAATCCGCTCCAGGTAATTTTTAATTATTGTTATTATTTTCTGATGGTGTGATTTGTTAGCCTTCCTATATTTTATTCAACAATTATCACATTGCATCCAGCTTGACCCTTTATTTAACTTGACCTTCATTAATTTCCCATGTTTATACAAAAATGCCTTGACCATTATATATGTGACCGAATTGTTCGAGATGTATAGTGCAATTTTCAGATCAACTCCATCTTCTCATTACACTATCACAGTTGTGTTAAATATATGCCCAAACCACAAAGTTTACCTTACCAGTGGATTTGCTCAGTAATTGGAGGTATAGCAAGCTGATCACTTACAAGGACTTTAGTATTTCTCCATAGCAGTTTACTCAAAATCTTGCTCAAGTCAGTATTGGCAATAAGTGTTTTCTCTAACACAACAGGTTCAACTTCATTTTCAGAATTAGACTTATTTTTGCCCGGTGATGCAGTACATGTTGCAAGAAATGGCTGATACAATAAGCTATTCCAATAATGAGAGTGTGAATACGGGACAAGCCGAAGATAAGCGAACAACCCGAATAAATCTAAAAAAAGTAGAAAATAACGATAAACGCTTAGATTATACGTTAAAAAGCGAGGTGTTTACAATGAACGTTTGGGGTACGAAGTAAATTAGTAATAAACAAATACATTAGAACAAACAACGGAACTACAGCTGATCGCTTTCAATTATAACACGAACTAGTATTATACTTCACTACTAAGTAAATTAATTAACGAGAACAAAAGTAGTATATTGTGAAAAATTGATAAAGATGACCGAATTAAAATTGAGTGCCTAATATAAGTACGCGAATGATTGGTAGAAAATTAAAAGTGAATTAGTGGAAATAATGCTCTCATAAATATCTTATTTGTACTAGTTCTAGAAGTGAACAGTTATAACAATAAACTATTGGTTATTCAAGTTCGACAGTTTATGTAGTTGACACTGCTAGATAGTGATTTACTGATTTAAAATGCTGTAGAATATTTCAAACTGTTCACACTGACATCAAACTAGTCACTTCTGACAAATATCCAAACAGAAAAGTAGAGCGATGAATTACAACTTATCAACTGAATAATATCAAGCTTTCAACGAGTTCAAAAGGTTTGATCACATGTTGCATGGTTAATGCATACTATAAAGTAATCTAGAACTTACACGAAACAGTTCTCTAGTCCTCCCTGTTAATTAATGATCCAACTCCCAATGTCATCACGTGTTAAAAATTATCCGAAACATTTGCAAAAAACACCATGATGAATAATGAAGAGCGGTTTGTAGGGAATTAAAATATTACTAGGAAGATTTACTTACGCTAACCGGATCACATATCAAATGTATTGCTGAAAGTCTTCGGTCGACAAGCTATATTCTGGTGCTCATTCCACATAACGCTTAATAAGGATTCATTTCACAAGTAGTAAAGGTGAATTCAGAAATATATGTACAAAATAAATTTCTAATATAAAACACAATAAGATTCATTATCAAATAGGTGACAAAGTACCATCAATACTCTTCTCGGCCGGTGTACCAGTAACGCACCATCTATTAACCGCACTGACTTGCGATAACATACGAGCAGTTCTCGATGTGACACGCTCTACCATTTGGGCTTCATCTAAGCAAACCTACAATATGCATAGATCAGAAACGTATAATTAGATTATGATTAATAAAACCTGCATTACAAATTAAAGGATTAATTCAATTTTATACAATGTAAAGAAATGACAGTGTTGTTAAAATAAGATTAATATCTGCATCGTGTTAGTTAACGATGACGATATTTAAATCTATTGTTTGTGAGGTTATGTGGCAATGTCTATCATTAAAAGGCGTACCGGAGAAGTACATTAATTTTATACAAGCTTTCTACTCGAACACTACTAATCGAGTCAGAGCTTATGACGGACTGTCCCCAGAATTGATTACTTTAAGTGGTGTTCGCCAAGGTTATCCGTTTTCCCTATTTTTATTTGATTTTATTATCGACATGCTTTTAGGGTTGACATTTTTGTTGTCTGACTTCCTCGGAGTTGACCTCCTTCCAGGAGATTAACTTGTTGACTCAGAATATGCAGATGATATAGTTCTATTGAGTGAAGATGCTGATAAAACGCAGAATCTTCTGACTACCTTAAACATCAATGTAAGCATGTTTGGGATGCGATTCTCCCCATCCAAATGCAAAGTGTTGCTTCAGGATTGGTTTACTTTGGCATCGAAATTAATGATAGGGAGTGAAGTAGTTGAATGTGTTGACCGCTTTGCCTATCTCGGGAGTCTCATCAGTTTTGATGGTATCTGGTGTCTGATGAAATCTCGGCTAGTATACATAAAGCCCGATCGGCTTTTGTCAATCTCCATCACTTCGTGGAGTAGGCGAGACATCCATCTTCCGATCAAAGGACGCGTTCACTGTGCAGCAGTTCGATCCGTTTTACTTTATGGATGTGAAACGTGGCCACTAAGGATAGAAGATATTCGTAGGCTTCTAGTATTCGATCATAGGTGTCTTCGAAGCATTCTTCGTGTTTGCTGAGACCACCGACTAAGCAATAAGTGGGTTAGGAATAGAGTACTAGGTAAATACGGTAAATCTAAGCATGATAAATCTTCACCAGCTGAGGTGGTTAGGACATGTGTTACGTATGCACAACCGCTGCATACCTCGACGAGCAATGTTGTCTGGTGTAGGTGTGGGCTGGAAGAAAGCTAGAGGCGGACAAATCAAAACATGGCACCAGTCTACGAAGTCATTGACAATTGGGCTTAGCCATGTTAATAGGTGCAGACTACCTGGTTGGGGCCCACACGATGATCGTAACAAATGGTTAGAGACTATAGGTGATACGGCTTAAAGTCGTTTGCTATAGCACAGGTGCATCTATTCCTTGTCTTCCTCCAAATTCTAGATTTTGAGCTTTTCATAAATTTTCTCATTACTGAATCACCTTTTATTTCAAATCTTATTTCTGATCTCTATGCCTTTCCATTATTACTTACTCTGTTACTACCTCCCCTACTCTGGGATTCAGTCTATCCACTAATTGAGGTATGGTAACTTGAACTGATGTACACATGTACCAAGTTCTACGTTGTAACTGTCTGACTGACTGAGATAACCATACCGATGATGTTGTTGGCTGAAAGAGCAAGGCTAACTTTTAAAACCTTCAGAGTGAACCTATTTATACCACGATTAGATAACCTTGGCAACCAATTAACACTGTTAGATATCCAAACTTAAAGTAAGGATATCGTCAGCAAGAAGTGAAACGTAAAAGTTCATGAAAATTGACGTCAGATGATGTTGGGATAATAAATAGCAATCGAAAAATTGGATTCATTCACAATAAGCTCCTGAGGTAAATGGATCAAAGTAAAAAATATTAATTGTTACAAAAATATGAAAACCACTACATTTGTTGTGAACGATTTTAAAAGATCAACATAGAATAAAATATATGACAAAGGAAAACTGTGATAGTTATTTATAATAGCATTTATAAAAGAAGTTACCCGCCACCATCGGACACAAGTAAGTGGGCTAGGACGACATATGTAACGCTGAGCCAATCGTAACTTAGGCCTGCCTGCAACACCAGCTTGACGATTCGCAACAACCTCAACCCAATCAAGTTCACGTTGAACCACAGAATAAGAAGTAAGTACAATATCAGCACACGCTAATTGAGGGGGTTGGACGAAACCCGGAAGAATCATCTCTTTACTAAACTTATTTTCTGAAACAACTTTTGTAGGAACATGAGTACGAGGAGAGAAGGGATTTATATTTCCTTGTTCTTTCACAGACTCACGGATCCCAAACTCGACAGATGTTACTGGAGCCTCCATACCAGCATAAATCTGTAAATCAGAAAATTATATTATGAACAGCGAACTAAAAAAGTATGATAGAGAAAATAGAATAGACATATTTAATTAGACAACATACCAATAAGCTTAGTGACAACAGTTAATATCATATGGTAACCGAAATAAAACGATGATTCTTGCAAATAGAAACTGAGCAACTTTACAGAAGGTACACATAATTAAGCGTCTCATATTTACTTAAAATTCGGGAGAAGAGACGACCACCAACAGACTGGAATGAAGGGTACCTCATTGAGACACCAAACGAAGATCTTAGCAAGTATAAGAATAACAAAGGTATCACTACTCCTTCAGAACGAGGTAAAGTCCTTAATAGCGAATTGTTGTCCTTTCTTATAGACTGGGACAGTTAGTGTTCGAGACCAATCAGATAGGATTATGTCCAGTCCCCAGATTCTAACCACGATCTCAGTTAATCTCGCTGCTAAAACTTGACTACCATCCTTAGATATTTCAGGGGTTAATCCATCAGGTTTTACTGCTCTCCCTCGCTATAGCCTTCCCAACTTTGCTATGACTTAAGGGTCTGGTATCAATGTGCCATTCTGATTGCTTGGGGATAGTGGGCAACTGAGATAAGTCCAAGGGCCAGTTGAACTGCTCCCTAAAGTAATCTGCCCATCGGTCTAACCTCCTGGATTGATAGAGAATAATGGTCCCACCTTTTCCGAGATAGTTTCCCTTACAGTCGGATTTCCGATACCCGTTTCCTTGATAGACAGACAGATACAACGCAGAACTTCGTTCGTACGTACATCAGTTGAGGTCGCCATACCACATCAACACTGAGACGCAACTGTCAGTTCAAATCCAAGAGTGATAGCGATAGTAGAAGTATTAGCAGTAATGCAGAAAAGTTAGGGAGCGAAGATATGATTCGAAAAGTATAATTCAGTGAGATAAATTTGAAAGGAGAAAGATAGAGAAGGTTAGATTTTGAGAGAACACAAAGAGTGGATGCACCTGCGCCATTGCAAACGATTCTCAGCCATTCGTTCAAAGTCTCTAACCACTGATGACTTTCGTCTCGCGGACCCCAACCACGCAGCCTACATTTATCAACATGACTCAGTCCACTTGTCAGTGACTTCATCGATTTCTGCCATGTTTTGGTTTGGCCGCCTCTAGCTTTCTTCCAAACTATTCCTACACCGCAAAACATAGCTCGTCGAGGCAGTCGGTAGTTAGACATGCGTAACACATATCCCAACCACCTCAACTGATGAAGTTTTAATACCTCATCTATTAATTTGCTCTCCTTTCCTAGAACCTGTTTCCTAACGACAGCATTGCTCACTCGGTTGTCCCACGATACTCGAGCAATGCTTCGGAGACACCTATGATCGAAGACCAGTAACCTACGAATGTCCTCTACTCTTAACGGCCATGTTTCGCTACCGTATAGTAGGACAGAGCGAACTGCTGCACGGTACACTCGTCCTTTGGTTAGCAAGCGGATATCTCGCCTGCGCCATAAGTGACGCAACTTGGCAAAAGCCAATCGAGCTTTCTGTATCCGTGCTGAGATTTTGTCAGTCACCAGGCCATCAGCACTGATGAGACACCCTAGATACGTGAAGCGGTCCACACGCTCGACTACTTCACTCCCTATCACTAGTTCAGGTGCCGATACAACCCAATCCTGAAGCAACATTTTGCATTTCGAGGGGGAAAACCGCATCCCGAACATGCTTGCATTGTTGCTCAGGGTAGTCAGAAGACTCTGCATTTTGTCAGCGTCTTCATCAAATAGGACTATGTCATCAGCATACTCTAAGTCAGTAAGCGAGGCTCTTGGTAGAAAGTCAACTCCTGAAAAGTCAGACGAAGATAAGGTTATATCTAAGAGCATGTCTATGACAAAATTAAACAAGAATGGGGAAAGTGGGCATCCCTGACGGACACCACTTGAAGTGAGGAATTCCAATGACAGTTCGCCATAAGCTCTCACTCGACCTGTAGTTTTAGAGTAGAGAGCTTGTATAAGGTTAGTGTACTTCTTTGGTACACCTTTCAATGACAGACACTGACACAGAACCTCACGATCAACAGAGTCGAATGCCGCCTTTAGGTCCGGGAAGACAACTATTGTAGGACGCCTAAATGTGTGTCTGTGTTCCAGGACCTGTCACAGTGTGAAGATGTGGTCTATACAGCCACGTCCAGGTCTGAATCCAGCCTGGTTTTCTCTAGTCTGCTCTTCACGAGCTCTAGTTAGGCGTCTAAGTATAATCGAGGCTAACAATTTAGAAACTATATTAGTCAGACTGATTCCCCTGTGATTGTCACAAGAAGACTTTTGTCCTTCCTTATAAACTGGGACAATCAGGGATTGAGACCAGTCAGATGGTATTACGGCCAGTTCCCATATTCTACCTAAGATTTCAGTCAATCTAGCTGCTAAAACTGGACCACCATCCTTAAAAATCTCAGGGGTAAGCCTATCAGGACCTGCTGCTCTACCTAGCTTCAGATTTCCTATAGCCTTCTCAACTTCATAAAGACTAGGAGGAGTTAAGTCGATTTGCCATTCAGGATGACTGGGGATCGTGGGCAACCGAAGTGTGGCTGAAGGCCAGTTGAACTGATCCCTAAAGTGTTCTGCCCATCGGTCCAATCTCCTGGACTGACAATAAATTATAATCCCATCCTTTTCCGAGATAGTTTCCTTGATAAGTTTGAACAGATAGAAATCCGTGGAGTAATGTGAGGTGTGACATTTTTAGGGTCGACCTTTTCTAACCCCATCCTTCCATTAAGAAGGCAGCATCGCTGCATATGCTGGCTAACCGAGGGACACACCTTGCTGCTGTCACACCCCTCTGGAGTCAGCAGTATGACTTCGCCCTCAGATCTTATGTTGTTGCCTTTAGTCTTATCGCTCTCCAACAAACCTGCTTGTCACGGTAGGACCTAGAGTGTTCCAGCCAACATAGCTCGGTTGGGTCATCACGATAGGCGAGCCCGACCACCACATCAAGGTAGCAGCTACGGTTTGGACAATATGGTGTACCCATTAATATAGTCGATATCATAGGGAATTCTTACGACGATCTCCACTCCAAAATCGTGCATGGAAGGTAGCTCACAGATTCACTATAGGCGAACACCGGTGTTAGACAAGTCTGCTTACTCTTTTGTTTGGTGATTAACTGGATTATTAAAACTGCAACATTTCAGGGGAAACATGGAATACGGTGGACAGCTTCGGTGCAGCTAGACGATTTAAACGGGCTCTTCTATCTCATACGCAATAACAAATACAAGTGAAGATGACCAGTGTAGTGTCAGCCTATGCAGCAAGAGGCTTAAATATACACAAGGGTAAGAGCAAGATACTTATATACAGCACAACAAGAACCAACCAAACCACACATGACTCGAAGGAGAAACTCTAAAGAATGTGGAAACTTTCACATACCTGGGCAGCAGCATCAGTGATAAACAAGAAGGATCTAATGCAGATGTGAAGGTACGCAACTATAAAAAAGAGAAGCATTTCCACAACTGAAAAATATCTGAAACTCAGAACAGTTATCAGCCAAGTTTGGAGTCAGAATGTTCAATACAAACGTCAAGACAGTTCTGTTGAATGGAGCTGAAACTTGGAGAACAACGGAAAGCATCATTTAGAAGACATAGATATTTATAAACAGTTGTCTAAGCAAGATATATCGGATCTGTTGGCCAGATACCATCTGCAACAACATTCTGCGGCAGCGAACAAACTGACTTCAAACCAAAGAAGAAATCAGAACAATGCTAGAAATGGATAGGACACGCATTACGAAAACCACCAAACTGCATCATAAGGCATGCACTAATTTGGAATCCTCAGGTTCAAAAGAAGAGTGGAATGAATCAGCAGTCTTTATGTAATTTGAAATATAATTTAGGTTATTTAGAACTTTCTAGATACTCGACTGTCTGCCATTTATCGAGATGCATTATGCCTAATGGAAATATTTAGTAACTAATGCTAAAATATAAACATTAATTAAAATAATATTATTTTGATGCACTCAATGGCAATAAAGTACAAAGAATTGTTAACCTAAGATATCTAGATTTATAAACCTACCAAAACCTGTAATACATCAGGTATCACATGAGTTTGTAACTCCTCTTTCCACTGTTGCCAAATATGATCAGGTGAAATTATGAGCGTAGCTTTCGAATAAATGCGGATCTAGATAATTAACAGAACACGGAGTAATTCACGTAGACATAAAGTATTACTACACAATCAACAAATATTTAACATTTGAAGCAAACAATCAACTGAGGCTGCGAAATTACTTATTTATATGCTGTTTAAATGAGATAGGGTGAAGCTGTTTAAATTTAATTTCCAGAGTTTATGTATCTCAAATGAGCCACCAATTACTACATACCTCATGGTTATTCCAACTTTAAGTGATGATCAATCATGGCGTAATCATAAAATATGAATCGTGGAAAATTCTAGTGGTAATAGTTAACTATAACCATGAAAAGAATGGAACCCAAACAAAAAGTAATTAACTTACGCAAATCCATTCTAAGGTAAGAAATTGCTGACCCTTATTTTTTTAAATTTAGATCATGAATTCCCAAAACAATCTAGGTTTATCAGAATAAATGTTCTTTAATTACACAGTTTACATGATAAAATAATCAGAACTTCGTACTATAGTATGCAGGTAAGTTCTATTTACAATTCAAGAGTGTAACTATAAACTCAAATACGAAATGCCGACCGTTGTTGATACCTTAACACGCTAGTCAGCCTTGCCTATCGTGATGACCCAACCGAGCTATGTTGGCTGGAACACTCTAGGTCCTACCGTGACAAGCAGGTTTGTTGGAGAGCGATAAGACTAAAGGCAACAACATAAGATCTGAGGGCGAAGTCATACTGCTGACTCCAGAGGGGTGTGACAGCAGCAAGGTGTGTCCCTCGGTTAGCCAGCATATGCAGCGATGCTGCCTTCTTAATGGAAGGATAGGGGTTAGAAAAGGTCGACCCTAAAAATGTCACACCTCATTTTACTCCACGGATTCCTATCTCTGGCGGTAAGGCCTTTTTAAAGAACGGAGCTAACATTTCAAAAACTTCCCTTAACAAGGTCGTGTGTGATCGACCTCAAGCAGTTGTTTCTTGGGCTCTGTGATCGCGCTCCCAGATCCCTATGACCAACATCAACCCAATTTCCTTTTCACATACCTCAAGAAGTAATATCCTTCCATGGTGTAGGCAGCCAAGAAGTAAAATCCACCCTCATACCTCTAACAGCGCATGAGATCATCGTGTTCGAGGTCATATCCCACCCTCAACTCTTAATAACTCTCCTGTCCCTGCGACTAACCCTTCTTGTATAACTTTATCACCTCACACCTCTGATGGTAGTGGTTCGAGTTCACAAAATGTTATTCCTGGTCTCTTGAAACCACGCACTAAACTATATATCGCAGCTTTTAACGTTCGAACCATATGTCGAATAGGACAATAAGCCTCCTTAACTATAACTTTAGAATCCTGCTCCATCGATGTCTACTGCATCTCTGAAACGCGTAGAGAATCTATATACAATCATCCGCTAGACCTCACGGTGTCAAAATAAGGAGCCGGCTAGATTTACCCTTCGTGTTTCCGGAGACCTTACCGCTACCACTTAAGGCCTTGCTGATGTAGGTATAGCAGTAAGCTCAAAAGATGGACAGGCTCTCCTTGAGTGGATTCCAATAGACAGTCGCTTGTGCACTGTCCGTCTAAACAGGACAGTAAGAACTCGGAAAGATAGGGATACACACCGTTGCCTCTTCGCTGTTTCTACCTACGCTCCCACTGATTGCAGCTCAGATGAAATAAAAGATGAATTTTACAGAAAGATTTCCGACCTCCTTCACAAAGCTAAGCACAATGATGTAGTGGTAGTGGCTAGTGATTTTAATGCCCAAGTAGGTAGACTAAACAAAACCGAAAGGCAACTAGGTGAATCCTATGGTGTCGAGGCTCAAAGAACAGATAATGGCGACTGTTTACTACAATTATGTTCAGATAACCGCCTATTTCTCGCAAGTACCAACTTTAAACATAAGGAAAAACACTAGTTAACATGTAGACCTCCACAGTCAGTGAATCTTCACCGGCTGAGGTGGTTAGGACATGTGTTGCGTATGCCTGACCACCGTCTACCTCGACGAGCAATGTTGTCTGGTGTAGGTGTGGGTTGGAAGAAAGCTAGGGGTGGCCAAACAAAAACATGGCACCAATCCATGAAGTCATTGACAATTGGGCTGAGCCATGTTAATAGGTGCAGACTACCTGGTTGGGGCCCACACGATGATCGTAACAAATGGTTAGAGACTTTAGGTGATATGGCTCAAAATCGATTGTAATGGCGCAGGTGCATCCACTCCTTGTCTTCCTCCAAATTCTAATTTTTGAGCTTATTATAATCTACTCTTTACTGAATCACTTTTTATCTCAAATCTCATCTCTGATCTCTATGCCTTTCCATTAGTACTTACTCTGTTGCTACCTCCCCTACTCTGGGATTTGGTCCGAAAATTTAATCTCTATCTGCTAATTGAGGCATGGCAACTTGAACTGATGTACGCATGTACAAAGTTGTACGTTGTAACTGACTGACTGACTGACAGTCAGCTCAATGCTGGAGTCAAATAGACCACATTGCCATCAGCCACCGTTGAAAAGGCTGGATAGAAGACTGCCGCTCATTCTGGAGCACATGTTTAGACTCAGACCACGCTTTAGTATGGGCGCGTATTGGTCTGCGTCTCACTGAACGTAGAAGATCCATGGCAAGGATTCCCCTCAGAGTTCAACTTAATGGTGAAAAAGTCACAAAAAACATTTCAGAAGCAACTAGAAAATCAATTAGTCAACTGTGCAAGCAATACGCACTCCGAGTCAGCTTGAAATGATATCCAGAAAGCTGTCGAAACAGCGGTGATATCTACTAGTAAACTAAACCGAAACGTTAAGAGAAATCAATGGATTCCAGCTGCATCTACTGAAATAATAGATGCTCGATAACACATTTTGTTTTGCTCTGAACATGATGAGGAGCGAAGACAAATTAAACATAAGCTGGTTAAAGGCTTACGTAATGATCGTGAGCAGTGGTGGGTGGCGAAAGTTAAAGAGATGGAAAAGGCAGCGGCAATAGGTAACAGTAGACAACTGTTCAGACTTATCAAGGAAACGGGTATCGGAAATCCGACTGTAAGGGAAACTATCTCGGAAAAGGTGGGACCATTATTCTCTATCAATCCAGGAGGTTAGACCGATGGGCAGATTACTTTAGGGAGCAGTTCAACTGGCCCTTGGACTTATCTCAGTTGCCCACTATCCCCAAGCAATCTGAATGGCACATTGATACTAGTCCCTTAAGTCATAGCAAAGTTGAGAATGCTATAACGAGGAAGAGTAGTAAAATCTGACGGATTAACCCCTGAAATATCTAAGGATGGTAGTCCAGTTTCAGCAGCGAGATTAACTGAGATCGTGGTTAGAATCTGGGAACTGGACATAATCCTATCTGATTGGTCTCGAACACTAACTGTCCCAGTCTATAAGAAAGGATAGAAGTCCTCGTGTGACAATTAACGAGGAATCAGTTTAACAAATATCGTGTCAAAAATATTGACTTTGATAATACTTTAACGCCTAACTAGCGCTTGTTAAAAGCAAACTCGAGAAAACCAAAGTAGTTTCAGACCTGAACGTGGTTGTATAGACCGAAAATTCACACCTCGGCAGGTTCTCAAACATAGATACACTCTCAGATGTCCAATAATAGCTGTATTCCTTGACCTGAAGGCAGCATTTGACTCTATTGACTGTGAGGTTATGTGGCAATGTCTATCATTAAAAGGCGTACCGGAGAAGTACATTAATTTTATACAAGCTTTCTACTCGAACACTACTAATCGAGTCAGAGCTTATGACGGACTGTCCCCAGAATTGATTACTTTAAGTGGTGTTCGCCAAGGTTATCCGTTTTCCCTATTTTTATTTGATTTTATTATCGACATGCTTTTAGGGTTGACATTTTTGTTGTCTGACTTCCTCGGAGTTGACCTCCTTCCAGGAGATTAACTTGTTGACTCAGAATATGCAGATGATATAGTTCTATTGAGTGAAGATGCTGATAAAACGCAGAATCTTCTGACTACCTTAAACATCAATGTAAGCATGTTTGGGATGCGATTCTCCCCATCCAAATGCAAAGTGTTGCTTCAGGATTGGTTTACTTTGGCATCGAAATTAATGATAGGGAGTGAAGTAGTTGAATGTGTTGACCGCTTTGCCTATCTCGGGAGTCTCATCAGTTTTGATGGTATCTGGTGTCTGATGAAATCTCGGCTAGTATACATAAAGCCCGATCGGCTTTTGTCAATCTCCATCACTCGTGGAGTAGGCGAGACATCCATCTTCCGATCAAAGGACGCGTTCACTGTGCAGCAGTTCGATCCGTTTTACTTTATGGATGTGAAACGTGGCCACTAAGGATAGAAGATATTCGTAGGCTTCTAGTATTCGATCATAGGTGTCTTCGAAGCATTCTTCGTGTTTGCTGAGACCACCGACTAAGCAATACGTGGGTTAGGAATAGAGTACTAGGTAAATACGGTAAATCTAAGCATGATAAATCTTCACCAGCTGAGGTGGTTAGGACATGTGTTACGTATGCACAACCGCTGCATACCTCGACGAGCAATGTTGTCTGGTGTAGGTGTGGGCTGGAAGAAAGCTAGAGGCGGACAAATCAAAACATGGCACCAGTCTACGAAGTCATTGACAATTGGGCTTAGCCATGTTAATAGGTGCAGACTACCTGGTTGGGGCCCACACGATGATCGTAACAAATGGTTAGAGACTTTAGGTGATACGGCTTAAAGTCGTTTGCTATAGCACAGGTGCATCCATTCCCTTTCTACCTCCAAACCTTAAGCTTCTGAATTCATCATATTTTCTTCTCACTTAATAACATTTTCTTAAATTTTATCCTCTCCATTAATACTAACTCTGTTTCTGCCTCCACTATTCTGGGATTTGATCCAACAACTCAACCTCTATCTGCTAATCGGGGCATGGCAACTCGAACTGATGTACACACGTATTAGGTACTACGTTGTACTGATTGACAAATATGAAATTCCAGTTTGGCAGTGGGAAACGTGAATAATTTGAAAAATACCATTCTGACAATAAAATCTAAAACTTCCGTTACAGTGTAGGCAAATTTGAAACAGTTTGAGAGGAGTAATCATATCGAAATTGCCCCTACAAAAAAATTTCGAATTTAATGTGGTATTTGACAGGTAAAACGATGAGAACAAGGTAGTATTTCAGTCATTTTCAAATGGATACGATCACACTCAAATATCGTATGATTACAAATTCCTTGTAGTTAAGCAATGCATACTGATAATAAGCTTACCTTGGTCCAACAATGTGGACATACATACCCTTCTTTAACTGGGAGGCGACTAGTGTATAACGAGGGATTATATTGAACACACGTTGCATGTTGACCTGGACCGTTACAAAGGGAACAGTGAACGACGTCAAGTGCTTCGGTTTCTTCCACACCACCGCAGGTACAAAGAATATGGGTATTACGATGTTGCTCGTAAAAAATATCAGAACCATTTTTAGTAACAGATGAATGTTTTGTGGGAAGAGGTTTGTCTTCGAGAGTTCGTAACTGACCTCCTATTTTTTCCCAGTCATTTAACGGATGGGTGAGAATAAGAGAGATGACCTCCAACGTTTTACCAAGACCCATTTCGTCCGCCAAAATTCCACCAGTACGTGGATACTCAATAACAGGCAAGTGTTTAGTGAACCTAAAAAAAGCATAAACGTTGTTAGTCCTGAAAAGGTTGTGTACCGTAATAAAGTTTACGCTGAATAGAAAGAAACCATCAAAACTTAGACTAAGTGAACGAATAAGGTAAAAAAAATTGTTAAGTTTTAAAATAATGCGCTGTTTTAAGAACACAAGAATGTTAAATGCAAGACGTGTATACGTACTAAAATAAAAATCACAATTTTACTCTGCAAACTGCGACAACACGGATACCTTTATAGCGTCGCTCTATTTCTCCGTGTGATCCGAAGATAAACTCTGAAAAAACCTGCTTTTATTTGGTCGCTTGGACAGTAAGACAGTTCTCATACATGTTATGATATACCAGATTTATAGGTACCTTATCGTACTGCATATTCTTGGATCATAAGCTATAATGAAGCGCGTCCTACCTAAAAATCTCATAGACAGCCATATTAACATTTAATTAGCTAATGTAACACTAAGTTGTTTCTTGTTTATTTATCTTGAATGGAAGTTGGTAATCAATTAAGTGCTATTTTGGATCAGGTCTTATGTTCAAATAAGTGGACAAAAAATATAGCAAATTTGTCGGGATGTGCATCAGACTCGAGATGAAACCATTGTAGAGACGCGATAACCTCCCCTTACATACTTTGAATAATTTAGCACCTTTAAGATTGCAATTTTGTTTTCTTTACATAAAAGACGTCAATTAATGAAGCATAGGTCCAAACTTTCAGGTACCTAGAACATAATCGCAACTATTTTAGATTTCCTTCAATTAAAGCACATGTACTTTTCTACATGCTATTTTCATGACATGTATTTTTGAAAATTAATTTTTGATATAAATTGATAGTACAACACAGGGAAAGCTGACTCGTAGTTCTTCTTATATTGTAATACTGGATATCATTTAATGATTCAAACATAGATAACATAAACTAAGCATTGATAACTCGTATGAGGTAGGTGTTCTAACAAATACAATTTGAGAGTTAGTTTTGAAGTTATTTTGATCAGTTCAGTGTCGAGAGTTTGATCTTATCGTGCTACTGTGGTGTGGCAAATTGGACCTTATGAGCACATGCATCGGGTCCTACGTTGTACATGAATGAAATGAATGAGTCTAATGCTTAATATCGTCGTCTTATACGAAGTAGACTTTGTTCTACCGGTAGATTGAGTGTAAACATCCACTAACGTTTTTCTACATTTTAGACACTAGACTTGAAACACTTGTCTGATCTCCAAAAAAAAGAGACGGAACTAGTTTTTTTTTCATTTTAAAACATGAACTGACGAAATCAGAGTTAAACTATATCAGAAAGCTATTAGAGGTAAAGTATTCTAAGTCATATACAGACACTACAATAATGAACAGGTCATAATCCAGGTATAGACATGATGTGCACCCCGGATTCTTTACCACTACAGACAAATGTCTTTGGTAAATGATTTCCCTAATGAACATAGTGACTGTATTCCGGAACATTTTGTAGCAAAGAAAAGAGAATATGTTTACGGTACTTACAATCCGGAGTATACACAGAAATAAAATTTCCCACTGTGACTTGATAATTTGACAGGCAAAAACATTTTCTCCAATAATTCATTATCTCCAAGTGATACGCCATTACATTCCTGATAAACCATCCATTTAACAGCATCACATTGATAAGAACGCAGACGTGTCAGTAGGCATTTGTGTTGTGGAGAAAATGTAGAGGAGTCCCAAACAGACCTTGTTTGAATATGATAATCTTGGGCGATATCAAATAACTTCTTTAGCATTGTCACAAACTGAAACTGAGTTTCGCATCGACGTTCATAAACAAATGATTTGAGAGACGGAGATAAGTGGAAATCTTCCATATGTAGTAATGTTAAAAAATCATGGAGCTTCTCATACTGTTGCACTGGGATAGGCTTCGACGAAAAGTCAAAATCTTCTGATATGAAATAATCTTTTAAATAGACATCAAGAGATATTGAGTTCACATCTACACGATAAAGACACTGTAAGATGTAAGAAGATGCAGCATAGAGCAGAGGAACAACCGAACTTGCATCAGGAACTATATATTCTTTCACATCGCTTTCATGTATTAAGAACAAAAGGGAATTATTGTTAAAGAATAAAGTGATTTTTTGGCACTGGTTAACAACGGTTGATAAAAGACCATTTATTGGCAAAGTTATTGTCTGAACTAAATGATCCGAGACACTGCTGCCTGGAAGAAGAGATATTACGTTAGGATAGGACTGAAGTATTTCCCTTTGCTCATCGGATAACGCCTTTCTTTTGGCTGACTTGTTTTTTCTCCCGATAATTTTAATAGTTAACTTTGGATGATAATAAAAGCTTTTTAAGTGTCTGTTACTTGATGATAAATACACAGGAAGGTTTTTTACTCGCATCACTTGTGCTACACAGTCAAATGGAGAAAACTCGATACAAAGCAGACAGCCGAAATCAAACTTAATTTTTTATATTTTTCAACCGTTGGGCAGCATTGTGACGATTCGCAGCTAGCCAGTAGGTACTTTGTACTCCCGAGACTCCAGAGTCACGTGTGTAAGAAAACCTGGGGAAGAGTATGAGAGTAAGCCGACGACTCAGGAAAAAAATGATAATAATAAACAATAATAGTGAAAGAAATAAATCAAAATAAAGAATGACGCAAGGGTGAAATAATAACAATTTACTGGTCACTTTCGAGACTTAAAATCTCTTGTAGCTGCTGGCATGACTTGAGTAACCAACCGCGTGTAAATAAAAACGAAAAAGGTGTGAATTTTAATAATCTAACCTGAAAGCTAACTATCTAACACACAGTCTATAAATCAACACTTGGGTAAGTAAGTTGCTAGCTAGAGAATACCCGTTGAAATTAGCACCATACTTCAATCCGGATTCCTATTGGTTGATTATTCTGGTCATTTGGCGGCAAACACATGTAATTAGTCAACTTCTTATCAAATATCTGTATGACGAGCTGCTGTTTACTGACTGGTTTCTTTGTACTTGCATCTTGTGTGTTATGTTTTCGGTTTCGGGTCTTCGGTTTCTTCCTGTAGTTGGCTGGGGTCGGAAATATATCACAGCTTGGTGACATCGTGGTTATGTAGACGTTAGTCGTTACATTAATGAATTTGTGTTTACTCAGTGGTTATATGGGAAATTTTTAGAAACTACTTCGACGAAAATCTTCAATTTAATTCTCAGACTTGATATTTTTGATCTTACGTCGCATGTTGAACTGCGTTGCAGACACTGTAGTGTTTTATATAAATCATTTGCTATAAGGTTTGGATGCATATAAAGGGACAGTTTCATCTGTTAATCGTGCCTGATATAGATCAAAAGCCGTATTTCCGAATAAGGAAAGACTCTTTATATGGCTTTGAACAAATACTCTAGTACTTAAGCAGGTCATAATAATACAAATACAGACTCAGGATTTACCAGAAACAACTTATAAAAGTAACTCTGCACAATGCTAGCTAAATACACTTAAGATGAATTTACTAAGATCTGTAATCTTTCTCTACTTGGGTTAACCCATATTAAAAATGTGGTGGTAAATAATCCCCAAAATAAATAGTTGTGTGGGCTCTTGTCATTGGTGCTAAACATGTTTGTTTTATCGAACGCAGGTAGTTGAGGGTACTCTGTCAGGCATCACCACTATATTACAACACGACCCAACGTGAGAAGCAATTCTCTCTCTAGTTAGCCAGCCTAGACGTTGCTGTCCCATTGACACTCAACTCACCATTAAATATAACTTCTTCCCCATCCCTTACGGCCTTCTGAATTATTCTTACTCGAACGAGTGTGTTGAATAGTTAGAAGTTTCTCTGGTTATGCGACAGACGTAACTTGGTCATATATCAGGTGCACTTCATTGGTGAGCATGACGTGATCTAAGCGCGATCATAACGGTGAGTTCGTTCCTGTTCAAAGTTTTAAACAGAGTATTTTTACATAATTATTTTCTTTTTCCTCACATTTTAACTGTACTTTTTCATTTGCAAACATTTGTAATTTAGTGATGGTTGATCAGATGACTAGGCTTACCATGATTAAAATCCCCCAAGCCAACAAATTTTCAGCTTATCCGTTTTTGGTCAGACAATATAGAAGCTTGGTTTCGCTACATAGGAGCCAAGTTTCACAATCATGGTGTGACAGATTCACATATGTCTGTCAGCACGGTGAGTAATGTTGACAATAATCATGTTAATGTTAATGAATGTACTGACATAATTAATAAGACTGATGCTGATATATGACATAAGTCTGCAGCTTGTAAGTAAAAAATTACCGTTTAGTTTGCCTGAATTCTTATTCAGAGTTTTCGATAGTAACCCTGTTGACTTCCCTGGCTTTATGATGTAACTTAAGGTTATCTTATCTTACTCAGTAATTTCGGAGGTGATGGAGTTGATGCTTCCGACAGAGCATTGCACTGGGGTAGTTGCCAGTGCTGCCCGGTGTTGCCAGTCCTTGCCTTTAGAAGGCTATAAGGAGGCCCGATATATAATTAGATAAAGGCTCGGTCGACTATCTATTATAGTGAGCAGGGCGTTTGAAGGGGTGAGAGGTAGTGGTTGACCAATAACAGATAATCCACAAGAGATGACATCATCCTTAGATAACTTGTTGGTGTATAATAACACCATGGTTTCACCTGGTATGGCTCATGAGTTGAACTTGATCCCTGCGATTGTGGTGATGGTTAAACGTTTTCCGACTAGACTACAATGACGATAGGTGGAACTAAGTGCTCCCATGGAGGAAGAATGGATTTAGCCGGAATTTTCGAATGTTCTAAGATTGGTGAAATGTATTGTCAGTTAAACGATGAGTAGATTTGAAAGATTAGTACAACTTACGTCCTAGTCTGATGCATCCGTGTATCATCGGTAGTTTTCGACTAAAGGCAACGACGTTGCGAAGGAAGATGCGTGTATTCTGAGCCCAATAAGCACAAGTTAGACGAATGTAATCAGTTGGTTTCATTACGTTTGATGTAGCGGGTTGAATTTGTAAGGAGGTCACGTTTGTGCTCCATGTCTTTGAACAAAGGACACTTTAGTAGATCTTGTCTTTCAGGTTCATCCAAAGACCTATGTAGCAGTAAATATCACTCATTATTGCAAGAATTGCACAGTGAAATCCTAAATAAAGGATGTACTGGCGATGATTCATATTATAAAAAGCTTTTTGCTGACGCTTATCCAGTTAGCCGAGGAATATGTGCCATAATAAGATCTAGTAATTATATAGACGCACTGAGGAATGTTAATGGAAATTCCATAAGCGTAAACTCTACACTTAAATTATATTCACCCATTAATTCTAAAACCCCGGTTACTCCTGTCTTAGAAAGTACTCAGAAACTGGATACATTTTCTCAAGTAGGATTTCTCCAGCTGCAATCAGTATCCATGACAGAATCTGGTTTTCGCTTAGGTTACGTTAACGAAAGTGCTGTGACTAGTTAAAAGGCTAATACAATGTCAAAATCATGTCAAGAAAGAAGCTTGAAAAATGCATTAAGTGGAGATGACCTCATTAGAGTAATTTTGGAAATCAAAGATTTCAAATTTTCTATTGAGCTACACATTAAGATTTT
The DNA here is from genome assembly GCA_025215515.1 of Schistosoma japonicum. Classification (NCBI taxonomy): domain Eukaryota; kingdom Metazoa; phylum Platyhelminthes; class Trematoda; order Strigeidida; family Schistosomatidae; genus Schistosoma; species Schistosoma japonicum. The sequence continues at coordinate 62,969,044 of CM046061.1, read as the reverse complement.
ACATCGATTTTAGTTTATATCTTGATGTTCATTCTAGGTTACAGTAGTCCCGTGGTAATCAAAAATTATGCTACACGTATTTATGGACGCGGCAGTTCCGCATATGATGGTGACAGCACACCCATAGCATGGCAAAAATATGATAATGGTGTTGATAAAGTAGGTGATTTTTTTTCCGAAAATTCCGTTCGCTATCGCATTTACTAAACATTCAGATAAAAATGTAGATCCCTTATATGTTTAGCGGCAAGGTACATCTCGTTCTATTAACAGAAGAAACCAAATTACTAGGGAATAAGTCTTTATTTTTGAACTGTGGGCAGGAAAAAGAGGAGTGCGATACTGATCATTCAGACATATAAAACTTACCAACATTCAATATAGGATAACAGGTAATATAATCTCTATGCAGAATAAGGAGGTAAATAAATACTAGGGCTTTATTGTTTTAGTATTTGAAGTCAACTTCTAACCAGTCAACCTAGGTTGCTGCATATGTCCTTTTGAAGTGTACAGATGCACTTAAACTTCGCAACATAGGTATTCGAGCTAAAACATCACCTGCAATAAACCAATGACTCGTCAAAATGATGCTTAACCCTCAGTTCTTGTTTATAGTAAATATCCTGAATCTTTGCAGTGCATGTAATTAGTTGATTATGATATCATCAAAGTTATTAGAATGAGGATTGCAGTTACCTTAGAGAATGTCGTCCAGATGTATTAAACAGAATACTCGAAAATATGACGAAAATTTTGTGGTGTTTGGTGTTGTAGAGATATGGATCTAGCATGTCTAAGCGCATTATTAAACCAGTTATGTTTTGACCTAAACGCCCACTTAACCTTGTAATTTGAGAGTAGTTTGAGTATTGGTAATAAAATTAACTGATCTTGCTTGAGATTGTAAGGAATCGGATTATTAGTTTCTACCGAAAGTTCAACTGTTTGCCTAGTTCCTAATGCATGTATAATGGCGTGATGCAACTGCTTACCTCGCCTAAAGTTACACCGCCAGCTGACTTCCCCAGCCTAACTCAACTTAACCATGGCGACCAGGCTTCTTGACTAATATAAAATTGGTTAGTGCTTAGGTTATATTTTAGACGATAATATTGGAATAGGGTGTAAACACAATTGCACACGCTCAGCTGAGACGAGTCACATGACCCAGAATAATTAGAGTGCTATTATCAGCACTATTTCTCTCATATTCTCTTTAAACAACGTAATGTTTATTTAACATTCAATACGCACGACAATACGCGTAATGGGGTTAAGTATCCCATTAACCCTACAACTGTATAATATCCTCATAGTTTGATTGTAAAGGTCTTTTTATTTTGTCCCATATGTCAAAAACACATATAGCATTAGCGAGTGTTTTTTATTACATGCACTTATTTATGTCATTATTAATTCGTTCCTGTGTTATCTGAGACGAAGAACACAGTTATTTTGATATTTTGAAACCACGGCGTGTAAAGATTTTTGAAAATCAACCCTGTGCGCGAGCATTTATAAAATGCCATAGTTATGAAGAGATCATGGGGTTTGTATGCCATGATCTTTGCAAGATACGTCTTGTTATTTAACTGATTTACACATACGAAACAGAGACAGAAATTGGTAAACTTCTGAATACGACAAGGAAGAAGTAGGGAATATTCGTTTCTGTAACAACTGGTGAATATGAATTCGAAAGTTAAACGGTTACAAGTGAATATGTGTTTAACGCGCATATAAGCACAATGACTAAATAAGGACCAGTGTTCCGTAATAAGTTAAACAATTATACATAAAAGAATGAATAATTTATTAGTTGCTTCATAAGGGGGGACAACACACAATGTCGCTGCCTCAATATTTGAATGCCGTTCCACACTTGATTAAGAAGTTGAACCCCAAATAGTTTATCTTGATAGATCAAAACGAAACAACCCTATCAAACTTCGAAGTTGCTCGTACTAAGAAACGAGGTCATGCTAATTACAGACATATCATCATGAAGTTTCATAACTGTGATTTATGCCACTCTGGAGTACTTCTCCAGGATATTAAGCCCTTTCTTTCGACATTTTCACCTTATTTATCGCCTTTACAATTTCAGAGATCAATTAAATTTAGGTTCTTTAAATTTTTCAGTAACCCGTTTTCAGCCTTCTGATAGGACGGATACTTGTAAGTTTTTTCCGGATTTCGCCCTATAATACTTCGTAGGTGTGAAGGGCTGAGCATACTTTAGTATATTATACCAAAACTTGTAATAGGTAAAACAATGAGCTTGCGTATAAATAACGTAATATACCAGTAAGATGACATATACGGTTTCTAAGTTATGTTTACTTGTATTACGGAAAAGTCCAGAGCTTCCGTAGCGTTCTCAGGATCTGTAACAATTATTCACTAGCGTATACGTCCCTAACCATTTCGGCTAAGATTTGACGAAACGACCAGGGAGATGAAATACAGGATAACCACATTGTTTCGACAATAAATGATTACTGTTTACAATCCACCGTGTCAACAGCTTGATAATAAATGATAACAAATCGTGACTACTGCATTACATGCCAGAGCAAAATGCATACGTAGCTTAACAACCAATAGGAAAAGTGTTGTATTTAAAAGAGTGTCAACAATTAACGAAAGCAAAAGTTAATAAAGCATGTACCGACAAACATACTTACACAAAGTCGTGGCACAAATTTATTGTCAGCAAACATTCTACGTTAATTAATGTTTCTTTTATTCGGGTTCACTGTTTACAGCTTAACAGAACAACTCATGACTTTCGGATGTTATATTTAATGACGTGCAGAGCGTTAGAAATGATTGTTTAACTCTCTCTACTAACAGTATACCTAGTAATTTAGTCAAGTTCCACGTTTCCTCCATCCATGAATGGCAGTGTATTTGACTTATTCGATAAACAGAACGAGCATGTTTCTGTTTTTAACGATGAAGTATATACTGATTAAAATAACATTTTCACTTTTACGAATAAATAAACATAAAATCAGTGTTTGTACTTAGGTGGGGCTAAACAAAGTTTTAGAATAAATTTACTTTGATAATAACTTTAAGTGGGTGACGAATTCGAGTTGTAGGTGCAACTGGCCACAAGATACATTGAGGTGTTGGATGTTCTAATGAACCGTTTAGGGGGAAAGCCATCGAAATCGAGCATTTGGAGTCCCATATAGGGACAAACTATTTTATTATGTACATGCTCCCCTGCAAAAAAGAATATTCCATATCATGTTGCATGTTAAGGCGCTTAAACGTTTCAGTTGATACAATCAGAGTCAAAGTAAAATCTCATAACAATTTTTCATTCGCCTGCGGAGATTGGTGCATTAGACACATATAATACATGATTTAGAAGTTTGGTAGGCAGTGTTTAGCGAATTCATCAAATTTGTCGAATTCTCCATCAGGGAAGATTTCAGCATGCACCTATCAACATTACTACAGGTAATAGAAATGGTATGCCATGCTGGTAAAACAGATGGAGGAGTCATAAACTTCTGGCAAAACAATCATCCCTATGATGGCTGCACAGAGCTCAATTACACGACGTGGTAGGCAACGTAACTGCGGTTTGTTAAGACCACGATAATAAAATGTCGATGTTAGAGACCGTTACTACGGTCAACGTTTCGAAAGTGGGCATGGATATGTGGGAGCGACACAGGTAAGTGGGGTTCCTTACTTTTTCATACATCCGTAACCGATAATCATAAGATTCAGACATCCCCTAAAATAGGAGGACTTCTAGGACGTAGATAAGTTACTATGTTGGTGGATACAGAGGCTGTCTGCTCCACAGTAAATTCTAATTGTGCTCCGCATTGAAAAAGAGTAGATATTTGCCCTCAAGCAGTTCTTCTAGTGAAGGCAAATTACAACCCATTAACCATTTAGGGGAATGTAAAAAGCACCATTCAACTGGATTTCATGATTCTAGAACACCAATTTGTGGTGGCTGAACGTATGTCGTGCAGAGTCGTATTAAGTCCCGATTTATTAACAAGCAATTCATGTTAAACGGATTGTAGGTAATGAAAACTCATCATTAGTGGTTTGGTAATCATGTTTATGCCAAAATAAAACAAATGCTTGTTGTTGATTTGGCAAGCACTAAGAAAACGCAACTTAAAAGGATAAACAAATGAAACCACATTTCTTCCGTTAAACTTCAGCCGACGAGAAAAGGAGTCCGAATGCTTTGATTCAAACATAACAAACTCCAGAGACACAAGTATAATTTAACACAAGATTGACAGAATTAACTCCAGATCTTGTTGTCAACCTATCAGAAGAATTCCGTCTCATTACCGAATCAAACTAAGAATCATTGTTAATGATCTGCTTCAAGTGGGGATGACCAAACCTTCAGTGTTTCCATGGACCTCTTCAATCGTTTTTATGAAAAAGCTAAGTGGCGCTTCAAATTTTTGCGTTGATTATCTTTAACTTAACCAGATGACCAAAACGCGATTTCTTTTCCCTGTATAGAACCGGGGATAACCTAATTGCCTTGTCGGATTCGGTACTGTTTGTCACATTTAATCTAGCCTCTTGGTACTGGTAGTTTGAGGTACATCCAGAAGACGGGCTCAAAATGGCGTTTATCTTGCAGTCAAGACTGTATGCACATGAAACAACGCCTTTCAGGTTAACATATATACCCTCACATGTTTCAACGATCGATGTCGACTGCTCTTAGAAATGACATACAAAAGTGATTAGTATATCTAGACGACGGTTTTTTCGGGACCAGCCTCTTATCATAAGTATTTTGTGCGTTACTTTTCTTCTTTCGTAGCACCATTTTATTCCTAATTAATAGCTAGGAAGTGTACATGGACGCAGAAGGCAGTATCTGCTTTGTCTCACTCAAAGACAATCTTGGTATATCGAGCCATCGTACCAAATTTGACGTCTTTATATTGGACACAAATGCACGCAAAAACGATTTTAAGGCCGTACTATCACAGCTTAAAGAAGTTGGTACTAAACAGTTATTTCATATGCCAGTAGAGGTCTTAACAGACAAAAAAGCTACTGTATTGCAAAGAAGAAAATGATCGGTCTGGTCAAGTTTGTTAGACTCTTTCGCTCCTACCTTTTAGTTTATGTCAGGATCGAGCATAAGGCCCTTGAATCGACCCAAAATTTCAGAAGGGCGGGGAGCCAGACTGCTAGATATTAAGAGCGACTTCAAAAATAATATTTCATTGTCAACATAGATCGTAGAAGCAACACGGTAATGCAGGTGTGCTGTCACAAAGACCAGTAAGATTTCACAGTGACTGTTTATTCTGAAGAGAAATCATCTAGACATGGATGGAAAAAATGTGAATAAAAATGTCGAATGATATTTTATACTATCAATTTAGCCCAAATTACAGTTAGCGAGTCGATGTTTTCCAGTCAGCTATTGCAACAGTGTTATCTGCATATCAGTAGCAGTCATGACAAGGTGGGGGAGGAAAAAGACTATTGATATTGTACGAAAACGATACTACTAGCCACCTGTTTACAGTGTGAGAGTATCATGTATCCTAATAGCTACAGCAAAACGGTGGTAGCGATCATAGCAGGATACCCTTACGATCTCGAGGAAACATATATAACGGGACTACTACCAGTAACGAAGAACAATACCAAATATATTTTAGTAATGGAAGATCTTTTCACAAAATAGTGCAAAGACATTTCCTCTGGCCTAAATAGATAAAAACACCATTGTACAAGCTGTCTTTAGTCACTAGATCAGTAGATGGGGAGCGCCATGACAACATTCTGATTGAGGTGCTAGTTTTGAAAGTATGCAATTAGCCAATCCAGTTAAGTACTTAAAACTTGAAAGACTAGAACGACCACATACCATCCACAGGGTGACAGGTTAGGTTGAACGAATTAGCAGAAAATGGATGGCATCCCCACAGGTTTCCGTGGACCAAAAATATTCTCCTAAGTGTGCTCGGGCACTTGTTTAGTGTCTAGTGGCCTCTAGGACAAGCGCTTATAAATCTACACGTTAGTCGCCTCACGTCACAATTACGGGACGAAACATGGAATAATCAGTGACACAAACTGTGAGATCCAGGATGAGTAAAATATAGGAACTCTTATAATACACTTCAACAAACTTAGACCTTTCCAACACACAACTAGTGCTCATCAGTTATCAAATCAAAATCACTGAGAACAGTACTTTTGAAGACAAAAGGTAATGTAGGCCTTGATAAACAACCTTCAGCACACTATAAATGTGATCAAACTGTCTTGAACTCCTATGCAGGTCAGCAGCGTGAAAAAGTTGGATTGGAGGATGACATCGCAGAGAACACGGACCAATCAGCAGACATGTCTCAAAGTGCTTTGTGTAATATGATTCGTTGACGATATAGTCATTGTTCTCGAGTCACGTTCTTATTAGTAAAACTAATTCTTTAAGTTGCTATGCTAACCTATGGTTCGCTACTTTATTTAAGTTCCTGTGACAAAATTGAAAATGCTTCGAAGTGGCTTTGGTGATTATTAATGCCTTCCCTAATTTTTACAGATCAGGCTAAGGTAGTATAAACCATTTGGTAAGAGTGTTGGAAGGGTGTGGAAGGTGGCAAACTGCAAGACTAAGGTTGGAAAACATGACTTATAGTTCAGTCAAACATATAACGTGACCTTGAAGACAAATTACCAATCATATTGCAACAGTGTGAAATGACTAATTTTCGTATGAAAACAAATTGCTTTGTAAAAATATATAACACGAATGTCAAGTGAGCTAGCACATTGACATTATTGGACATTGTTTAGTCGAATTGTTGTCTGTTGTTAGATCTCCTTAATTCCCGCATAGGATCGGTCGTGATGTTAGTGGAACAAAGTGGTAGCCAATGTACGTTCAGAAGTACAGAATAATGTTTATCAACTTATTGTTTCTGACCTTTTTATATCTTACCAAGCCAAAGGGCTTGTATAGCTGTTATAAATGCAGTATTATCCATTATAATGCTTGATTTGGCTACGGTGATATGTATAACTAGCATTCTGAAGGCTTACAATCGTGACTAATCAAACCTATCCGACTAGCTAAATAGACAGCTAACAAATTGTAAATGGCAAAAAAGGGAGAGGAAAACTGCATTGACGGCATAATAACACACACATCTTTATTACGAATCTAATCCTAAACAACTCCCAACTCTAACCTGAATCCTTAACATGCTCAAAGCCTTAACCCTAATTTCTAACGTACTCCTAATCTTAAACATAAACTAATTTTTATCCCAGTCCATAACCCACTTCCATAACCAAACACATCGTCAAAAAGATTACTCCTTGAAGTGTTTGCTTAGAACAGCAAATAAACGACACCCTATCTATAGATTTTTTCATCCACCAAGCATTGCAACGAATTACCCCACCATCTCCCAGGCGTTGGCACTTTTGAACCACCATATCATCTTCATAATCACGAACAAGTATGCTATTCAATAATCTCACATCCTACAAATACGCAGGGTACTCTAAAGTTCTTTCAGGGTTAACATTACACACCAACCGGTCTAGAGTGACAATAACACTTGTAACCAAGTCGTTTGCATTAAACGACTTCTATTTAAAACTTATAATCTAGTCGGATGCATTGTGACATTAATAAGTGGTAATGATGTAATATGTTCAGCTTTTACGTGTTTTTATAAGTGCATTACTGTCTTGGACAGCTGCGTAAATTAGTTGAATTTATACCTTGCTTAGACAAAGCATAATCAGGCCCTTGACCCAGTAAACCAAAATACTGGGAAACATTTAGCATTGTACGTGTAAAGGTAAGACCAAATATTCGAGATTCGGCAGAATTGCATTTCGCGATGTCGTTTATAAATTAAATAATTGATCATCTGGATCTCATCAAGTAGACATTTGACTCCACTGTCAGACACAGCTATGTACTGTGGAAAAAGTATCAGTGCTGGCCCACAGCGGAATGTAAAGGACACGTCAAACGGCCTGAATTTATTCAAGTGCTGAAGTACTTATCGTTTAGATTAGTTATGAAAAAACATTTCAAACCGTCCAGAAGTATCTAAGTAACAAAATATCGGTTTAACGGTCAATAATTACAGGCGAACCGCGTTTCAATCAGTTCAAATGTATCGAAGTGTTGTAATTGTCAGCAGGACTTACCACCGAATAAATCTAGTGACACATTCTTTTGTATTTGCCTCCAACTACCAAAAAATGCCAACCAATAGGAATCAAAACGGAATTTTGGCGCGATTTTTGACAGTAGTATTGTAACGGTGTTGAAATCATTATGTATGACCTTGTTCACAGATTGTTTTTTCTGTCTATTACAGGGTGACCAAATATAAACGTTTTTAAGGAGAAGATCAGGCTCTGCGTGCACTGAACTTGCGAGATGACTCATCAGACTATTTTGTAAACAATCCATTCCTTCTGTTCAGCCCGCAAGTTTTAATTTTCAAAATACTGTTGACGCAACTCCGCGTTCTCTCTTAGTGTGAAGCTCTTGGCTGACATTGTGTTGTAATTTCAGGTCTTCGCTGCCCTTCAGTGACTGTTAAATACACGTGTTACAATATTTTAGGTTATTTTCCAAAAGTTGGTTGGTATAGTATTTGACCTTTCTGTGTTAGTAAATAACGCATGTTGAAATCGCGTACCAGCTTCACTATTATAGCTCTCAAATTATCCAGTCGGGTTTGTTATTATTATTATTATTGACATCCAGTTATGTACTGTATACAATGAAGTGAGAATTTCAACGAAGGTCGCGACCAAACCTGTTATTCGTTCAAGTAATAGTTTTTTTTCTGAATTCGTTATCGAATTATAGTCTTTATTGGATCAATTTCTTGTGGACTCTTCGCAGCGGCTTGGGGTTTAAAGTCTGAGAAGCCGCGTGTCATTACATTGGAGGAACTTGCAAAGCATAACTGTAAGGAGGTTGGAGTTTGGGTCTCTTGTAATGGAAAAGTATACGATGTAACAAGTTTTGTCAATGATCACCCCGGGGGTGACAAAATTCTCTTGGCTGCGGGGTCCGATGTGCTTCCGTTTTGGTCTGTGTATGCATTTCATTACCAAAATCACGTTTTAGGAATACTTGAGAAATACTATATAGGAGAACTTGAAAAAACGGTAAGAATGCACTACGTTAATCATTCTGCAAAATTTTTTTTGGTTCGGTAGTTGAATTAATTTTCGAAAGTGATCTAAATTTAACCCATAACTGATAAGCATTAAATAGAAGAAATCCTAGTGAAAGTTTACTTTTAAGTTTATGTAGCGACGACTGTGTACTTGACTATGCTGGGAAGTCAGTTCGTCTGCTTATAATTTTGTTTACTAGTTAGTCATATGTAACGTAATAAAACGATACAACTTGCCTGCTAAGATGGCAAAATGTACTAAGAAGCCATAATCTGTATATCAGAAGTTGCGGTCCCAAATTACTTACACATGACTTACTTCGGTTTTCGACAAACTTACTTTACATGAGCAGGTTATCATGATAGTCGGATCGGTAAACGTTTATTTATGTGAAAAACGAATGCTCTTCGACTTTAGTAACACATGTTGGATGATTATATCAATTAGTACTTATTTTGGCCATTTTAACTATCAGTGTAAAAGTATGTAGCGCATGATGTACCAAAGACTAATCGTTTTGAGAAACTAGTTGGTGGGATTTATTGAACTCAATATAATTTTCAACAATGTCTAGCTTATCAGTCTAGCTATGTAGCTCGCTGGATATTAGGTGACAATTGAAAGCATTGATTGTATTACTTGTTGTAACCCTTTTAAGTAACATTTTGTTAGGGTTTCGGAAATGCCCGGGAAAATAAAGAAACTGATTTAGTGAGTAAACATAAGGGCATATCAGATTTAAGTTGACACCCTGGGTTTTGTATTACCTGTTTTTCATTCATCACTTTGTATCCAGCTAACTCACCGGATTTAATCATAAATTATTAACCAATTACGTTTTCGTCATTTTGGTTAAAACTACGGGTTCAATTATTCAGTGATTGTGTACATGTTATATATTTAAGGTCCACAGCGTTATGAGTTGTTTGGTTCTCGTACTTAACCTAAAACTTTATGTAGGTAAATTTTTTGAATACATATCTGGGCCACATACTTTCTCTTATCCTTTCCTCAAGAAACAACGGTAGCAGCAAGTAGGTTGGTCATGGGTATACACTAACAATTTTACCTGTCTGTTATTGAATCGCGGTGATGCTTTCCGAATCTCATCTAGCACTATTTTAGGGATCATTTCATTATAGCTAATACGATTCAAGATACTTAATTGCTTTTTTTCGATGTGATTATGTTTAACCAGAATACTGCATTACATGTTGACTTTGTCTATGCCATGTTTCCTCAATACGAATCCGAAACACTAAAATGCACTGCCTCACTATTTGTTAATGGTTTTTATTTCCATCAGACTTAAACTTATCCTTAAGCTCGTTTGAAAGATAAAAGCGAGTCTGTTTACTAAATAATTATCAGTTTCAACTACGGAGGTAGCAGTCATTATTTTGGTACTATGCCAGACTGCTGTTACTCATCATATTATGAATGTTGGGTCTTCATTTTTATAGATAAGCAACTCATCTTAATCCATTATATTCGATTTCTTCAAAGGTATTCAGCTTTACTAACTATTACAGCTACTATTGAGGAGTTTGTTGATTCATTTTTAGGTTTTTTAAGTGGATAAGTAAAATGTTCTTAGATAGGCTAGAGCCTTGATACAGCGTTTCCAGCTCATAACTTTTCGCGACACCAATCATTGACACAGTTTCCCGAATGAAAGATTACAGATAGCAAGACAGTGTCTGTATCAAAAGCAGTTATAGAAAACTGGTTATATGGGTCGCTCACTTCAACTATTTAAGATATAACTATGAAGCCTAACCCTTCCCATCATATCACAAAAATGGTTGGTTTAATTTATGCTCAGAGCCAGTTTGTTTGGATGGTATTGCTTATACCTACCACAAACCTCTTTTTGGGTCAAAATCCGACATCCCAGTGCATATCATTAATCATCTGGAACGTTGTACAATCATGTTACTCGCTTATGATTTTACAGTTCAGTATGAACCCACAACAATTTTTTAACAAGCTGATGTTCTTCAGATTAATCACTACTCAGAAGTTGAAAAACGTGGATCTTGGTATTGCTACTGTGCCAATGGAAGACAATATTCATCACATATTTCAAACTTCGATCCGCTCAGCACCTTTGTTAGTGACGGACATTAAGTATACCACTCAAAAGGACGACAAGCTTCAAAAAGTTCGTTATTTTTCATGTGATTGACTTTCACAACTAAATGCCAGAGAACGGTAGTATTTTTGATGACGTAACCTCCTTGTTGTCGTAGATGACTGCCATATGTTTTGAGACTAAGCAGTTTCACCACAGTATTTACACAGAGAAGTCCTGTCACAGCTACGTTCTGCTCGTACAGGTATCTGAATAAATTAATTAACTAGCAGTTATGTATATCGTCCCGTCATTGATGTCGATGGCGTATACTATGCATTTAATTGTCCCAAATGTTCTCAAGCTTCTGAATTCTTTTTGAAAAATAACCTTATTTCTGGATTACTTCGACACCTCGTGATCGATCTTGCGTTCACATATTATTGGCCTTAATATTGGTTAATATTTCCTAGTTACCATCGATGCCTTTTTCAAAGTAATCGTTGTATGGAGTCTACATCGGCCGATTCTACGTTAGCTATATGACGTCGAATATTTAATTATTTTTGCTTGTCGGAAGTGATCTCTAATAATGTCAACAATTTTCGTCTTCCAAGTTTCAATTGTTTTGCGTTCTGAACAGCATTGGACTCACTAAAATCTCTCTGTCGTCCATAATCTAATAATCATTTCGAACACTTTGTCTACTCCATTATCTGACTGTTGATCTAAGTTCACACGAAGGATGCTTAAAAGAAATCCTGTACCATTCTTTGCTCACTGTTCTATAACGAATTTCACAACAATTAGCATCGTCTTTCCTCTTTCTGCAATGTTTAGAAGTAAAATTAAAACACTAATAGATAATTTGAAGCCAAATCCTATGACTGTCGAACGGAAGACGAGAATAGAGAAACAGTTAAGCAAAAGACATAAAGTACAACCTAGAAGATTTTTACCGGGGCGTACGGCCATGGTATTTGATGAAGTGGGTACCTGTGATTATTTTACGAAATGAAGGATCATTTATATGCGAAGTCAGGGTTAGTAATATGAAGTGGATAGGACACGTCAGCTATATACGACCATCTAGACGAAAAAATGGAAACGAAATCAATACGAAAACTTCCATGACCGAATTTGTTACTTGACTTGGCTAAATTAATCGGTAAATGAAGATTGTTGATAAAAGAATAGTACCACTCTTAAGATCACAGTGGATTCGAAGAAAATCAAATAAGATCAAAAAGAACCCTAATGATAGATCTTAGCAATCATGTTCAAAGAGAGTAGATACTGTGAGAGACGATTAAACGTTGAGACAAAACGTCTAAAGCTATTATTCTAAGGTTTTATTTGTATATATTGATTGGATGCCTACTCAACATTTTGTTTTTATTATTTTCGTATTACCTTAGTTTCAAGCTTTTTGTAAACCGTAAATTGTTTCTATAGTGTTTTTCATTTATTATATTAGAACTGGTTATTTATATACCCATTACTCCATTTTTTATCCTCAGTATCATTATTTTGTGTTGATGTCGTTATCGTAATTGGTCTGTTGGATAGTCTTATTTTGCATGCATATAGACGAGTGTCTAAAATATGATTCGTAGTTTTTTGAACTGGTCAAATTAGCGATTTCTCTATTCCATTCAATGCTAGATGGTATCGGACCAACCTTCTGGCGTAGAATATCGGTCTTTGTTGTCCTCGGTTGCTGTATTATTCTGAATACGTCGTTAGTCGTATTGACTAGAGAAGAATATAACAGTTAGGACATATATTACATGTGCTCAATTACCACCAACTTCCATGCGCATCGCTGACTGATATTAGCGTAAGATGGAAGAGAGTTAGGAACTACCACATTAATACGACATCAATTCTTGAAGTTTCAAAAATTTTATTTATGAAGTCACTGACTGCTAACCTGAGCAGTGTTGGTAAATGCAAATTGCTTGGTTAGCGTCCACGCAATTGTCTTAACCAGTGATTGGGAATCAGGTGACGGCTCAGAATCGATGACAGTGGCACCGGCGCATTCATTCTTTAACTTCCCTTATATCGTTAGCTTAAAATCATATCATACCTTTCTTTTCACGAACTAATTCTTTCTTCCTGTATCATTTCTTACTACCACTGAATTAACTACTGTTTCTACTAATTTAACGTTAAGCTCGTTGTAATGCTGATGTGATAACATGGACCAATCCACATATGAGCCTGGTTGTATGTTGTACATACTTCTAAACACTGTTCTGTTCTGTATTCAAATGAATAGTAATGGTGTTCTATTATCTTAATTTCAACTTTGAGTGGACTAAGTGGATGAAATGAGGAATCCCGCCAGTTCTTAGTCTCAAAGTTCTTATTATTTCGTATAGGCGAGTCTAACTTGAAGTTCACAGGACTGAAATTTTCTAAATACTATAATACCAAAGATCAGTGCATTGATATTGTTAACCGATCAAACATCATCAGTTTGTGTGTATTGCAATTATATTTTTACTTCTTCCTCGTTAGGACCAAGTCGAGGGAGAAGAGAATGATGACATTTATAGTTCTGATCCTCAAAGGAATCCCGATTTAAAAATAGTTTCACAACGTCCTTTTAACGCAGAAACACCCCTATCGTCACTATGCAGTAATCCAATCACTCCCACGGAATTATTTTTCGTAAGAAACCATCTTCCAGTTCCTGAGGTTGATGTTGAGTAAGTTATTAAATTATCAAACTAGATATATATATCTAAATGCTGTGTGATTCAACGAAGTAGTTTCTACAAGCAACTAATCAACGTTAAGGTTAATCAAGAGTGAGAACATTGCTTTTGATTTCTCTAAATCCATTTTAAATACTTTTAGCTACTTATTGGAGGTGTTGGTACCAATTTATACTGCTGGATTCTCAACCCCGTTAGGTCCAGCTACTATATATATCTTGTCAGTAATTTCCCCTTCGTTAATAACAAGACTCACGCACACATAACAACCGCAAATTACGTGTGTGATCAAGAAGTCCGGAACGAAGATGCGATAGATATATATTTGAACCCGAAGAATCCAACATCATAAATTACACAACACGCTAAAAGGAAGTTGAACAGTGCAGTCTAACTTTTTGGTACAAATATAAGTAAAGAACTATGCATTACAAAGATCATAATGTTAGGGGGGTAACAGTGGCCTCTACAAAGGTCCCTTAAAATAAATTTACTAGAGACTTGAAGATAGATGTTGGGTGGATTCGCTCAGCATGGTTCATTCTTTATCACACTCTCGAACTGTTATTTCCTTTTAGAGTTGAGGCAGGTTGTCGTGAACTTAAATACGAAGAAAATTTATGTTCCTGATATTTAAAAGTTGAGGTAAAGTTCACTCGATATTACGTGTAGGATTTCTGCTTTTACATTTGTTTAGTCTGTAGCTATTAACGTAGTTTCTGCAGCTTTACTAGCAACTGAAATATTTACATTTTTGCGTCTTTAATTATACTAGTTGCAAATGCGACCCAATCTTTCATTACCTACTGGAAAAGCTTACATAGAATATTTTAAGATTATTGTATGGTAAACACAGTAGATAAAAATAGTGCTTATATATATATATATATATATATATATATATATATATATATATGGAGCAAATCACTTTATAAAGACTTTAAGAAAGCTATGGAAAGATTGAGCCTTTCAAATTGATAATTTGTTGCATAGGTTAATTAATAACCACTTTTGGATGATTTTTATCTGTTGATGTAATTAGTGAAGCAAATTACATACATTCACGACTTTAACACTACTGCATCAAAACTTGATATCATACATTTATTAATATTACAAGCGGATTCTACCTTAAGATGACTATTTTTTTAAAGGTGGATGTCAGATCTTCACCTAAGTCTAAAATTAGTCAACACTTGCTTTCTTACCTTTATGGTTGTTTATAATTCATTCTTTCTAAAATGAGAGTTCTGCTTTTATTTTCAAAACATAACATCGGTCGATGACTGTCCAAGCCAGATTGGTAGATACAGGCTACCTAGAGGCATGGCTCAGAATCGGTCACAGTGGCGAATGTTGTTCACTTTCAATCTTCATCTAGATCTTAAGTTCTATTATTCTAAAACGTACTTTATCCTTCCCCTTTGTATCCTATTGTTGTGTTATTCTTGTAAATTTTATCTTCTGCTAATGTGATGTGGCAACTTAAAGCTGTGCGCATATATGCCAGGTTCTTCGTTGTCAATGACTGACCTGCTGCTATTTGTTTAATTCACCTAACCAAACTTAAAGAGAACAAACGGAGAGATTTCCCCGCATTTGAAATTATATAACTAGAATTACCCTGAATTTATAAGTAAGATATTGATTTGAAAAGTTCAGGTTTGATTATTCGATTTTCTTTATTTATATCACATTTTAATTGTGTGATTATCCTGTTGCACAACCCTGGCATACAAGCATTACTTAGTACAGTCTGTCGACTTACTGTTAGTAGAAAATATTCTGAGTTTGACTAGATGAGTTTTGATTGACAGTGTCCCCTTGTTTACTTCTATGCTATTTGTCACACTTATGATCTGTTTTCTCAGATAGCATCTGGGGAAAACCGGAATAAACAACTTTTGTCTCTAAACGCTATTGATTAGTCGAAGTAGTCATCTCATCATTCCTCGCCACTATCAACACTAAGATAGAAAATCAAGTGTAACATATATTTATACACAATATATCGCCTCAACTATCTTGGCAGCAGGGTAGTAAGAAAAAGTCGATAAAAATAGAAAAGATAGTGAAATGAGGTGTTAAGAAAAGTGTTAGTGGATAAATTAATTGATTTTTTAGATTAATTTCCTCATTTTTAATTTTCTAAGTATATATAGTTCAGTATGTATTTGTTTTAGCTCTGTATCCATAGAAATATTTTTCTTCTTCAGGACATACAGACTGAAAATAGTCTCTTCCGTTGTAAAAGTTAACGGTCAGCCACTGAACATATCTTTAAAATTAGAAGATATTCTAAAGAATTATCCCCATAAAAGTTTAGTGTCTACAATTGTTTGCGCTGGCAACCGACGATCAGATATGATCAAATATGATATTAAAAGGGCTGACCTAGAACAACACAGACCTTATGTTAAAGGCCTATCTTGGTCTGAAGGGGCGATTTCTACTGCTGAGTGGACTGGTGTACTGTTAGTGGACTTATTGGCTTATCATCTGTTACCTGCGAGCCAGAGAACAAACTATCAAGCACTCTATGAATTGCTTAAGAACGCAGGTGTGCGTCACATTCGATTTGATGGTAAGGTGTGAATGCATACTTAACTATTCAACATTCTTAAGGTGAATTGTGGTCAGCAAATTTCAGAGTTTACTCAGCTTTTCGCTAGTAATGTCTGCAGTTCACGTCTGTGTTAGTTTATCAAGGGCATCTGAGTGGAAAGATAACATGTTATTTTTTCTTTAAATTATAGTAGTACATAAAATGTTATTAACCTTATTAAAAAGTAAGATCTTCATGCATTTCAGCTTGTATTTGTTCACCTGATTCTTAAACTTATCCTGACTCACGTTTTAGCAAACCTCTTTTCAAGCTTTGATCGCTGACACTTTTTGTGAAATCAGCGTATTACTGTGGTAGATGCTACTCATAAGGCCGTCTATAAGTAATAGATAACGGAAGATTGCGTGAAAGTCGCAACAGTAAACAGCTTATGAGCTGAATTGCAAGGTGACAGGGAGCAAGGCGTGATCACAATACAGTAAGAGACATGACGACAATCAACGGAAGCATGGCTGCAACCAACTTGTATAGAGGAACGCAAAGAGTGTACAAATAAATGATTGAAAACAATGTGTAAATTATTTATAACGTTGTGTTTTTACTAAATAAAGCATTCACTCCGGCTAAGCAGTTGTTTTCACACTACCACTACTGATCATGTAAGAGAGTCGTCATGTGATCACGTCTGCTACCTTGTGATTCACCTCGTAGATTGTTTACTGTTACCGCATTCACACATTGTTCCGTTATCTACTACTTATAGATGGCCTCATGAGTAGCATCCACCACATTACAGTTGACCGTCAGTCTACAGTACCTATTACTCCTGTGGACTGTGGCTCACTGGGTAGATTCTTTCTTGAAAGTAAAGTTGTTTAGTGTCTTAATAACGGGTATGATGAAGTTATCATTTGTTCCGATTAGTTAATGAGTCATATTTTTCTCAGCCAACTAAATGAGTAGTTGAGTCCGGATAACAGCTGAGCGAGACAGGAATTTAGACTATATTTATGTAGTTCATAAAGTTATCGATTATCAGTTGAGTTATGTTGGGAGGTGCAGGCATCCCGATTAAGTTGTTGGAATACTTATGTTTGCAGACTTCGTACGATATGGTGCAAATGTGGTTACAATAATATAATTGCACTGATTAACTTTAATAAGCTATTATTAAAACCAATAAGCAAGCATATTGATTAAAAGTAGTAATTATTTACTCATTCAGAGTGAAATCATTTAGAAAAGACAATAAGGTACTTTTCTAAATCATATCACGTTCTGTACTGAAGATGATCTATGCTGAATCCTCTTAGTACTTAACAAATCACCATAACGACAAGTTGTAAAACAAGACTGTTTGTCAGCCTCAAGATAATGTGTTCTAGATATAAGTTGGCTGATAAATTATCGATGATTTTCTATTATTCATGTTAGCACATCTCAACGTTGTGAATACTGAAGAAGGTACAGTAAATGCATTGTTATTGGTTGGATGGTCTTTCTATTATTGATGACTGATTAAATGTTTTAGCTTTATCTATTACTGCATACGTTACAAAAAGAGCGTAATCTGATTAAAAACAATATTATAAAGAAGGTTAATCTTCTTGGTTTATACTAATTTCGCTACGTTGGGCTCATAAAGTAACTAATTATTAAAACGTTTGTGAAGTTTTTGGTAAAAAAGTATGACATGAATTCCAGCCAATGATTAGGTTTTCTCAGTTTTTACTTATATTTAAAGTAAGCTGCTTTCAACAAATTCGTTTATCACGTTTTTTAATAACTGAATCAACAAACGTAATTCACAATGGACTATTTACTTGATAATTAGTGGATTATTCATTGATTGTCCTAATTAATATTTCATGCATTTATTCTTAATTGACAAGAACAAGTACAAAAATATGAAGTTGTTCTATTAATTGTTAAAATCAATAAACTGGTTATGAACTAGTTAATTAAACAAACAGTTGTTTTGTCTGCATTCGGTTTAGTCAGTATTCCTTTTTTTCATACGTCTGACACTTTTAATCACATTCATTTTTGGCAGTTCAAAGAGTTAAATGTATCTATGTATGATCAGCATAGAACCTGGCATATGTATGTAGCGGTTCAAGCTGCCATACGTCAAAAGCACAGCAAGATTAACACCACAGTAGTAGAAGTAGAAGTTACTTCAATGATAATAATAACAAAAACAATCAAAAGTGAACGTACAAAATATGGTTCAAAGAGATAAAATAAATCGTGGAAAGAAATTTTTGGAAATAATTTTAAGTTCACGATTTGAGGGACGACAAAGTGGATATATCTGCACCACTATGACCGATTCTGAGCCATGTCACCCAAAGTTTCCAACCACTGGTTACGGAATTGGCGATGACCCCAACCAGATAGTCTGCAGCTACCGACATGACTCAAACCAGCAGTTAGTGATTTCATGGATTAATGACATGTTTTGGTTTGGCCACCCCTAACTCTCTTCTATCGTACTTCTACATCAGTTATCTTCGCGCGTTGAGGTAAACGGGGATTAGGCATACGTATCACATCTCAATCACCCTAATCAATGAAAATTCACAGCCTCATCGACTAATTTGCTACCTCTTCCTATTATCAGTCTCCTAACTTCGTTATTACTTACTCGGTGATCCCAGCTGATGCGAGCCATGTTTTGAAGACATCGATGGCTAAATGCGAATAGCCTTCGAGTGTCGTCTACCCTTAATGGCCACATCTTAGTAAGACGGAGCGAACTGTTGCGCAGTACACTTCCCTTCGTTGAGAGACGAATATCTCGTCTACTCCATAGGCGACGTAAGTTGGTGTAAGCCAAACGAACTTTTTGAATTCGTACTGAGATTTCATCAGAGACTAACCCTATTAGGGCTAATCAGACTTCCAAGATAAGTGAAGTGTTTGACGTGCTTAACTACTTCACTCCCTATCTTTATCTCAGGTGTTGACGAAGACCAGTCTTGAAGCAGTAGTTTGCATTTAGAGGGAGAAAACGCATTCCGAACATGGTTGCATTGAAGCTTGTTGCTGTTAAAAGTTTCTGCATTTTATCAGCGTCTTCACCAAACGGAACTATGTCATGTTCATATTCTAAGTTAATAAGTGAATTTTCTGGTTGGAGATCAATTCCTTAAACGTTAGACGATGAGAATGTTATTTCCAGCAGTAAATCGATTATCAGATTAAACAAAAATGGAGATAGTGGGTAGCCTTGACAGAACACCACTTGAGGTTACAAATTCGGATGACAGTTCGCCATACGCTCTAGCACGACTATTAGTGTTTGAGAAAAGAACCTTCGGAAGAATTATGTTTTCCTGGGGTACGCTTTTCATTGAAAGAGATTGCCATAGAACTTCTCGGTCTACAGAGCCAAATGCCGCTTTCAAGTCAAGGAAAACCATCATTATCGGGTGCTGAAGAGTATTTCTCTTTTGTAAAACCTAGCGAGTGGTAAATGTTTGGTCTATACAACCGCAGCCAGGTCTGAAACCAGCCTGAATTTCTCACATTTGCAACTCACAAGTTGTAGTTAAACGTCTAATAAATATAGAAGCTGGTATTTTAGACACTATATTAGTCAAACTAATTCCTCTGTGGTCATCGCAGGATGACTTTGACCCTTTCTTATATACTGGGACGATTAACGATCGACATCAGTCAAGTGGAATTAAGTCCAGTTCCCAAACTTTAGCCAAAGTATCAATTAGTCTAATTGCTAAAGTGGGACCACCATCCTTAAGGACCTCTAGAGTTAACCCATCCGGACTCACTGCTCTACCTTGCTTTAGATTAGCTATATCCATTTTGACTTCTGTAGTAGTTGGGAGACCCTAAGTCAAGTTTTCATTAAGGCTGCCTGGAAACAGTGGATAGTTCTGAATGCAGCTAAAAACCGACTGAACTGCTGCTTGAAATATTCAGCCCATCGTCCTAAAAGTCTGGACTGAGAACTGATAAGCGTTCCATCCCTTTCGGAGATTGTCTCACTAACGCTTAATTTTTTAACCTCGGTTTTTTTTATTAACTTGAAAAGTTGTCTAGTATTACCTAACGCCACTGTCTTTTCCGATTCCTTTGTTTCGGTTACCCACCACTACTCACGATCGCTTAGCAGACTTTTCGCCAGTTTATATCTGATTTTTCTTCGCCCCTCATTGTGTTTATAGCCGGACGGGATAAGTTTTCGGAAGTCCATCAACTCAACAGACGTCAATGAAACCCACTGATCTTTCTCGACATCTTAATTTAAATCCCTGATAGATGTCACTGCAGATTGTACAGCTGATTGGATATCTTGCCAATAATCTTGGCTGTTTTGTTGTTGAACTGAATTCTAATGGGTTTTCCTGTAGTGGTTTTTCTCCGTCCAGCAAAATGCAAGCAACATGTGCTCACACTAGAGTATGGTCAGAATCTAAACATGAACTCAAGAAAGATTGGCGATCTTTTATTGAACCCGTCCAGTGGTGACTGATGACAATATGGTATATTTGAGTCTATCGTTGGATAGGTCCAGGAGGCCGCCATGTTAGACGAAGATACTCCTTGTGCTTAAAGCTCGTGGTTCTCAGAATTAGATAATCGTCTGAGCATAAATGCAGCAGACGGTCGCTGTTATTCCATTCTTTGAGCTGAAACACCGAAACATTCACCTAGATATCTTTCAGTTTGATTTAAGCTTCCTACTATGGTGTTAAAATCACCAGTTATGGGTACTAAATTCAAGTGTTTAGCCCTATGAAGAAGTTTTTTGTAAAATTCATCTTTCACTTCATCCAGGGCTGCAGTCAGGGGGAGCGTAGGAAAAAACGACGGAAAGATAACAGCGTGTGTCCCTATCCTTCCCAATCCTTACTGAACCATTTAATCGAACGGGATACAGGCGGCCGTTGACAGGAGTCCATTCAAGAAGTGCCAGGTCTACCCTTATGCTTAACACAATACCTACGCCGGCTAGCCCACGAGAAGTTGCTGTCGTATCACCGAATAATCGAAGAGTGTATCGCGTGGGGTCGGCATATTGGTTTGATTAGGTCAAGTGGATGACTACCCTAGGATCCTGTATGTGTGCGTAGGAGATACAACATGCATCGACGGCATGAGGTTCTAATGTTTTAACCTGGGAGGCTCGCTGCCCAATTTAGCGCATGGTTCGTATACTGAAAGATCCAATGTGCAGTTTGGAACGTAGTCTCAACAGACCCATGGCATTATTTCGTGGGCTATAATCGTTAGCACTGATGGTGCATGGGGAGGAAGTTAGGCTTGATGGTGGAAGTAGAAGGAGCACTAGGAATTGAAGTAGGAATTCGATAAAGAAGACGGTGATCTTGCGTAATGTTAGAGGTTAAATGTATTATCATAAAGTCCCTTGATTTTCATAATTATTGTTTTGTTAATATATCAACTCGAATGTCATCTAACACATTTATTGCAGAGACGTATATTTTGACGCCTCTTATGGTGCAGTAATTGTTTGAGGGGCTTGAAGACTAATTTTGTTTAGACTAGATTCATTTAGTTAAAACGATCTAGTTTGGTGTTCAGGATTCGAATTTTCGCGAAAAATGAAATTCGAATTACAACTTCGTTGTTCGACGTGTTAAATTAATCCATCTCGTGGAATAATTAGCTTAAACAGCATTTAAATTAAAACAAAAAATGACACTAATAATTTGAAAATAGACAGTTACTTAAGTGAATATATATTATTATTGTGGTTTCATTTGTTTTAGTTGTATTCCTTTATAAAAAGAAAAGGATATCGAGTAAATTCGTATCTGTTTCAAAATTTGAGTCTTGTTTAACTATTTTAAACTAGAAGTTGTACGATTTATAGTACCTTATTAAGGTTGTTGATATGTTTCGATAGGTGATAGGTTGATAATCCATTCTATATTGCACGTCGTTAACCGGTTGGTAAAATTCATCATCATCTTATTTAGCTAGGGTTAGGGCAACAAAAAACGTACATCAAAAACCTAAGGTTTTGTGATCATTGAACGCAAAACCTTCACCAGTAATCGTATGCTGTACTCCTTTAAGAATGATCATAGTAAGAAGTCATTTTTATGCTTCTTGAAATTATTCAAATGGATTTCACAGCGTCAGAGGATAACTTTATGATTTATTTATATTTTGTTACGATCAGAAACCATATTCATAGTAATCTGGCGGATCAGTCACTTCTATGACTTGGATACCTTCAGTTCGGAACTAGGGTTTTCACTTTTATGATTCCATTTTTAGAGATCATCAGTGTTCTAATTTGCTGAAAAAAAGTTTTCTAATGAATGGAGCTGATATTAGATTAACCTGTTTGAGTGCATCTTAGTTGAATCCACTTACTTGATACTATATTGAACCATTTTGGTAATAGTGGTTGTTATACTTCAGCTTAGCACAAATATAGTAAATATTGTAAACTTTAGTATTGATTGTCTTACTTTTAATAAAAAACAACTTGAAGATCATAAAATTCTCAAAGCAAAGTCTGAAATCAGTTTAAACAGCTCAGTAACAAAAGAAAACATGTTATTTATTGCCTACAAGTTGATTTTTGGCAGTTGTCATAAACGCTACATAGAAAGATGTGGCTGTATCTTCAACGATTTCTACATGAACACAATTTAACCGTGCCACAACAATTTTCGCTTATCTCAATGAATTTAAATAATTATGAACTTGAATTCAGCTTAGAAAATGTCAGTATTTTGGATTGGGAAACGTAATAAATTTGTTGTAACCTGATACCCAGATTACTCATCAATTGATAGAGATATTGAAATTGATTCGATTTACTAACCAATTAGGAAACAACATCTGCAAGTTCAGCGATCAAACTATGGAAACGGCAATCAGGTAATAACTCAAGCGGCCGTAGCACAAGTATGGGAAGCAACCATTCAAGTAAAACGTTGACAGAACTGGTTGTTAATCACTTGTAGATAAATACTAATAGCTTATTTCAAAATCTCCAACACTTCTAAGTGTGTGGCGATTATGTTCAGATTGATAATGAAGATTCCCTGGTTAGAACACTCAGCTCAAAAAAGGTAACGCCTTCGGAATCATTTATGCAAATTGCAAACCATTCCCACTATTTGTTAACTTCTCGTGACAAGATTTACATAGAAATATGTATGAATACTACTGTGCTCTTAAAAATAAGTAAATTTTCTAGTAAAATGATAACTTTGTCGAATTGTAGGTTGATTCCTGATGATTTTCGTCGGAAACAGTTTTTAGCGGATATACGAATAAATTGATACGGTTGGTTAAACGTACTGACTATTTGGGTATATTTTACTTATTCTAAGTTATCATCTAGTTAGATATGCAACAAATTGTAACATGGCAATGATTTGTGGAATAGATTGGATTATGAGGTGCAAATTTTCTAAACTGACATCGTAATAAGAAAAACTGAACTGTAGTTTTTGTATTAATAGATTTCGAGTAACTTTCATTGATATGCATATATTTACTTTCCACTTTATGTTAACTAATGAATGCATCTCTATGGTTGTTAGCTCTGATCTGTACTGTTCTGATGTGCTGCAACGCTTATAAATGAATCGATTATTTCAGTTTATTCATTTTGCAACTAAGATGTCACTCGTATCTGATCTATTTGCTTATAATGCAGGATTAGATATGGATCCTACTGGTGGAGTTTTTGGCTCATCATTACCAATTGATTTGGCTTTGGATCCACACAGGGAAGTGATTGTCGCTTTCGAAATGAACAATAAGCCAATAACTCGGGATCATGGCTTCCCACTGAGAATTATTATACCTGGTTCTATTGGAGCTCGTCAAGTTAAGTGGTTAGATCAAGTAAGTACATTTTATACGAACAGGAATCAGATTATACTCAGTTTTATTCCTGTCACTTACTTAGTAACTGTTGTTATCATGTTTACAACTAAGGTAGTACTCTATCACGTGTCCTCAAAAATGGATAGGGATAGTAAATAACAATTGCTTATTTGGTATGTATTGGATATCGATTTGGTTTAAGCAGAGCGTTTGCATTGATCTGTTGCATACTGCTCAGTTTGCTTAACGTAGTTCTAATCACCTACTAGGAAATTATCTCGGCCATCTTTTTCATTTTCATAATCCAATCGCTGACATTTGATTTAAGAGATGAATATATGTGTAAACTTACATTTTAATTGCTTTTTTATGCAAACATTTATTATTTGGCTATTGTATGAGGATTTTCACTCCTTTTAGTAATTATCATTTGATTTCGAAGATTGTTTATAGCATGGTTCTATACCAACTGGAAGATCTGTGAAAACAAAAAAATACTTGAATTCTGTTTTTTCCTACCTTAAGACTTATCATTCGAATAATATATAGAAACTATTATAGAATCTCAAACTGTGTTAAAACGCCTGTTAGGTACTTCCTCATCTGGTAGCAGTTTCGAAGGAAACTGTTTCTAAATTTGCATAGATACTGCTTTCATCTTTATTCATTAAATTACTCTGTTTTTTATTAAGAATCCTATAGTGTTAATCGCTACCCATTCAGTTTTTGTTGCCATTCGTGAAAACTTTCTATTAGAATAAAGGAGTAAGTAATAAAATATTTCTATTCCCTACCGCTCTTGTATTTTCGCTCCTCTTATCGTGGATTATTCCGGCTTAATTTTTTCTATTCACTGAGGTTAGTCAATGCCTGTTATCCCATATAGAGCATAGGCCGCCGACCAGCATTCTCAAACCAACTCTCTCCTGGGATTTCCTTTCCATCTCTCCCCAATTACTGTTCATTCTCATCATGTCTGTCTCCAATTCCCGACGTAATGCGTTCTTGTGTCTTGCTCTTTTCCTTTGGACTTCAGGATTCCAAGTTAGTGCTTGTCTTGTGACACAGTTTGATGATTTCCTCAATGTGTGTCCAATCCACCACCAGCGTCTTTTCTTAATTTCATCCTCTGCTGGATTTCGGTTGATTTATTCTCTCATAGAAGGTTGTTGTTGATGGTATCTGGTCAACGGATCCGTAGTATCTCACGCAGACATTTGTTGATAAATACTTGTATCTTTCGGATGATACTTTTCGTAGTTCTCAATGCAAGTTTCAGCTCCATACAACAGAACTGTCTTCACATTTGTATTGAAAATTTTGACTTTGATGTTGACTGACAGTTGGTATGAGTTTCAGATGTTTTTCAGTTGTGAAAATGCTGCCCTTACCTTTCCAATCCGCGCCTTCATATCTGTATTAGGCCAGACCCTCCTTGTTGATCAATGATGCTGCCCAAGTATGTAAAGGTTTCCACATCTTTCAGATTTTCTTCGTCAAGTGTAATTGGGTTAGTGTTCGTTGTTTTGTATCAAAGCATCTTGCTTTTCCCTTTGTGTATGTTGAGGCCTACTGTTGGTTGCCGAGGCTGCTGCTACACTGTCCGTCTTCATCTGCATTTGCTGCTGTGTGTGTGGGATAGAAGAGCTAGGTCATCTGAAAAGTCCAAGTCATCTAGTTGCATCGATGTAGTCCACTGTATTCCCAGATTGCCTTGAGATGTTGCAGTTTTCATAATCCAGTCAACCACCAGTAGAAAGAGAGGTGGAAGGGATGTGAGTAAGCAGCCTTGTTAGACACCGGTCTTCACTTCGAAGGAATCTGTGAGCTGACCTCCATGCACGATTTTAGTGTAGTCCGTCGAAAGAATTCCGTATGATCTTTTCGGGTACACCATAGTGTCAAAGAAGGTTCCATAATGTTTTCCTATTCACGCTGTCAAATGCTTTCTCGTAGTTGAGGAAATTGACGCAAAGCGGTGAGTTTCATTCATTCGATTGTTCAACAATGAACCGTAGTGCCGCGATTTGGTCGGTACACGATTGATGCCCACAGAATCCGGTCTATCGATCGTGAAGTTGGACGTCGACTGGATCTTTCAATCAGTTCAATAACACTGTTGATGACTTTCCCTGGTAGTGAAAGCAGAGTGATACCTCTGTAATTCTCACAATTGCTAAGATCGCCTTTCTTTGGTATCTTGATGAGATACCTTTTCTTTCAGTCTGCTAGGCACTTGCTCTTCCTCCCAAATTTTCCTGAAGAGAATGTGGAATATCTTTGTAGTTGCTTCTATATCTGACTTCAGTGCCTCCACTGGTATGATGTCTGGCCCTGCTAACTTGCTACTCTTGATTTGTCTGGTGGCCATTTTGATTTCTTCGACTGTTGGTTGGTTGGTGTTTATGTGGAGATCCGGGGTTGTTGCTTCGATGATTGGTGGATTCAGTGGGGATGGTCTATCCAAGAGTTCTTCGAAGTGTTCTACTAACCTGTATCGTTATTCATGCACTTCAGTGATTGGATTGCCATCCTTGTTCTTGATTGGCCGTTCTGGCTTACTGAGTTTCTCAGCTAACTTTTTCGTTGTATCGTAAAGATGCCTCATATTTCCTCCTCTTGCAGCTTTTTCCGCCGTCATTGCCAGGTCTTCCACATATTTCCGTTTATCCAACCTGATGCTCCTCTTCACTTGCTTGTTGACTTCAGTGTATTCGACCTGTGCCTTGGTTTTCTCTGTTCTTGTTCGCCTGTTATTAATTGCTATCTTCTTGCTCCTCCTTTCTTTGATCTTGTCCAGAGTACCAACAGAAATCCATTCTTTACGGTGATGCTTCTTGTGACCCAAAACTTCCTGACATGTTGAAGTTATTGTTTCTCTAATCTCTTTGCAGCTGTCTTCCATGGTAGTTTCATCTTCTTCTAGTAGATCGTGAAATGCCTGGAACTTATTTTTGAGAGTTATTTTGAATTCGTTGAGTTTTTTAGTTTGTTATGATACTGCTTCTCCAGTTATCTAGTGCTTCTTCAGTTTCATTTTAGCCACCACCAGATGGTGATTTGAAGCTATGTCAGCTCCTCTCTTTGTTCTTACGTCTTCCATGGTTCTTCTGAACTTTATATTGATGCAGGTGTGGTTGACTTGGTTCTCGGTATTGTGGTCTGGTTAAATCTATGTGGCTTTGTGTAAGCTTTCCATCATTAACGTTTAAGTTTTTTTATCCGAATTGTCAGATTGGTTGCCAAGTATTTTTGATGGTTGATTGCAGTCTTACATAGAACTGGTCTTTTTCGTTTTAGTGGCTGTCGTCGGTGGGCGCATATCACTGGATGACATTTATTGTAATCCCCTCCTTCTTTGTCTTGAAGAATACTTCGATGATCCCAGGTCAATGAGAATCCTACCTACATGAGTCTTCCATGCTTCTTGGGACAACATTAGTGCTACTCCTTGTGTGTGTGTGAGGCATTTTCTTCTCTCTGTCCGGAGTGTAAAAGTACTTCTCCTGAGGATAATATTTGCTATTCAGCTTGTAACTAATGTGTTTCGCTTATTCCAAGTATTTTCAGGTTGTCTTTTCATTTCTACAGCTATTTGCATGCTTCTCCCTATCTCCCACATCGTGCGAACATTCCATGTAAGTATATTAATTGTTGCTCTGATTGCCAGAAAGGGCATCGACCGCGTGACTTCTGGCGAAACTCAGCTTTCACCATGAAGCTTCATAACTTATCGAAATGAAGACCTCCCAACTCCCAGAGCAGAGTTAAAATGGTTAAAAATGTTTTTTCTGGTTAACATTATTTTATGAAGGTTGTTGTTTTACAGGATGGACTTGCTAACCCCATGCCCAATCCTCCTTCTTTGTTTGGGCTTGGGACCTGCAGCAACCCTAGGGAGAGTTTTAGGCGGAGTTAATAAGTACGATTGATTCATGGCTGAGTTTATTCACTGAAATACTGAAGATATATTATAAATAATCTGTTCAGTATGTGATCTTGGAATTATCTAGTCTCATCTTAAAATTAGTACTTACTTCATATCTTAGTTTAGATTGACTAAGTTTTATTGTACAATTATGATTCTATTTGTCTAATCATACTGTCATCAACACTTATTTTTAATAATCCATGCATTATTCCATAATTAGTACGTATCATTAGTGTCATGTTTTTTTTTATCTATGCTCTTAATACTATTATGTATCAACTAAATATATTCTTGGTCTAATAATCTTAAAGTGGTTAAGCATTCTTACTATAAATTAAAACACGATACATTAATATATGTTTCTTCTTAATGGTTTGTATACAATTATTTGTAATAAGCATACTGTAAAACTTTGATGTTTAATAAAAAAAAGTAATTGTTTATGTATTTTGTATATAGTTTTATATTAATTGTTTAAAATTTTGTAATCAACATAAACTAAACAGGAGAGTTGATTCAATTACTAGTTAGGAAACATGTTTGAAATGAATCTTACCTAGTAAGTAAGCAGTGAAGAAGATTTATTTAGTTAAACTGAACTCAGTTGATTATCATTTCGTTAGTATTGCATTTAACCAACTTTGTTTTACTGATATTGTTTCATGAAAATTTTCTTTTCTCAATAGATTTTACCTGCTTATTGCAAACATTTAAACTTTAGTTTACTCTGGTTAAAAAAATCACTATAATTGATGACCAGTATTTTTAATTTGTAATTATAGTAATTGTGTTAGTACTGTGGAATTCCGAAGTTGAAGATCGAAATTAATTGTTATCTCAATTTGTTGTTTGTACTCGCCACAGATTGCTCTTGGTTGTACATCATCGAATACCAGGGAGCACTAGGAAGCTGTTTCGTCGTGGTACTGGACTCATTAACATTACACATATACTAATGTGAAACAATTGTCAAATGTTTCTTAGTGTTCTTCAGAAATCCAATTCATCTAATGTGGACTGTCAATTTGTTTATTATTTACGATTTGTAGGTTTTGAAAAGCGTTATCACTGCAAATACATGAATTCTATTCGACAGTGTCGGCGACTGTATATTTAAATGATTTTATTTCACAGAGATTAAGACTATTTATATGTATTTGTTAGTTTGGCAAACTGAATGAAACTATGATAATATGTTTAGTGGGAAATATTCAATTATTAGCAATTGTTTGCGCATTTTAAATGGGCTGCCCAGTGCTAAACTTTAGAATGCGCGGATAATTTTGAACATTTTACTTTCGAATTCGACAAGAGGGGGATCTTAATTTACACTTATTTTACGGAATTCTGAATATCAAGTACTAATGTACTCTTCATTCATATTACATATTTTTGTTTTTGGAACATTAAAATCGATGCATAACTTAAGTTACCACAGTCGTTTAATGATAAAGCAAGCTGCTTGATGGATATTTATTGAAACTGCCAGTTGATCAAATTCCTATTATATTAAACAATTTCACAGACCTTGTTTATTCCATAGATCACTTTGTCAACAGACGAAAGCGAAAGCTTTTGGCAGCAATTGGATTACAAATATGTTTTGCCTACGGCCGATGGTAAAGTTCCAGATTTGAAGAGTCTGCCAGCTATTTTGGATTATCCTGTCCAGTCGGTCATTTGCACACCATCCGATGGCCAAACCCTCAAAAATACTGGGAGTGTAACTTTATCAGGGTAGGTGTTAAAGGTTTAGTATGAAAATTAGCTGATTGCATTTTCTATCCAGTTTATTCTGTCTATCTCATTATTGTGATTACTATATAGCTTTGTAGAGTTTTCAATGGAGTTAGTTAGCTATAGAATTGTCAATTATCAAATCCGAAACGGTGAGATATGTATTTCTTAAGGCTTTAACCGTAACAAAATGTTTTCTTTTTATTATACCTTCATCTTGTTATGCTGCTCTTCACCATTGCGAATCCTCGATATCACCATAGGATCGAACCCAGGGCCTTCAAGTTGCATTAACATTTTTCATATATGCATATAAATATTATTGTATATATTAGAGAAAAGCCTAATAAACATCTGATTGGAAGCATTAACATTAACAAACTAAACTGTCCATCCAAAAACAACACATTCAGAAAATGGGGTTTTAATCTAACTTGAATCAAGAGTTTTTGTGATTATAAATTGTAACAACTAAAATTTTTAGTAACTTATCGCTCTCTGTGTTCGTCAGATGACGTGCAGTCAAAATGTTACCGCTTATTTGATTTCTATGATGAAATAATTTGTTTAGTGTATACTGTCGGTACCCACTTTTCTCACTTCCCAGTATATTTGACTTTATACAGATATTTCATATAAATAAAGAAATCTTTCATATCATTTTGATTTAATGACATGTACATTCGTAGACTAATAAACAAAATTAAAGGCAATCCATGACCGATAGTTGTCTGTTTAATTATTATATTAAACACCCTGTCAAATGAAATTGTAGGTATGCGTAAACTTGTTCTCTTGTGCCGTTTTCTGATTCTAAGGTTCTTCATATTTGTACTGTATACCAATGAAAAACGATCGATTGTATTGTGAATAACTTTATTTCAAAACATTATTCTCTAGTTCCATGTAGTTATTTTGTTTCTACATTTTTTTATGTCTCTACAAATTAGCTATGCATTCAGCGGAGGTGGGCGTGGAATCATTTCTGTTCGTGTTTCTTCTGATGGGGGGAAGTCTTGGTATGAAGCGAAATTATCGCCAGCCAGTCCTGCAATACAAAGTAATGTAGCAGAGATAAACAGTGATTCTCCTTCGAAAAGCCGAAGTGTCAAACAATGGGCATGGACACTATGGACGGTAGATATTCCTATTCCAAGCAAGTATTGTATATAGTGTACTAGTAGTTTCAGAGCTTTTGTGTTCCGAAAAGTTATCACCTAGTGACTTGAAGATTTTAAGATGGAAAATTATTTTTATAACTGACAACGATCGTTTTAGTATAATTGTATTTATAAATTTAGATTAAATCATTCTCTACTCGAATCTTTAGCATTTAGTATAAAACGCCTTCAACCACTCAAAATTAGGCAACCGACATTCGTCATAAGCCTCAGGGTTTCAGTTGTGACTTATAGTTTAGTACAATAGCCTGTACATATTTTTTGAGCTCCATTAGGCTTCCATTAATTTTACATGTCTAAGAAACTTTTTTGGCATTCTTACGTCAAGTAAGTGTATCATGAACTCATATTGCTAAGGATTCGCGAGTTTATGGTGACACCTAGATACCTGCTAACGAACGTAAGACCAGCGACACAGTAACAGGAAGCTAAGCTATTCCGCAGCGCCCCAGCCCAGCTAACTAGATTAAGAAGTCCAAAGACAGCAAGAAGCGTTTAATTCCACAGGCAGCCTGTCAGACGACATCCACACACACAATTCATGCGTATATATACAAAAAACAGAGAGCGTCCGTGGAATGTCATAAATAGCTTACTAAAATAAACAATGAACCAATAAGATTTAGTGTCTTACCAAGTTGGAAACATAAACTGAAGGTGAGAAAGGGAGTTTTTGGAAAACAGGAAATTTAAATTTAAACAATAAAACCACAAGATTAACAGGTTTGCTAAGTGAGATTTTGGGATCCAACATCCCCAACACATGTTGTGTTACTATGGATGTTCTTAGAAAGTAATCTTGCGTTTAAACTTTAGTGAGTCAAAATAGGTTGAAACTAGTGTTGGCGAATCCGTGCATAATCTTTCAAGGAGATTTTCAGTTACCGCAATGATTAGTGATATTCTGACAGAATTTATTTAGTCCTGTGCCATACTCAATAATTGCATCAATTTAGGAATTCGTTCTCCATCTATAAAATTGGGTACTTAGATTGAATCAAACACTCGTCAGGTGTTTCTAAGTTATTGGTAAAGTGTTTTAAGCTCTACTTAATTCTAACTGTGGCCTGCTTTTCTGATAATGTTTTTTTCAAAATTTTAATTAGACTAACGTTATTTAAATTTTAATCACTAGATTTCTAGGTGGAGATGGTAATTAACTTCTGAGTTACCATTGTGTATACATTTCAGCTAAAAATAATTATTTGTAAACCATTGTCGAGTTTGCCGGGTAACCATTTTTACTTTAGGACCATTTACTCACTTGGTTTGGTATTTTACAGCTAGCCACAACTTTTGCCTTTAAACTACTCGGGTACACTAATCCAACCATCTAATCATGAATAGATGAGTAGGATGCAGCGCAAATATATTAATAAGTAATATAATGTAAAATATATATAAGATACAATCGTGTTTACTCTTCTCCATTCATCTGTCTTTGCTCTCAACCAATAACTAGTCCTCTTCCAGACATGTTAATTGTCATAGCTAGATTCGGTTATATGTAGATGTGTAGCTACTTCGGGTTAAAGCTAGTGACTGTCGTCGTATTTTAACTGAATGTAATCATTTCATGTTCCAGGTTCAAATAGTTGAGGAAAAATGTTCCTTATATGTGCTGTTTACACTGTAACTGCTTGTTGGTCTTTCTAATAATATTTTTAGAAGGTATTGATGAAATTGAGTTTGTATGCTCAGCTGTGGATAGTTCGTACAACACTCAACCAGAAATCTGCTCAGCTACTTTAAACGTCCGTGGCTTACTATCAAATTGTTGGCACAGAATAAATATTCGATTCGATAATTCTGATTGTAAAAAGTAGTTATTTTTCGTACATGAATATTTGCTAGTTCGATTTCTAAATAACGCTTTTGTGTGGAAATATACTTTTTTTGATTTCGGACATCTGTTTTTTTCAGTACATGTGGTTGTTTTTAGTTTTACTGGAGATCCTATCGGAGAGGATTTTAAGGTGGGTATTATACGCGAATATGCAGAATTCATTGTGATTTACGTATTGTAAATCAATGTTTTCAACCAAATAAACGAAGAATATACACAAAGCGGAAGTTGTTAAGCATGGATAAGCTTGTTATAATGCGAGAAAATTGGGTGGTTGGTTGGCCGAGTGCCAATTACTAGTGCCCTAGTCGGTAATTGTGCCTCTGCCCCATGCCCACTTAGTCCCAAGCCGAAATAGGAAGAATACGAGCCGATCGATCAACCAGACAGAATCCTATTATATTCCAAACATTCCTTTATATATACGTAAAATCAGACCGCACAGCAAACCAATTAGGGAATTAACATGAACACAGAACAAGGGAAATAGTGGTAGTGAATAGGAACAACTTGTACACAACTAATTAACTATAGTCCATAATAAGAGACAATGTGAAAACAATAATTATGTTAAACGGGAGGATAGGGTAAGAGGAACGTAACAATGATAGGAACGAGATGTTTACATTACACACAGTTCGAATAAATGAAATAGTGTTCTTAAAACACTTTTCTGAAAGTTAGACGTTTTTGTAATCCTAAACGTCATTTAAGCCACTTGATCATTAATTGGTGCAACTCGCTTTGGTCGGTTTCCATTATAACCAACTTTGTTTTTACACTTTTAGTTTCTAACCGAGTACTTTCAGAGTTTGTAGTTGTTATTTTGATTGAGCATAATTTTAGCTTGATTTAATCAAACAATATGCTAGTCATTTTGAATGAAATTATAGGGGTGGGCTTATGGTGGTCATGGAGAAATACCGAGATAACTTACAAATAAATATGAGTGCTATACTAATAGTTAGTACACGTGCATAAAATAAATTTAACATCTGTAAAAATATGGCTTATTTGGATTAGTAGCAACACTTGTGACAGATTATTGACCTTCCAGGTGATCACTATACGAAGTAAGTGTGTATATCCGCATCCTCAGTAGAATCGGTTTGATGGAATAAGTAACGATGATTAAGTGAGTTCAGGTTAAGTAATGCCAAGTACGTAGGTCGCTTGAAAGTCGAACTGGAAACAGCAAGACTCTAGGTGTGAGAGAAAATCACTATTTCCACAATACGGTATGGAATACATGTGTCTTGTAGCTACGTTGATGGGGTAGTATGTCATTACTTATTTCTAATTTAGGTGTAGATAACCATAATAACGGCCTAAATACTTAGTTAAAATATCTACATGGCATTTATATTAGTCCTTAGGGCTAGTAAGGTTATCATTTACAATTACTTTGTTCTAACTAGGTAAATCTGTCTGTAAATTCATGAAGCTAGTTGGAGTGGTTTACTGTTACTACACTTATTAGAGCCAACTGACGGAGCGTTTGATTTTAAGACTAACGTGGCGAGGAAATATGAACAAAATAAATACTAGTTCGCAGTCAAAATAATCTGATGTTCGAAGTGAATTATTCTTAATTTAATGTGTGTTGTCAAACAGTGTGATATCGAAGAGAATCCTTGCCAGTGAGTGACATCAAGACAGTTGATAATAAAATGGTCATAATGTGGACTTAATACTGATTAAGAAATGTCGGTTTCGGAGAATATTTCACTGAATTAAATGGACAGAACATTTAGGTTTTTTGGTAATTCACACACGAGAATGTGGTTTGTGAGAGGAATGGGAAGCTCAAGGATCGTACTGATGGTATGGAATATCTTTCAAAGTCAAAGAAAGGGAATAAAGACGTAGAATATGCTCAGTTTTAGAGTGGTGAGTCTTTTGAAGCCAATGCTGCTAAGACCGGTGTATATGATGTGTAACAACGCTGATACCCTGAAGGTTTTTTTATCAACTTATTGAACCCAAGAATTAATTTGTTTGATGCGCATTTATTTTTGGCAGAAATCAAATACGACATAATTACTCTCACGGTAGAGTGGCTCATAGCGGATGTTGGCAGTATTTGATATCTATGAGATCACAACTGCGTAGAACTACTATTAGTTCCAATAAAAAAGACGGAGGAGTTAGGATATCCGTTACATATCATTTGCGTTTAAATTTGAATACTTCAGTGACATATGACAGCATTACATGTAAGGTGATTAGTTGTTAGATTTTGATCCCCCGTGTATCATGCCAACTCTTGTCAGAATTGGAGATCACAGACTTTGTTAGATCAATAAATAAGGCTTCTTCTTCAGTCACCTGCATCAATTATGACAACCATTTCTCTCCATTTGGACGCAAGGAGTGTCCATTTCAAATTTTCGGACAGTGTCAATAGTAAGAAAGTTATAGTCACATGAAAATAGATACATACCAATTTACACTTTTTGAATAAACAATCATGGTGAAATGGATCTTAAGCGTTTCAAACTTTGAACTAGAGTAATAAGAAATATAAGTAGAATCGAGTTTTGGTCATCGTTTTAAATAACTATTTGTCCCATCAATTACATTAGAGCGCCACGAAGTGATTGTTTAGTAGAATATCCTCCATCTGTCTTCTGCATAGAAAGTAAATTAAGAAATACAAGTAGTGTCTGATAGCCGCTATATTTGGGATCCTCAGTCAATGATGGACACATCTATTCAAATTATTTTATGATTGACTTAAAGCTGTGGTAAACTTCAAATTGTCGCATAGGTTCATGGAATGTAGTCAGTAATCTATATTTCTTTGTTCATTGATTGAACAAAACCTGCATAGAAATGCTAATAATAGGACAGGAGACCGGTCATCATGTGAATCTAGCATTTGAAGCAAAGTAAATCGCTGAAGAATTCGGATGAATGTGTTGATGCCGAGATTGCTCCCCTAAACATGCCAACTTTAACTCTTCACGCTTTTTGTGTATGGCTGAACTTCTCTCTTTTTTTCAGGCTTTCTTAAACTTTAACATGCAAAAATTCACTTTTTTTCTAATATAGTATCTTTATAAATGCTTTGTTAGCAAATTATTCGATCGATCTGTTTTGTTTTACTTCCTGAATGTTAGGTTACTTAATAAGGTGATCTGTCGCTATTTTTTCGAATATGTAAATATTAATGCGGAAGTGATGTTCCAAATAAATATATATTATTTTAGTTGATGACAGTAAGATATATTGCCAAATCAGCTTTAAAATCTAAAGCAGATTCAGGTGAGTCGAATAAAGTTGGTTTTTTAGTTGGAACTAGTTAAAATGTTTTCGATCTCTCTCTTCAATTGTTTGATGGTTATACCAGCATTATCAAGTAATTTAGTAAATATGTGAAACGTTTATTCAGCAAGTCACATATCCACCTACATTTATTGAAATGCCTCCAGGTGATAAAGTATTTATACCTGGTGAGGCCATTCGTCTGCCGTGTGTTGCTAATGGATCTCCTTCACCGAAGTAAGTTGTTAAGTAAACGTTAACAGTTCAGATATTATTGGTACAAAAATGGACAACATTTTAATTGGGCGGCAAACACTGGTAGATACACAAAATGGCCAGATCATGGTACACTTGTTATTGCTAGACCGGGGACTG
Source organism: Schistosoma japonicum (assembly GCA_025215515.1). Lineage (NCBI taxonomy): Eukaryota > Metazoa > Platyhelminthes > Trematoda > Strigeidida > Schistosomatidae > Schistosoma > Schistosoma japonicum. The sequence continues at coordinate 62,932,301 of CM046061.1, read as the reverse complement.
ATGATGATGGAATGTATCAGTGCGTAGCAAAAAACCAGTTTGGAACTGCATTATCAATTATTGTTAATGTTAAAAGAGCAGGTGAGTGCCTTGTATGTCTGCAGCCAGTTGTCATAAGACATTGTTTATTGGGGGTCATTGTGCTCAACTCCGCTTTGAATGTAGCGATTAGCAAAGAGTCTTCGACCAACTTTATTGTTGGAATTACCAGATAATTCACGTGAACATAAAATGTTTCATGGTGCATTCAAGTTCTGTGTCTTAGGCCTTTGTTACAATCGTGATTACTTAAAATATAACGGTTAACTTGAAATGGTAAATTCAATTTAACACTTTTGTTTGATAATGCTGATGTAAAAATAATCATTTCATTCTTATTCGGTTTCCAGTAGTCAGGACTCTTAGTTGCTTGTAGAAAACCTTGCTGTGATTTTAATAGATAGGGCTGAATTTACTCTTGAAACCGTTTACTGATGAGGCTGATATCATCTCTTTGATCATGTGTTCAAGTCTACTTGATGAGAAAACGAAATCTCACTTTGAATTTATTCAATGGCAGTTTTCAAATCTCTTTGTAATGTCCTTTAAAATGGCTAATATTAAATAAAACAAGAGCAAATGACATGTCAACAGCCATCTTATTTTTTAGAATACGGAGTTTTAATATGACATCACTTCACATTCCACAATGAGGTGAAAAGATTCAGGTTTTTCAATCAATAACCCCATGGTTACTCTTAGGTTCATTAATTCTTCGGTTTTTAAAATTATTATATTATCGTTAGGGAAATAGTGGCTATTAGTTCAGTTGATTTTCCTAAATATCCTTTTACTAAACTAATTTCCACCTCCAAAGCATTTGACTAAGTCGTCTAAGTCAGCTTAAAGAATGGGTCAATCAGTATTTATTGTTCTATGAACCTTTTGATCATTGGTAAATGGAAGTGTCGATGATTTTAGCAGTCCTGATAGCTCGTTAACATAGGCAAGAAGTGGAAAGGAATCTTATATAGTACTATTGTATAAATGTCACTTAAAATAAAATTCTATTAAGACGGCATTTAATTAGTTTATACTCACAGCTTTTGCTCAGGCAAGAAGTTCTTTAGTCACCTTTGAACTGACTCTGTCATTTTAATGTTTGATATCTTTATCATACAATTTGGTTGGAACGTATTTTTTAATGCATTGATAAAAACTTATAAATATTACATCTAGAGCACTCATGCTAATGTAACTTACAATATTACACTTCAACAAGTGTTTTAATTAGCGATGATTATATGCATATAATAATAGTGCTGATCCAGGCCGCTCTGTTTTCAACATGAAACTGAGAATCGAAATACTAATAAATATACATAGTAAATTACCACTTAAATAATAAGTATTGCCTAACAATATGAATGACTGTCAAATGACATTTCTTAAAGCTCCTCTGATGACAATATTTAGTTACTTCGATATCAGATGGTATCTTGCAATCTCAAACTACACTTTTGTTGTTGTTTCTATTTAAAATTAATTTAGTTTGTATGTGTTGTTTGCAGTAAACTTAACATTGTATATGATGGAAAGTTTATTCAATCTATAAATAAAATTTCAGTAATATTTCTATACAAAATTCATATTTACGTCACTTTGTGTCAAGACTCATGTAAGTGCTAGTCGATAATCATGTTTTTTACATGTTTATTCGCTACACCTTTTCAAGCATTCATGAAGTAATGTGAAGCGTTTGGTAAATAAGGAATCTGTTGAACTACTTCGTATGGGTTTTTCCTGAGTAATTTAGTCATATAACTAATTAATTTTTGTCATGTACAATAAATGGTCGTACTAAAACACATTTACCGAATTTAACTGCTTGATAACAAATCACATCAACCAAAGTTTCTCAGAAATAAAAATTTAAAAACATATTTCATCTGCTTGTTTCCTAAAAAATACTATCCCTGCGTATAATTATTTGTAGTTGACAAAATGGAAAATGTACAAACTTACATCAGTAACATGTAATTAGTATATAAGTAATAATACGAATAATCGATTATAACTAACATTTAAGGTGAAGTGTGACTGGCAAACGGAATTCAAGACATGTATTTCATTTTATTTGGGACCCATCGGCTGAATGTACTTGCATCCCAATGTTAATGTTCAGTACTGGAATTCGAAACTCAGTCCGTTTCGTGCCGAACATCCACCGCGTTCACCACTAGGCTACTGTGTCCAGACGATATTACTTGTGTACCATCATTTTATCAAGACAATTCGCTCAGGATGCACATATGGCAACAGATGCTGACCAGTTTTAGTCCATTACGAATCCACGGGGAGATACAAGCTTATTTCAATCAATCACAATATATACATTTTAGCCAGTCGCATGCTTTTTAACATTATCTGTACTTGATTAGTAAGGGTATTACTAATTTTGGTTTTATCTAATTGCTTTTTGCACTGTTCAGAACTTGGAGACTTTGAATCAACAAAAGAACAAAAAGTAAATGTTCAGTTGGGTCAATCTGTTAGACTTCCTTGTCAGGTTCCGGTTGGTTTTCCTCCCCCTGTCGTTACATGGCAAACAGAGAAAAATGCCCAAATTCATTACTTGAAAGAGACAAATAGAAGAGCAACAGATATTAATGGTAGTCTTTGCTGAAAATCTTAGCAAGTTTATTATAAAGCCCTGCAAGACAGATAATTTGTTGTTTAATTATTTTTTAATTTAACTTTAGTAACGTACTTTGTTCTTATTACCAATTTTCTCCATTAATCAATTGAATGAAAATATTAGCTTGGTTAGTATTGAAATATACTAAAATGTTTAACATATGTTCTACGTACGTTATGTTTCTACTAGAAGATTAATTTAGAGATATATTACTGGAGTTTGACAAATCATTAACAAATATAAAGTGTTTTTCTAATTGGATGACATCAATTTAGCCACATATCGCGAATCGTATTCCTGTGAATTTCGGTTCACTTTTTGTATATCTAGTTTAAATTAACTTAGTATTTGAAATTGTACACGCTAAATGCATGATATTTAGTAGGATTCATTAATATGTCTTGTACGAATATTATGTAGTTAACATTTTGTTAGACAATAAGGAATTTTTCTATCGATTTTTGTATTGAGCATTTTTGTATGAGCTTAACTTGCTAGAATGATGTGTAAACGTCTCACACTGAAACTGAATATGTTGTTTTTTAGTTGTGATGCTTGATTCATGACTCATCAAATGTCTGAATTATAAACTTTTCAGTGGAACGAGTTTTTATTTGTAATTCTAAGTGAACGAATAAAACAAATTAGTTTACTTTAATTAATTACTGTTCAATATTTTTCTGACCGCGGCAGGATAATTTTTAATGTTTTATTCCGCTTGAACCAGTTACAATGGAATCCACTAATGTTTGTCATTTCTTATGATAAATTTTACCTTACTGATAGTCATACTATATTAGAGGCGATGGTTCTATAGATTGATTATCGTAGTTTATGCCATAAATTTATATGTTTCTTCAATGTCTTGTTTATAAAGAGATGCGTATATAATATTTATTTTGTTCTTTTAATGGAATAAAGTAAATTAAAGAAGTCTGATGATTGTGTTGTAAATAAGAATGGATTATGTTTACTGCAGTGATCTTTAATTTATGTAGTTGGCAAAAAAAAACCAGTTTATGAGAAAGAAGTGTATTAAAGTAAGTCTGTTGATAGGGGCATTATGAGCCAGAAGAGAAGGTTTGCATCCCAGGAGAATGGTTTTGGCATGATTGCATTTTATGAAATCAGTGGTTTCATCGTTGTTGTGGACAAATTTGTTAGTGCAAACTATCAGTAGAAGTGAGCCATGAACTCTTTTCTACACATGACTAGCATCTCCATTTGCCTCTAGTTTAACTGCTTGTCGTTAAAACTCGTCCAGTCACAATTTGCACTTTTATTTTGATTCTCTTTTCTCTTGACTTGATTTGTAGTATTGTAGTTGCTTAAGTTTTTTAAAATTGGTTAATAAATCACATTTATTTCAATATGCTTATTGATTGCCATTTGAATCAAGTATGAAGCTTCTAAAAAGGGTCTAATATATCATGTGTTTTCTTTGTCCAAAATCATAGTGTCTCCTCATTCAAATGTGTGTTTATAATTGCCAGTATCCAATGATATAAGAGAAAGTATATGGTAGCGTTTAATGTTTAATTATAAATAGGCCGAAAGTTTTGTTTAATGTAATTTTTATCAAAGAGGAATTTATTTGGCAAATAACGTTTGGTTTGTCTTATTTTAATTTTTGGTTTTCATAAAATTTGTTGAAGTAAGTTTGTTACCATGTGGTTGTTAATGATCATGAAAGATATTTATTGAAGTTGCATGGATAGCTGTTTCTCTAGAAGTTGGTCATCAAATACTTTTCTTCATTTATTCGAGTGGTAGGTGTGCCACAGTGTGTTTTTGCTATTTGGACTAGAGTTTGTACACTGCTAATCTTGTGAACAGTTAGAGTGTTTTTTACTATATTCAAGATTCTCAAGATAATGAAAAAACACAAAATGAAATATTCCGACAATAGCTTTGACATCAATCTATCCAACTCAAAGAAAGCAATCTAACAATGACCTTAAATGCTAGCATGATCTGACATTTAAGACATTTGGAGGCAAACGTGGTACATATCATTTTGTTCAGTAAAAGTTATAGTTCTTGTTACTAAGAATAATAATTTCATAAACACATTCTGGCATATATATATATATATATATATATATATATATATAATTTAAAAATGATAGCAAAAATCCCTACTGAAAATATTTGTTTCGTGTGTTTGATTCGATAATGATAGAGGTTTCATTAAATTTTCTTTCGTTCGAAGGTTATCTTTACATTGCCACAGTAATTCCTGAGGATGATGACACATTGTATACATGTGTTGCAAACAATGAGGTCCTACGTATTCAGAAAAGTGGTCCTTCATTTCGTCTTTCTGTTCGTGGACAACCGGTAACTGATGTTCTCATAATTTATTTGTTTAGAGAAATTCTTAGTTTGTATCATAATATGGTTTATTCATGAAGTCATTATTAAAAATAAGAGTTCCGGATAATACTAAATATAGTAGAACTGTATGCTAAGATACATTCATTGAAATAACTGAGCTATCCAATGAAGATCAGAGAAGAGTGTTCAACTGATCTCTACATTTAATTATAAGTTTACTACTAACCTAAATGCACATGATATTTTGGATCTCCCTGTTATTCGCGTTGTTTTTGAATATTAGTTTCATTTATATATTAACTCCGTTTGGTTAAAACTATTTTTAATTAGAGCATATATTATTTTTTTCGTATAAACATTTGTAGTCAACATATACACTAAGAACAGACTACAGGTCACCGAGAACAGAAGATGCCGCAGTTGGTGATATAGTTCAACTGAGATGTATCTACAGTGGTTCTCCTGAACCACAATACACATGGTTCAAAAATGAAAGTGAAAAGATTACTGTAAGATCATTTTGAATATTTTTGTGAATTAAATTTATGAATACTAATTTATTTTTGCGGAAATGACTAGGTAAATGTTATTAAATGATACTAGTCATGATCGTGTCTGTTTATAAGTTGTTCTATACTATATATTACAAAATGTGGAATACATTATTAATGACGTCAACATTCAGTGCAGTTCAGCGCTAGGTCATTAAAGAATATTTAACAAGTTTTATGCATTTCAATCCATTGGATGATAAATGATCCATTCTGAATATTGGCTTGATTGTTTAGATATTTGTTTCTGTAAATACCCTATTTGATTATACTTTAAAGTAAGTTTTAATAGATTATAGTCTTGATTTCAACATCTTTTCATGTAAGTTAGAGTTATTTTCATCTTGAATTTCGAAATATGTATACTATAAATATTCATGAACGACATAAGATTTTTGCTATTTCGATTTTATACTCATTTGATTTTAGCTACCGAATGTAAAGGTTAAGAATATGGGAACAATGTTAGAGATCAATCCTGTGACTATTGAATCTGATGGTGAATACAGATGTCAGGGTACAAATGAAGTGACTAAAAATACGGTGAACAGTCAATTTACTGTCCATGTTCGAGGTAAATATTTTAACTGATTTTCTAGACTACTAACAAGTAACAACGCTGATTATGCGCTATTTTTTCAGAATTACACTCCACTTGTTTATTTTGCCATGTTTCAGAATTATGATGACTATAATTGATGGTTAGCTTAAAAACTGCTACTTATTCGCAGTTGGGTGGCATAATGAATGATATATTGCACTAGTTATCCAGAACCTGTATCTTGCTCAGAACTAACTGGTTGAGTAATGAGCTTTGAGGTAAGGTTGGAATATTATGGCGGTCATGAAAACGACACATCTGATATTAGTATTTGTGAATGTATATGACAGAGGTTCGTGTCGATAAGTTCAATTATCTTTTAATAATCAAGGGTTGATTATGAGATTTTAAGTTGGTTAATACCTGAGAAAATCTGATTGCCCATTGATTAGAAGAAAATGACAACTATGCGTGTTAGTAGTGTGTTTCGCAAAATTGCGCATTACTACAAAATGTACTACAATCACTTTTCTAAGTTGGTTTAATAGGTAAACAAACTTATGTTAAGATGTGTTAGACTTCTGTTAATTACACATTAAAAGGGGAAACAAATGGCTCGAATATTTACTCATTATTGTATGGTCATGTGTTATTATACAATAAACAGGTACTGACGAAGAAAACTTAATTTTTGAATATTCGAGTAATCCTGATCCTCCAGCGCTTGTGTTATACGCATTCACCAACTACAGTAGTGTGCATCAGTGGGTGATACGATTGCTGCTTTAAATATTTAAGGACCATCTGAAAAAAATGAATGAATTAGCAAATTACCTACATGTTTTAGTTTTAATTCCTACCTTTTTATTTACACTGAAGTTATTCGATGCAGGTGATCACGGATATAGCCGGTGTTATAAATTTTTATCTTGTATAAAATTCGTGAAATAAATTTCAAATGATGTATTAAGTAAATTTATGCTAAGTACAAAATTTATTATAAGACACTGATGATTGCTTTATTTCATCTAATGCATATTATTAAATAGAACCAAGGAAAATGTATAGTTCGCATTTTAGAGGTTCTAATTTATCTAAGACTAGATGACAAAATAACTGATTGATTATTGATATATTTTAGTTAAGAGAATACTAAGGTTATTGGTTGCATTTAACATTGTAGACATTTCCATTATAGTACTTGATTCTATTCCAAAACATTCTTATTGATGAAAGCATAAACATTCTAATAAACCAACATCTTTAGGGTGATTTAATGTAGCCCACTGGATCCTCTCATATATTTATCTGTTTAAATTTGTCAGAGTTTAACTCTAAAACAGTATTTTGGTCAACACAGAATGCCAGTAGTTACTGAAATCAAATTAAATGATTTCATTATAGACACAATGTCTAGGAGGGAACATATTTTTAAAAGGCGGAGATCGCAAGTAATCTAAGAAGAAGAGAAAATGCACTTTTTAAAGTAGATAAACCACATATATGGTAATAAAAGTGTTAATGGTTATGATAAGTGGTTCCTTTATATCCAGTTAGTTCTCAGGTTACATATGTTATTTAGTATATTTCAATCCACTAAATATTATCAAGTAATTATCGTGCAATACAAAAATGTTACAAAAGAATTCAGTGATGACAACAAAGAAGTTATTGACAAGAAACTAGAAACCTAGGTGGTATAGTTAAAAGTGGGGACCTATCAAAGAAGCAGTGTATTTTTGTGAGGTCTTTTGAATAATCTGACCGTATACTTGTCAGGTTGTTTCATGTGTAGGCGACATACAAAATATTTGAATGCAATACATTTTATAAGGTGAACTAATTACTTTCAGTAAGAAAGCCGAGAGTAATATAGCAACATTTGGGTAGCATAGCAGCATATTCTTTGTATATATAACGAAAACAAATTTCGTTAACATCTACTGAAATTCGGTTCATTATTGTTAGGTTTACGTTATTTGAGATGGCTTTAAATTAATCTTAGCTTTTACTTGTATGTAATCAATTTTTACTAATTTCCTTAATATATACTTCACAAAGCTCAGGGTGTGAACTTATTACATACTAAAAGGTAATACATGTACTCATTTAGTTGTCTTCACAAAGTCCAGTCAGTATGGAAATTAAGGCCAGCATTAAATATACTGTCTCATAAAAGCTTTAAGCTAAGAAATCCCCTAAATGCTATACCAATAAAATTAGCTTTAGTTATGTGATATGTTTTCAAGCCATTTAAACATGATGAGAAGTCACGGTAACTAGAATTTAGGTACTCTCATCTTAGTAAATTTGAACGATTTGGCAGCCGGCCATATTTCATAAATGTGTTAGCGAAAAACAGTTGTCTGCGCACTTTACAACTCTGATCATAACGTAACTAAATGGAACTAGGAATTGGTGACTGAGGCACATAGCTTTCTGACGGTTATTCGCAGATTATAAATCCCGCTTCACCATCTTTTGTTTAATCGATCAAGTAACTGCTCTAGAAATCACAGAAATGCGGTATGACTCACACTCAGTAGGGTGCATTATACCTCACTTAATGCCTAGTTGATTTTTGGCTAGTTTAAACTCTGAACTGCTTACGAAATATATTTGATAAGATTATATATCAACAGACTACTGGCCTACCGTTCTTTATCTTTATTTTGACAATTGTAACTTCACAGACAAATAATGACTGGTGTATGGTCTCTAAATAATATCACTATTTACTAAAATAAGTGAGCTACATCATTGCTATCAAATACAATCGATTACCTTGTAGCTTGAATTACTGACTGATTGTATCCAGACTACCGTCGTAAACAAGAGATCACTAGACAAACACTTCATCATAGTATGGTTCTTCTTGGTAGTGTACATTACTGGGGATGAAAGTCAGAACATTGAAGTCATAAGACAATTACCTTCAGACGAATGAACTGTCATGCAATAATTTGCGTTTCTAACAAAAGTTAGAAATGTAAACTATTCGGTAATGACTCGTTTGTATGAAGGCATAATTTTCTTAATTATGCCTGGATGTTATAGAGTTCAATCTTTAAATAAGTAATTTGAATAAACACGGCTGATTAGTCGAGTAGTAATTCATTCTAGCTTCTAATGATTTCCTATCTACAGCTTATGTGTGCCATATAATAATACATTCAACAATATCTAAAATCTCTTATATTAACTACTAATTATATTAATGAACTCTAGTGATGATAATCAATTCAAGTATTCTTTTTATTTTTCTTATAAATTTATATTCATAATTGTTTTATACAATCACTATTATTTTCTATTTTTGATTGTTTTCTTCAATGAAATCAACCTTTTTTCTTAAACAGAAAACAGTAAGATGAATATAAATTTATTGTAAACAACTATTATTTAAGTTGGATTGTGAATGGCAAGTGGAATCCAAGACGCGTGTTTCGTCCTATTCAGGACTCGTCGGCTGGATGTACCTGTATCCCAATGTTGGTGTTCATAGTGGGATTCAAACTCAGTTCGTTCGGTGTCAAACGCCACCATGTTCACCACTAGATTACCGAGTGCAAACAATCACACTTGTGTAACGGGTTAACGGTATTAGGATGAATTTGCATATTTTCACTGATTTGTTATAGACTGAAGCTGGTCAGTCTCTGATGTTATATCCGCATCCTGAGCGGATTGCCTCGATATAGAGAATCCCAAATAGGACAAAACGCGCCTCCTGGATTGCATTTGCCAGTCACAACTCAACTTAAATAATACTTGTGAATAATCGCTATAACGAGGCGATCCGCTTAGGATGCACGTATAGCAACAGAGACTAATCAGCTTCAGTTTGTAACAAATCAGTGGGAATATACAAATTCATCCTAACTGTAAACAACTTTTTTGTTTTTTTGTTAATGTGAGAAAGAAAATAATAAACAGTTTCATAGCAACTTTGAAATAACTTTAACAATTCTCTTCATGAATAGATCTAATGGTGTTTTTTTGTTTTTCTTCGATATTATTAATTGTTCACATAAACATTACCATTTTATATAAATAACTTATGTTTTATTTCATTATAATTAAAATGACATTTTACTTAACCTATTTTGTACTGAATAAAGTAAAATGATGAATAGTTTAGTGTGTGGGTGGGTGTTAGTTCTATGTTTTTTTCTTTTATCGTAAAAAAGATAACAGTTTTTATTTTCTTACATTTATTTTTTTTTGTTTGAATAATCTATTTTAGTTCGACCGAAATTTGTTGAAAAACCTGAAGATATTACTGTGCCTGTAAATGGTTCAGTGACTTTTCGATGTACAGCAACAGGTGATCCACAGCCTAAAATACGTTGGACTATAAATGGTGAAGATCCATCTAGTTATTTAGATGGTGTGCGTAAAGTATTACATGGAAATGTAAGTAAACTACAGAAAATTGAATTTTAAATGTAACCAAATAAATCATTTAGAAATGGATTGATTCGCTTTATCTTTTAGTGCTAAATTTTTAAAAAATGTAATTTGGTGATTATTAAATAAAAGCTTTTATAAATGTCAAAAGTCGGCAATATTTCCTTTGATTATCAAGGATATTCAATATTGGTCATTAATTCGTTAGGAAAGTATCGTTTCGAACTTACAATTAATCATTAGAAGTTCCATGAAACTAAATAATATTGAAAACTTAACACTTTAACAAACATTTTGGTAATTTCTTAATGGTATAAAATTTTTCCTGTTACATACAACAACAAAAAATACCTTATAAATCTCATCAGTGTTTCTCTTAATGTAAGAAATCTCACAGTGACATAGCATAGTCATTATGAAGGTACTTTCAAATAAATTGTTCTTATCTTCACCTCAACATTTTTCTTGTAATATCGAAATTTCAACATTTATAAAAGATTAATTTCATTTATTAGTTACTGCTTATTAATCGTTGTTTACTTTAGTTGCTACTGAGCTCTGAATGAATTCTGTTGATTACGTTACAATGCAGCTGCTAGCCTAAATGAGTAAACATCGTGTAACATGTATTTAGCTGTTATGTGATTAAATAACTAAACGAACACATTATTTGTTAACTACTCATTAACCAATCAAGATAAATTTCTCAGTTTCACAGAATGTCAGTCGAAGTAGAAGTTGTTTAGTTGTTATATTTCTGACTGCAATACAGGTTTACTCATTATACAATTCAGTGAATAGCAAAAATACTTCGTGATTTCAGGTAAATCTTATTGACATGAACAAACAATCATAAGAAGTAAGTCCAAGGCTTCTTATCGATTTCCTCAATTCATGTAACATAAACGACTATTATTTGTATCGGTACTTGAATAAAACTTTTGCAAAATAGAGGCTTTAGAGTGTACTTCTGTGAAGAGTGAAGTGAAACAAATTCATCTAGATACCATACTAATTTGGGCTACATATAAGGACAGATAAACATGTGTTCTTAAATTTTACTGGTTTGGCAGATTTTGGTTCATTACTTAAGGTGATTTTTTGTTCAAACTGTGCATTAATACTTTGATTAAAAACAGGAGAACATGATTCTTAAAGTTAGTTGTCAAGTAGTCATCATTTTGTGTCTTACTTTTGTTTCGTCATACTCAAACTAATCCTTGAATTATTTTCTTAAAAATAAAGTGAAGCATTTATTGTTAGTTTCAATCCTTCAATGAATTTATGCTATTCAACTGGTATCAGACGGTTTAATGGTAGTCGGCAGGAAACCCTGGGTTTATCATTTAGTGCTTGATTTTAAATGTTAATATATGCGTGTCACTCATTTTCTAATCTCGAGCTGAAGTGAACCACCAGTGAACCTCCATCACTGAGCAATGACTGGAAAGTATTCAGTATTTGATTAGAGTAAACTCCAAAATATTTTCACGTTTTTAATTTAGAATTGATTGAAATAATCTAAACCTAATTATACACTATTATAACCTTATATATTCATGGTTCCATGCACTTTAGACTATGCAATTAAATAATTTAACAATTAAAGACAGTGCAGTTATTCAATGCAATGCATCTAATAAATTTGGTTATGCATTTACAAATGCTTATGTAAATGTTATGCGTGAAGCACCATATTTTATGAAACCACCAGAATCAGTTGTACGTGCAGTTGATGGAAGTCAAGTTACACTATATTGTCAAACATTTTCAGCACCAAAAGCTATTATATCCTGGACTAAAGATAGACGACCAATTAATGGTGGTCGATATAAAATTTTAACTACAGGTGATTTATTTATTGAAGTAAGTGAATTATAAATATTGTTCTCAATCATAATTGTTTTCAGTGGATTAGTTGGAAAATACATATTATTTTTTTAGCAATATTTCATGTAATAGAATACTAGTGAACAAGACTTTGACCTATATTTAGTTCAGAACTTGGTTTGTTAATATAAGTAGTAAGTTTAAAGTTATTCAGTTTAGAGAAGATTTTTGATGAATTAATTAGTCTGAAGACATTTCTGATTCCTATATGACATTAAAACAGAGAGACTCCATTGTTCTTTAAAATACCTGTTAGGAGAAGGGGATAACAATTACTATGTTATCACTACAATACTATTTGGGGCTTTCTGTCTTTAGAATATAATGTTCATTAATTGTTATTTAAAAATAAAGGTCATACTAATTAACTAAACTCACGCGAAATTTTCTTCACAATCAAATTTTAAGGGCATATCAGAAGTTGTAAACGCCTTGTAGATTAAAGTGATCAGATCAAAATATTGGGCTACATCATTTTGAATTTTACAAATAATACAAGAAGTGGTTTCATTTTTTATTTGAATGAGTAAAGTATTTATTTATGAATATTAACTGTTGAATGTATTTAAGCACTTAATGATGAATTTACAACCTATTGAAAAGGATCATTAATTGAGAATTCAAGCTGAACCATGGTAATAGTTTGTAAACATTTCTCCTTGTAGTCCAAGCTGACTGTAAACTATTTCAGTGATAACTTGTGCATCAGGTAGAGCTACTTTCTACTAATTAGTAGTAAGTGTTTTAGTAAATTGTTTATAGCCTGTGAGTCCTTCTCCAAGTCAATTCATTGAACTACATTTCAATTTGTATGTATAAATATGTAAATATTCAATTTAGATGGTTATTTTTGTGGTGACTGGTGGAGTTCATACTTGTCGGAAGTAAGACAGTTATCACCAATGACAATAGATGGTCTTCGCGTTACTTATTACAGATTGATGGAAGTGAGAATTCTACCATTAGATGCCTACCTAGTGGTGCAGATGGATAAGAGTTTGCAGTCAACTCAAAGCCCCTGGTAAGGAATCTGGAGTGCGCACTGCTGAGGAGTTCCACACTGGAACAAAACAGCTATCTAGTGCTCCCTGGTTTTCAGTGGTACCCTGCTAACATCAGTTAGTGACATATTCAATCAACTATATAAATATTCATAAAAAAACATTTATTTTGTGTCTGCATACAACTGCCCTAGTAATTTTTAATTTCATCTGTTTTTAGTGAACTTTTAAAATATTATTAAAAGGTATTTAATTCTGAAACTGTTCCAAGTGACAAAATTTAAGGAAAATATTGAAAAAATTACACTCTTTAAGCTCTTTTTCCCTGCAATCGGAAAAAAGTGGCTTTCTCTAAAGTTTTCTCTAAGCAACGAAATTCCCCCTCCCCAGAAAGTGCTTCTTAAATACTCCTATTTTCCCCGAAATTAACTTTGATTCATAAAGTTTTATCCCAAAATAGTACAAAAATAGTGAATTTTCCCCTAAGTAATGACGTGAAATGTCCACTGAGTTAATAGCATTTTATCCGTAATAATAACTACATGCTATGGTCTTCGTAATATTTCCACGTGACCGTGTGATTATCACCGAAATTTTCTAATAACGAGCACTTACACGCTTTAATGAATCAAGAGTTATAGTATATAGTCTACAATTTGCTTTAAACCATAGACATTGTTGACAAGGTGTTCCTTCCAGTAAAAAAATTCGTACATCTTGTAAAAATTGTCCAAAACCGTCTTTACACTTTTGCGCGTGCACAATTTTGTGTCGGGTGTGAGGCAGTTACCCACCGATGACAATTGATAACTTTGCGCAAACGTATCACGAATTAACTGAATTAGAAATATCAATTGTAAGGAGCCGACTCAATGGTCCAGTGGCAAAGCGCTCGTCGCGGAGCCAGAGGATCCTGGGTTCGATCCCCGGTGGGGTCGTGGATACGCACTGCTGGAGTCCCATACTAGGTCGAGGCGGCTATCCAGTGTTTCCAGGTGATCAGTGATTATCTGATTCAGATCAATTCGTAATATCAGAACTGACTATTTCTGGATCAGTTAAATATTTATAGACAAGCGATAAGTGATGGAAATTTAAATAAAAGGGTATTGAAAAAGTTTCTTTTATGACAACGAGTTCTGAATACGGCGGAAAAAGCCATGATGCATTGGTTTTATAAGAAGATATAAGCTATAGTACGCCATTTATTTTGGAAGTCACATGCAGTGCATTTGTTTCACCGTTGTAGGGTTTTCCTAACGTAGACTGTGATACCCAAATCCAAACGCTCAATCCTCCTAACCATAAACTTACTAACTTCCTTATTGCTCCCTGAGTATATTATATCAGTACGTTTTGAAAGAAAGCATAAATCGCGTCAATAGGTAGATTTGCAAATTATGAGTGGCACTTATGATAATTAACCTAACACTATCGTTAAAACGACGTATCAATTCTTATTTGTAAGACCAATCCAAGAACCTACAATTTAACAACTATCACAACTTATGGGTATTTTTACGTCCAATCGTGTATTTGATATCCTTACGTGGAGTTACATCACATATCATAGATGGCAGTTTAAGTTACAGGCTGCTTTCTATATTTTACTACCTCTATACTTAAATTTAAAAATAACTACAACTTAGTTAATAGATCTTCAAACAAATTATTAGTCTGTATGTCCCATGTTGCTACCGAAAATACTACTATCAAATAATACATAAATTTTAAATACATATATGCACCCCAGAATTAGCCACAGTTTTTGGTTAGAATTATTAGGCATTTATAACCCGTAAAAATTGATTTGCGACGAAATCTCGTTGAAGGAGGAACTAAGTAACCAATTCTCATGTATATGGAGTAGATTCTGCTTGAATTCAGCATGATAGTAAATGCTAGCACTAACAGATTTTTCTCATAAACATTAGAACACTTTCGCTGCATACTTTTGATTCTACATGTCACTTACTGGGGGAAGGGAATCACAAAAACACTGCCATAGCACAAAATATAATAAGCTATGATCACTTTAATTTTTGAATGTAACATAATTTGTTTCACAACTTCATTTACTTTCCGGAAACGCTCTTGTGTTTGTCAGAGGCTAATGTAGAACTTCATCACCTTTCTACAAAGCTAATGTTAACTAATATGTACGGCTTACACTATATTCATCAATTTCAACAACAGACGTATTGATACATGATGGAATATTTAGTCAGTCAAGAACACAACATCCATGGCTTCACTCTGGGCGGACCTTGTAACTAATGTTATATTAATAGAAAATACTCATTACTGCCTTTGTTAGAGGCGTTTTTATCAGCCAGCTAGTATTTTCTGTCAAATTCTTTCATCAATTCTCCTCATTCTCTTGTAAAGTGTTGTTTGGCAACAAACCGGAAAACAAGCAAATCGAATTCTGATTTACTTCTACAATCGTTATTACTATTCTAAACAAACACTGCCTATTTACAATAATATTTTAGAATATGTACAACTAAGTTGACCAACATTCGTGAGGAGCACTTCTACATTGCCCAAAGTGTATAAAAAGGTTCACATGATCATAAAGAAGACATGATTGTTTAAACAAACTTTACTAAAATTTTCTCCAACTCTATTGTATCTTTTCAAGACCTGTAATGTAATATTTATCATTCACGTGGTGCGTTTTATGGTTATTTAAACCAATGCAAATTGCACTTCAAATTACACTACATTCCTCCTCCTCCCCCCAAAAAGTATATTTTTCAAACTTTTCCCAAAGTGTCATCAGTGGGGAGAAAGTTGACATACTGTCGATGTTTTCCCTCTGTTCCACAAAAGTTTACCGAATTCATTAACTTAAGACAATAAACTATCTAGTATAATTACTATGGTATGGCTTTGGAATACTTTACACTGATTTTTATCAAAGAGACATATACTTCCATTTTTGACTACTGATGTTAACTGGTGACCTCATGGATTTGATTTCTACTGGAATGCTAAACTGAAAATGTGAGTCGACCTTGATGTCATACGTGCATTCCAGTGCATATCCGTAGAATATGTAAAGTTTTGTTCAACAGATATTAATGTTAATACTTCTAACCATCAAGTTATTATCAAGTTTATTTTATTCTACTTACGTGAAAGTTCTACACTGTTAGTATAGTTTTTTAAATTTCATTTTGTTAGTAAATTTTAGCTATTTTCTATACGATTTAAAGCATGCTGTCTCCATTTTACAGTCTGTAGCTATTACTGATTCTGGTGTTTATGAATGTACTGCAACAAATCCATTTGGAAGTCAAAAGGCTTCGGGAAAATTATTAGTAAGACGTAAAACAAGAATTGTTCTTGCTCCGATCAATACAAGAGTATATGAAAATGATGTTGTTAAATTTGTTTGTACAGCAGAAACTGATCCTGCTGAAGTATCTAATCTTAAAATCACGTGGTATAAAGATGATAATTATATTGATCCAAATTTAACTCCACGGATTCAACAAGTCTGGTTTGACTATGCATTAGTTTTAAGTGGTGCTCAACCACGTGATACTGGACAATACCGTTGTAATGCTAGTAATGGCTTGGATTATGATACAGCTACTGCACCGTTACTTGTTCAAGGTAATTGAACAATATACTTTCTTCATTGTTTATTTTTGCTTCTAGACATATTGTGTAACCAGTAGTAGCTGCTTGATATGCAGTGGTAACTGTTAGTCTTATAACTTACATGCTGTTATACGGAACCATTCGTCAAAAAATGATAATTTAACTAGACCATTGAACCATGAAGCTTTATGATGTGTTACTCTCACTGTTTTGTCCGAAAGTTGTAGACAAAGATCTATGTAAATTAATCCAAATCTAATTGATACTAACCAGATTGGTGTCAAAAACTACATATATTTGAGTATTTTTCAAAGATATTTTTGATATTCAGTGTACTATTTACTGCACAATGCTTCTAGGCTAACCAAAATGTTGAAGTTAGAAGAATAACCTGTGATGGTCTAATTTATTTATGTTCTAATCAGTAAACATTGTAATAAATGCCTTTAGTTTAACGTATAATTCATAAGGTCAGCTAACTATTTATGTAGATAACAGATACTACAAACTAAAACATTTAACAAAATGTAATCATAGCTTTATATATGAGACATTCACCTAACCTTACATTTGAGATTTGCGATCATAAATTTATTCAAGTAAATATTAAAGAGTCTATCTATGGAATTATAACGAACTGAATCTCAAAATGTAATATTGCAAAGTAGTAGGATTGTAGTCGTAGCATTTCTATTATAAACTGTAGTAATCACTGTAGCCCAGGTACACCTATAATGTAAAAAAAATAACTTCAGATATAAAAATTCTATGCTTTCGGGTATTCATTTCTATTGCAAATTAATTATTTACAGATTCTTAACGTCTAACTAAAATAACAATGTTAATACTAAAAGATATATAAATCTGATCATCAAATGAAGTTATCAACGATAAATATACTTAGTATTGAGTTGTTTCTTGTTCATTTCAGTATTAGGATATTTTGGTAAAACCCAAATTTAAGGTTTGTAATATTTGGCTATGGTCGATATCATTAATTTATATCGCTCGTTTATAGGTCGACCAGAACAAGCCATTAATGTACAAGTTAATTGTGTTGATTTTATCAATGAAGAATTGGCCCTGATAACTTGGTATCCAGGGTCAGATAATTATGCCCCAATTATGGAGTATATAGTTGAATATTCTACTCAATTCGAACGTGAAACCTGGTATCCGGCAGAAATCTTCAACTTAACCGGATTAGTTCAAAGTACTTCAATCAAGGTTAGTATACTTTCCATGATATTCTTCAGCCAAACATAACGGGCGTAAACCATTGAATGTTTTTTATTTAAGCTTCACATGAGATTACTGGTGTCAGCTGTTTAATAGATTTTAAGTGAAACGAAACAAACGTATTGTACTATATTGTTTTGATTATTGTCAGGCTGATTGATGAAGTTTATCTCTAAAGTTTTATTTACTGAATATATTTGGATGACTTTTAAAAACAGTTCTGAACTCTCCAAATAACATCTCATCTGTTTCTTTACATTTTTACTCTAACTGATGTTCACATTATCAAGAATAGGCACGCTGAACTTACAAACTGTTAAATAGCTCATTTATCAATTTGTAATATTGATCTGCAGATTCTATTATAAAGTAGTGCATATAGTAGTCAACATCTGTCAATTTATAGCAAATTGAATACTCTTATTACAGGTTGTATTAAGACCAAATATTCAATATCAGTTCCGTGTCCGAACAAGAAATCGTGTTGGTGTGTCCTTACCTAGTCAGCCAACAACAAGAACATGCGGTATTCCTGGACGTGTACCATCAGTTAATCCTAAAGAATTATATGTATTTGGGACAATTGGAAATAATCTGGTGATTCGATGGACAGTAAGTTTAATAATACACTTACTTTTGCTCTATTGTCTTTCTGTACTTGTTATTTAAATGTGTTACTTGTTATGAACCCAAAATTGTTATAACTGCAACGTACAACGAATTAATCAATACAACCTTGTGCGCACGAAATTACAGTTAAAAACGCCAATGAAAATCCCAGGTTCCTGTATGTCTACCAGATGCCCACTCAAACCCAAGTCTGAGTAGGAAGAACATAAGCCAATGAATCAACCAGAAATATCATATTATATTTCAATCACTCCTCTATGTATACATAAAAACCGACCACTCAGTCAACCAATTAGAAAATTTACAGTTATCTACAATAAAAGCAACAGTGATTGAAAACTGGAATAACGTATACACAATTGATTAACCATAGTTCATAAATGTAAAATGATATACTAACGGTTAATGCATTAAACGGGAGGAAAGAACAATATCAAAATGTATACTTTGCATACAACCACATTAAATGAAACAATCTACCGATAAACCACTCCAGATATTCACTCTCCTTTAGATCTCCGTAATATCACTAATTTAATTGTTTGCAATCAAGTTCAGCTTGCACATTATAGTAGAGTTTTTTAAAAAACTAATCATTGACTGCCAATATCATCAATCAATCAAATTAATCAATCCCTGTTACCCCATGGGAAGCATAGGCCACCGACCAGCCTTCTCCAACCAACTCTGTTTTGGGCTTTCCTTTCCAGCTCTTCCCAAGTCTTCTTCATTCTTTCATGTCTGTCTCCGTTTCTCAACGTAATTTGTTCTTTGGTCTTTGTTAATATCATACTACCATAAAAGTCTTTTGGTGAATTTTCCTGTCAGAAATACTATAATAAAATATAGTAAAATCCGAATCTTATAATCTTGAATTTTCTAAATTCGTTCTATCAAAATTGTATTACTGTAAAAGATGATTGATACACCTATCTAATAATAGCTTTTGTGTATTAAGATTAATGAGTTTGAAACATGTAGACATCACTGAAAATGACAGAATAATTGTCGACTAGAAGTACAAATTACTAAAATGCAATCAGATTACTAACTCGTGAATGATTGCGTCGACAGTTTGTTATTTCTATAAAATTAATTTAGGTCTTAATTTTTTTAATTTAAATGAAAATGCAATTTTTTAAATAAATGGTTGCAAATCAACTAATTATGCAGTTAGTAAATTTTATTGGTTTTACGTCAACTGGTAACGTTGATTATAAATTACTACACATTACTGTATACGTTGCAGAGGAGATTTTAATAGATTGATTACAGTATATTATTTTTATTCAGTCCTTTTGTACAACGCGAGAGAGAAAGATGGTATAATTACGAGTAAAAATTACTGTAGTCTAATAACAATTATCAGAATAAAATAAGGCTCAGTTAAATTATAGTCTTGGTTTAGTTATGTTATTAAAAAGACACGACATGAGTATTTGTAATGGTTGATCAATGAGCAGTGAATAATAGCTTACTGAAGTAGTCCTTATTGAAGAATGCTCCACGTTTTATTCAGGGGGATCTGGAAGGAAGAACAAGTGCCGGCAGACTTGGAAGAAGGGCACCTTATCAAGATACCAAAGACAGGAGATTTGAGTAAATGTGAGAAATATAGAAGGATCACACTATTGACAGTACCAGGGAAAGTCTTCAACAGAGTATTTTTAAACAGAATGAAAGATTCAGTGGATGCCCAACTTTGAGATCAACAGGCTGGTTGCCGTAAGGATCTGTCGTGCACAGACGAAATCACAACACTACAGATCATCGTTGAACAATTGTTGAATGGAACTCGTCACTGTTCACCAACTTCGTTGACTGTGAGAAAGCGTTTGACAATAAAAACAGGAAAACACCATGGAAAGTTCTTTGACACTACGGCGTACTAAAAAATCTCGTCAGTATTATCCGAAATTCGTACGACGGACTACAGTGCAAAATCGTGCATGGAGGACAGCTGACAGATGCATTCCCAGGGAGGACTAGTGTCAGACAAGGCTGCCTACTCTCGCCTTTTCTCTTGCTTCTAGTGGTTGTTTGGATCATGATAACCACCACATCTGAGGGGAAGCACGGAATTAATGCACAGTAGGATGCAACTCGATGATTTAGACTTAGCAAATGACGTCGCTCTTCTAGCCCATACACATTTAACAAATGTAAGGGAAGACAACCAACGTAGCATCAACTTCAGCATCAGTAGGCCTGAACATACACAAGGGAAAGAGCGAGATTTTCAAATACATTACAGGAAGCACTGACCCAAATGAACTTGACGAAGAAACTATAAAAGAAGTGGATACTTTCACATACATCGGAAGTATCATCGATAAACAACGAGGATCTAGTGCAAATGTAAAGTCAAGGATTGGCAAAGCGAAGGCAGCATTTCTACAGTTGAAGAAGACATGGGACTTCAAACAAATGTCAACCAACTTCAAAGTCAGACTCTTCAACTCGAACGTTAAGACAGTTCTGTTGTATGAACCTGAAACTTGGAGAACTACTTTAAGCATCCTCAGGGTGGTACAGGTATTTATCAACAACTGTCTACGTAGAATATTGAATGTCTGTTGGCCGGAAACCATCAGCAACAGCCTGCTTTGGAAAAGAACAAACCAACT
Organism: Schistosoma japonicum; assembly: GCA_025215515.1. NCBI lineage: Eukaryota > Metazoa > Platyhelminthes > Trematoda > Strigeidida > Schistosomatidae > Schistosoma > Schistosoma japonicum. The sequence continues at coordinate 62,910,786 of CM046061.1, read as the reverse complement.
TCCAGCTGAAGAGGAAATCAGGAAACGACGTTGGAAATGGATAGGACATACATTGCGGAAATCATCAGACTATATTACGAGACAAGTACCAACTTGGAATCTTGTTGGGAAACGGAAAAGAGGAAAGCCAAAGAACACACTGCATCGAGAATCGGAAGCAGACATTAAAAGGATGAACAGTAACTGGAGACAGCTGGAAAAGACTGCTCAGGACAGTTGAATGGAAAATACTGGTGAGTGGCCTTTGCTTCTTTGGGAAGGGTAACGGGTGTAATAAGTAAGTAGTCCTTATTCTTTCCTATTGGTCGCAACTCGGATAGCTGAATAGAAATGATATCGAATCGGTTTAAATTCCACAAAGAGTATAAGGTTTTTTCAAGATTACGGGTAATCTTTACTAATAAATACCAGCCATCAGGATGTCTAGGTCAACAGTTTCCTGACGACTACTTCCAACCACCTCTCATCAAAAAGTAGGTAGTCTTTGGAGCTTTACTGGGTTACATTCAGTGAACTCATCAAAATGAGATTAGAAATTATTAAAATGTTGTGTCTGAAATAATTATTATAATAATTATACGCTTACATAGTTGCGTATCTTAAGATTATTTCCTTAGGTTATCAGACTGTTCATAAGCATCAGCTGAAGCTTTATAGTGACATTGATGTAAAAGAATTTTCTTTTTTCTTCTCTTATAATGTAAGTCATTTTCTAAGTCTTTAGTATCATATTGTAAGACACTTCTTATCTTTTTAAATCATTATTGTTTGCTTTAAAATTCGTGTTATTTTTCTTCAAAATTCACTGTTTTTGTAAAGTGTGACAAGTTGGATTAATGCAACGTTGCATAAAGCTTCATTTTATCTTTTGTATCCGTATATAGGATCTTTTCAGTTTTCTATTTTAAAAAAACTAAACATTCTCGTTTATCTTAACGATTGGTTATCATGTCTAGAAGACCGAAAGTATATTTGGTTTTAAAGAAGAAAATAAATTCACTGTTCATATCTTTTGCGTTCTTAGTCACTTATATAGAATCATTCATCGACACTGTCGCTCAGTTTATTCTATACTACTGATTATGTCACTATATTTGTCACAGTTATTTGATCCTAATCAATTGTAAACGTAAGTGATATAGTGTTGTTAAGTAAAAAATAATCCAGTCGATTTATACTTTTTTTTCTATTTGGATTAACTGGTAATAACAAAACTAGATACATGTCGTTCTTAACAACGTGGTTAACTCTTATAAATATATTAATATACGAATGTAAACCTTCTGGTAACTGGTTATTTATATTTCACATATTTTTGTAGACACTTCCGTTTATTGAGCATAATGGAAACAATTTAGGTTATATTCTTACTGTCCAGTGTTTGAATTGTGCCTCAGTACAACCGAGTGCCATAAATACAACAGTAATAGGTGACTGGAGAACTGATCGTATTGTGTACACATCATTTAAGGCGGGTGTCGTTGTTTCAGAAATTGAATCTTATAAATTATTTCGAGTAAGTTATTTGTTTTGATCACTTTTATTAAAAGTGTTCATTTAAATCGTTTTCAGAGCAGTTTAGTGTTGTTATGATTGGGATAAATACTGAACATTCAAGCCTCAGAATCATATTCACTTGAATATTATATGAATAAAATGTGTTGGCCTTATTAGTAACTTGTTTTATATTATATTTGTTAGAGATCGATAACTAATATCAGTTAACCAGTAGTAAGCCAGTTAGAGCTTTGCTAAAATATGTATTTTCGAAATTTCATTAACACAATGATCTGTAATGAAAAGATACAATGGGAAATAGTAGTAGTAGTATGCATGTATGCATTATAATGAAGGGATGAAATTAATTTTCTGAATAAAACTTGTTAGGCAATATTGGAATTTAAGATTTAAGGCATAATATTCATTGATTCAGACAATCACATTGATATGAGCAACATTCAATGTAACACCATAGTATTTAAAAATTGAAGTGCTTGGATGCTTTAGATAACCATGATCATTAAGTTAACACTAGCTACTTAGATAGAATTTTGTTGGAAAATAAATAAATGGTCTAATCATTCATGAATTATTAAACGAGTTTATGACTATTCTGCCGATTTTACTTGTTAAAACAACATAAACTAACCAAAAAACTTTCGACTCAGAATCCGTAAAATCTGAGCTATCAGAAAGCGCTTGGTCACATTGTTAAGTATAGAAAACAAGTGCATTTGATATCAATATGACTTGGCTATTTTGATTTTGTAACTTATTCATTCAGTATTGTTTAGACCAAAGGGCACCAGTTACTTATTTTGAATTTCATTGTTTACGGCTCTGTCAAATCCACTGTCATTTCAGCTTAAATAAACAACACAGAAATGCTTAACTAATTCATATTCATTTAGAAGCCCTGTGTGTAATCAGTTATTCTGACAACACTTTTTTTCAAATCGTCATTTAATTTCATACTAGGTGACATTATACTCTGATGATTTCTTTCCAACCTGTATAGTATCACTGTTGTAAATCAATACGATTTAGGTGCTATGATTATCAAACAAATTCATGCATACATACATCTGTAACAAAAGGTTGCCTTTTTAAAACACTTTTGAAATGTGATTTTACAGATAACGTGCTAAACTATGTATGATTAAAATTGGATTATGGGTGGGAAGTGGAATCCCAGACGAGCGTTTCATCCTATTTGAGATGAGTTAACTGGATGTATCTACATTTATGATAATGTTCACACTGAGGCTGGAACTCAGCCTATTCATGTCAAATGCCACCTCATTCACAACTAATCAGATTACTAAATTTGTATCGAGGTGATCCTCTTAAGATGCACATAAGGCAACAGACGATAATCGATTTTGGTTAGTAACGATATTAAACCGGAAGATACGAGAACTTTTAAATTAATAATAAATGTATCATCTTCCTAGCTGATTAGTCATTGTTTAATCTGTTCGTCATCATCCATAAACATAAGAATATATGTTTATTGTTCATATAAACCTTACTGATGCTCAACAAACGCATAGTAACAGTTGCTTTATACAGTTCCATGAACAATAAAACATTTAATATAGTGTTTCATTATTAAAACTTGGGTTAGGTTCATAGGTAAAATGGACAGAATATTTTTCAGATATCAACGAAGCTGCGAAATAAGTTGATTGGAAACTTTTGATTACGGCAGTTTATTTAGTAAATACAAATGTTAGTTGCTGCTAACCGGTGATATAGTAGACTGCTCTTTAGTGTTACTAATTGCTGAGACAGCTCCCAGAAACCTCAACGAAGCTTTAGAACCTTTAAAAGAGCCAGAGACATTTCATCCAATAACTAATCGACAGAAACTTCCGAAATCTTGACGTCGAGCTTTCTAATTAGGCAATAATTGAAACTTCTTAGTTCGGATTGGATGGATTATAATACTGATTTTATGATATCATAAAACTATAAATAAACGATTATTTAGTGCAGAACTTACTCTTTATCTTACTGGAGTAAAGTTTACTATTTACTCTTCTTCTGTCTTCTAAATATGCGACTAGGAGGGTCCAGGGAGTTCTAGTGCTAAAGTTGTCTGCTATCAAGCATGAGATATATCACTACTGATTTTTACTGATTCCAAATTTTAAAAGGAACGCCAACATGATTTCAAGAACATTTAGATACGAGATCTTTATTTTGATAAAACATGAATTCTGAGCACCATTACTATTCACCTCTCAAAACGTTTAGATGCGGTGTTTTTAAATTGTGAATTTTAATGTTGATTTTATATTTCAAACCATCTTTATGAAGTTTTGCCAAAATGGTCTGTGGAACGAATGATGCACGAATAGGTGATTTAATTACATTTTTTATGTGATATCCAACAATAATATCAATAATAATTGAAGAAAATATTTAATGATAAATATACTCTAAACATTTTCTTTAACATTATTTACACTCAAGGTTACAATAAAGAGTCGGAATGAGAAAGGTGTCAGTACCCAGGCGCCCACTGTGGCTTTAGGTTATTCCAGTGAAGCTATGACAACCGTTTCACCACCTGCACCAACAGTTTTAAATGCATCAGTTCAAGGAGTTACCTTACAATTGAAAGTAATAGAAGCTAATCAAGCAGCTGATATTAAAGGATTTTTTAGAGGTTATCGAATAGAATGGTGTGATGCGAGTTTAGATGAAGTAAAATGTAGTGCCAATACTCAATTTAAAGTAAGACAAACAAAATAAAATTTAGATTTTTTAAATTTAATTTTATTAGACGAACCATGAAGAATTTATCCTTGTCAGGTTAATATTAATAATAACTAGTCAAATCGTTTATCAGAAAATCTCCATTGAAAAGTAGAAATTTGTGATCTTGTTTTCTTCTCAAACTTCATTAAGGTGTACTTAACGACAACTGGAACAAATGCCTTATCAAAACAACAGTAGACATAAAAAGCGCACAATACGTTAATACGACTAAATTAATCAGTAACCTTTTAATGTTCAAACAGTTCAATGTTAAAAATGGTTACATTTACACTATCTTAAGGTTTACAAACAGGAGTTATTAAATCTAGACTTTTGAAGCTTGACATAGTTCATTTCTGCAAGACGAGCCTATCATAGTTAAAAAGTATAATCAAATGTTTAATTGGATTGGCATTATTTTTCCTTACCGCTCATTTGTTTCTTTTGACTTGTATTTTTTATATTTAAATTTCATAGTAGTTAAAACAAAGATAATGAGAAGAATAGGGAAGAGGAATTGGGTTCCCTTCTCATTGTATCTAATAGTTTGTACAGTGTTAGTGTCTGATTGATCAACCAAGTTAGCATGCATTAGGAATTTTGATTCATTATATAAATTGTAAATAGGTGAATAGATAGTGAGCATTCATTTACACGGACAGTATGTTTCATTCATTCGATTGACAAGTTAAGTGCCCTTTTAAGTTGATGGGAAAAGATGTACGTCAAGTAAACAAGGTTCATTAATGAATATTTACATGGATTTACAATCAACATATATAAAGGGTATTCGGTTCTTACTTTCTACATTTAGATGTGATAATATGTATATGAATTGATGTAGTTTTGTGGAGATAGGTATTAAGTTTAGTTAAGTGATTCATTACAGATCACTGTTGGTATAGTAGAAGAGTCCTACACAAAAATGAGACAGATGTCAAATCCCCTATTTGGTTTTCCCTGTTGTCCTACATATATTAATTTTCGCCAAAATCAGTCTATATCTATGTGTTCAAAACAAGGTGCAACGTTTTTGAACAGTCCCTCAACAATTTATATACAGCGACATTTAATTTTTTCCCTTATAATTGTGGTCCCTTTTTATAAAGTTATTCTTTTCCAATTTATGGAATTAATTTAGGATGTAATATTTCGTGTGCCTAGTACTCCAGTTCTTTATACTAATCGTCGACGAAGATCCGTGGATGCAATTAAAGAGACATTTAATCATGCAAGTACAACTGAAGGTGATATTTTTCATGCCTTTGAATCTGTGTTGGAACGTTATCTTCCAGCTTCTAAAAAAGCTTACTACAAATGGCTCATGCAATCAAACGTACTAGATACTTCAAATCCAATATGTGAAAGTACTCCTAAAAGGAATATATCATGTCCAGGAGCAGGCTTGTTTCCACGAGCTGCTCAGTCACCATCTGTTCTAGGAGATGCATATAGTATGTTACTTGCTCGTAGGCCACGTCAATCACTTTCTTCAGTTAGACCATCGAATGATCAATCCACTTATCAAGAATTTGAATGGGGTATGAATATAAGTTACTTGCTTACTGGGGTTCCTGGTGCCACAAATATTAAACTTTGGGTACGGATCCTAACCAATAAGTATGCTGGTCCAATAAGGTAATAGTTAATAATCCTAAGGAATGTTTCTAATCATAATAAATACATTATTTGTACAGTTCCAATGAATAGAGCATTTTAATTTATTGACATTTCGAGGTTTTAATTTAAGTCGCTTCTTCAGAGAATGATTAAGTGAATCAAATTAACAGTAATTTAAGTAAAATGGAGAGACAAATCAAATCAAACCAACTAACTATAATAATTACACGTATTTGGCTTAGATATGCAAATAATACGTTCGGTATCTCTAAAAAGACTTTTCTGAGAACTTTCTTTAAACAGTTCAGTACATTATCAACATATTTCAAATACACCTCTAAAAATGAAAATGTACAAAATGGACTACCATTTATAGATGGCTTAGTTAAAAGGAACCCTAGTGTAACCTATGATATTACTACTCACCTTAAACCAACATACGCTAATCGACGAATAGCTTTTAATTCAGTAGATTACTTCAGTGCAAAATTTTCTTGATATCAAACTATTCAGTAAAGTGACCAGAATAACTGCATTAAATGATGACAAGGAAAAAGAAACGAAGGATATAAGAAACATTGAAAATTAACAGTTTTGCCATTAAACAATATTGTTAATATCGGAAAACGATTTAATCCTCTGGATACATAAATATTTAGATGATATTTCATGGACTGGTATAATGGTTTTACTCCACATTTAAAGGAATGATCAAAGAATTCAAAAGATTTCTAGTACCATACAATATAAAAGCCTTCTACAAAACGACAAACACACTCTGTAAAACACTAAGTATAGTAAAGAAAAGATTCCTTTCAATTCCTTACAAAATTGTGTTTACGGATTAGGCTGTGTCAAATGTGATGCTTCTTACATAGAAGAAACTTCTCAAGAAATTCCAGCTAAAGTCAAAAGTATCAGAGTTGCACAATAAGATCACCTAATAATCCTGTAGGTTTTGGAAAACTACAAATAAAATTAGCAAAAGCAGTAAATGCTCTCTTCAAACAACCATCAAAATGATAATAAAAACAATAAATTAATTCGAAAAGGCTTTTGCAACCACATAGAAGGGCAAGGGAATGAGGATTTTCATATATTGCTGAACCTAACTACACTAAATAGGAAAGAAGACCATATAATTCATCCATGTTGCACAATTTTTTTAAACAATCCCACTTCTAGCCCATACATTTAGTCTCACACTAGAAACACACAAATTACCTCTACACTTTCACATTACTAATATTTATCATCCACTTGTCTCCCCTCCGATTTTCTCACATTAATTCACACACGTTGATAATTCTTTTAACATATTTAACATTTAGAGGATCAGACAGTTCTTTGCAGTTAGTCTAGCAATTAATTGATTTGATTTATCTCTTTGTTCTACTTAAATTACTGTTAATTTGATTCACATATTCATTCTCATAAGAAACAATTTGAATTAAAGCCTCCAAAAATCAGTAAATTAAAATTTTCTACTCACTGGAATTGGACATATTTATTATTTATTATAAACTATTCAAACCAATGCTTAATTCATTTTAAAATTTCAAACTACCCTTGGTAATTATATAGCCAGTTTGTTCATTTATTGTTAGTATAAGTCAAGTAAATTTAGTCTGTCGTTATGTAATAGAATGATATTGTACTTCATCGTTATCTCATAGTTTTTGAATTGTTATTGTAAATGTGTATCATCAGGAACCACATTTGTCTTATTTCGTTATTATTTAAGTAACATGGCACACAATATCGCCATTGAATGAAATATTTTGTTGGTTATTATTTGGTAAACACGTAACGTTTTAATGTCATTGTTGATAAAGTCATTGAATTAATGTGACTGGCATTAATAATCCATGACGCGCGTTTCCTTCTATTCTGAGCTCGTTTGCTGGATGTACTTGCGTCCCACTGGGATTCGAATTCACTTGATTTCGTGCCGAACGCCACCGCGTTTACCACGAGGATACTGATTTTCAGACAGTCAATCCAACTTAAACAATACTCGTGATTTATTGCTATATCGAGACAATCCGCTCAGGATGCACATGTAACAACAAAGACTTACCAGTTTCAGTCCATGATGAAAACAACAGGAAGATAAAATGTCTTCCCGATAACTCTTATCATCAGTAACATGGATTAAGTAACTTTCAATGAAATTAAATAATTTATAGTCGTGTCTTAAAATACTGTTAACTAATTGCTCCCTACTTTCTGTTTAGTCGATATCATTCAAACCTGATTATAACATCCTGCGTGCATGAAAATCAGTCTAGTTAGATAATGATCCTTAGGAGGTTACTTTTAAATACAGAATAACCAGTTGATGAGGTTAATATTTCATGTCTAATTTTGTGTCAAAACTAATCCTCACATATTAAATAACATAAATTTCGTGCAGTATGGATTTTGTTATCGACAGGGACTGCACAAACTTTAGTATCAACCTAAAGTTAAGAAAAGCTTAACATATATTAAAATAATTCTGAAATCAACGTGATTTATAGATAAATAATTATCGACGCGTATGAAACTTGGATCCATAGCCTTGTGTTTCTAGATATAGATTCTATGATATTTTAACAATGTTTTCCTTTATATCAGGTTACTTAATGACCCTAGTGAATTGATTTACACAAAATGCGCTTAGTGTTTGTTTGTGATCGTGATCGTGAATATTCTAAAGAATTGAGAGGTGAATAGTAATTCGTCTAAATCATAATTATTTTTGAAGTTTGTTTGGAAACAATATTACTTGACTATTAATAACATACAGATTTCTTGATATAGTAAAATAGTTTATTCGCTTCGTACTACATATACACTACTGAAGTAGTTGTGTATAACCGCGTTTTGACAGATTCTGTTAGATACGTTGTCCAGTTCATTTATAAATCACTTATTTGATGGACAGTCATTAAAAGGTAGACGTACTCATAGTTTTGTTGTTGATCAACTGGGCTTGAGTCGAATTATATGTTTTTATGTTAATCTTATTACTAAAATATGCGCTTGATGTGAATTAAGATCTACTTTAATTAATCCATTTACTTTCTATATTTTTTGCATATTAGTCCTATTATACAGTTAACGACTCCAGGTGGTTTATCTGGACCAGTATCCAATTTAAAAGCGGATGCAATCAGTGTTAACTATGTTGATGTATCATGGTCGACACCAGCTGAGCCAAATGGATATATTAGTGGTTACGAACTCGAAGCTATGGAATGTTAGTTAACATGATATAATTAAAATAATTTTAAACTTAGTAGTTCGATGAATCTGTAACAAGATTATCTTATTTTATGATTTTATTTATTTCACTGATGTTTCTGGTAAGTCATAATAAATGGCTGAAAATTTTAATTAGCTGAAGGATGTTGACTTGTTCACTACTAAATGGTCTCTGACTTGTCTGGAAGAAGACATGTGATTGGCCAATAATATCGTATGACAAATATATAAGGTAAAAACTAGGTCTTATATATATATATATATATATATATATATATATAGTATATAGTATATTATTGGTTTATTTTTGCTGTAGTACATGCGTCTGAGTGACTAGTTGGCTTCTTGATAAATCAATCGTATTACTGTGCATGAGCAATAGATTATGGCAAGGCTGGGTGCTAGCTGTAAGACAGCGTTAAGGATAACAGAATTCATAATATCGGCCATCCCTGCTTCAAATATAACAATCTCTACTTAGAGTTTGATGGTATTGCTCTGATTTTATGTGCAGTCATGCTATTATAGTAACTTATAGATGATAAATACTATTGTCACTTGTTTAAAACATCCTCAATTATCAGTATCAAAAATCTTCGAATGATACTTTGTGAAGTCTCCAAGCCCTCTATCAGTAATATTTATTTTAATCTTAAGTACTTTAGTACAATAGCATCTATGCGCTGTTTGTAGTAAGGACGTTAATTTGTATTCGACATATTACAAATAATTTTTTTTCACTTGAAAACAAAAGTCAATTGTTCTTTTGTTTTCATTTTGAACACACTAGTGTAGTCACACTGTAAAATATTTTGTTCAAAGGTAAGGGTGAATCAGTTTATAACGAAAGGGCAAGCAAAGCATTTGAAAGGTGAAACAGCCCCCCTTTAAGATCCAGACATATATTATTCAATACATCAATGCATGTATATAAATATATTTATCGTAAAGTTACGCTTATTTACTATTCCGTTAATCTACCTTCATTTTTATGCTATCCTGATGGTTTACGTTTTACAGCTGGTTCGAAGAATCTGTAGTCCGTGACTTTTTCTTAACTATGAATAGAAGCCTTGTCATTTTATTGGCTTAAGTAATTAAAAGAATGTATACACTAGTTTCCATCTATAAACTATAGGCAAATTCCTCACTGTGAAGTGAAATACAGATATAGGTTTCCTTGAGTTTCTTTCATTAGTTTTCTTATTCTTTGATAAATACAATCTAAACATTTTAGATTGTTGTTGAGGATGAATTAACGTTGTTTGTCAAAATGTGATTTTTCAAAATAACTTTTGGGGATTTCTTTGTTTTTCATACCATCATAGTTTACTTAGTTGTGAAATTGTTGTGACGTCAAAAAACTGTTATGATAGGTAAGTACGACCACTTAATTGGCATGACCCTGCGCGCATGATGTTTTAACGCCAACGAGAGGGCCTAACTGGTCCCTATATGTCTGCTTGAATGCCCACCTAACCCTAGGCCGGAATATGAAGAACACATGATGATGAATCAACCAGATAAATCGTATTATATTTCAATCACTCCTTTAAATATACGCAAACCACACCACGCAACCAGCCAATTAGTGGATTTACATTAACACAAAACGAGAGAGACAGTGATAGTGAATTTAAGCAGCGTATACACAATCAATTAACTGTAGTTTATAAGTGAGAGATGATGCACTGATAGTAAACATACTAAGCGGTAAGATAGGACAAGAGAAACGTAACAATAATGGAAATACAATGTTTGCATTACATACAACTAAAATAACAGGAATAGTCTTCTAAAACTTTATTCTGAAAGTTTGTTATTCTTCTTTAATCACCCAACAGAAATTGATTGGTACCTTACCTTAAAATGTTACCAAGCTAATTCTGATGAATCAAGTAGGTTTGAAAAATATCAAAGATTTCCCTAACTGCCAACTTGTCTTATGTTATAGTTTCACTAACTAAAACTGATCTGACTGACAATACTTCCACTCAATAGTTTTGAATCAGTCCCTATGAAAGAATTAATTGAATAAATTTAATTACTTACCACAACATTTATAACATCTAACAGGACAAACTGAAATAATTTAATGAACTATTATACAGTTTCTTTGATGAAAATAATGGCTGAATGAAATTTCATGCAGCTTTCCTATTTGTCCCTGCTACACTACTATCTATATACTTAGAAATTCAATTCAAATTACATCGTAACAAAATTCTGATGTAAACCCAGGCTCATTTTGAAGATTATTTAGCATTTAGCTCAGTTTTAATGAAACGTAGGATGAAAGTGAAATTTATTTTCTGGATTTTCGTCCATGATTTAATAAGATTCATTAACTATAGATAGAGCATCCACTGAAGAATATTCTGCGTAAATCATTATCGTGCTTATCATACTGGCTAACATTTTCAATCACTACAATCATAGTAACTTGTTTGGAATTAGGGTACATTCAAATATTTAAGATTAAAAACGTGAAGTACTTTATACCTTTCTGTAATCTTGATATAAATTGCTTTGTTGTAATCTGTCAACTTTCAAACTTACCTTTTATTGAATACCACTTTTAGGAAAATTTTTTTACGTAATAATTATTGAAAATGAATTTCTCTTAAATTTACAGTGAATGGCTTAGATATTGGATATGGATTTAGATATCCTCCAATCAAAGATAACTCCTCAACTTCCTATCGAATGTCTAGATTAAAAGGAAATACGACATACCGTATAACAATTTGGCCAATCACGGAAGCTGGTCTTGGAGTTGACAACTTTATTCATATAAAAACTGCACCAAATGATGAAGGTGGTTAATCCTATGAAATACACTTTATCTGAATACCCTAAGTGCTATGATTTATTATTGTTATTATTAATTTGGATATTCACTTGTCACAAGTGATAAGTAATTATTTGTAAGATATACTTGAAGTCACTGAACTGGTTTATGATCATTGAAGAGAAGAAGACAGTTCATTCAGTGCCATTTGAGATGTTAATGTATTAGTAGGGGAAAATTAACATTAGTCTTCACTTCAAGTTCAACAGAATAACGTAGAAACTCATTAAGTTTCTTTATCTTCAAAGATTCCTTGTAGTTTTTCATCAGTTATTCAGAATTTTAGATTAAGACTGTTATCATGAATAGTTTGATAAAAAACAGTTACGCGTACTTTTGTTTATATCCTGTCTATTGTGAACAGGTTTAGGATAAAATTTCAACGTCATTATATTAGCTTTATTCCATAAAACTGTTGAACATCGGTTGGTAGTAATTAAGTATGGTTTTATACTGGATGTTTTAAGTAGTCAACATCAGTACTTATAGGAAATTACTACTTTTTCGACTACCTTTCAGCTGAGACATGCTAATTGATTTGGGTCAAAATTAATCATAGTGTTTTAATGCATTCACCCTAAATCTTCTGGATCTAAAGCTTCAGTGACTCTTCATTAAAAACATTTCGATTCTTATTTTCAAACTGTATTCTGAGTATTTACTAAACTTTCGAGAAATCGCATGTCTTCTCTTAATTGTTTATTTTGAGGCAAGCTAGTACCTCAGGGTACTGTACTAACACATGTAAATATACGTCACAAGTGTTTTCGTGGTGTTGAATAGAGTTTAGGGGGCCAATTATTTTCATATGTAAATACTTATGCATATACTGTTTCTTCTAAGAGGTGACTGACCTGCAAATATGATTATTACATTATTTTCAGTCCCTAGCCCGCCAACGTTTGTTATCACTCATGTTACGGAAACTGGATTCACTATTATTTATGAACCTAGTCATATTGGCTTACCAGGTACTGTGTTTTTTGTTCAATATCGTCAGCCTGGTATTGTTCACTGGTTAGAATCTGTCCGTACATTTATGAACCGAACAATAATTGTTGACAGTTTAATGTCAGGTAAGTCATACTTACGTAACGGTGACGTTTGCTTAAATATTACGCAACAGTCTTTATCATCAGAGTTCTTTTCATAACTCCACCAGCTATTTCATCAGATCTTATCAAATCTACCAAATGCCAGTCCATTCAATTTTTACTCTATACTTTCAAACACTATAATTACCTCATCAACTTTTACATCCTAATTATTTTATTAATCATTCCTAATTACTTTTACGAACACTTTCGAATTTGTAACATCACTTATTTTGGTATTGATCTTGTTTCTATATATATATATATATATATATATATATATATATATATATATTAGTGTAGAGTCCTGTTGAATACTAACTGAAAAAATTTCTGTCTCTTAGTCTTTACTAAATTCTGAAGTATTAATTAAGTGAATGAGGAAAGATAACAAGCTTTTATGAAATAACGAAATTAAAATCTTTGAGTAAAAAAGGGTAACCTATTTTGGACATGCTTAAGTTGTAGGCTATCAAAGACTTCAATTTCGAATCACTTGATCTGTATTATGATCAGCGTGATACATGAAATCATTGAATTCGATTGTATATTGTAGTGGAAGACAATTATTATAAGAGGTAAAATTTCTGAAAGCTATTTTACGAAGGTTCGATCTATGTTCACTGCTTGTATGACTATTAACTATTTTTTTATTGTTGCCTTGGATTCCAGCTTTTATTTAAACTACAAATTGTTGTTATAGCATTTTTCATGCATAAATTAGAACCGCTATTTGTGGACTATTTACTCCGTTTTCCTGTTATAAATATCATTTTGTATTGAGTTTATTGTTATAATTGGTCTGTTGTGTGCCCTGGTTATGCATATATATAAAGTGTTTGAAATATACTAAAAAACTCTTTGGGCTAGTGAATCAAAGTCTTTTGTTCTTACTTTATTCCGTTCAAGCTAGTTGGTATCGGGCCGACTGTACTAGGAAGGTATTAAGGTCGAGTGCTTATGCTTCGTGTACACTGGTTTTAGCAAGGTTATTGTTTTCCTTCCATGCGTCGCGATTAGTCGAGCGTTAGAACATAACATGTATGGAATTATAAGTGGATAATCAATGAAGAAAACGATCGTCCACTCACTCTCATTTTCAGCACTTTGCCTAATATTAGTAAATAGTGAATATTGTTTTCTTGTTCAATTATTTAATTACATGAAAAATTCAATTACGGGATCTGGTGAAAAGATAGAACAAAGTAGAATATTTTTTCTATTTAGTTTTTTACCAAGGTTCTTCACTAATCCATATGTTGTTATATAATTTACAAAAATCATATATATACCAATCAAGTAATAGTATATCAGTTTATAATACAGTAAGTATCAAGTGTTCATAAAACGATTACAATTGATTTACAAGAAAATTAGGTTAGTTGAGCGTATACTACTTAAAGGTTATGAACAACAGGTGACTAAATTAAGATACATCAATATAAAATTGCCGGGTTACCTATAATCAAGTAATTCACAAAACATTTTCGGTAAAATAATAAATATTAGCATTACATACGTCGTCATCACATTACTTTACACCATTCCACGTTATTAAGCCATAGAGAGATTAGCAATTCTATTATGGCCAACTTAACAGTCATAGGACACCTAGTTGAACTTATTAAGTCTTTTAAAAAGATTTGCCAAATTTACCCCCCTCCCCCACTCAATTATTCCCTATGGCCTATAGACCCGTCTTTCAAAGTACAACTGAAGTTAATGGAATTAACGCTCACAAACCGAATCATTGTGATCTGAAGTTTGCACAACTCTTAGCTCTATCTGTATCACCGACAAATGCCATATCAGATGCTGTGTAATACTAAACTTTCTAAACATTTTTGTTAGGTTTTTTTAATGTTTTGAATCTTTTATCTGTGTGTCCACATAATCTGAATATTTGTGTCTTTATTTTTATGTAACCGTTAACAAAATATTTCGCTATCTCTATTATTAGTTTACACATAGCTTACCATATCCTTCTCCCATCTATCAAGTTTTTCAGCAATTTGGTTTTTCAAAGCCTGTCTACATTTTTGCATGAGTTAATCCACAACATACTTCTTAACCTCAGGTATCTGGTGTTAGTATTCAATATTTTAGCAAAAGTGTTTTGTAAATTCCTTAACTTGATATTAAGTAATCCGTCAATTTTATATTGATTTATTCTAATTTAGTCACCTATTATTTATAACCTTTGAGTAGTATATAGCTAGCTAACCTAATTTTCGTGAACCCTTGATATATACTGTATTACAGTCTGATACACTACCACATGATCAGTAACCGTTTCCGTTTTATAGAATGGGTTTTAACTAATATTAAGAAAAGATATATAATGCAATTAGTTTCTTTTCATGAATACAAGTAAAACAAGAGCAACAATCAATGCAGAAAAATATGAATTCATTATGTTCCTTCTCATCAACTGGATTATAACCGTAATTTTTATTAAATCATATTAACATTAAAAAGTAATCATAACCCTCAGAAAATGGAAACGAATATTTTGAAGTGACAAAGGTTGTTCATTCTATGTATGCAAATATATGTGTTAGGTAATTTAAAGGTAGGTATTAAGAAATTAAAAGTAGTGAAACGATGATTATCTAGAGTTCAAAAATCAATAATGCACATTATTTAGTAATCACAAAAGATTTAATAAATTTATATAAGTTTCAAATAATTGTATAAGTGAAATCACGAATGATTGAAAAGTTAATTATATGTTGCGTAAGATAATAATAAGGGTAGATCACATAGCACTTTACTAATAACTGGTGAAGAGTTAATGACAGTAATAATAAAAGTTACGGGAAATTTAATTAGATTTGTCATAACATTGATAAATGGATGTGTCTCTTTAGAAATACATAAATCTGGCTTTAGTGCTTGGCTGCTACTGCTTCAGCAAATTGTAATGAAATTTAATTCTTCTGTCTATTGAAAATTATTAAGGTATCAGGAATGTTGAAAGTATGACCACTATCATTTAGCTATTGAACTACTGAACTGTTCAGGGTTGTGATATCCTTTAATCTAAAACCTTTTAAGACTTGCAGGGAAATACTAGTATGTACTCCTTTCTCTGTTCTTCCAAAATATGTGCTATGCCACATACATGCATATTGTTATATATAATTGAACATTCTAACAAAAAAACAACTTTACGATTTTTAATTGATTTACTGGGGTGGTTTGTTTTATTTGAGATGATAAGTCCTGAAGCTGGATAAGAATGTTTTATTGTCGAAACTATTCTATGGTTAATTGGTCATATATTTTTATATTCTTTGTTATTTTCAATTACCATCGCCTATAATATTACAATGCTTACAAATTACAGTTCTAATGCAGTTGAATGAGAATTAACTAAGCAAAAGTGAATTCATATCATGTTTTACGTCTATTGTTGCTGCTCTTTTATTCAAAGATATATGTCACGTGAAAAACCTTGTTAAATGGGATATCTTGACTGTCGTCAAAAGGTATATCTACAAAGTATAACGGTAGTTTCATCTATAGAACAAGCATGTTTTTCATAAAAATAATTAATGTCGTTTGCATTTTCGAGTTTAAACTATCCGATTACATAATTTAACTCTTTCTGCTAAATCACATAAATAAATGATAACTGATAAGATTTATGTTGTTTAGCAAGAAAATTCTGTAAAATTGATTATATGTCTTCAGTCATTAGTTGCGCTTTGATATATATGATGTAGCATATGATGTAACACATGGACGTACCCTGGTAATATTGATATTTTATCTTGAGTAGAGTGTGATTCACAATATTATTTTCCTTGTTATTTTTGTTTTCTTATTGTCTGAACGTCTAGTTGACATTTATACTTCACATATCTATGTTGTTTGGATTCGTCACAGATTGATTTTGGCAGGGTACTATCGGAAACAAGACAGCACTGACGGCTGTTTCATTCTATACTAGTTTAGTCTCATACAAAAACAAAACAGCTGTCAAGTGCTCTCTGATTTTCAGTGGCACCTTACCAACACCAATCTGTGACGAATCCAATCCACTAAACTAAATATCCATGTCCACAAAACCACCTTATGTCAGTATATTTATGTCTTAACAAGTTTATGTGTGATCAGATTGTTCGAAATATATTGTTTTGATAGAATTCGTTTTCTGATCTCATTAATAAAATTAATATGAGGGGCCAGTTGTCTTGAAACATTAACGGATACCAATTATTCATCAATTTTTTGTATTTCGTCACATATTGAGTACATCTTTTATCATGGATTGAGTGTAGATGGAATGATAGTTTATAACAAATTATCTCGCATATTCTTATTTGTGCCTTTCGTATCAACATTTATGAGATATGAAGTCTACAATGTCGAGTTGATGAATACAGAATCAGACCGTAATTGGTAGTTGAAATCTTAACTAGTGTTATAGACCATGATTAATAATAGATATTACAATTACAATGCCATAAGAATATTCATTTTTCTAAGGAAAATTAACAACATACATTAATTAAATTTGGTTTTAAATAGTATCTTGTTTCCATTATCATCTACATTTGTGACTGAGAATTACTGTTAGACACAAGTGAATGAAATTATTTGATTTTCTATGCATGGGAGAGGTTAATGTTAACTAAATTATTCTAAATGATTCTTTATCCTTACAGATACAACATATACAGTAAGAATGGTTGCAACTAATGGAGATGTCTTGTCAACAGCAAGTGAAGATAAAGTGATACATACACTAGGTGGTCCTAGTCCTGGAAGTTTGGCTGGAGATAGTGGAATATGGTTTATTATTGTTTGTACCCTATTATTATTCTTCCTAGCTCTACTTATTCTGTTAATTTTGATAAGAAAAAGGCGACTTGAAAGTGGTAAGTAAATATTATGAAGCTGAATTTGTAGTATACTTTAAGAAAAATTCGGTAATTTACTCATTGAAATGAATACATTTTAGTTTGTCTCTATGAAGCTGCCTTTTAAACATCTACTGAAAATAGTAGGCTATTGTATATCACTTTTTACTCTTTTTCCTTTACGCGGTTTTTATCAGATTTTGATTCTCGTTAATCTGTTTTATCTAATGGAAATTATATATCACTGTCAATATTGATACATTAGTAGAAAAAACTTAAAAGCATGTGATCGTTGAGTATAGAAGTATGTAATTTTAGAAGCTTTCCATTGTTATAATTTAGTTTACTTGAAGAAGGAAATTGTTTATTAAAGCAATACTTGCTATAACGTGCATCTAATATGGCATACTTCTTTGCTTCTTCTGGAGTTGTATTCCTTCAATTATTGCACATTATAACGTTTTAAACTAATGCAGAATGAAGCTCTTAAATTCACGCTTTCACTTCTACAAACTATTATCTCATGGGATTAAATCATTATTTGATGCATTCAAGATAAGTCAAGTATATTTAAATGCGTTCTCATCGTTTGGATATATGACGCTTGAGACAGTGTTAGTATAGTTTGAAGAAAAGGAAAACAACTATGATTGATTAGAGGTCTCTTTGTAATTTTGATGTAAACGATATTTTCCGTTATTTATGGATATACACGTTTTCTTCTTATTACTTTTGTGAACCATAGTTTGGTGAACAGCAGAATGTATTTCATGTATTCGGTAGTTATTATTACTACTTAAACCTTTGAGTTGATAAACTGAAAGTTTTTATAATCTAATTGAAAATTAAATTATCGAAGTATTTTGTTAATTAATTATTTAACATAACCACGTTTCACATTTAATGGATTATACAGCTTTATAGCATGTAATAATCGAGTAAGTTTGTTTAACATTAAACATACCAAGAAAAATACCTATTTAGGATAAAGTAAAGCTTCTTATTGATATTCTTTAAAAATTTATCTTTCATTCCAACTATTTTATGTTTGATTACCAAGTGACTGGTAAGATATGTAAGCTAACACAATCTTTCTTACTTGTATACACTAAATGAATTAGTTTTAACGTAGTTTACTACATTTTCTTTTCAGATTTTTAAGTGATACACTTTGCACAATTAACAAATTGTTAATTTTTTTTAGTAGTTATGAAATAACCAAGTTGAATGTGATTCTTTTGCAGTAATTATTCTTAATGCCAAAAAAAAAACAATGCGATATACAAAATATTTTGATTTAAGTTTACATTTTCTATTTGTTAGTAGAAAATCATTAGCTTATCTGTTATTGATAATCTGTTCCTTGAAGAAAGACACACTGCAGTTATAGATATTTAAAGTAGCATAGCATTTTCAATTTTTTATGTATATGTATTTAATTGTAGCGAAATAGTACCAAAACATCAGTTCGTCCACTGTCAATTCTTAATTCCTATTCAGTCAATACTTCGATAGTTAACATTATGGTTAAGTTAACCTGCCAATAATTCAACTATAAACTTAATGCTGTTGATTGCATAACAGTTTTTAAGGGGGCAAACATTTGATTAAATATGTTTATTGTGAATAAAATTATTCAACTGAGAATTTTCTAAAATTGATTTTATGTCTATATTTATGAAAATAAATGTATTAGTAGTATGTTGTTTTACTTGAGAAAGCATGTAATTTGTTTATATATAACTTTATTACTAATTACATCCATTTATATTGAATTAAATGTAAATCAAGTTAAATATACTTTGCTTGTATTTAAGACTATGAAAAGTAACCAAATAATATGATCAAAAATTTACCTATTACATCATTACTTACTATGCGTAGTTTTGAGATTAGTAACTTCAACTACAATTATGTAACTAAATATGACAACAAAATATTTACTAAGATTTTTTCGGGAGGAAAAATAACTACGATTTTGAGTGTGTTGGAATTTTTAGTAAAATCGACATTGTTTAATGAATGGATTAACTGAATGATGGGGGATGGGATCAGAACAGAATCTAATTTTTATCGGTTCGCATTTCCTGTTTTCGTCACTAATCTGTCTCATGCAATGAGAAAACGTGTAACTTAAAGTTAACTGTAATTTGTCAATGACCAATCTATTTATTATCTGATTCAGTTAAACAGTACGAGTTACTAGAAAGTTTGTTATAAATGATTATTTAACATGATCAAATGAAGGTAATTTAACAACTTTGAAGACAGATGAGAATACACTATATCAAATGATTTTAGATTTACAAAATTAATGTATTTTTTCGTTTATTTAAACATCAATGTTATTGAATAGACAAATATCACATTCTTGCTATATGATAAATACTATTATTATGAAACTGAATATATGTTTATGCATTATTATAGCATTTTCTAACATTTCAGTTATGGGCATCAATTGTAGTAATCAAACAAAACAATAGTAGTGGTACTTAAGACGAACAATACTACAAGCTGAGGGTAAAATAAAAGCATATGTATGTTAGTCTGAACAGCTACATTCAACCTATTGTGTTCTCGTTAACAGTTGAAAGCTGTATCTGTTCCCAGCTCATTTTTCAGTAAGGACAGATCAAATCCTAAATGGTTGTAAAACGTCATTTAATTAAACAGATATAATGTTTTACTTTTTTATGCAGTCATCAAAATACCTCACAACTTTATCAAATTTTTTACATTGATAATCAATTTCATTGATTTTAATGCGTTACATTTTTCAATATGTATTCAATTTTTTACAGTCCAAAAGAAAGCAAATGCACCTTTAATGGGATCACATCAATCTCTAATGAGGTTAGTCACAGACGTATTGTAAACTTGGTTTTTATAAAATAACTTGAAATCCAGTGTTTTTTTTTCATATGGTGTGTAGGAGTATATATTTCTTTGCATCTAAATGTAACTCGTTTTCTATTTAAGAAACACTTCCTATCCAAATGTTGAAGGATGCTAAACTCAGTATTTACCTTAAGTTATATAATTTAATTTTGAAATTGGAAATATTGTTTGACGAAACTAAATTATTAGGCTATTTTTTTCCTTGTACGATTTACGCACTTCAAAATGATCATTAAATCGCTTTATTCAAGTTGTTCAGATAATAATTCATCGGTATTTTTAGACAAGTTTTACTGTATTTCATCAGTGAAGTAAAAGAAACCGTTATAAATTGCGTTGCTTTGCAATTATAAGTAACTATTTATAAATTATAGCGAATTGTATAAAGCAATTATATTTAATTAACATTAGTATTCAGCTTTAAAATAAGTTATTCTATTTAAAATACGATGGTACTTATAGAAATCTGATTTTTAACTGCAAGGTTTGATTGATTAGTCAGTTACCTTGTAGAGTAAGTAGTATGCTACATCTAATAAAGGAAATCATTCAGAAATAGTGTTCTTAAACAGTCGAATTCAATTGTTTACTTACTGTTAGATTACATTAATTATTCTAATCTGGTGACGTTTCAGCAATTTTGTTATCATTTCGTAATAGATACAAATATTATTTCAGCATATATCCCTATATTTGTATTATACGTTTATCAATAATTAAAGATGACTAAATACTTGTTACTTTGATGGCGCTAAATGATTATTTAAATAAATTTTAGGCAGTTTTTCAATTTTAGTTTCATTCTATGGGAAACAAACTATAATTTAGTATTTTCTTAAAAAATTGATAGCAAAGAGTCTTTAATTTCTGAATTACAGTACATAATTACTTGAAAATTCATGTAGGAATTATGTATTAAAAAACAAACCTTTAATTTTCTGTCATTGATTTCCGCATGAACTATTCTACAGTTCATTAATTAGTTTTATTACCTTTTCATCTCCTACACAATACTCTTTAATCTATTCAATCATTCATTTACTTTCAATCTCTGTATTCGATGTTCTAACAAATATTGTTGCTTTTTTTCCACATCAAAAGTGTACGATTAGATTTTATTTAATGTGTTAAAAACTACTGCTTGTTATTGAAACTGTTCCAATTGAATAATTTTAACAGACTCTGTACCCTTTTTGTTTCTGTGGTTACATTTTAAGCGCTTAATTTTTCATTTTTCTTTCAAGCGTAGAAAATGGATAAAAATACAAAAGCAAACAATCAGAAAATGGCATTAAACAGACAATGTCAATTAAAGTGGCTTGTTAAAAGTAGATATTGTAACCAGTACATTTACTATCATTGTGTTGTCATCTAGGAAATTAGGGTATTTTCGTGTTTTCTTGATGAAAAAGATGATGAAATTAATCGTATTTATTTACATCCACTGAGAGTTTATAAAATTTTTATATTTCAAAAAAAGATTATAATAGAGAGTGGATGTGATATTAACGGGTAATTTTAGTTAGTCGACCATTAAAATACAAGAAACAATGAACAGATTTTTATTCTCAGTACTGTAGTCTCCAGCAGTGTGAAATAACTTCGACTATTATTGAGCTAGTAACTAATGGTTCACATTTTTAATTTCAATCAATTAATGATATCTTGATACCTAATCTAATAATGTAGATGGTTAATTGTTCTACACCAAGCGTGGTTGGAACTTGCTAATGAAATCAGTTACTAGTACGCACGTTGATTATTAGTGGATATTGTTTAGCTTGTTAAATTAGAAAGATGTTAAATAAATACATAAGTAAGACTTGACAAATATATGAATAACTAAACAATATTTGATCATATATATTCAACAGTGGATATTTCTTACTAGATATTAGAAAAACACCATCTGCGAAATGTTATATTTGTCTTTTCAAAACTAAATATTGTCATCTTATGTAAACAACTAAGGAAATATATTTATCGTTATAATAGAATCAGTTTTACTGGACCATTTCTTTTACTTTACAAACAAATAAATTTGTTGCAGGTTTTTTTAATTTGCTAGTTTTTAAACTTTATCAATCAACTTTATGAATCGTATCATCCATTCTATAATTCAGATTAAACGCATTTTACTTAAATTTAAGGAGCGGAAACATAAAAAAATGCAGTATGGACTGTAAGCAATTAATCATTTCTGTCTTTGAAGCATTAGTCGTATAAAGTGGAATAACCAAGTAACCAATATTAAGAGTAAAGTAGTATATAAAAGTAACAAAGTATGAATGTCGAGCTAACATCATTAGGTATTTCCTAGTTATTATCACATAAAAATACATCTATGAAACATTAGCTTGGAAAAAAAGCTAGGTATGAAAAGCTCGGAAATTGCATTCATGAAGTCATCAACTGTTAAGTAGGCTCAAACGCCTTGGTTAGTATCCATAGGATAATAATATTTCATGGTAGAAGATATGTGATGTCAGGATAAAAATCAATCGCAATTCCATAAGATAATCTATTACTTCTTATCCTTTAAATACTTTGGTTTGCCTAATTTATTCATTCATTTTGAATATTACTAACTATAGTTTTCCACTGTTGACAACAACCTCCTTTTCGTTTTTTTGGTTCCTTGAATTTTACCTTTTATTATAATACGATATATGATACAATTGACAGACAGTCACATGTATCAGCTTCTATTTTGTGTATAACTGATCAAACTACGCACTTATTTAAATAGCTGGAGGGGGAGGGTGATTTTGTGGAAATAGGTAATAATTTCACTTCGTTTGTATTCATTACAAATTGATGTTGATTGAGTTACTACGGAAAGTCATGAAAGCAGTTGTTTCTTCCCCAGTATGAGACTTTTCAGCATTGCACATCCTTGATTCCGTTAGAGAGACCGAAGTCAGGGCTTTACAGGATGGCAAACGCCTAACCCAATGCATCATCAGGATGGACACTTAATGTCGGAATTTCCACACATTTATTGTCTGTAAGTGGATAAAATAGTTATCGTATGCATTAAGACTTCTCAATTCATTTCGTATAGACGTTTTTGATTGAATTCATCTATCAATGTAAATTACTCTACAATCAACTTGTTATGATTTATTAGAATTCGTAGATTCGTAAACGATTTGCGCATTCAAAACACCTACATTCAGAAATGATTAGTACCGATTTGAAAAACGGTATGATTTCACAATAATTCCTGATCTATTCGTTGTTCTTATGGAAAAGAACACTCCATTTATAATTCAGAATATCATAAATTACATTCTGAAAAAAAAAGCATACACGCTCTACTCATTGTAACAGTTATGATTAAATTTCACTAGTTTTATGATAATCTAAAAAAAATTGTCTGAAAAATTAGCAAAAAAAATATCAACAAGGAAGTACAGTCAAAGGTGATAAAGCGATAGTAACATCGTAAGTTGAATTCTAGTGAAGATGACGATGATGATGTTGATGTTGAAACGTGACAACTAAAGAAGAAACAATTTTTTCTCTCAAATATTTTTCAACTTGATTCCTTTTACTTTCATTCAAATTTAAACATCTGTCAATTTTTATTTTTTTAAACAAATTTCTTTTTAAATTATTTTTTGTTTATATTGAAATGTAATTGAATGATAATTTTCAATTTATTATTATTTTTTAAATTTCTTTTCTTATTTACTTCAATGATCAGCTGAATTTTATTTTGTTTTAATTTTTTCTAGTAAAGTGTTACTTATTTTGCTTAATTGTTTCCACTTCTGAAATTATTTACCAACAGTATAGAGAATATTAAATTGACTACATTATAGAAGTGATTCTTATTTAATTTCTTTTATAAAATGATAGTGAATAAATTAAGAAAAAAAAAAAGATTATTTAAAGAATACAGTCTAAGTATGATGTATAGTGTAATGATTGAACACTTGAAGAATTATTTACTTATTATAAAATTCCATAGAAATATTTAGTGATTTTTCACTCATCTTCAAGTATTGTATCTTGTATCAATAAAACTTTATTGAGTTAAGATCATTAGAAATGTTATAGTTTTTTGAAGAATTTTCATCTTGAAGTATTACAATGATAAACTGTAATAACAAAAAAATACTGATGATGGATGAACAGTTAGTGTAATTTTAGACAACATTTAGACAATATCAATATGAGGGATACAATCAAATGATAGATTTAGATTAGTTTAGGGTAAACTGATATAATAAGCTTGGATTTAGGTTAAAGGCTCTTTAATCTTGATACCATAAGTTGGGAACTCATATCTTGCAGTCAAGCGATGCTTTTTGTTTTTACTAAGAAAAGTGTTATTTACTTCGGATATTGTAAAAGTTATTTTTTGAAAACTATAGGATGTTTAAAAGTTTGGCTTTTTACTCTACTGTCATTTCAATTAATTAATCTCATGTGATTTATGTCATATATTAACCAACCAAATAAAACAACCAATCCAAGTGTAGAGGAGGCGTGGGGTGAATGTAGTCATTTATAAAAAAAGGTCATTTTATTAGATTAATTTGATGTGATAATTTTTTTTGTTTATTATATTGTCGTAAATGAAATTAAATGACTTAATAAAATACACTTCAGAAAGTCCATGCAATCGCAAACGAAAAATGACATGCATTAACATTTATTTTCTATCACTATGGTATGTCATTACTGAAATCAAACTTAGGAGTTATTATTTTTCGAATACAACTATTCATCAGTCAATCAATCAATGTTTGCTATCTCACGTGAAGCATAGGTCTCTGATCAGCATTCTCAAACCAACTCTGTCTTGGGCTTTCCTTTGTAGCTCTTCCCAAGAGCTCTTCATTTTCTTCATGTCTGTCTCTGATTCTCGAAGTAATGTGTTTGTGGGTATTACACTTTTTCTTTGGCCTTCAGGATTCTAAATTAGTATTTATCCTGTAACACAGTTGCTCTGGTTGTCAGGAAGGGCATCAACCTCATGGCTTTCGAAGAAACTCGGCTTTTACCATGAGTCGTCATAACAGACCTTTCAACTCCCAGGGTAGAGTGAAAGTAGTTATAAAGGTTCTTACTGGTTAGCTTTTTTCCGCAAGGTTATTTTTTATGCAATGAATTTACTAACTCCATGCCCAACTCTTCTCTTTTATCCGGGCTTGAGACCAGTATCAACTTTAGAGGGGCTCCAGGCTGTTATAACTATTTATAATCAACCAAAATTACTTAACACATTTTATTGAAAAAATAAGTTTAATGACTTGGTAAATAGGTTGTATTTTAACAAAAATATCCATCGAACAAAAGTCATATGTCCCTGTTGTATAAATTACTTTTGTCTCAAGTTATCATTAGAAAAACTCTATCGTTATTAGATATAATCACTGTTACAATATTTCATTATTATTTTAAGCATATTGTCATTCATTTTATGTCATACTTGTATAAACTAAGTTATTGTGAAGCCTAATTATTGTACAGTATCATAACAGATTACTTCTGTTATTACTAGGAATTGTTGATGAAATTAAATTCGTTATGAATATTCTTAATATTTCTTACATATTTACTGTATATAAACACATAATTCAAATGGATTATTTTACATTATATGAGAAACTACCAGACTGTTCAGGGCATGAAAAATAACAGTCGTTGAAAAGTTGGTAAAATCACTTCAATAAACTCCTTGCCAACAAAAAGACAACTTAACAAGAAAAAATCAGATTGATTACTATCTACTAAATATACTACTCAGTCTAAAAACCCAATACATTAGACAAAGCGGTCACCTTTTAATCATTGTCCATACAAACATAAATTAGCTATCAAGTGCTACAATTTAATTTTTGTAGATAATTATGAACGCACAGTTGAATGATAGAATGTTTAGGATGTTGAGTAGAGGAAACACTTACCATTCAGGTTAATGAGCAATCGGAAAAAAATATTAAAACAGATACAATTCACCAGCTACTCAAAATATCGTAATCAGGAAATTAAGTTATGAGTGAAAATACGTAACAAGATAAATGCTACCGACGACTAATTAAATTGAAGATGGAGAGAGTAATCTGCTAACAATTTGTAGAAAAATGGTTATGTTTGACTTCTATTGAAAGGTTGTGCTAACGCGGTCGTTCAAAAAGATGATAAAATCTTTTCAGTTAAAGCACTCAGCTCACAAAACGCAATCTTCCTTAAACAATTAAGTTATGTTGTTAAGTTTTTATCATCTGCTTTTAAGTTGTGATATATGTTGAAATATATAAAAACTACAAATTTGTAGTTTGTCATACTTTCGTAGACATTGAGACAATCAAAAGTTATTGAATGCTGATATTTGAATGATCAATGGTTATTTGCTTTGCCAGGTTTCAATATAATGTGTTGATTGTATAAATGTACTTGTGGTTCACAGTGAATACTTATAATTCTTAATGGGACAAATATCTGGTAGTTCTCTCATGTTGCCTAATTATGTTGTAAATTTGACATTATTTTTATTAACGTTCCCCTTTTACGCATAAGATTTAACTTAAAATTATTTATTGAATTATGTTTCGAAACAATCTATAACCATAAGTCAAATCACAGTAATAATCTTAAAATCTTAAAACCTTCTATCTATACATAATAGATTGACTGTTGCCATGATAAGTCATATGCATAAACGTAAGACTAGATTAATGGTAGGCTGAATAATTTAGTAATCTAAATGTAACTTAATTAAGATACCGTGTGACAAATATTTAGTAAAATACTTTAGTTGAACCAAGTTTTCTTACTTTTAAAATGAATTTCCTAGTCCTGAATATGCCCAACCAGAAGATCCTGATGCCCAGCTTTTGTATAATCTGCCGGAAAATAATTATCCAAGATTTTCAGAATCAAGACATTCGTTAGTTCATCAAATGTCAAGACCAACTGATCTCGATAGAAATGAAAGCGATGACCAATGGTCACCAAGTGAATCGGAAAGTAAATATTTTACAGAATTTTTCAAAACTTTTTCTTATTGTTGCATGCATTAGATCAATTTTTGTAGGTTTTTATAGGATGAAACAAGTTAATAATAATCCTCGAAATGAAGAAATTAGAAAGTATGACTTTTGTCTCTTGTAAATAAGATTCCATTTTGTAAGATAACTCAACGTTATTTCAATATACATCTATAAAGGCATAAAGTGCTTGTTCACCTTTTATATGAATGATTTTGAATGTCGTGGAACTGTATAATTCATTCAGCCATTACTCCATGGAAAGTTATGACGAATATATTAAAATTTACATTGTTGGTCTCATAAAATATAACTGTTTTAAACTAATATCCTATCATAATTATCATTAGGATTTCGTAAAGTATATACTAAGAGAACATGTAGAATTTTATATTGTGACGTATATTTCGATGTACAAATTCAGCTCACATGACATTTAACAGAACTAAACTTTCAAGGAAAACTCGATGACTACAATCTGTGTATAAATAAAGTCTTTGAGCACCTCTTAAAGTCAGCTTATTAAAAATGATTGAACATTGTAGTTGTTTATTTCTTGAAGTACCGTTTTTATCGTATTCATAACAATTATTTTTGTGAAGATGAGTAAATAGCATTAAAAGGATGGTCATGTCTTCTTTTTAACTATTCAGGCTATCGATTTGACGATTAGTCTGATGGTTTCCTGTTATTTTCTAATCAAGGTAAACAAATTTCGAATGAAGTCAAGTGTTTTCAGAATCATATCCATTATGTCATAAATCATAACTAATATCAGGGAACTGACACACATTTGAAGTTAGATATCAAGTATATTTGTTATGAAACGGACTACTGAATACGTTTAGAGCTTTACATGTACACTACAAAAGCTAGGTCGAATAATATCAGTACATTGTACTAGTATACTGATGATCACATATCCACAGTGAACTAATTAATGAAACTATTATTTCTGATTGTAGAACCTTATGTGTTGAATGAAACATAGTTATCATTTTTGTAAAATTTTTAACGTTTAATAGAATTATTTACCTACGTAAAGTTCAATGTTTTTACACTTTCTTGAAAATATTTTTCAGCAATCCGAAATAATCGATTACGAAATCGAGAAACTGATGAATATGAATCAGAATTCGAAAGATCTCCTGGACCAAGTGACAGTGAAATAGGCTCAAGACAATTATGTTAGATCACGTAATATCCAACAAGCATCATTACTCAACACACGAACATCTTCTTCACGAAATTTCAATATAATTCGTGACAATAATAATTCTTCCAATCGTTCATACATTAAAGAAGATCCAACAATAATCTAAAATATACTTTTAGTACATTCTAAATTTTTTATACATATTGTATTCAACAATATATCTGTTACTTTACAATGAAAATAGTTATAAATTACTTAGAAATTAATAATGTTTTTCAAATGATACTCGTTAAATGAGCGATTGTATTTTAGTTTTGTAATGTGAAGTGAATACAAAATGTATCAAGTAACTAATACCATGAATTTAGAGTATTTAAAAAAAATAAAACTTAGGTAAAACTAATTGTTTTTCAGTTACTATGTATTCCACAGATACAATCATTATCTTGAGAATGAAATACCTTAAAACGTTTTATTCACAGTGATTAATTTTCATGTACAAAATCAGTTTTCTTACAAATGTAGTTGAAAAGGAATGTTTAGTCATTCTGATTTACATAACTTCAATGTGTGCAAATGTGTTAAACCTCAGTCAACATAGGCTTTTGATACTAAAATATTAATCTTTATTTAGCCATTGAGTTTATCTAATCTTTTGAAGCATGACTTCAATTATCACATTTTTTAGTAAGTTAAGGTCTATTTTGCAGTGATAAATAATCAAATGGTTTTCGAAGCTGTGAATCAATACAAACTAACCATAGGCTGAGAAATATCTGGACTTAGTATCAATCGTACGTATTCGAGATCACAAGGAATGCGTCAAACATAGTAAAAGTGTGACTCACAAATCAGCATTCAGCCGCAACCCCTTCCTTTCAGGCTACAACAGTGGAAACAGAAATGAAACAAAACGTTGCTTAGAGTTGTAGTATAATTTTCTGCATGTTAGAACCTAATACAATCTTTAGTTTGCAAAAAGCTGAATCACATTCGTTGTTACAAGTCCACTGTTAATTCTTCCAGTCAGGAAATTTAATGGGTAATGTATCTTATTTAATAATGTTAAATGATCATTCCAAGGAAAGGCCTAACTGAAATAGTGTCTGTAGGTGTTCACTGTATGTCGAATGTATTCATGATTTGGTCGGCATCCATCTTCATCAAAAATAAATCGTACGTATTATACAGACTTTAAAATAAATTAACATCCTCCACAACGAAGCCATAATCCATTTTTGAAGATTAGTTGTCGAACTGTCTCAGCTCGATTATGAAGTTCTGTAGACGAAATACCCGCAACCAAAATATCATCCAAATATAAAAATACTCCTGAGGTATTAGACAGAATCATACCCGCTAGATGTTGAAATGTAGCCAATGCAATTTGAACCTCAAACGACATTCAGGGTGCACTTAGCTTCAGTAAGTCTCATGATTCAATGAAAGTATAAACTTATTGTTGGTTGAGCTTATTATTGATAACCAGCGGCTGGTTGGAGTGCTGTCTGAGCGAGATGATATCTTAATCAGAAATATCACCCATGATTCGAAAGATGAATCAGTCAGTGACATCCCAATGCTATGAATGCCAAAATGCGGCAATATTGTTCAACAGGAGCGCCTAAGGATCTGTTGCAGTTATATCAGACAGTCATGCCAATACATTTGAGTAGTCTACCTTTATTATTAGATGCAAAGCTAAAGCGGAATTTAATCCCCATTATGCTCCCACAGTTAGCCATGGCTACTTCATTATGTTGACGGGTATACAAGCCATATATACACCACTCCATACCAGAAAGACGCTTTAAATGGCGAGTGTAGACTATTTCATTCACAGCTCTGCGTAAATTGAACATTTCAATTCTACTATTATTTTATCCCTCTTGCCATTTTCTCCCGTTTGATTTACTAACTAACAGTATATCACTTTCTATTTCTGAACTACAAATAATTAATTGTATATACGCTATTCTACTTCCCTATCAGTGTCATACTTATTACATATCGATGTTGATTTCTCAATTGGTTGACTGCATGGTCACGTTTTACATTTATATAAAAGAATACTTGAAATTTGGTTTGATTTGTCTGATTGGTTCATCAGTCTTGTTATTCCTGTTTTGACCTGGGACTGAGTAGGCATCAGAACAGAAATTAGGGAATCAATTAGATTGTAGTATTTGTCACTTATTTATATAAATACTTTTCATAACATGCACTGGTCACGATTTCTGACCTATTATGAGTCCCATAATAGTGCGAAACAGATGTCCAATGTCCCTTAGTTTTCTATCGTACCAAGCATAGATCAATTTTTGACAACTAAACTAAACAAATTAAAAATCAATCTACACAAAATCGCCAAAACTTTAGTATATTTTATTGTTAAGTGAACTAAATTATCATGAAATAAATAAATACTTACTAAACCATAAACAGATTATTTACTGATTTATTATGATAGGGTTATCATATTGTTGTTAACATAACATTATGCTTTCACTAGAATATACTATTAACTTAATTAGAGAATCAGGGTGATTTGTTGACATTGCCCTTCCAAGACTATATTTGATGTATGTGTATTATCAGTCTATTTGTACATACTTAATAAATTAGTATAATATTCCTCTTTTTTAAAAGCTAATTGATTCTAAGTAAAATAACAATTTTCAAATGATCCATAATCAATACAACGTTATTCATTTCAATTGATAGCATTAAATAATCAATGAAATATAATTAAACTACTTATAAAGTAATTTATCAGTAAACAATATTTTCTATTTAGATATTTTAATTATTACAGAAATAATGTGGAGATATAACTCATGTTTATTAAGTATTTTGATAACATTTTTAATTCTAATTCATCATATTTTAATGTTATTTAATACACAATTGAATCTTCCAACAAATTTAATCACAAAAGAATTAGACTTAAAATTAGACATTGTACATCGTTTAAGAAGTCATTTATTAAGAGAAATTACTTTAATCATATGTGGTTCAGTAGTATGTACAATTTATTGGATGCTTATTTTAATGATCAAATTAAATTTTAATGATTTAAATGATTCTCAATTAACAATAAATAAATATTTAGTATACTTTTGGTATTTATTCATTATTCCATACATAGTATTTTCATTATTACTAAGTATTTATACTATGCTAATTTTAATGGATGATATTGGCTTTATAAAAGATGATATTACAAATTATATAAATCAAATATTTGATATACTCAACTCAAGAGAATCTACAGGTACGTATATAAAAATAGTCAATCATAAGTTGCTTTGATTTAAATTATTAATATTACTAGGATTGTTTAAGTTGGGTTGTGACTGGAAGCAAAATCTAGGACGAGCGTTTCTACCCATTTGGAACTCGTCAATTGCATGTAACTGAATATTACTAATAAAGGAAGGTGAATAATAGTGGATTGACAAACAGTAGTCTTAAAGTTTGATAGATTGAATAGTTACGGAAAATATGAATGATTATATTCTATTTTGATAGTATTTAGCTACGATTGAACTGTCAAAATTTTCGCTGAATAAATATCCGAGTACTTGACAGTTAAGATAAAAGTAATTTGTCATTTCTGTATCTAGCTCCCTCTGTTCTTCGTATCAACTGTTGGCTGAAAACGAAAAAAAGTGCTAACAGCTTTGAAAATATAAAAAAAATTGACATCCATTTATTAAGCTACTGTGGAGACTGCCAAATTTGAAACGGATATCACAAACTAACTTTAGCCAAACGGTCATTAAAACTCAGGAAGCACTGATGAACTTCATTGCTCTAATATGAGACTCCTTAGTAATGAGCACTCATACCTTCTACCAGAGCCCGGGACCTTCCTATTTCCTTGTGAGCTCTCAACCTTTAGTTGGTTAAACCAGCTCAAATCCCTTGTTCTTCTTATTTCACTCTAATTTGCAATATTTATTATTGATCAGATTTTAATTTATATCTCTAAAATCTCACGTTGAGAATGGTAGTATGCAGTATCATTTTCAGTAAACAATAATAAGAAATATATATGCGGCAATTTAATGTACTCGTTATAATTAAGTGTAAAAGTATGTAGCTTGACTCTCTAAAGAAATGGAATCAGCTAGAGTTCACTTAGTATTCAACTACATTTATTAGTCCAATGTTTTATTGATTCGATAAGTAGAATGACAATAGTAGTATTTTCAATAAATAGTAAAATAATCATTACAATGGTGTTAAAAAGGATTTTTTATAATAACAGTTCATAATGACATTAAAATGAATTAAATGCTTAATTAGTCTTGCTGTTGGTGGCAGTGGTGATTACTAATCTTACTGGAATGACTGTTAATTTCATCGCCATTTTCTATCCGATTCACAAAATATGAACAAATCTCTGTGATTTAGTGTTGTTAAATACTTATGAGTATTTTAAAGGTAGACAACACTGATTTATACAACTTTCCAAAAATCTAAATTTGTAAAATACCGTAATTAACAAAGATTTAAGGTAAGTGAATAAATTTTATTATACTTTATAATGATTCTTCTTCCTCTGTAATACATAAACGAAAGTAGAAGATACCTGAACGAGTAAAATTCTACAAGTCATTATGATGAAATTGTCTAAACAATATTTCGCCTACAGAAAATCTCATTGCAGTTCACATTTTTAGGTGTAGTAATCATAATAACCCCTATCAGACTATGACTACACTACAGCACCAAATCACTACTTAGGAAGAAAACTATTAAATGATCTAGTCCAACCAGTCACTTGAGTAATTAAAAGTATGTAGATGGAATATTCTGAATAATAAGATTATCAGATTATTCAGATTACTTAATGTATTACGACAGGCAATAAGGAAGTTGTTTAACTGACTCGAGAAACTCAATCCTGATTTAAAAATATGTTATGAATTCGTCAACTTTATTCAAAACCTAGATTTGTTGATGCATTTTCTGCAATAATTTTGTAATAAATAATAAGTTCTCTGCCTGTTGGATGCCTTTTTTAAAGTCATTGAAAAGCATATAAGTTAAACAAAACCAACCACTTAAGTGACTTTCCACGACTATGAGTACAATTGCTTAGTGAGTGGATCGTTCTACTTTTAAGCTATATCCTAAATCTTTTCACTTATCCTTCAGTCAGTCAGTCAGTTAGTTACAACGTAGAACTTGTTACGTGCGTACATCAGTTCAAGTTACCATGCCCCAATTACCAGATAGAGATCAAATTGTCGGATCAAATCATAGAGTAAGGGAGGTAGTAACAGAGTTAGAACTAATGGATAGGAATAGAGATCGGAGATAAAATTTACGAAATATGATTCAGCAAAATAAAACTATGATAAGTTCAGAAACTAGTAATTTGTAGGATGACAAGGAGTGGATGCACCTGCTCCATTGCAAACGATTTTGAGCTATATCACCAAAAGTCTGTAACCATTTCTTTTATTTTTAGTTTCTACGGGTACTATCACTACTTTTCACCATAATTGCACAACTGGAAATTGAGTTTACATGTTTATTATGATTGTTTAAAAGTTGAAATGGACACAGATCATCAGAGTGGTTGTCTTTGAAAGCGTGAAACGTCACTCAGTATTTATCGCATTGTAACACCACTAATTTTTTTCTTCTTTTTTTGTAAACGACTAGTAAGCCGAAAAGTTCAATTTCTTAATCACCTGGAAAGCCTTCAGTATGATTTTAGTTGTTGTGGTGCTAATTCTTATATGAACTGGTTATTAAACAACCATCCATTATTAATCAGTACTTCAAAACGGTTTTATTCTTTAAATGATATTTCCAAAGAATTGTTATTTGCCCCATGGATATCAAGTAAATCAACGGAATTCTTACAGTTCACTTGTTGTGATGGAAACAAAACTTTTTATTGTTCTTCGGAATTACTTTATTCAAATACAGAATGGAAGGCTAAGAAAACCGGTCTCCTTGTGCCTATTTACTCTCATGATTGCGTAACATCCATTACGTCACAAATTACCAGTGAGTTAGATTCAATGTCATGGATATATTCAATTGCAAGTGTAGGTTTGCACGTATTTCAGATACTTGTGAATATCAATACATATGTAAATGTTTTAGAAAATATTCCGTGCAAAAATAAATCTTTATTTCCCCCAAAATTTATTCATAACTTGAGACGATTTTTGAAAAGTTCTATACAATACAGTACAAGTTCTTTTCCTGATGAAACAAGACAAATTAAGCGAAACGATATTCCACGTACTTATAGAATCTGTTCTGTATTAGCTAAAGATGTGAAAGCGTTGGGCAAATCTGAGGAGGAAATTTGCCAATCAGGTTTAACAACAAATCTAATTGATATTCAGGGACGTGAAAACAAGTTTGAAACTAATGTAGACAGTTTAAAGCTGAAATCAGATAAATATTCTGATGATTCAAGAAAACATTGGGATTTTAAAACAACGTTTAAATCTTATGACACCAGACAAAAGTGTTGCTTTTATGGATCAATTGGTTATATATCTAACTCACAATTACTGAAAATATGCCAAAGTTTTCACTTATATGCGGAACCAAGTATAAAAGAGCGTAATAATTTATCTGAAATGGTAAATTATATTGAAGAAAATGAAAATATTAACCGGATATTAAAAGACTCACTAAAACAATCGATATATGTTACTTGCCTACCAAAATTGAATTTTAGAATAAATAAGTTAAAAGAATGTAGTAAGTTTCGATATTATTTACGAAAGTGTCTACCACTGTTTGAAGCTTTATTGTATACTGAAGATAGTGAACAAGAAAACAAGGAAGCCAATTTCATATATGGAAGTTATTTAGTTTTTGTACTACGTAGTATCATTTTCATAATTTTTGGTTACATCGCCAGCAAAATAATAATGCTAGTAATCAGAAACATCAAATTTTCCAACGAAAAGCTAATGGAAACTGAACATTCAGATATCGGATACTACGAACAAGATTTGTGGCATAAAGCGAAAATAAGCAATATTGAAGCAGTTGAGAAACTATCAGATACATTCCTAATGACAACTTTAATGATAAGTGTCCTATTCTCATTACGTGTACGCTGTTTATTATTGTTAATCATACCAACATTTGGATTGACTGTAGGTCATATATTCTTTGTAAACCAATTGATATATATATTATTTACTGGTCCATTGACATCAATGAAAAATAATATGAAAATACTAGAAAATGATTTAATTTGTTTGGGAGAAGTGGCGCACCATATTCCAGAAGGTTTTGAAAAGTTTAATTACAACGATCATGCAAACTATACTGCAACAAATATCCCAACACATTTTGCCCGGTTCTATAATAAGTCGAATTATTTATCCACTATCCTAACAATGTCGGAATTGATGAATGATGCTGGCAAAAATCTTAGCGAATGGAGTTGCAGAATATATGCAAAGTCTACCATCACTAGATAAATTGGTAAGTTGGCTAAACGAGATTATATAGCTTGCTTGGTTTTCTGTTGATGACTACAAATAAGTGACAGAAAAAATATAAAAAGACATTTTCATTTAATATGAGTAATAATTATTAAAAACATAGATGCATGAACAAAGAATATTCGCTTCGATAAGTTTTCATCAGCCTCTACACGTATGAGTTCAAACTTCAAAATTAACCATTTGTCAGGTAAATATATCATTTAGATAAGGAGGATTACTGTTATATGAATTTCGGATTGTATTATCAAGTATAATTCTCAGTGTAACAATATCCAGGTAATGTTTAGTTTGTGTAAATCTATACTACAATAGAAGTTATGAGATTATTATTTGAATATGTAGAAATGTTTGCGTGACGATGAGTTGAAGCGATTTTAATCGGATCAAGTGTTTAGACAAAGACTGAATTTTACTTAAAAAAACATTAACCAAGCGTGGATTTGTAAAATGGAGTGAGTAATAGTTAAAAATGACAGTAAAAACAATTATAATCAGATATTTGGTTCAAAAATTACGTCATATATGGAACAGTAAGAATTAAATATGAGAGCATAAGCCACATGAATTAAGAAGTTCAGCTCTCTAAATACAAAAAATGTACGTTCAACCTTTTCTTTAACCGTCGTCAACACAAAAATCAATAAGTTAGTCTTCACCTTAAACGAGCATGGAGCAACGTATATACAGCCTTCTCTTTTCGTGTAGTTTCATAATCGAGGTTTAACGCATCCAGATATTGTTTTCTTTTTGTTTATAGACCACAATTTTGCTAATATTGTTACTGCATATGGATACACCTAGTGAATTTCGCAATCACCTAATCAACTCTTCTATCTCACGATTAATTTGTACCATTTCGTATATGAAGCAGTTTTTTAATAATAAACACTTGATGTGAATATAACTTTTTCTGTCGTTATTATTAGACTTGCATGAATATGGTGAATTTTAATTATCACACTATATCTGACAATTTCCTATCTAGTTGTGTACATTAGTCATAAGCTGATGCTGGTTAGGGACCAGTGAAAATTAGGGAGAACTGGATAGCTATTTCTTCCTGATATGGGACCCTTCAGAAGCAAACACCCACGATTTCGTCGAGACGTCTAGTCCAGGTGCCTCATGCCACCAAACGCCTGGTGTAATCGTGGGTTCTCACATCTGGAGAGTCCCACACTAGGATGAAACAGCTGCTCAGTGTTCCCTGATTTTCACTCGTACTCAACCAACATCATTATGTGACGAATACAAACAAGTAAGCATAACCTATATTTTCACAAAATGCCCTTAATTCAAATTTTTACCTAACTGTTATCGTTTTAAGCAGAATCCAGTATATGTCTAAACACTTGATCCGATTAAAATCGCTTCAACTCATCGTCACGCAAACATTTCTACATATTCAAATAATAATCTCATAACTTCTATTGTAGTATAGATTTACACAAACTTAAACATTACCTGGATATTGTTACACTGAGAATTATACTTGATAATACAATCCGAAATTCATATACAGTAATCCGCCTTATCTAAATGATATATTTACCTGACAAATGGTTAATTTTGTTTGGTGATCATTAGTTTGGAACTCATACGTGTAGAGGCTGATAAAAACTTGTCGAAGAGAGTGTTCTTCACACGAACATCTTTGTTTTGATAAAAATAGGAGTCTTTAAACAATATTTTAAACATATTGGTATGGAGTATCTTGGTTCAGTGCTCAGTACAGTTAAAAAACTAAAGGTGGGCTATTTCAGTAAGTATTAAAAAATATAGGCTTCTTGAAATGATTTTATTGTTTGTTAGACACCTATTGGTGAAAATACGTCATGATGATTCATATTCATTCATGTTTAATGCTTTTCCTGAACATCAAATGCACCATTTCTTTTTAGATTTCTATTCCTACGCATTTATAATCTTACTTTTAGTACATTGTCGTAGGTATGCCATTGTTTTTATAATCTAATGTTATTACTGTTTGATGATAATTTATAGTACTTGAGTGCTTTTACAAAGGTTCTTTATTCCAGTACTAACTAAAATGTATTTTCAACTAAGTGTACTTCACGATTTCAAACTAATTTTACCTCACATGTGTAATGTTAGTGTTATTATGTGATAATCTTATTAATTATTGATTGAATTGTGTCTTCGGAAATCCTCGGTTTATTTTAGAATGATAAATATAAACTTTTACTTTTACTATTTGTAGTGGCTAAATTACAAATCTATTTACAAAAATAAATAAACAAGTTCAATATGTATGACTTCAACATAGATGTGTTTACTTTAAGATTTTCCGAGCATAGGAGAATGCGTTGGTAATAATAGATAGTTTACCAATAAAATAAAGTTTGTCCTCAACCATATGTAATTAGTTCTTGGATATATAAATAATGATAATTATTTTATATTACTAATATTTTAATTAATAAGTAATACTAACTTCATTAACTTAATCTACATAATTTTCATATTTAATACTGTAAAATATAACAGTATGAATAGAATAATATGAATTCATTTGTTTTTTATGGTTTTATTCATGTATCTTTCAACATGTTTTACTTCAGCATTGAAACTTACTAATAATACATAACATATCTATCTGAATGGAGTTGAGTGGAAGTTAATGTAAGCGTGTATCGTAATGACGATAATATTTATGCAATCGACAAAATACTACAATTATTATCTGTAAAATAAGGTTCTATTACACTATGTAAACTACAAAAGATTATAGGACTAAATAATAAAGTAAATGAATATTAATAGTTGAGGTGGGTTCAGTTAGTTAAGCAAGTAAAAGAAGGAACTGAAAATTATTTGTAACAGGTGTAACGAATAATAGAAATTATTATCAAAGAAAAGTAATGAATTAAGTCAGTCACAATAGACACGTCCGTAGTAAATTCTGGGAAAATAATTTTAGTTTTATGGTAATTTCTTCAAATATTTCAAAGTGTCTGTTTATTTGTTGTTATGGATCAATGTAGCATTTAGAAGAAGTATTGTTTAACTTTAGTCTTTTGAAGCATGTTCATAAAACCTAAAGTAATTTGGTCTTTGAGATATATTCGTCGTTTTATATGATAAGCTACTGGGTGAAAACTCGGGTACTTGTCATCTTTTGATTGAATTAATAAATTTAAATGAAAAAATTGTTGAATGAACTTATCGAAACTAATGCACGCACTCATAATCGTTCATCAATTCTATGTTTATTAATGGTAACCAACTAAGAACTGTATATATAAAGAAAAATTTTCAACAAAAAGCTTTTCTTCTTGTTAGTACTGGTTTGCGATCGGTTTCATTTTGTAAAGAACACGAGACGGGAAATAGGGTGTCAGTTCTGGAAATAAGGTTTTTAATACTTAGTCATCTTTAGGGATTTGTCTTCTGAATAAACTATAAAATCATGTCAAGGTGAAGATTTTCATTTATTAATGATTCAGCAATGGAATCAAAAACCAGCTGATAAAAGTTTAGTTCTACACTTGTGAAGTTAATTTTATTTCTCCGTAAATTTCTTATTCTGGAAAGGGACAGTGATTTAATTACTGTGATTGAATAATTTCAGTTCGCTTTTTGTGATAAACGAAAAACGTCTAGTTTACTTATTCCATTGTCATATGGCAGCTGTAGGGATTCAGAGGTCAATTTAGTTGATGTTTATTGCAATCTCTCTAATTTTTACAGTCGTTTGGAGATATGAATCCTTTATCTATCTATAACACAAATTTTGATCGAATTAAAACTGTTTACAATGTCTTGATTGTCGTGAATACTAAATAACCAGAAACTCTTCACAATGGCTAAAAAATGTTAAAATCTTAAGTACCTGTTACATTTCCGTATATTATAAGTGTCAAGTGTTAACTGATATGAACTCTCAGATTATTATATTTCTGGACAAACGACAAGTATACGTTATTCATCCTGTACATTTTCCACATTGGTGACTTTAGTACATTTTGAATTTCTATATTATCCTGAATTCTTGATATTTTTTACAGTTTATTACATAATCATACCACATGTAATATCATCCTGCCTGATTTATTACATCTACACTTAATATCCAGTGATTTCATTTATTCTATTATTGTAATTTATGATTTAAACTTCCATCAGATTAAATTGGCGTTTACAATGACTTTCATTAATTTACCTAAACAACCATGTTGAAATGAAGATTATCTTTGGAAAAATTCCTTATAATGTAGTATATTTATAAATCCATAAATATCATACTATATCATATACGCTTAATCCAGTTACTATGTGTACTCGCTAGTGTTAATA
The DNA here is from genome assembly GCA_025215515.1 of Schistosoma japonicum. Taxonomy (NCBI): domain Eukaryota; kingdom Metazoa; phylum Platyhelminthes; class Trematoda; order Strigeidida; family Schistosomatidae; genus Schistosoma; species Schistosoma japonicum. The sequence continues at coordinate 62,869,958 of CM046061.1, read as the reverse complement.
TTATTATCTTACCTTAATTTCATTTTTCTCGAATACATTTTCATGTATTTCATATTATATAATATTTATATTATTTATATAATCAACTTCATTCACATGAAAAATGTGTTTACATTATTTCACCATTACAGTTATTACTACAGTTACCTATGTCACTGGTGGGGGATTGTTTTAAACTAGTCTTGGCTGAACTCACAGGTCATGTTTCCTCACTAAGGTTCTATGAATTACCTCTTTTTATTACATGTCGTGGGCTGACTGAAGTTGGAAATACTAATCGTTTAACGTCGGCCCAATTACTAAGAGTGAGGAGCATGTTATGTAACCTTATACTTTCAGACTAAAGTCCCTGGTAGTGTTAACAGTGCACATTATTAACATGTCTCATACCAGAACAAAACAAATGTTCACTGCTTTCTGCTTTCTAGTGGTTTTCTAACTCACGTCAGTTCGTAATGTCAAGCTTAGATTCTAAGGCCTTTACAGTCACCAACTGTTATAATATTATTATTCTGTACACCAATTTTCCTTTAATTGGATTCGTTTGTGGCGTATAAACCATGTTTATCAATGCAATCGAATAAGCAGAAAGTAACTTTATAATATCTGTTTTAACTCTTCGAAAGGTACTCACCATAGGATTTTTTATTTATATTTATTTATTTATTTTATTTATTGCTATGCTTACAGTGTAGAACCCTTTTAAGTTCTGATAAATTGGCAATTTAGACTTTCGCAAGTACTTTTTAATGATGAACTTTGTGGACGCATAGTTACTGTCCTATCCAAGTAGTTTGATCTTTATGGGAACTCGGAGGTAGTTTTCGATTGTTCTATAACATAGTGGGTAGCTTATTGTATATCAGAGGTTTTACCTACTTCTATTACTTCAGTTAATTATACAAAAGGAGGAAGAGAAGTTTGATTGAACAATCGAAACTATTTTTATATCAATATTAATTAGCTATTTTATTGTATCATTCCATAAAGATACCGCTTTGAGTGCATTTCAACAATTTATTATTATTTTATCTGATTCATAAATGCATTCCATCTTTAAGTGTAATTATCAATGTATTATCCTACTTACTTTAATTTGCTTCAGGTTGATAATTACAAAATGTTAACAAGTATACTCGAAAAATCTTATCCTGAAATAGATTTCATTTCAAAAACATTTCAAAATGAAGCTATAAAACTTTCACATGAAATGAATGAAAGATTTCAAAAAAGAAATAATGAATATTATCGAAATGTTAAAATTCAGCATTCAAAACAATTTGATTCGAATAAAATCAACATGAAGTACAGTGAATAATGCAATGAAGAATACACAATTAGAGTTTACAATGCTCAATTATTTACTGCATAAATGTATTGTTATTCATGAAAGAAAATTTTCTATTTGTTTAAATCAATCAAAAATGATTTGTCAACAATTAACAGAAAATCATAAATTACATGATGTATGGTTAAATAATTTGTGTGCTGATTATTACCAACCGAATGAATTTTGTGAACTATTTGCATATATGAAAAATATTAAAGATAAATGTGTTTTAGATATGAAATCATTTGGTTTGGAATTTGGATTTAGTAATTATCTTAATGAATTATATAAATTATTAGAGGTGTTCAATAATACAATGAAAGTTGAAATATTATTAAATGAAAGTGAAATAAATAAACAAAATATTGATTGGATCAATGTAGAAAAAGAAATCAATAATGTGCAATACATTGATAAAACTGAAGAACACATAATAAACACTTATTTAAATACAGTTATACTGACAACTACTTTACTGAGACTAATATTTATATTACTTATTTATATGGCTCATAAGTATATATCAAAATATTTATTGAATATACAATTTTGAATAATTTATATTGTGGTAAAATATGTGAATTAGATGGTCATCATTATTTAAATGAAGATAGAAAAACAGTATTTTCTCCGAAATCAATTGAAAAGCTTTCAGTTTCTTTGAATCATTTTGATTCCTATATGGTTTAGCATTAAACAATCAAGTGATGAATTTATTATATGTAATTATCTTTGGATTAATTTTCATGTTTGTCTTTTACTTAGATGCACAAATATTTAATGTTGTAAGCTTATTGAATGACTTACTCTTAAGTGATACGGAATTCATGTACGGTATATCTAACAGTAATCAAAGAGTTACTATGTCTTCTAGTGAAAAAAGAGCACAATAATACTTATATTGAAGATAATTTTGTAAATGTAACTGGAAACTGGTACATTTAAAACAATGACAACGGGAATGTTACAAATCATCAAACAGTTAAATTACAAACATTTAGATTATGGTATTGATCACTGTGTGACCCATGCTTATGAAACATCTTCAGAATACAAGTTTCACTTTTATTCTACATGGTTGATATTTATGGTGTTGGCAATTACATCGACTGCAGTGTTATGTTTGCGGCAGAGAATCGTAGCATTTTTCTATCCACAAAAAGAAAAAAATTGCAGGGCAGCCTTGTGAAATTGTTTGCTGACACGACGCCGTAATTATTTAATTAAATTACATCAACGAAATTTTCCTCATAGAGGCAGTGATTGTACACAAGAATGCTTTACAAATCTATCGCAGCCACCATATCACGCTAGACTGTAACCAAAGTTAGTATATCTATTTGGTGTAGATGAAAATACTTGCTGTCCATGTAGCGGACAGTTACAAACAAGCTTCGAAGCAATATGACGTAGTACAATTGTCTTTAGTGTTTTTTCAGGTTTGTAAACAGAGAAAATCAATACAAATTTTTCTTACGTAACAGCTTTTTAATGATCAATTTTTGAACTGGTTCGGTAATAATCTAACTGATAATATGTGAATATTTTTAGTACTCACAAAGACGACTTCTCTGACTTTAGTTACATAAAGATTATTATTATCTTACTTGTTTCATTAGAGGATTTGACATAGGAAATCCTACATAATATGTAGAGTATTACTAGACAGGATTTACTTTTAAATTATTACAACTTAATCATTATTTATTTTGGAGAATAAAGCATAGTGAAGCAAATCGGTCTTTTATTGCCTTAATAGTAGAAAATCTTCCTTCATATTGGAAAATAGAGACCTTATCTGTTGATTGTTTTTGTGAGACTGAGGTGACAATAACAGGGGTGGAGGTGGGAGGAAGGGAGAAAACCAACTCAGGTCTAATTACGTCTGATTATATCGCTTACATTATATAAAAAAATTATCAGCTAGAATTAAGCCAACAATTGTCAAATATTTACGTTTTCTAAACAGACGGTGAGTTAATCTGCAAATAAAACTATACTTTTAGGTAATATGGTATATATATATACGATATTTATCAGCTGAATTATGTATATGAATACACGCGAATGAACCCAGTTAATTACATTATTAGAATAACGAAACATACTGAAATGAAGCTACGAGGTAATTAGTCACATGTAAAGTCTCCGAAACAAACTGATTTAGTAACTGTAGGACATTTTCAAAGCTTTCAGCTTTTTGAAATAGATACTACTGTAGCTTAGAGTAGAACAAAAGCTTCTTAATGAAACCAACAATCTTAGGTGAATACTACTTAAACGCTACAATGTAAATTTTCACTATTAAATATTTTAAATGTGTTATTTAGAAAATCCATCAAAATTTTGATTAATTCAACATTTTTACGTTCAGTAAATTGCCAGACTACGTAGGCGATCATAATTATATAGTCACACAGTTCAAAGAAGAGTAGATAGAATCATACAATTAATTGTGTCTGGAATGATATGGGCCAGGAAAGAGATTTACAAATATTAAACAAGTCTCTTAAAAAATGACAGATGGATTATAACTATGAAACAATTTTTGTACCATAATCGACATGAATAATGTGAGTTTTTGTGACTAGTGTAGTTATATACTCATTGTAATATTCGGTAGACATACTAGGATGATTAATATTTGTCTTTCCAGATGCATTATATAATGCTATTCAGTATTTGTCTTACAACATTAACTAAATGCTCTGTTTTTATACATCTTTCTACACCCTACCCTACATGACATTTATGGAGCGACCATTAACATCCCTGATGAATTAATCAGGATAAACATGAAAGAACTATTTTACATTAAATGATGTGACGACTCATGTTTATCTACATGCGTTTCATTCGAATTTCTTTTTATTTTATCACTATGATGATACCTATCTTTTGAATAATCGGCATTGACTTTTGTGTAATATACATATAACTGTACAATAGATTTGAAATTCACTAATAAAAATCATTCTGTCACAGCTGCTAAAATAAACTAGTACAAATTTTGGACTGATTATGTCACTGTTTTAAGCTCTACATGGTTGAGACACGAACGATGTTCCATATCTGAAGTACAAATTTTTACTCATATCAAATGTACCACCGGATATTTCTCCAAATATTTTGTGAATTAATCTGAAGTGATAAATCACTAACCATTCTTTGGATATACATTACTGGTGTAAAGCATGGAAAAAATAACAAATAAATCCCTCAACTATCGACTTTTATTGCTAGAGGTTATTTTGGAAAAAAACTGCTTAAGTACTTGCAAATCAGTTAGCTAGAAGATGAATATTTATTTATGAATATTAATGATTAATTGTTTTATATTAGCTCGTTGAAATATAGTAAAAAATTCCTATAAAGGCAACAATGCACATATTCGACGTCTGTAATTGAATAAATTTTCAACTCTTGGGAAATTAACAGCAAAAAAAATATTTCTAGCTGAGTAAATTATCAACAAGTAATCAAGATGTACCAGACATAGCCTACAGCGAAACTATGCATCAATCACTAATTTAGGAAGAGATTAGTGAAAAATACTTTTTTTACTTTAGCTTTTTATATGGTGGAATATTGAGTATAAATACAATTACCATCTTCAGCTAGTTATCAGTAATGAAAGTAAACCAATTCGAAATCATTTCAAACAATAAACTCAGTAAAAATAAATAATAATCAGATTTCAAATAGTTTCGTTGAAAATTTTCTCACTTGAGACATAAGAAAGTGATATTATGATTTTGAAGCAATAAAAATATTTGCATAGAAACAATATTCCGAATTGTTTTCATGAATTCTGTACTTGATTTAAATAGTATATTCTCTCATACTACTTTAGAATTGAACTGGTTAAATTATTTACAGTTGCAAAGCAAAATGCATTTTCATTGAAAAGCTTAAAGTAAATTCGAGATTTAAGTAATGCAGAACGACAGATGTTCGTGAATTGAACAATTTCTGATTAAAAACAAAGACGTTTGAAAGAAGATTATTATTTTCGATAAGTGCTCATCAGGTTCTACATTTATTAGTTCACAATTATTAGTCACAAGAATAGCCAGTTCTAAGGCAAGTAAAACAAGTATTAACAGTTGTCAGAAGTATTAACAGTTCAATACTAGCCCACCTAATTCAAACAGGTCATGTGTCGAGCATAAATCAGTCATTCAGAATAATATTTTGTGTAAACAGTTATCTGCCAAGATCGGTTAGACTCAAAGTCCTTAAAATGGCAGAGGCGATAGCTATACGGGTCAAGAAGCCAGACCTGTGCAGAAGAAGTACGTTCAACCTCTTCTCCTGCCATGGCCGACGCAAGATCCATTAAACCGATCACCACCTTAATCATGCGATGATATAATTTGATTAATGCATATGTATTCTCCCTCTGAATGTGCATTTCCATATTATTATTATTATTAAACAAAGTACACAGAATGAATTTGAATATCACATTTTAGGATCAAACAAATGAACTGATTGTAGTTATGTCCATAATTGTTATTGTTACTATTTGACGCGTTTGAATATCGTTCACTCCATTTTACAAACTCTTACCCATTCAGTTTCATGTTAAATAGGATTTGACCTTTGTCTACAAACACTTGATTTAATTGTATTTTACTACCACCCCCATCTCCTGTCACCCATTTACAAAGGTACCTGTATATACTTGATTAATAATGTTATTGTACTCCAACTGTCATTTACGTTTAACAAGTTACATGGTAATGATTATTATTTCAACATTAACATTCGTATTTTATATATAACTCGAAGGGGAAAAACTTCCAATTATCCTTGATATCTAGATAATGTTTTACTTGCCTCAGAACTGGCTACTCCTGTGACTAATAGTTTTGAACTAATAAATGTAGAACCTGATGAGCATTCATCGAAAATAGTATTCTTCGTTCAAAGGTCTTTGTTTTTGATAAACACGGCAATTTCTGATTGCCAAATTTGGGTTAGTCAATTAACACCTGACCTTATTAGGTGATAAAATAATACACAAATTTTAACAGTGACTAGGTATTCTTAGTGAACTCTCAGTCTGTCTCGTTACTCACTAGCTCTGAGCCAGGATAGAAAAATACGGATGGCTAACAATTCATTATTATGTATCATTATTTCATACTATAGTACATCATATATATATATGTTTAACAGCAGAAGACCAATTACAATAATAACGTTAATACCAAACGAAGACAATAACGATAGAATGCTTGTGGAGAGAGCAGGTAACACGGATACATTTAATTAGTTCTAGGTTATAATTAGGAAACGACATAACGTGAATCGATGGCTCAAACGGTAGTCTAGGAGGAAGATAAAACGATAATAGAAGCAAGTGTTCAGTGTAAATACAATCAAAGTGTATAAAATAATCTGAAAATACTTCTTCAAGAACCATCTTTCTCTTTTAGAGCAAAATGTAAACATATGTTATACGATATAATTTGCTGATACTTTAGAGTAAAATGTACGATTGCTGTACATACATGTATAAGGTCAAATATAAAATGTTCTCTAAGGGATTGATCTCAGATGACGGACTACCTATTTGAAGTTAATATCAAGCGAAAGTTAATGTATTCTTTCGATATAACTTTGTTTACAAGTGTACTTTTGATAAGGACTATATCTCCATCATATAAAATTGATGAATATATGCCAGAGTACAATAACGTTTATAGTTATTTCTTTATCAGTCTTTAAAATACAGTATTTGTATGCACATGTAAAAACTATTTACCCAAACAGGTCAATTTTTAAGTCAGTCATAACGAAATAAATTACACATAGTTGTTCGTAAAAGGTGAAAGTGTTAATTGATGGTAGGATGTCAGCCTATATATGGAAAAACTTACGATGATAATCCTGAAAGTAAAAAATAGAAAAATGACAAACTTTGCTTCGTAGATACAATTATTAATCAAAAGATAAATGATTTACTCAATCAATGTCTGCGAAAAATATGCACAGACGAAACTTGGCAGAGTTACTACATGAGATACCAATGTATAGTGAGAATCCCCTAAAGTTCATTGAATAATGGAACAGCCCAGGCACTCTGGGAACTAATGTGGTTCTGATACTTTGTAAAGTTACTTGATATCACTGTGCTATTCAAAATTGAGTCAAAAAAGACTAGTTTTAAAAAAATGCTTAAACTGGTTGTCAATACGCAGTACTGCTAAAGAAAGCAATGTCCATATTTTACTGAAAATCTGAACAAACGTTTGATATCAGATCACTGATGACTAACTTCAGTTAGCAGTTTTTGACCATCAGTAGCGTTCAACTGTTTTGGGCGTTTGGAGGTTACCGCTTAACGACAATGAGTGATATTACTCATTAAATCAATAATTTGCTGAAAATAGAAACATCAGTTGTTAGATGCTAGCACACTTCTGAAGAATTCCACACTAGTGCAAAAACCTATCCAGATTTCAGTTTTAACTCGCTGCTTTACTCAGGCCAATCCACTGAATTAAATTGAAATTGTGTACTTCAGCCACATATTGAACCTTGTCTATCAATTAATATATATGTGGATACACAATTTTATGCATACACAGTTTAATAAACAGAGTGAATTCGCAATGTTGCCGCAGCATGGGTTCAGACTATCTATAAACTTCTCTTATTATTCTCTAAAATATATTGTTCCCTGGTAAGACTGCATTTTTACTACACTGAAAGAACATTACCGTTTACCCACTATGAAATAATCCAGGATACGGAGTCAGCTGATGAATTAACTTTTGTGTTTGACCACGTTAGTTAGGTAATTGCACCATCATAATCCAATCAAGTGGAGTTACACTACCAATCAATATTGGTGTGGCATTTAAAACCGATACATAAAAATGTTTGGGATGATGAGAACATAAGAATCGTACAGAGTACGACATGAAAGTCGATTGTAGATGAGAAGCATGAAACAGTGTTTGTGTAATAAATAAACATGTGGAAGAAGAAATGAAATAAGAAAACTAAACTGTGTGGATTTGAATTATTATAAAATAAGAGATTGGGTGTTGGTCTTTTGAACACTGGTTTCTAACCTGCATTGATGAACTAATGAAACGTCCAGTGTTCAAAATACTATTATTGATACTAACTGATGTATTTATCTTGGTTCAGCGAAGAATTTAGTGAATTATTCCCAATAAAGCCATATGATTAGAATCTAGTAGTTAATTGGTTTCTATTCTCATTTTCACTAGTTACCCAGACTTTCATTGAAATCGTATATTTATACGATTCAAACATTTCTCAATTGATGTATAACGTTTGGAGTTGAATTAGGTAAACACTTGATGCTAAAATAATTAATGATCTATTAAATACAGTAATTACATGTTTAAACCTAATTCACAAGACGAATATTGTTTTTATAACTATGTTTCATCGTCATTTCACTACCTTGATCCGGCTACTAATATCAAACCCCTGGTTGACAACAAAATAACTCTGTTCTGATTTATTTGGAAGTATTATTCATTTTAAACATGATTTGAACATTACTGGTGAGGTTCAGAATATGTCCTTTATTTTTCATGCAGTAAGATTGTTAGCTGCGAAATTGTTAGGCAAAAAAGAATTTCTGATTGCTGTTACGTTATAGTAACGATCTACTAAAAAACCATTGCTCTACTATCAATCAGTGATATCTCTGAATAATGATATACAAATTTTGTTATAGAATTAGAAAATTTTATATTGGCAGCTGTTGAGGTTCTTGTGTTTCATAATTTAATAACTAGTACTTCTAATTCTTTATACATGAATATAATCAGTAAGAATATGTTAAGAGAATTGAAAATTAGTCTAACCTAATTTAAGACCATCTTTAACGTTCATTGGTCTGTTATTCCTCCATGTTGATTGGTGAGAACAGAATTAAATAAAGACTTAGAAAAATACATTGTAATAACTAAAAGTATACTCTTTATTCAAATAAAATGTATTCAATGCAAAGGGATTGAGCAAATCATCATGATATATTTGAAATATCGTTACAGTAAAATGTAAGTCTAAATTATTTATTTGAGGTTGATTAGTGCGAACATAATTTGGATTATAATACAAATGCAACAAACAGATACACAAACGAATTCTAACGAGAAAATCAAGAAAAAAATTCAAGTAATGGATCTGTTTTCAAACAAAATTATCAAAGTTCATGTTCATGTATACAAAAATATATTTTTAATAATTGTGTATGTGTTCATCACGTTGAGTATACCTATTTCTTCTAAACAACACCATCGATGTATACGCCATCCAGATATAATCTTTATGGTCATTCTGCTGGTGTCATTCCATTGATGTTACTTTTAACAGACTGTCTTAGGATGTTTTATTGTCACGATATGTTCTTATATTCATTTTTAATTATCTCTGTAACTAATTGGCCTCTTCTATATAGATTTTGTCATTTTTAAAAATTTTTTTCTGATATATTTGTTAGATGCTGATTGATGTTAATATCATACTTCCAGAAATACTCAGACGTGTGCATATAAAAGTTATACTAAAGTTGATTTATTTGACAAAAGTTATACATTTCTTAATGATTGATAGAAAAGTTTTTATCCAGCTGCATTATTCAACGTGTAAAATGCAATGTTAGTATATTGGTATCAATTTTATTATTCTCCAAAATACTGTAGACTTCATTTATTCCTAGTTTGGATGCTAAGAATAAATATTTTACATTAATATTGTGCATCAATCAGACAATATTCAATTAGTATACATGTTGGATTATTTGGATCACAAACTGGTAATACATCAGAATATTCCTAACTGCCGTTGGATATAATTTTGGTATGTATTCTTTACGAATGTATTTAACTAAGACCATACTAGTTGATGAAAAGGTAAACTACTCACCAAAAATTTTATAGGTATTTTCATCCAGCATTGAACGAAAATATTTACAAAACTTGCGTGCCGAGTGTATGTAAGACATATGAATAAAATACATTTGTAAATAAATCGGCAATAGCATTACATTCAATAGAATCAGGGCACAGTATCGATTTTGATGAAATTAAAATCCTTCCAAAAGGTTTTAATTCCTACAAAGAAAGGCTAACATCTGAAGCTCTACACATATGGGCTAATCCAAATATTATAAACCGACGAGATGGAGTACTGTTAGCTGCACCATGGCAACTAATGATGAAAAATGAATTACAAACTTCTACTACTCCAATTTCCATTGCATTCCGTTTATTTATTTATTGATTAATTCTGTTTAGAATTCTCTATCCTAATTACACAATTCAACGTGTAGCCATTTAAAAATATGCACTCTTCCTTTGACCCACAATTATCATTAAATTGATCGCAAATCCCTTAACATGAACAGTATATGCGTACAAATTGTTGTAACATAAAACTACACATGATGTGCACACCATCCTTCATCCACAACAATTCCGATTTTAGTTCACTTACAATGACTCATACAACAATTTCATACCCTGTATGCAATTGGATATTCGTAACCAATTTGACCTCTTATTTACATTTATATTCAATAATTTTTGATTTTGTTTATTTCCCTGAAGAAGCTCGGACCAGCTTGCCGAGCGAAACGTTGGAATTTCTCTTTAATTTCATCCGCTGAGATTATTTACAAATAGATTCTATTCATATGTTCTAATCAAAAATGTCGATACATTTCATTAATTAGTGCACTAGCATTACAAACTCGTATGTGAGGGTGACTACAAAATATATGAGCACGAAAGATTGACTTTTGTCAGTATCTCATGCCGTTTTTACAATAGCATAAATATCTGTTTCTGGAAGCCTGAAATGAATAACCACATGTTTATTTACTACCACTGAACTAGATATATTCATGAACTGATGATAGAACATACATATGTTTCTATAGTGAAGTCAGTTTAGAAATTAGGCATCCTTAAAAGAACCTCCAAACGGTGTTTAACGATTAGTATTAGTCTGGTTAGAAGCAATTAACTTTCACAACATCAGTTTGAGGTGATGGGACATTATCAAGCTACTAATTACATCGCAGTTTTCTCCTGAGGTCCACTTATTCACGTATGGAAATTTTTATCAGTTTCAATTTGAAAAATCAAAAATATTCAACAAACTAATGTTTCATTCTTCAGGCAACTAGTGATTGTAACAGGCCTTTACTGTGATTGAAGGTAAAGTTTATTTGGCACCCTTTGAATACATGCTAAGTAGTAAACTGTTGAAAGATTAAGTTGAAAAAAAATTAGTAAAGTCTTTTCAAATAATTACATTAATCTTCATTTTCCAACTAACATAACATCAAATAAAAGCAGACAAAAAAGATCCTTCATGAAATGAGACAATTTGATAAATAGTAAGTAGTAAAAGTAGACAAAAGTCGAAAACTATAGTTTGTGTGTAGGTTGTATTAAATTACTTGCTGATTTACTTTTTATATTGAGCTTGATTGATTATCCAACCTTTCTCTTCGCAGCATATTAAAGTTCACTTCATATTTCATAGATTACGAGTTCAATTTATTCATTGTTTATTATCTCCTTCAGGGTTGAAACATTTTCATTGATTTGTTCTAATCTTTTATAATCTCTGTCTAAGCAGGTTATGCAAACTTTATGATTGTTGAATAGTGTAGTCAAACAATACTGACATATTGCTGTACCATCATATGGGCACACGTATAACAAAGACCCTTTACCTATAGCATATTTTTCCATACATACAATACAATTCATTTTATTCAGCCTCAGTATGTTACTTAATAATGAATTCATGCTACATAAAAGTGATCGATGTGAGCGTTCTTCATTTTCTGCTTGCAATCGATTTTGACGTGAGAGATGAACAAGTAGGTTTCGTGCGGTAGTCATATGACGTCGTCTATTAACTAATAATTCGTTGTATAGATGAATAACTCGATATTTTGAACGTTTTGGATAGAAGAAATCCAATAATTTATGTCTTAAACGCAACATGTGACCAGACAATAGGCAAATTATTATCATTGACAACCATAAGATACAGAAGTGTATGAAATGTTCATATCCTAAGAATTCAGCTTTAGGACTACATACACTTAAGTCATAAAGCAGATCTATGTTACTAGCATGTTGCACAATTTTATGGTTTTACGAAGTAAATCAGTAAATATTCCGTCACCCAATAAATTTAATTCTTGTTTTGTATTAGTTTGTTTAACTCCCTCACTTTGATTATTCTGTTTGTTCCCAATTGTAAATGTTGTACTTGTTACTTCGTCTAGTACTTGTACTAATTCGGTCATGTAAAAATCAATAAAGAATAGTAATGACATGCAAAAACCAAAACCAATCACTTTGATAAGACTTTGAATAACACGTTTTGATTCGGCCTCTGTATACTTATTTTGATGCCATACAACATTGTTCAATTCATAACTTTTTAATGGTAATAATGTTTCACGTGATTCTGCTGAACGTTTATGATCAATGTGTTCAAATTCTGTTTCAATATAAATATTGTCATAATCAAGATCCAATAAGTAATTAGTTATGTAACGATGGGCTTTGTAAAATACAAACAAACAAAGTGATCGAAGTAAGTATGTTAAAATGAAACTCAATTTGAAGATAACATATATAGTGTCTTTTGTATGCTGAGTTATACGATCAATAACTCCAGAATTCTGGTTAAGCCAGTTGATTATTTCTTCTGATTGAAGTAATCTATGTTGAATAGTGAAATGAAATGTTTGTTGAAATTTATATAAATCATGTTGAGCTTGTACAAATAACGAACCGAATCCACTAGAAAAGCCTATTTTTGATAAACTTGAACTACATTGATTCACTGCATTTTGAAGTGCTTGATTAGTTGGGCATGCTACACCAGAGGCAATTTTACGTAAACACATTTTTTTAATCAAAATAGGATATCGTGTTGTTGCAATAAGAATGGTCTGTAAACGACTACATGCTTTAATTGATGATTGTTTACAGATAATTGAACGTGTTTTAAAGAAAACCATGCATGTAATTTGCATACGTTTTTCTATACTGTTTTCAATTAGCAAACCATCTTCAATCCGATTAAATATTTGGTTTAGTATACTATCATTTACATGATTGTCTTTCATCATTGAAATAATATTTGCTTTACTTGTATCAGCTTTTTTAATCATTTCGTCTTTAGCTTGTTTAGCCATATCCATAGATAACTGAGCATAGATATTCGTTTTATTAACACTAGAAACAAGAAATGATTCGGCGCGTTTTGCCATAATTTTAGCTTTTTCAATCTAAACAATAAAGACAATTGTTGATAATTAAAATTTACATAACCAATATTTGATTAAATGTATGGTGAACAAGAATAAACTTCTGTTTCATGAATAACGTTGTATTTAGGCTTATTCTATTGAAATTTATCGAAAATCTTATTGATAATCAATAAACTGAACTTATTCTGACTGAAGAATAGATTTTTCTTCATTAATTCATCTACAGAGGAACTACTGACTGATTTTATTTCTTTACACTAGGCTAGATCACTTTTATCCAGTTGATAATTAGTGACGCTTAATAAAGCCTATTAATCAGTATTATAGAAAACTATAACTTAGTTATATATTATTTGGAAAATGTTATTGTTCTCTGGTTATGTAAAGTAAGACCTTTAATGTCATTTCCTAGTATGTTACGTGTTCGCCAAATTAAAGTAGGAATTATCATTGCTTACCAGCATACCATGATAAAATAATCAAAATGAATCATCATCTACAATTTCTTTGTAATATACGTTTATTCAGAAGTTGTTCGTTAATTTTCAGTAGCTGCCTATTAAGTTGTAATTCGTCATTTAGTCAATGGAAGCCAGTATAGAATCTGTCACTGATGTGTACTAATTTAGGTTAAAACTCATCACGTTGAAACAGTGAAAAAGAAATAGAACAATATGAGAAGCACGAGAACAGAAATAAAAATTCTAATGAAAAAAGTAACCATAATATAGTTCATTTAGGAGGTCGAAGGGTTAATGGATACAATGATACTTAAAACAAGGTTAAATCTAAGATGAATCCAGCTCGTACTAAATTTGAGCCTTGCCAAATTTTGTGAGTACGTTATTGTTTAACTAAATAAACGACAAATATTTTTTACTTTTTTAAATATTTTTCGTTCTACCTTGGATTAAATAGTGTATATATTGAAAAGTAGTATAGCGTTTAATAATGAATAAAGCTTGGAGGCATTTGTAACCATTTATGATGGGATTTCTTTCCTATGCTGATAAGTAATGCAGTATTTCGATTTCAGACAATGTTCTGACAATGAAATAAGCTGATGTTTATGAACAACCTTTCAGTCATTTGATTTCTGAGTGCACTGAGCCAGTACTAATAGGTAATCTCTGTGAAACTATCTTGTTTACACGAATTCTTTTCACCGAAAGGCTATAAACCATCTAGAGTGAGATCTTTGTAATTGACATTATTCTCATGGGCTTTTTCACGAATGTAAAAGAGAGCATTTGTGCCTATAGTGTCTAGCCGTCAAATATATGTCATACATATGTAGCGGCCCAGATTATTGCCTGAATATATCAACTTTTACATTGCACGTTCCTTTGTGCATTTATGTTGAATGTATGATGAACCTTTTCTCTCTTTTCCGGGCAGTTTCAGCCTTTATCGCTCGGTGGACAATTTTGAGTTCAAGTACATTCCTATCTATTTCTTCTTATCGACTTTTCTATTTAAAGCATCCAGTCACACATTTATGTGACTGAAGTCATTTAGTACATACAAATCATATGTACACAGGATTTACGTTTAGCTGATCTATACCCAACTACAATTTTATAAATATTTTTGCAGAGAAATTCTTTTAGCAATAGTAATAATAACAAGAACATTAGGTACCTTACATTTCTTTTGTAGCTATATATCATAATGATGTTTATAGTTTAGTTATACCTTTGCATCAACTTACTTCTATTGTTGAGATTTTGAATTGATACATTGTATTGATCTATTTTTTCTTTAAGTTGAGCAGATTTAGCTTTAATGGTCTCAATGTAATTCAAATCATCTTCTGCTTCAATTGTTTCTTTACTTTTCTCAATAAAATCGCTTACATCTCTTGTCATATTGGAAGCTAACTTAATGAAACAAATTAGTGATTCTGATGTTGAATGAAGATTATGTTCCAGATTTAGAACAGGTCCTGTTATAGAAACATGTAATAACTCATTGCCTAAATAGGACAGACCGATTGTCTGCCCTAAGCTTGGAATTATTAATAGGAGTAAGTAACGAAATCGGCACGACACCACAGCAGGCCAGCGTTATCGTAATTCGGATAAATGTTTTTGTTATCCAGTCAACTCCACTCCTCAGTATTTCAGCATCTCTTTGAAAGATTTCATCAGGAATTTTATTATCACCAGAAGGAAGGTCAGTAGCTTTATTTCTAGTTGGTATTACTGTAGATAACAAAAACTCACTAATAAATAATCCAAATAGAAAAAAGCATATTATCCTTGAAATTCGTACAATAAAGCCATCGTACATCATATTTGCTTCACTCTTCTCTCTGTCGCTGCCATCTGCGTAGATTATCATTTCAAGAGTTGGCACTGAATACCGTAAAAACTGACGAAATTTACTTAACTGCCTGCACTGTTTCTGAAAGTGCATTCGACGTAGAAATGTTACATAATGTTTCCCTTTAGTAAAAAATATCCATCCTATGCGCATGTTTTTTTCTAACCACTGTGATTTTAATTTTTCATATGGTTGTCCGATTAGCCAATAACTCTGACAAGCAGTTAACAACTGTGAATTAGATATGTATGGTCTGTTTTCAAATGGAAAAATGAAGCTCATTAAAGAATAAGGTTTAATTCCAATAGGTTTATTCGAATGTCTTAGTTGGGTATAGTTGTAAATGACATAATAAGTAGTTAATCGTATAACATGTAAACATATGCCCATAATGCTGTATTTTGTAACAAAGGTGTACATGAGCTGTCGTTGTACAGTCACTACCTTACTTAAACATCCATTAGTGTAAAGTGTGAATGTGTTGTTTTGAAATGATTGATACTTTTTTGAATGATCAACTCTTTGTTTAATTGAGTTTAGAATATATGAAGAACAAGTGATTGCTTTTTCCGGACTGCAGCAACTTTTCGGTATGTGACGGTAAACTGGTTTCCATGGATACTGGAATTCATTAACTATTTCAGTATACTTTCTTTGGTACTGAACTACACTGAACCAGTCTTCTATGGAATAAATCCCACAGCACTGATACCGTTTCTGTATATTTTCAAAATAGTTTGAGTACATGATAAACTGATCATCTTGAGCAATTAAAAAATCGACAATTAAAAAATATGGTCCACTAAAATATTGCAATCTGTCAGTAAAATGGCATTTATTATGACAATTTGACAGGAATATCTCAAAGTCTGTAATAGGTTCCAAAATTAAGTTGATTAAATAGAATAAGAAAATTGAAAAATGTATTTTGTACGAAGATGATATAGGATATTAGCAAAAATTAGCGGCTTCACGGTTAACCAGTCAGTTATGAACAACGTTGAACCAGACTCACATATATAAGTAGGTCCTAGTTACCATATCACATTAGCATGACGAGATCAGTTTGTATGCTGAACAAGACAGTACAAATCAACAGGTAGGAATGGATCAAGCGTATGCACTAAGGAATGATGAAACTTAGGATCTAGAATAAAACAAAGTGTGAATACCCAAGTTATTCCCTACTAATATTTTCGTTGTGAAATGGACGGAATTAGATACATTTTGTGTGGAGGATATGTACATATTTATCGAAAAAAAGCTGAATTAATCGATGAACACAGCTGATATTTGGCTATAATTGTCATGACATTTTTAGTCTCCCGGAAAAATAACAAAGATTGGATTCAATAATGAATACTCAGTATGTATATAAGCAAATGGTTTTATGTGGTTGGAAGTTGAATAATTTCGTAATACTATTTTTCTGTATTCTTTAATATTTGTAAAGTTCACTACTTATAGTCGAAATCTTTTGATATCAATAACAAATTAATTATCACCTAAATTTTCATGCGTTTGGTAATAGTGGTCAACTTATAGAATATAAAACAAACTTTTGAGTGTTTGTAGGAAGGATGATTGGATTGGTAGAATGATCTGTGTTAGACGAATAAACGTAGTCAACAGAAAAACCTGAATAGATTAGTTAAGTTTCTAGTTGTTTCTCGTAAGCAGAGCTTGTCCACAATCGTGATGGAACGAAATTTATGTCTAGGTTTTTCTGTTGATTACTTTCCACTATCTATAATAACCAACATGTTTTGTCACTTAGACTAGTGGCCACATTGCAAGTTGACTGGTTGAGTTTAGTAAGCAATAAATAGAATTAGATGTATATGACATTGGTCACTAATTCATGATCAATCACTTTAATATTCTTTATTTCAGATATGACGTGTGTAACGGGTTAAGATTTTAAATTTCAAAGTAATGCTGATAAGCTGATAAGATAATAACATTTGTACACATTCTTTTCAGTAGAATAATATTTCAAACGACAGGTCATATACCGGCTTAGATTTAAGTACCCTGGCTATTGAATGTATCAATCCGTTACTGGAAATACCAATTCACAATGATATTTTTCCTTGAATTCCCACAATAGGTGATTATGAAGATTTTAGTAAAATTTGCCAAGTGTATATATGCTATTGTTTAATTTGGTTTATGAATGGAAAGCGGAATCCAGGACGAGTGTTTCGCTCTACTTGGGACTCGTCGGCCAAATGTACCCGAATTCCAGTATTAATGTTCAAACTGGGACTCAAACTCAGTCCATTTTGTGCCACAGTCAACAATCAAGAAATTGATTATATATATACATCAAACAATCTACCACAAAATTAGGAAGATATCAAGGAAATGTTACAGTTTAGAATAAGATGTTTCAATGTGATCCACTGATCAGTTTCTTTTAATGTACACAGTGAATTCAGCACTCGTACTCTGTTGCGCATCGATAGTTATTGAAATATATTTTAATTACGAAAGTTCATGTTAATTGTCTAAAACATATTAAAGTAAAAATATTTTTAAACATAAACTGTGATAATATTTTTTGGCTATATGTATGTATGTGTGTATGATTAACAAAAAAGCTAGTACATGTGTACATCGGTCCAAGTTACCGTACCACTAGCGCACAGCAAGATTAACACCACATTAGCAAAAGTAGAAGTTACTTCAATGATAATAGTAACGAAAATGATGAAAAGTGATCACATAAAACATGGTTCAGAGAGATAAAATAAATCGTGGAAAGAAATTTTTTGGAAATGATTTCTAATTCACGATTTAAGGGAGGACAAAGTTGATACATCTGCACCACTATGACCGATTCTGAGCCATGCCACCCAAAGTTTCCAACCACTGGTTACGGAATTAGCGATGACCCCAACCAGGTAGTCTGCAGCTACTGACACGACTCAAACCAGCAGTCAATGATTTCATCGATTGATGTCATGTTTTGGTTTGGCCACCCCTAACTCTCTTTATCGTACTTCTACACCAGTTATCCTTGCGCGTTGAGGTAAACGGGGATTAGGCATACGTATCACATGTCTCAATCATCCTAAGTCGATAAAAATTCACAGCCTCATCAACTGATTTACTATCTTTTCCTAATATCCATCTCCTAACCTCGTTATTACTTACTCAGTGATCCCAGCTGATGCGAGCGATGTTTTGAAGACATCGATGGTCAAATAAAAATAGCCTTCGAGTGTCGTCTACTCTAAATGGCCAAATCTCACACTAATACAGTAAGACGGAGCGAACTGTTACGCAGTACACTCTTCCCTTCATTGAGAGACGAATATCTCGTCTACTTCATAGGCGACGTCAGTTGGCACAAGCCAAATGAGCTTCTTGAATCCGTCCTAAAATAATATTATAACCAACAATCGTGAAGCCACCAACGAGAAGAACAGTTTGTCTTGTTGTCTTTGTTACACTAAACATTTTACCATAATTACCTATAGTATCTTAAATCTCCTTGCACTTGTGTATTTTTAGCTCATATGTATAAGCATTAGGTGAAATGTGCATTTAAAAGTCAACTACATGTTAACACCAGTAGTAAATATTTAACACAATGAAGAAGAATTCGGCACTTCTGAGATATTATCAGAGTACGAGCAGAAGTGACAAGTCATAAACTTGCAGGCATATATTATTTCTCTTAGACTTATAATGATTTACTCATGAAAAAAAGGTTGATATCAATAGTCAGCAGCCATATCCCATTCAATTATCTTTCCTAAGAACTCAGTTTAGTGAACTATAGTTTAGGTGTACTTTCATAATGGTTGCATATATCATAATAATAAGTGCCCTGAAATTAGTGCAAACCACGGGATACTAAGCAGTGTATCACTTAATGGCTATATCTGAATAATAAACTGTCATTATCAATTGGGTGTTACAGTCTTACTTATCATTACTGCTGACATAATTCAGCTTACTTATACTTAATCTACTAGCTTTTTCTCTTACCTAATCGTAAATTCTTGTTAAATGACGAAATAACTATGATAAACTTTCATTATTTTTATCTAAGCTACTTGATAAAAAATTAATTATTCACTATGAAATTGAAGAATAAGATAAGTAGGTAGAAATACGTTGTATACACCTACAATTTTTAATAAAAACAGAATCTGTCAATCAATTCTACATAGAAAAAACTGAAAAATCTCTGTTAGCTTATTCAAAACTATAGTTAATTTTTGAAGTATACTAAATAAATCATGACAAATTTATCTTGACGTATTCACACATCAATAGATAGGATCAGAATGTTGTTGTTATGATTAATAAATACTCATACCTGTCATCATAATACTGTCAATTATTATTATCGTTATGTCTATTTTGAAATGCTAAGTACTTATTTATTCTCATATTATTAAGGAATCGGAAGTTAACTTGATGAATTGTATGTTGTCATCGTGTAGAAACATTAACGTAAATTAAATAATTGAAAAAAAGTCTTACTTAAACAACTAACAAACGTTTAATTACTATAAATATACCCATTAGGTTATAAAACAAACTTGTTTAATGAGAGGAATTTTTTGACGAGCTAATTCTAAAACTACAGTCGTATATACAGGTGTTTGAAGTAAATTCTAAGTTACTGAACAATTAAAATGATTTGCTTAGTTGTTACACAAGGTTTTAATTGCCAAGTTTTAAATAATCAACTAGTAATTGAAGTGAGGGGGGTGGGTATGCTTTCGGAGCATGAAAAAGGTACAACCAGCAGGGCGTAGTCGCAGTAACTGTGAAGGACGCTAGATTTAAGTGAAAGTAAATGAATGAAGATCGCGAAATCTGGATAGAGAGAGTTGTAATAATAGTTCAACAATGATAAAGTTAATAATAAAAACCATTGTTTTTGAAAAATCAACCTGCAGTCCTCCTATTGTTACTATCGGTCCTAAAGCCTGATAAATAAGGAGGATTAGGATGTAAGATTAGCAACTTCATACCGTAAGAAACAACTTTATTAAAATTATCCCTAACCAGGAAAAGCTACTTGAAATATATAAACTCTGCTCTGGGAGTTTGATAGCCATCACTTCGAAGAGTTATGACGCTACATAGTGAAAACCTAGGTTCTTCTAAAGTCATGGAGACATATACTTCTTCTCATAGTCAAAGCAACAATTAACATAAGTACATAAAATGTCTGCGCAATGTAGGACAGTAGGAGAATTTTTAGAGTTGTTGAGGAAATTATGTGATGCAACCTGGAGATACCTGGAAATAGTAAGACACAAGCTGAGCAAAAGAGAAAAGGTACTGTTTCACTTTGGTCATGAAAAAGAAAACGCCTTGAAAGCACAAGGAGATGCAGTGGTATTGTTCAAAGAAGTATAAAAAGCACTTATAAGATGGAAATCTCATATAGTCTAGAGTCATTAAGACACCCTTCAGTACAAAGAATAAGGGGACTACAAGGAATGTCATCCAGTGCTATATGCCCACTGACGATGGTAAGAAAGAAAATAATGATTAGTATCCTGAAGAAGTGCAGTCAATCGTAGAGATGTTGGCTTCAAAGACTTGACCTTTTCGTTGGGAGATATGAGATAGTGAAAGTGAATGGCAAGATTAGAAGTTAGAGTGAATCAGTTGAAAACAAAAAGTACAGATAAGTAAGACAAAGTAAACCTATAAATTAAGACCATGATAAAAAAGACGTAATAAACTACGTTTGCATGTATAACTCCAGGCGTCGAATTGTGGATAGTTGTAGCCTCTGCAAGTACAAAGTTGATGAATACAATGAACCGTTTGGTATATTCGACTGAAATTTATAGGTTATGTCAAATGATGAATCTAGGGCAGAATGCACTGTATCTGCTATATGTCGCAGAACAGAAAACGTTATTAGTTCACTCTGTTCTTTGCCCAGTTGTGCTAAAACATGCTCTTAAATACTGCGAAGGATCGGCCTTGACGATCTTTGATGCATCTAGCTTCCACAATAGGAGATTAACTAGTGAACACATATAGGATTTGCTTGCTGTTGTAGCTTATTCTTTAACAAAAGCGCATAATTAAAAGGTTTCCACCACATTATAAAGTGATTCGCTGTAAGATACGTCATTTTAATCGACTCCTAAAAAATATCCTTTTAACAATATTACTCGTATAATTTCCTTAAAATTCATAGTCTATATATTTAGCTTCTTTTAAGATGGCACGTTTTTTTTGTGAGATTTTCTATTCCCTTCTATTCTTTCGATAAGATGCATTGCGTATACTTTTTTGAGATAGGTTTTAGAAAGATTAATTACAATCTGATGAACAAATTTCTGGATAGAAGGAGCAGACTACGTTAAGTTTTTTTCATTAGGTAGTTATATTTTCCATTACTACTGATCAACATCTTACGGCTACTTGTTGACTTATAACTTACCACACGTACATAGATGTACGACTATAGTGTTGAATCTGAACTAGATGATAAGAATATAGGAAGAAAATTTCAAAAGTTAATAGGATATTAAGTAAATTAGTTTGATATACAAAATAACAAAAAGATTCCATACTATTACCGTTAATTTAGTCGACAAGTGGAGCGTAATTACTGTCTATAGCTGTAAAGATTAATAAAAAATCCCATGGTTTAAACAGCTATAGATTCTGCGTAGTTCCAAATTATAATTAAAACAGTTCAATGTTGATGAGAAAATCCTGTTATATTTTTGTGGATGAAGTTCTTAGCTGTTTAAATTCTCAATTTAAAAAAAAGTAGATGCTTAGTGTTTGCTGACAACTGTCATATAAATAATCCAAAATTCGTCTTGTGGGCGCATTAAATCACTTCACGTTGGTGCTATACACCAAACTAGTTATACTTAATCCAATTATCTGTTCTTATTTAGCTAAGTAGTACAACATTTTTACAATCATAATCCACCAAATAACTTTACTTCATCTATGTGTTTTAGTTTTATTTAGCTAGTACTACCGTCTGTTCACTGAAGGTAAACAAGTTATAGTTATGTCAGGTTTTGTGCCAAACTATAGCAATTTGAGTGTAAAACATCTCTACATGAAATAAAATGAAGGACATTCGATAGGAAGGAATACAAACATTTGGGTTATAGGGTTAGTGTTGACAAACTAGTGATCAGCTAAAGCTTAAATATTTCTTCTTCAGACAGTTAAACTAATCATAGTTCTTAGGTTGAGTTTCATTATTGATAATAATGAAGTAGAATAAAAGTACCTTTCTATTAAAATGCATTTATCTGAGTGAATTTTTTTGTCAATAAATCAATGAAAAAAGAATCTAATGTAACCATTTACATTGTTCACTACTGTTTACGTAATACTAAGTTTCTTTAGTTATGTTATTCATAAGACTTGCTAGTTGATTTTTCCTAATCATTTATGGAAACCAAGAGTTATTTTAATTAATAACAGAATGAGAAATAGACAATCATTTTTCTTACATGAAATGGTTAGTTATTTTAAATTTATGTAATTTCTTATTTTTAACTTTGAAAGATTACTACATAGAATAACTATTATGCAAGAAAAAGCTCAACAAAGTGTCTGCCTAAAGACCGAATGTACTAAGTGTGACAAAAAAAATGAAATAAATCATTAACTAGAATAAAGTTTTTGTATATAAAGAGTGAAAAAGAACTAACTTGAAGTTGAGAGTAAATCAGGTACTAGAGAGTAATGCATTACGGTTTATAGAAATAGGTAAAAAGTCAGTCTATCTTTTTTTGTCTACAATGCATATATATCTACTCATATAGAGATAATTCAGTATATTTAAAGTTTTAAAAATAAATGTGCTCATACACTTATGTGATTCGATATGATGTGTTTAAAATTATATTTATCAATGGAATATTAATATAGAGATGGATTTAACACAAGAAATATCAGCGTCAGTTACCATGATAATTGTCTATACTTTACCATCAACAAAAATAATGGATTCAATGATTCTAGTAACTCTTGGGACGATACCTTTTAATATAAGACTAAATAAACTATCTTCAAAATTTATGACAACTACAATTCATTTTATCACTTTAAATAGGGTGATGGAAATTTCTTAGAATTTGGTTTGTTTTACTTGTTTCAACTATTTATAAAGTCAAAATATTGTGGATGAAGTTCAGGGAAGAAGCATAATACAATAATTACTTATACAAATAAAATTTTAACAATAAATCTAATAAGCAGGTATGTGTTACATATTTAATCTGAAAAATATCTCGTCTGTAGTTTTTCAATCAGTCTTTAGACTGATTTAGTTAGCGAGAATTCAACTGCATTTATTGTATTCTGTATGTGGTTGAAAAATACGTGTATTAAACGTAATCGCTGGATTACATCTCTGCTATGAAGGGCTAGTTAACAAAAATGAGTGGACAGTCTGGACAAAACTTTTAAGCATTATTTTATATATTTTGATTGAATACATACTAAGCATTTTCTTCCATGACACTTATTTTACCTTCTTCAACCTCCCATTAGACCTGTTAACTGTTGTTGTTTCATTTTTCGACCACGAACTTACAAATAATTAAGTATGAACCAATAACACTGGTTTGTTTTTATTAACATTTTAGTTTTGCCTCGGTGTTACTGTCAACATTGATTTATTGTTTATTCTGGGCCTGCATGTATGTATAGATGGTTGTATTAAATAAAGAATATTCCTTATACTGAACTATTTATCTCATTTGAGTGTATTGCCTTCTCTGGCTCCATTTTGAGCGGACTGACCATACTCTAAGAATACTCATAATTACTGCAGTGTGTTACTTCCATTTATTAGCTGACCGAGATTCATAAATTGGAAATCGTTCAAATCAAGGACACATAAATCACTAAATAAAACAGATTTGATTAAATTTCAAGACAAAATTGAATCTCGAAACATCAGGCGGAGATTCTGTTATTTTATAAATTAAGGACCTTGGTGTACGTGTGTGAAATTATATTAATTAATAATAATGTATGGAGTAGAATATACATAGAACGTTTCCTAGAAAATACATTTGTAGTAGTCAAGGTAAAAGTTCAAAACATTTGGTCCATTTCGTAATGTTTACTAGTGCATATACAAAGTTAATCTAAAAGAGGTGATGCAATGCTCCTATAAATTTTTAATATTATAGTCATATATCTATTTAAAAAAAAACAAAAAAAAAACAAAGACGTTTGAACGAAGAATATTCTTTTCGATAAATGCTCATCAGGTTCTACATTTATTAGTTCAAGATTATTAGTCACGAAAATAGCCAGTTCTGAGGCAGGTAAAACATTATTTAGATATCAAGAAGAATTGGTTAATTAGAAGTTTTTTCTCATCGAGTTATTTATAAAATACGAATGTTAATGTTGAAATACTCATTATCATGTAACTTGTGAAACGTAAAAGACAATTCAGATATGCTCTCCTGACGCGGTTGACGAAGAAACGGAAGCATTGAATAAAACCCTGAGGGAGAATGGCTACCCTATAAAGTTTATAAATAAACATGCCATCTCGAAAACAAGTAGGAAGATGATTCAGACCGCAGAAAGAAAACCGCTTTTTCTGAAGCTAGCATATAGAGGGGACGCGCCCAGCGAAATGCTGACGTTGAGGTTACGCAGCTGCATTCGGAGAACTTTTAACGCTGGAAAACTACAACTCGTGTTTTCTACCAGCCCCATGGTGATACCGAGAATAAAGGATAAATTACCTAAGCTTGCCACTTCATTTTGTATCTATCAGTTCAACTGCTCCTGTGGAGCAAGTTATATTGGCAGATGCTCAAGGAATTTACTCCTCCGTGCTCGGGAGCACCTTCCGGTTTGGTTAACCAAAGGAGTTGTCAAAAGTATCAACAGTTCAATACTAGCTCACCTAATTCAAACAGGTCATGTGGCGAGCATAAATCAATCATTCACAATAATATTTTCTATAAACAGTTATCTGCCAAGATCGGTTAGACTAAAAGTCCTTAAAATGGCAGAGGCGATAGCTATACGAATCAAGAAGCCAGACCTGTGCATACAGAAGAAGTACGTTCAACCTCTTCTCCTGCCATGGCCGACGCAAGATCCACTAAACCAATCACCACCTTAATCATGCGATGATTTAGTTTGAATAATGCATATGTATTCTCCCTCTGAATGTGCATTTCCATATTATTATTATTATTATTATTATTATTATTATTATTATTATTATTATTATTATTATTATTATTATTATTATTATTATTATTAATCAAAGTACACAGAATGAATTTGAATATCACATTTTAAGATCAAACAAACGAACTGATTGTAATTATGTCTATTATTGTTATTGTTACTATTTGACGAATTTTGATTATCGTTCACTCCATTTTACAAACTCTTAACCATCCGGTTTCATTTTAAGTAGAATTTGACCTTTGTCTACAAACACTTGATCTAATCGTATTTTGCTACCACCCCATCTCCTATGTCACCCATATACAGCTATACCTATATATATTTGACTAATAATCGTGTTTATCTGAATTGTCTTTTACGTTACACAAGTTACATGATAATGAGTATTTCAACATTAACATTCGTATTTTATAAATAACTCGAAGGGGAAAAACTTTATATCCAATTATCCTTGATATCTAAATAATGTTTTACTTGCCTCAGAACTGGCTATTCTTGTGACTAATAATTTTGAACTAATAAATGTAGAACCTGATGAGCATTTATCGAAAAGAATATTCTTCGTTCAAACGTCTTTGTTTTTGATAAACATGGGAATTTTTAAACAATATATCTATTTGTTAAAGTATTCATACTTAAAAGTGATTTATTAATAAAATTTAATTAAATAAAGTGGTCGAATGACTATGATATGATGACTATAAAGATAAAGAAGTAAAATAGTATGACAAATTATTATTACTATTAGTAAGGATTATTAGAGTAGATTCGTCACAACATATAATCAAAATTGGACCCTACAACGTCTTTAAAGCTTTGTACAAAAATAATCATAACTGCATCCTTAATAATGTACAGGTTCTTTTATATTGGCCTAACCTTTTTGTTGTAAGCTTTAATCTAATCTGGTAATCTTTAATTATCTTAGTTAGTGTAAATTAAAGTTGTATGAAAGTTTTGATGGCGAAAACGAAGAATAAACATAGGTATTATCATAATGTATAGAAGTGATTTGTATTTAATGAATTTCCACTTTTTTATTTCTCTATAACATATATATGGATAAATTCTGTAGTCTGCAAAGAATGATGCTTTCATGCGTTTATCTTTCATTTAACTTGATACTTTCTTGTTAAGGAAAAGAAACTAGACATTTTTCTTTAGTTATTTCAAAGTATGTAAACTCAAGAAAGTAAAATAAAACAAAATGTACGAACTTACAACTGATGTTTTCAGAATGAATAGTATTAAATATTTTGTTAAAATGTATATTGAATAAATTGTCAAATGAACCAATCTCATCAAGTAAAATAATGAATGTGTAAATAGAGGAAAATGTCGACAACCAAACAAATGATTTGACAACTAAATCCCAAAATATATCTAAACCCTTTTTGTATAACCAATGCCGAAGTAATGCAAATTTATATGGAAATACATCAATGATGTATGCATTTAACCAATAAAGCAAGCACACAATACAGTCATATATTTCAGTATAAGAATTTGTTTGTATAGTTTTTTCTATAGTATCAGTGAATGTAAATTCTTCGAAATTTTTAACCGATAACAATTGTGCAGGGAATGGCATCCTCAGTGAAATGATTGAATATATTAAAATTGAACATGTAGACAAGATACTCAGCATACAAGAATGCTGAAACCACATTCTATAATAATCTACAATTAAAATATACTCATTATTGATTGCAAGTAGATTTAAATCACTAATTGATCATAGTATAAATTGAATATTAACAGCTTTATTAAGTATTTGAATTATGTAATATGGATTAGTAACAGGCATAAGGCTGGAAAACCAAAGATAAATTACATCACTGATAAATTGTAACTGTTATTAGTTTTGAATAATTACAACCGTAGTTACTGCAATGAAAATCATTATGAGAACAGATGAATACTAGTAAAGAGTTTAAAGTATGATTCCATTAAGAATTCAGTATATTTAAACTTTCATTGTTTTTAAATGATATCATAATTTTATTATTAACTGCCATACTTTTAAATGGAAAAGGAATTTGGATATTACTTTATTGGCTTGCTGATAGACATTAGATTAATGAATAATTATTGTCAACTAATTAGTTTAATTATATAAAAATGCTTGACCATAATTCTGTACTGGACAGAATGAGAATACTCGAAAATTATCTTCTGTAAATTAGAAACAAGACTGAACATGATCTTCTTTGAGAAAATTTGATTGTAATAATCTTACCACGGACAAACAGGATAAGTATGTTACTTGTTCTAAAGCAAATTCCGAAATCTCTTAACATAATATTATTTCATCAAATTAAGAAAGTTTGTATTTTAGTTTTTTGAATGAAGCATTCACGTGTTTTTAGTTTGATTTAGTTTCCAAGCTAATTTCATTACATTTCGTAATGAATCTATTTTATTTGCTAGTTTTTTAACATCATATACCAGCATGATTATGCTTGTTTACTGTCATCACCATTGAATTCATTTTACAATGTTACAAAAAAAATAAATTTAACGAACCACATATATATCACAGTCGAATGAAAGCTAATGATACAAGTTAATGAATATATGAAACAAACAAGTTTATTTACTGTGAACATTTTGTTACAAGTTGCTTTGATAAATTTCAAATGAAGCATTTCAACAGACGCTGTATTATATAATATAGTGTGTAACCGATTTGTTTTCTATTTCTTATACACACAAGAAAGCTGTTTTGCCTATAGTACATTAGTTTCATACAGGAAATTCTTTCTTTGAATTCAACTGATAATTTTTCTGTGAAATAAACATTTTGTATTGTCAAAGTATTTATTTTCTTATTACATCAAGACTTGTAACTCGCTAATTTTGAATTGTAGTTGATGCAAAATGTGTAGAATTCTTCATTTGAATGCCGTTTCGAAATAAAACACAAATGTATACATGATTTTTTTCATTTGGATAATTTCTAAGACATTTTTTTAAACTACAAGTCAACAGCTATTGAACTATTGTTTACAGCAGTAACTTTAATTATTTTATCGCCTTTTTGACATCGATTATCAATCTGTAAAATCAGAGGTGTTAAATGTAGTTTCAACTGCGATGGATTCATAGAAATTTTGCTTATGACTAGAATAAACAATTATTTACTACTGATTGTATTCTCAGTAATGAACATCCTTATAACGTTATTCTAAGTGATGTTAATTTAAAATGAATACTTTTTTTATTATTGGAGAGGTTGTGGAGATAGTTAATTTGTAAATCCTGATATCAAGAATTGATCTGAATCAGACAACCATTGATCACCTAGAAGCACTGGACAGCTGTTTCGTCCTAGTATGGAACTCCAGCAGTGTTAAAGGAAGAGCTTTGAAATACTAGAGACAATAGCGTAATATCTGAAGCAAACTGATAACTTTAATTCCTAGTGGTTTGAAGTCAAGCGAACTTTTCGTAAGTATAGTACATACTAGTTACTTAGGATTACAATACAGAAAATAGCCGATTGAAACATTTAGGCATTATGTTATCAATTTATTGACAATATGCTGATAATAGACAGTAGAACTGATCAAATTACTGAATTATTTATCCCATTAAAGTACAAAGAAAAAGTCCCAAGTTACTCGGCAGGAATACAGACTGATATTTATTTATTACTTAGTACATTACTAATTTGTATGAATTGATATAAATATATTATTTATGAAATAGGCTATTAGTAACCAGTATTAGCTATCCTTTCCACTGATCACTTGATTACTATTTTGGTAGGAGGCTGAAGGGTCCCTACTATTGGTCTATTTTGATCCAATGGCCTTGAGGTGCTGAGATCATTGTGAACATCCAGTTCACGGGTTCAGTAGCTTAAGTCTTTCTGTGTCAACATATATTCAATAGCTATACAATTCAGCGGTTGTTTAACTTGAGTCAATCAGTCGCGTACATACATTTATTCGAGTATATTGGATAATAGAAGAGTGATGACAATTTTAGTAATGAAAGTTAGGAAATTTGATGATTTACTTGTCAATTAATCAGGTCACGAATAAAAGTAAATCTTAGTGTATACACAAATGACACGATGTTGTGGTTAATTTTATGCAATAGTACTTATTATCAAATTAAATTGTTTCATCCAACCTTCGCTAATCAATGAACAGGTATCCATCTTTGAAAATAAAGTAAACAAATTACACACCAAATCATGTAGATAAAAAAAAACTGAAGATTTTAACTTAATAATTATAGTGACAAATGTATACCATGATGCAATTACTTAAGTTACACTGGAAACATGGACTCAGATATTGGTATTTTGGAAATACGTTGCTTTTAAATTAAATCAAAATATCTCTAGACGTATACTCTTTAAAGAGTTAAAACTTGTAATACGCGTCACTTAAAACTATCAACTTTTACACTGTTTCTTAACTAGTATAGTAGATTACGGTAAAGCATAAATCAATGAATTTTGTGACTCTGATACTGAGTCATTTTAAGAAGTGCATCATTTTAGTCTATAGTTAAAACCGTATACGAGACAGGTTCAAAATGGCAATCGTTTCATATAAAGTTGAGTAATTTAACCTCTCTTTTTATTCACTAGTTTCACTTGATATTTGATTTTGAAATAGTTATTCATGATGAATTTTCACTGCCATGTAGGTAGTAAATTTATATCTTATGTTTTTCTTTGTTTTAATTTTTGCTAGCAGTGTAGATATTAAATGACCGAATTATGATCAAACGAATCATATGGTTACAATATTCCAAGTGAGAAACTTGCATGACAACTGGTTGAAACAATAATATTCTACGAATAAACAATAGTGGTTCTATTGGTGATTGGCATTCATCGATACACAGAACAAATTAAATACTGATTTTTATAGGAGCCACTTAAATCAACTATAATAATTGGCTCACTAGTGATTAACTTTCGAATGTGAGTGATAGAATTCAGATTTATCGGGAGTAAGATAGCTAATACTAGTTACACTGACTGAACGTTGGGCTATATCATAAAATGATGTGAGTATTCGACTACTAAATACCAGCCAAGTAGTTGAAATGGCTATACTTTCGCATTTGGATCTGAAGGTCCTTGATTCGACTTCCTGACAGACTCGAGGGTAGACACTTTTGGAGAGATGAAGCTTCAGTCCAGTGTTCCTTCGGAAACAATCGAACCCAACCGAGAACAATCTGTTCCGACTGCAAACAACAATTATTGTTAACAGAAGAATTAGATTATTTCTTTTTAAAGCAGCACTTAAAGTAAATGTTTGAAGTTTACAACAAATAGTAACTAATGAACGAAATAAAGTATACAAGGAACTAACAAAGTTATAAAAGTCAATAAATTGCCAAAAAAGACCAAATTTAATCATATTTTCTTCATTTTACTTATTTTAATAGAGTGATAGTAAACAGAAGTTTGGCAACATTCGAAATAATAATAATAATAACGGCAATAAATTGATTTATTTTCTTCCCTTGAGTGTCACTCTAATGTAATTTCATCAAAAGTTGAATATAAATTTTCATTTTCTGGTATAAATGATTTAATTAATGCGTGACTTTCTACAACTGTAACCTATTTTTATTATGATACTAAGAATAAATTGTCGAAAGGAAGAAGAGTATAAAACGGTTCCAAGTGTATATATATATATATATATATATATATATATATATATATATATATATATATATATATATATATATGAACATTTTTATGCCTATACAGATTACAATCAGTTTACCGTAAACTTGTAGGTAATGAGATAAAACTCCAATCAGTAAATGATTCTTAAGCAGTAGTATATCAATAAAGAAATGTTAAAAATGTGAAGTTTTACATCAAAGACTAGGAATTATTTAAACCATAACTATATAAAGAGAGTGGTATAAAACGATCTTATTTTAAGATGTTAACCATAAAGAAGTAAGAATCAGCAACAAACTTTTAGTTGCACATAAACACGTTACAGTAATGAAAATAAATTGCAAAGCAATATAAAAGTAGTAATCCGAATGAAATGATGACAAGTTATTGATATTTATTTGTGTATTCATAGAAATGATCATTTGTAATGAAAACTTAATAGATCCAATAGATTTAACAACAATATTACAATATAATATTTATTAATACATTAAAAGTTATAGATGAATATACTTCAAATTAATGATTAAAACAAGTAAATTATTTGTTTGCATTTAAATGAGATTCACATCCTATACGGCAAACAAGACAGATACTACCACAACTGAGAATTTTAGTAAACGACAGTTTCATAGATCTGTTTAGTCATTTAAATTAAATGCCTGTTTCTAACTCGAGTAAATCATATTTGAATATTTATAATAGTAAGATTATTGTGACTGTTGTTTCATTACCATTTAGTTTTGCTTGTATTCGCAATATATTTGTGTGAATCAACTGAGTTAGCAATATCAAACTTTAGAAGCTGAGTCAGTGATCTAATTATGAAGCGTTCACCAAGGGTTTGATACCTGTTGGAGTTGTGGATACTTACCACTGAAGAGTCCCGTACAAATACGAAACAGTGGTCGATTGTTTCCTGGTGGTCATTGGCTACTTAATTCAAGCAAATTCATGATATAATATTAACATTTAGCAACATTAACAGCACCCAGATTAAAGAAATCTTATAATAAAATCCTGCACAAAAATATTAAGGTATTAGGAATGGAAAAAAATTTATAAGTAGTAGTAAATTTGTGAAGTATAATAATCAGACTAATTCATATTACTTTATCTAAGATTCTTTTTAATTCACTAGAAGTGAATTTCTCGACTGTGCTGCAGTCCTTGATGTGGTGGTCGGGCTTGCCTATCATGATGACT
Organism: Schistosoma japonicum; assembly: GCA_025215515.1. Taxonomy (NCBI): domain Eukaryota; kingdom Metazoa; phylum Platyhelminthes; class Trematoda; order Strigeidida; family Schistosomatidae; genus Schistosoma; species Schistosoma japonicum. Next base: position 62,836,931 of record CM046061.1, on the reverse strand, counting down.
CAGTTGGACTATACTGGCTGCAACAATAGTTTCTCAAGGTCCTACCATGCCAGGCAGGTCGGTTGAAGAGCGGTAAGACCATAAGCAGCTAGTATAATATAAGGTCCGAATACGAAGTCATACTGCTGGTTGTACAGAGGTGTGACGGCAGTAAGGTGCTTTACTCAAACAACCAGCATAACAGCGATGCTACCTTTGCACAAGAAAAAAGCCGGGTTAGAAAAGGTCGGCCTTGAAAACGAATGCATCAACTTACTCCACGGATTTCCGTCTTTGCTAGCAAGGCCATAACAATTACTAGAGCTATAACAACGAAAACCTCTCTCAAAAAAGCCGTGTGTGACCGGACTCAAGCAGTTGTTCCTTGGGTATCACAGTTACGCTCCCAGGTTCTTCAGACCAACCCTAAACCAATGTGCTTTACAGGAACATTAAGAAGAACCCTTCCACAGTGTAAGCGATCGGGGAGAGATAAGCGCTCTCATTCATCTGATAACATACAAAATCACCACCATTTTAATCAAACTCCTTCTGTTCTTAATATTTATTCCAGCACCCACCTTCAAGCCTAAATTCTTATCTTTGACTTCCTCCTCTGTCATCAGTATCAACGATTCCCGCCCATAAAGTAATGTCCCGAGTATACTAAGACTACATTCCAAACTTCACATTTGTGCATTCAGTGTACCAAGCCTGTGTCAAATAGGGCAGCAAGCCTCCTTGGCTAAGACATTGGAATCCAGCTTCACTGATGTATGTTGTGTCTTCGAAACACGCATACAGGATCCTAGTGTGGTCATTTACTTGACCTCACCTAGTCAGAGTAAGGAACCCTCATAATACACTATTCATTTATCTAGCGACTCAACAGTAACTTCTCACGGGCCAGCCGGTGTGGGTATTGCGTTAAGTATGAGAGCAGAACAAGCACTTCTTGAATGGGTTCCTGCTAACAGACGCATATGTGCCGTTCGATCGAAATGGTCCAGTAAGAATTTGAAAGATAGGGGCACAGGCTATTGTCCTTTCGTTGATTCTACCTACGCTCCCACTGACTACAGCTCAGATGAAGGCAAAACGTGAATTTTACAAAAATTTCTTGAAATTTTAATGTGTCTAAACACTCGACTTTCGTACTCCTAACCGGTGATTTTAACTTGAATTAGTATGAAAGACCCTTGGGTCAATGCTTCAGTGTTACAGCTCAAAGAACAAACAACGCCAACTGTCTGCTACAACTTGTTTAGACGATCGTTTATTTTCAGCTAACACGAACATTAAGAATAAGGAGCAAAACCGTCTAACATGACGACCTCCTAAACCTATCCAACGGTGGACTCAAATATACCATATTGCCATCAGTCACCACTGGACGGGTTCAATAGAAGATCGCCGATCTTTCTTGAGTTCATGTTTAGATTCTGACCATACTCTAGTGTGAGCACACGTTGCTTGCATTTTGCTGGACGGAGAAAAACCACTACAGGAAAACCCATTAGAATTCAGTTCAACAACAAAACAGCCAAGATTATTGGCAAGATATCCAATCAGCTGTACAATCTGCAGTGACATCTATCAGGGATTTAAATTAAGATGTCGAGAAAGATCAGTGGGTTTCAATGACGTCTGTTGAGTTGATGGACTTCCCATCGGGCTCTAAACACGATGAAGAGCGAGGAGAAATCAGATATAAACTGGCAAAAAGTCTGCTAAGCGATCGTGAGTAGTGGTGGGTAACCAAAACAAAGAAATCGGAAAAGACAGTGGCGTTAGGTAATACTAGACAACTTTTCAAGTTAATAAAAGAAACCGAGGTTAAAAAATTAAGCGTTAGTGAGACAATCTCCGAAAGGGATGGAACACTTATTAGTTCTCAGTCCAGACTTTTAGGATGATGGGCTGAATATTTCAAGCAGCAGTTCAGTTGGTTTTTAGCTGCATCAGAACTATTCACTATTTCCAGGTAGCCTTAATGAAAACTTGACTTAGGGTCTCCCAACTACTACAGAAGTCAAAATGGATATAGCTAATCTAAAGCAAGGTAGAGCAGTGAGTCCGGATGGGTTAACTCTAGAGGTCTTTAAGGATGGTGGTCCCACTTTAGCAATTAGACTAATTGATACTTTGGCTAAAGTTTGGGAACTGGATTTAATTCCACTTGACTGATGTCGATCGTTAATCGTCCCAGTATATAAGAAAGGGTCAAAGTCATCCTGCGATGACCACAGAGGAATTAGTTTGACTAATATAGTGTCTAAAATACCAGCTTCTATATTCATCAGACGTTTAACTACAACTTGTGAGTTGCAAATATGAGAAATTCAGGCTGGTTTCAGACCTGGCTGCGGTTGTATAGACCAAACATTCACCACTCGTCAGGTTTTACAAAAGAGACATACATTTCAACGCCCGACAACGATGATTTTCCTTGACTTGAAAGCGGCATTTGACTCTGTAGACCGAGAAGTTCTTTGGCAATGTTTTTCAATGAAGAGCGTACTCCAGAAGAACGTTAATCTTCAAAAGGATCTTTACTCACACCTTGTTAATCGTGCTAGAGCGTATGGCGAATTGTCATTCGAACTTGTAGCCTCAACTGATGTCTTTCAAGACTGCCCACTCCTCCCATAAATCGTTAGCTTTAAGTTGTTTCATAACTTTCTTTAATACTTCCTGAACCATTTTCTATGTGTTCACACTTCTTGTTATTATTATTATCACCACAATTGAATTATATTCTACTAATTTGGTGTTAATCTTGCGGTGCCACATATGCCTGGTTCTATGTTGATTGCACATACCCACAAACATATATACAGAAATGAAGTTCTTTTTCATTTTGAGATTCACTTTCCAATTTATTGTGACTGCACGTTTTTGGAAAAAAACATAAACAACAGGGTTCTATTCATAACATGTCAGAAGTCTGTATTTCAATAATTTAATTAGACGTTATGACTACTTATTATTATGCATAACCCTGAAAATAATATCAATAATAATCTTACTGGTTGAATTAATGATATACTTGTTACTAGTTGTAGTAGTAATATTAATGATTATTGTAGTAAAGGTAACAGAATAAGAAGGGGCTGGAATCTGTAAAAATCTTAACTAGATGCATAATCATACATCGAATATAGATGTAGATTAAACAAAAACAAATGAACTGATTCACTATCTTACTTGGAGTATACAGTTAACAATTGTTTAAGAATAATGAAATTTTGGTAGTCTATGACAAATATTTTCCACAGTTATCAACAAAACTACCACTAGTACTGCTTCTTTCAGTTAATTTTTAAAACTTGTAAACATGAAGCATTACTTATTTAGCTGATTATTTTATATTTTAACATGACCACCCAGGTAAACAAAGGATACATGGGAATACATTTACTTTTGTGTGCACAGGCATATTATAACTTTATAATGAAAAATAAGCACTATGTGAAAACAGTTCTAGATTAAGACTCAGATATTTTGTTTTTGTTTTATTTGTCTTCTCTCTAGTTGTGGATAATTGTGTATAAAAGTAAATGCAATCTACCTAATATGCATTATTTATTTTTTCCTCGCAAACACGATAACTTAATCACTAAATAATGAAATACATTGGATCATATACGAAATCATCAACCCCAAAACGGTCCTGACGATGTATACTTTGCATACACCATGCGAATGTTAATCATCTTATACTAGCTATTATATATGAATATAGTATTCAGAATTATTGTCTATAGCAATAGCTAAGCAACTGTTATTTCATCCCCTCTGATTCTGTGTTTCGCCAACAGCTTGTCGTTTGGCGTTTTTGATAACTTTGAATTCAACATACTGTCAAGATAATTAACGATAGTCGTCTTTTGAATAGTGTACTCTTGTTTTCTTTACTAACTTCATCATGTTGTACACTACTTAGCATTCTGTAATGTATTTAAGATTATATTGATATTTCTCATTACTAATACATTCTATTTTACTATTTTTTCATGTATAATGGAAGTCAACATTAGTATCACACACCTGTGATTCAAGGAAATAACTTTACATATTCTATTAACTAAACCTTTCCCTGTGGGATATTCAAAATTTCTTTTACTTAATGAAGTAGCTCACTGTGATCAAACCATTGCTTAGACACTAAGTTGCTGTTTCATAGTTCAGAATGCCTAGAATTATAGGTTAATAATAGCTTCATCTTTCTTTTGGTCAACAAAAAGATCGCTGATGGAAATTTGTGGAATTGTATACATGATAGTACTATGAAAAACATCCTGAAAATGATTTGACAGTCGTAGTTTTTCAGTGGTTTTCTGGCCCCTGTCACATTTGTTTAGAAAGAGCATAATATTTGAATGCATGAGTATGCATGAGTACTTATGAAAGAACGACTTTTTATCACAATTATTGTTATTACTGTATTTCATCTTTCAATAGAAAACACATAATATAGTACTATATTTTGACATTTCCTTAAGAATTTACGCCGGTTTACAAGCATGTTCCTAGTGATATAAATTTAAACACGAATAATCATTGATAAGCAATAATAAAAGTAAAATTTATAATAACAGGGTTAACATAGGAGTAACATACACTGTTTTATAAATCATAATAATGACAATAACAGTAGTAATCCATATCAAAATATTCACAGGACAGACTTTGATATAACAAGGACTTTTATACCATCTGAAAAAAGATTTAGAAAACAGATTAATTTACAAGCTTTTTTAAGTTGTTTATAGAAAGTCAGTGTAAATTATTCGTAAAAACGAATATCTTTAAATACTTTTATGGAGCGTTGAATTCATAACTGCTACAAGCTACTAAGGATAATTGTGGTGGTGAAATAAACAAACATCGGAGATGATAGTATGATGGTTACATAATTATTACTTTCGGAAATATTATGTGAAAACAAAGCCGTTGACAATAATTAGTGTACGGAGGTAAGGTATCATATGGTGACTGAGTGGTAGAAATACTTCATCACGAGCTTCTTTAAATAGACTGTGTCACGTAGGATGTAGTTTGTTTCACTTTTAAGGGAATTAAGGTCATGTGATACTAAAGAGAAGAATAAACGTTGCAACCTAGATAGATTCCTTTCATTTATCGTATATGATATCCATAAGCAGTAGAGAGCAATAAATGAAAACAGAAAGCACAGAACAACAACATCAATATCTTAGAGTTGATGAAATGAATGACCAAAATTAGTGCTTTTTTGGTCATTGTTAGAAACAATTTACCATATAAGATTATGATACGATTGCGAGGATGGAATATTAACATAAAAACTAGGTTACGAGTATGTTTTCAGCATTAAATATTCGCACATTTAAAGTTCTTATTAACTGGTTAGTAGAGTTGAAGATAATTATTAGCGTGAATACTTTTTGTATGGGATCAGGAGAGAGAAAATTTAAAATATGTTGCATAAATAAAGGGAGCGAATCTGCTTCACGAATAGTTAGTGATAAGCGTTTTCAGATTCGTACAAATCTATTTATAAAGAAATTCAAATAAAGAGTGGAGTTACAGTTAGACAGTTTTAGTGTTGAAGCCGAATTAAGAAGACTGTAACCAGAAGGATCTGCAAATTGAATTGTATTAGATGGCGAAAAAGCCGATTTCTTATCTTGTAAAAAATACTTTTCATTTATGCTGTTGTTTTCATAAATAATCTAGCCCAATCTTAAGTTTTACAGGTAAAATCCTTCTCATGAAATCTAAGTGTCAAGTGATGTTAGGCAGATTTCCAAATAAGTTTATCCTTTAATGTAAGCATTGCAGTGTTCTAGTAATATTAGAAATTCCTATTATACGAATTAGAAACAACACATAAGCTAACAATATTGTTTTCAATCAGATCATCATCAGGCTCTATCCTAATATTTATATACGTATTTATATACGTATACGAAAATTACTAAACTAATGTAGGCAATTTATGTAAATCAACGTTTAAAATGGATTACATAATTAATCATAATGGGTGAAAGGTGTAAATTGGTAATAGTAATGAGAGGGCAGATTACTAACAACAACAACAACATGAACACATATTTCAACATAAGGTAAATATGAGCAATTATGATTTGGATGTAGGTCAAAATAGTGCGAAACCTAACTTGTTAAAACATTAGTAATGACAATCTGCCTATCACTACTATTACCGATTTACACATTTCACCTATTATGATTAATTATGTAATCCATTTTAAACGTTGATTTACATAAATTGCCTTCATTAGTTTAATAATTTTCATAAACGTATATAAATATTAGGATAGAACCTGATGATGATCTGATTGAAAACAATATTGTTAGTTTATGTGTTGCTCTAGAGATGACCAAACGCATGCTTTGTAAAATAAATACAGGAATTATTGTTATGACGATTACGTAGTATGCAAACCAAAGGTCGGTTTGACTTAGACGTCTTTATAATAACCTACTATGAAATGACATATTATGGGAATATTTGAGTCTCAAGTCAACCACTGAATGGAAACTCAATAACTTACTATTGTTTATGGACAGATCAAAACATACTTAAAACATTTTTACACACTTGAAAGCACTAAGTTCCAATTTTCATTTTGAATACTAAACGGTGGCCACGTCAAGTTCAATAATGAACCTACTGAGTCTGTGAGTAAGCTAATACTGAGAAAATGAGTATACAGCTTTAAGGTAATCATCATACAGAAAATGTTTACCCTAAGTGAGGCACTTGCGATTGTCATTTATGCAAGCCATAAAGAAAAGTAGGCCTGAAACATTGCTATGTAAAATGCCTCATGTAACGGGATCAGCGTTCTATAGAGAGGAGTTAATTTTAACAGTTTGATATCGATAACTGGAAAAATAATTTAGCCAAGCAAATAATGAATCTATAATTCCATAAGATGGGAGATTACTTAAAAGGAGCCTGTGGTTAACCATCTCAAAAGCTTTATCAATATATAAAACAAAATTTTAGAGTCTGATAAACAGAACTTAGTGTTACATGTTTCCGTTAAAATTACTCAATGAGTACAATGTTATAGAATCTAACTGTTAATTGAAAACGAAACTCTACTAAGTATTTATTATTATTTTTATTAATCTTAAACAATATGAATATTTCATGCATAACTAAATTACGAAATATTCTTCTATATAATAATATTAAATCTGTGATATAAATGGGCTTATCTAATCAGTGTATCGAAATTGCTTCAGGAATTGTCAACAAACTAATCAGAGACAATCGAATAAAGTGTATGATGTTGGCTTTCCTTCTGATCATCCTAATGCATTATCCACTCACACAATCTTCAAGTGATTTCAGTAAATGAATTATTTTTAATTCATCAAAATAGTGCATTCAGAAATAGATGTACATAAATTCTCATTCCTGTCAGTTAACATTATAGTCAGGATTTTCAATACAAATGTAAAGACAGTTCTGTTGTATGGAGCTGAAACTTGGACAACTACAAAAACAGCATACTAAAGATACAAGTATGTATAAACAACTGTCTACGCATCATACTTAGGATCCGTTGGCCGGATACTATCAACAACAACCTTCTGAGACAGAAAACAACGCAACCAATATCCAGTCGAGGGAGAAATTAGGGAAAAATGCTGGAGGTGGATAGAGCACACATTGAGGAAATCATCAAACTGTATCACAAGACAAGCACTTGGAATCCTGAAGGCCAGGGGAAAAGAGAATGACCAGTAAATATATTGCTTTGGGGATTGGAGAATGACATGAAGAGAATGATCAGCACTTACGAAGAGCTGGAAAGGAAAGCCCCGGAAAAAGTTGGTTTAAGAATGTTGGTCGGCAGCTTATACTACAGATGGAGCATCAGGTAATTGACCCACTGATTGATTGAATTCTTATCAATGCATAGACTTATGTACTCAAGTGTATGAGAAATCAAAGCAAAAGCATTTCTACATTACCTATGATATAATCAATTTGTATATCTTCACTTTAATGTTGATAGCTCTATTATAATATTAATAATAAGCAAAATATGATAAAGACTTGTGTTTAGCGTTTATAAATAGAAAAACAAAAGCAATTTCGAAATACAGTAATTCATTTATCGCACTTAAAAATGAAAATGTCTTCATTATAGACAAATGAATTCAAGAAATAGGGAATGACAAGTGGTTTGTTAATCAGAAACAATTAAATTTTTTCCAAGTTTGTATTCATAGAAATTAAATAAACAGGAAGAGAAGCAAAACAATTGTACATATATATAGTAACTATTCAATAATTCACGAAAGTTTAGGGCGAATAACACTCTTCTGAATATATCGGGATTAAGTGTCTGTTTACCTACTTTAGGATTAAAAGTTCTGAGAATGTTAGTGTAGTTAAATGTGTGTTAGTACTTGTTGTTCTTGAAAGACACAATCTCGAGTTTATATATGCATATATATATACTTATAAGATTTTTCTGAAAATTTTATGGATTAAATAGAATAGAAATAATATCTAAAATAAAGAATATGATTATGTTTATTAAAATTTCTGATTTGATGGAAATCACGTATACACTAGGGAATTTATGATTTAGGTAAATTCTTTTAATAAGACTTTAAAATGAAATGTTTTTTTTTTGTGTAGTTATTATGATATAAGTAATTCATTAAATGAAACTAAATAAGACTATTGGTTTAAAGGTATTGAAGATATTTTATTAAAGACAATTTTTAAACAACATAATAGATCTAATATTTAAGTTCGATTGTGACTGGCAAGTGGAATCCAAGACGCGCGATTAGCTCTATATGAAACTCATCGGCTGGATGTACCTGCATTCGAATGTTGATGTTTACACTAGGATTCGAACTCAGTCCACTTTGTGCCAAAAGTCACCACTTCCACCAATAGGCTACTGTATCCAGATAGTCACATTTGTGCAACGAGTATATATATAATTAGAATAAGCTTGTATCTTCCCGTTGACCAGTTTCAGTCTAATACAAATCAACGGCGAGATGTAAGCTTACTCTAGTAATAGATCTAAATTTAAAAATAGTTAGAAAGTAAAATCTATAAAGTATATGGTTTTATATTAATTTAACTGTCATTTCTTATTCATTCTATTCATATATATCAAGGTTAAGCTTTTTACTTTTACGTTTATTCACTTTCAAGAATATCATGAAGAAAACAGGTTTCTGCTGACATTTGTATGCTTTTTTAAATAGGGACATTCATTTAAAAAAAAGAATTGGAAAACAACTATTGCTGTAGGTCGCGTATTCTAAAGATAGATTAATAGTTATTCATTTATCGTCTGTTAAACTAAAGTACTAATAAGATAAAAATTACTAATTAATATATCTGTCACAAGTGAGTATATATATATATATATATATATATATATATATATGCATTCATTTCTCCGTGTAATGACCAGTAAAGGACCTACTGATTATCAGCTTGGTCGATACAAAGTGATCAACTAATGTGTACATCTTAGTCCTATAGAAAGTTAACCACGACCTGATTAATGGTAACAGATACAGAATGTGAGACTGTGTGGCGCGGGATCAATTTATCAGGGAAGGGGGCTTACGTCACCTCAAAGATTACAAGTACTTCTTGCTGACGAGTGCTAAATAACATGAAACCCAGGCCCAGGGTTTCCTAACGACTACCATCAAACTACCTTTTGCATGTATGATTTAAATGTCTTATTGATTTTGTTAACACTTAGCATGTACTTTATTTCTATAAGTGAATACAGCAGTTCTTTAAATCTAATGTTGCATTTCAAACGTTATAATTTTTCTTAATGTGATGATTAAAGGTGTAATTTTAAAGACGATTGTAGTAATGAATTTTATACTTTTCCTATCATAATATAGCGTTCAGTTTAATTCTTCTTTAGTTTAAATGAACAAAAGTAATTTTTAATAAAACATCTTATATATGACAACATAACTTCTTTTCAGAAACATTTATGAACGTACCCAAAGTTTACTTAGTTTAAAAGTAGTGACAGAGTCATGAAGAAAAGAAAGTGGTTAAATGCCAAAATTATACCACAGCTATGATGAGATGAACAATATTTATAAAAGTACGACCTAGTTTACTTTCGTCTTTGCGTTTTTGACTCATCGAAACCTTCCCAGTCTTATTTGTTGAATGCAGTTATAAAGAAACGAGAAACTTGTTATATCATTCTGCATTATTATTACAATATCAATGCTTCTTTTAACTGTGAAAGAATGTGATCTTTCTTTAACCCATACATGATGATCAGGCCGATCTTTACAATGCGCTGATTCAGTATTGTTAAATTTCATTAAATCCAAATTATTCAATTGTCATATCTTCGTTAATGTTTGAGAGTGAAATATGAGAGAGTAATAGGCCGTTATATCCTCTACAGTGGCGATTTTTTATGGTGGCTGTTCAGTAGACGGAGTGCTCAGTTAATGTTATACAGCTAGTAAAAGGGATCACTGATCATCCATTAGTTAAGACCATTTATTTATGTACCAATGAAGCTGTAGTAATCTGAGTCAAAGGAAATAATCAACTATGAATCAGAAAATTTACGAAAGTCAACATGAGAGATAATTTTATAAGCTGTATACAAAATTCAATACAATTAATTGTTATAAGTCATTAATTCATGAACAACATAGAACGCGACACAATTCCACATATATCCAAGTCGCAGTGTCATATATTAGCTCGACGAGATCAAGTCTCTAAGATTAACACAACAAGTTACAAAAAACGTTGTTGAGTTAAATTAAAGCTTCCTATCATTGTTGGGTAGCTTGATTACAGTAACTACGTATGCAGTTTTTTAGTTTGTATGGTTCAACATTGGTATGTAAGTCATTTTTTAGCATTGTGTCCTAGAATACAGTAAGACAATATCCTGCTACTTCCATTTTTATGTATTTCTATTTTGTTTCTACTTTATGTCAATAAACCTATTTAGTTTTGAAATTTTATTATTTTCATCTTCTTCGAAATGAAAATAATTTAATTAACCACTTATAAGAGTGTCTTGAATCTCAGCCCATACTTTTTTAATGAAGTAATCACTTGAAAGAAATCACCACTTAACACTTAAATTACCATACATCTTAACATAATCTGTTCATGGAAATTGTAACTGCATTTATCTGTTTTTGAGAAACCTTAAATGTAGTTAAAATTACTTATAGGCATTTTACATAGCATCAAGCATATCTGCAGTTTCTGTTAAGTGAATGAAGACATTTTGTATTCACTAAAGGAGACTTTAGGGTATCTGATTTTAAATTTCTAGTACAGAAATTTATAATATACTCAATGGAATAAGACTTTCATAAACATTGATAAAAGTAATGGGAATCGGTTTAGAGGTAGTTGCCATTTGTTATTATTTTATTTGTCTGCTAGTACCTGAGGCTATAAATTTAATTCAAATGTCCCAGTTAATAAAAATAAGAAAATTGAGAATAATATGAAACTTTTGAAATTTTTCTAAGTTACATTACTGTACACATTATTATTTTTCTATGATTAAGCTTAATTTCTTATATGATCTGTTTATATACTAACTGAAAATTTTTATTTTGAATATGCTTTAGTCATGTTTATTTTATAAATGTTCATTAGATTAGAATCCATTGATTTATCTTTCTGGTATTCAAATGAGACGAAATTAGAATTTGTATGAGTTATGAAGTAAGCGTCAAATATGGTGATGGGTTTGACGTTTCAATAACAGAATAACAACTTGTAACCCAATAGGTAACCTAAATTTAACGTAAATGATAAACTGAAGCCATACAGACATATAACACCATAGTAAAATTGAAGACCGTAAAACATTTTAAAGCTCAATGCCTGAGCTTAGCATTATTATTATTCTTATAAATACTTGTGAAATAATTTTTGAGTAACGTTAGTGCTAAAAAATAGTTCATACGGTTAGGCTAAATACTTTCAATTATTTGTAAGATTAAAAAATTTCAGCTACTTCAGTAGTTTATTGGTGAATTATATAATGAAGGAGACTGCTCACTATACATGTAAAAGTCTTTTTATTAAATCAAATGTAAAAATAATCACTGGGATTAAAATATTAAAACTGATAACTATAGACCATAACGCTGTTTTGTTTCAATCAAATTGTTATTATCATGGGTTAATAATTATTAAGACTACAAAAACTGCTACGACTGTTACGTACAACCAATTAATGGATATTACCTGTGCATACAAACTTACAATAGCGAACGCCAATGCAAGTGTGTAGTCGGTCCCTGAATATCTACTCGAGTGCCCATTCAATCCGAAGTTGGAAATAGAAAGAACATAAGCCGATGAATCAATCTGACAAATTGTATTATATTCAAATGAACTTTTATACATATACACAAACCAGACTACACACCTAGTCAGTTAGGGAATTTACATTAATGTAAAACAAAGGAGACAGTGGAAGTGAATTGAGATATTTTGTACACAGTCAATTAACCGTAGATCATAAATGAGAAATGATATAGTGACAATGAATGTACAAAACAAGAGGACGGGGAAAAAGTGATATTATAGCAATAGGAATTAAACAAAATTAAGGTGAATGAAAATCTAAAACATTGTCCTGAAAGTTAGTTATTCTTCTTGAGTCGTCCAACATAACATTAATAATGGCATGATATAAAACTTTGTTAATTTTCATTTGTCAATTATAAAACAGAAAATTACTCAGTTGTAAACTTTGTTATAAAGCATTAACAACAGTCGCTTTGTGGAAAATATAACATACTTCAGACATTCGTTGAACTTATAATGTTTTACTTTATTCGAATTTGAATATGCTATCATAAACATGAATAATCTGGTGAATTAAGAAGTAAGGTTGATCACAATAAAGAGCTATGTTGCACAGAATAGCTTACAAAGTCCGAATACATTTGGAAAATGCTTAGAAATAGTATAATTAAACATGAAGATAAGTTGTGATGGCTATTTTTTTAAGAAGATTAGTATCCCACCTCTGGGGCCGAATTTGAGGTGCTCACTGCTGAGAAATTCCACACTAGAACGAAACAGTTGCCGAGTATTCCTAGGTTTCAATGGTACCCTACCAACGTTAATCTCTGACGTATTCAAACAAATTATGAAGTTTTTTCTTAGCTATTCTCTTTATGGATACAATGTGATATTCTTTCCAAATCCTAATTAGGAAAAAAATGAATTAAATCTATGTACAACAACCATTCCGTATCAAGGCAAAATAATAATTGCTCTTTACTTTATCTTGGTGAAATTACTAATGGTAATGATGACAATTCAAATAAATATGATGTCCCTTGTTTAAATTCATTTGTTGGACTTACTCAAAAGGAAAATGAGAATAATTATTACCACTGATATTCAACTTCATTAGCCATCAAACAAGTATATAACAAAGTTAAATTTGATAAATAACTTTATTAATGAAGTAAATACTGACGTAAATAATCCTAGTTAACATTATATTAATTCACTGAATATACCAGTAATTGTTATACTTCATCTTATCTACAAAGTTAACGCCGATAAGGTTTATCTTTGAAGTGTCAATACATGAACAAACATAAGTAAGAAAATATCATCACTACATTTGATCCATGTACTATTTTCATTGTATTGATTTAAAAAGAAAATAATATCACATGTTAGAAATCAATATATCCTTGATTGTTAATCGATCAATATACTCATTTGAAATCAATAAAAATGAATATTCTTTTGTTATAAATAAAACTTGCTTTTGTTCATAAAATAAAATTATTGAACAAAATAACTGCGTTAATGCATAATGAATGCATATTGTAATTAATTCTATTACTGCTTAATTATATCGATATCTAGGACTTATTATTTAAGACAGAAGATGTTACATAATATATACTTGTATATTTATTCAAGTAGTAAATTTTGAAGTGCCTGGAAAACGAATAAACACGATACTAATGCTAAGAATTCACTTATGTAGGCAGTATTACTGTGTTTTTCTTTTAATTTTTCTTATATTTTATTTGATGTAGATTATTTCTAGTGGAAATTTTAACTCAGTAAGTAACTTGATGAAGAAAGAAAATTTAAGAAGACAGAAATCGCGTAAGAAAGTGAAGTAGATTGAATTTTATTAAGATTTCAATTGCTTGATACAACTATTAAACAAATGAGTGAATTTCATATAGATTTACAAATAACTTTAATAATTTTGACATTTTATTTTATCTTCACTTGTTTAAAAGTTCTTATTTTTTATCAAAAACAAAGACGTTTAAACGAAGAATATTCTTTCAGATAAGTAATCATCAGGTTCTACATTTCTTACTTCAAAATTATTAGTCACAAAAATAACCACTTCTGAGGTAGATACAACATCATTTAAACATGAAGCATAATTGAATATATATTTTTCTCTTCGAGTTATTTACAAAATACGAATGTTAACGTTGAAATAATCATCATCATGTAACTTGTTAAACGTAAACGACAATTGAAATACAACAACATTATTAATCAAGTATACACAGGTACCTCTGTAATTGGGTGAATTCTACTTAAAATGAAATCGAACTTGATAAGAGTTTGTAAAATGAAGTGAGTTATAAACAAAATTTGTCAAACAGTAAGAATAATGATGGAAAGAATAATAATCAGTTCATTTGTTTAATCTTAAAATGTTACTAACTCAATAAAATTAGGTGTGAATAGTCAGTGACATTCAAATCCATTCTGTGTACTTTGATTAATAATAATAATAATATGCTCGTGAACACCTTCCGGTTTGGTTAACCAAAGGTGTTGTCAGAAGCAGCAACATTTCAAATTTAGATTACCTAAATCAAGGTAATGAGGCGAGAATAAATCAGTCATTCAGAATAATATTCTGTGTGAACAGATATCTACCAAGATCAGTTAGACTTAAAGTCCTTAAAACGGCAGAGATCGGAAAAGTGCATACAGAAGAAGTACGTTCAACCCCTTCTTCTGCAAAATCCCTTAAACCAATATCCATCCACCTCAATCATTCGATGATTTAATTTGAGTAATGCACTTGTATCTTACCCTCATTATGTGCACTTCTATAATTTAAGGCTACCATATCCAAATCCTACTCTCTTTATTCACAAATATGCATATTATTATTATTTATTATAATTGAGTTAGTAACATTTTAAGATTAAACAAATGAACTGATTATTATTCTTTCCATCATTATTCTTACTGTTTGACAAATTTTGTTTATAACTCACTTCATTTTACAAACTCTTATCAAGTTCGATTTCATTTTAAGTAGAATTCACCCAATTACAGAGGTACCTGTGTATACTTGATTAATAATGTTGTTGTATTTCAATTGTCGTTTACGTTTAACAAGTTACATGATGATGATTATTTCAACGTTAACATTCGTATTTTGTAAATAACTCGAAGAGAAAAATATATATTCAATTATGCTTCATGTTTAAATGATGTTGTATCTACCTCAGAAGTGGTTATTTTTGTGACTAATAATTTTGAAGTAAGAAATGTAGAACCTGATGATTACTTATCTGAAAGAATATTCTTCGTTTAAACGTCTTTGCTTTTTCATTTTTGATATGCCGGACACCTAAAGAATATTGGTTATTTTCGAGAGTTATTTATCTGTAGTCTATTTCAATACTTTTGGTTTTATTAACGATAAAACAATTTATTTCTATTACTATTCAGTTCTCCCCTGCCCTATCCTTCCATTTGACACATTAACTGTTATTATGGCATTTCTCATTAATGAACTATGGTTAATCAATTGTGTATATGTACTTCAGTTCAGTACTCCAGTGTTCACTTTAACTATCAGTCCTATTTTGCATTAATGTTAGTTTCCTAATTGGTTGACTGTGTGGTTTGGTTTGATGTTTATTTAAAGGAATGTACGAAATATAATAGGATTCTATCTGGTTGGTCTATTAGTTAGTGTTGTCATGTCTCCGGTTAGGGACTGAGTGGGCATAGGGCAGACGAGCACATATCGACTAAGCACACCCAATTAGCGTTCAATAATTCAACAAATTTTTCATGTCATAATAATTTTATACAGTTACTATCTTTGTAAGTTTTCGTAAGTTATGAAAAGCAGTGATTATGTGGTTTCTCATCAGCTGTTTAGAATCAACAATTATTTATAAGCATTGAATATGAAACGATTAGACAAAATGTGCATCAGAAAACTTAACGAATTGTATAATGGTATGCAGATGTGAATCAGTTAAGCCGCAACATTTGTATCATTAACGAAGTTGGGCATTTATTAGCCAGTTATAACCTCTGTACGTTAAACTACAAAATATCTTTTGGTAGAAAGCTAATCAAACGTATCTTGTGATTATGCACAGAGGACAAATTAGTGGTGGAATTAACGATAATGAAACATTGTATGCGTTATACTGGTTTTTCCGCAAAAGTTTATAAATATGTCTGGAAAGAGTAAAACATAGATAGCTAATTGCCACACGGTTGAAAACGAACCTTTTTTCTTAAAACCCAACTCCAGGGGTAAGGGGTGGGGTAAATGAAACAAGTAGAGTTACTAATCTCAGAATCAAGATCATATCGGAGCAGACTTATCTGACTTTTCCATTAATGTCTCTTTAACAGACTAACGGTTCTGCACAAAACACACTTGCGGACAAGTTCCCAACTTTCAGTGCACCCAGTTCAGATGTCACTTCAGATTTTGGAAGAACAGTAAGGAAAGTCAGTATCTGCATTTCTGAACGTATGTTCAATAAGCTGAGTTATAAAGGAAGACACATTTCTACCAGTGCAATCGCTTGTCACTTAATTGGACGTACTATCAACGTCACAAAATCTTTCGAAATTATCTGTAAATAGTCAATTATGAATGTCTTACTTTTCCTGAAGCGATTGACAAAAAATGAATTAAACAAAATTTATGTGTTCAAAATAAAGATGCTGGAAAATTTGCTTGAACGACTTTCATTTTTAAGATTTAGTAACTCAGCGTTTTTAACACATTAATTCTCAATTTTTCTTATCAGAATTCTGCTCAGTTATTCATTGATTTTACTTGTATTTATTACTATATGACTTGTTAGTTATCTTTTTAACTGAGTATCCATGCTCTCCTCAGTCTTATTTCATTCACTGAAATTTTCTTATATCTAGTCTATAAACAAATAACTTTGTTAATGATGGTTTAATTCTTATACAATTAATATAGTCTAATTAATTCATATCTACAAGTAAACTTAAAATTCTTCAAGTTTCTGATGAAAATTTCGTGTAATCGTTGAACTTTTAATGCTTATAATTAATTATTGGTTGAATGCAGTTAGTAGGAAACCCCAACTTAGAATGAAATCATAATAACTTTCTATAATCGTTGTTATTGATTGGCTATGATCCTTTTATTTTACTCGCATTGTGCATTATACACTAATGATTTCAAAACTCTCTTTTAGTTGTAACCGTTGACTCATAGCAACAATTCACACTTAAAACTTAATATTATTCGAAAAAAAGTTACTATACGTGGATATCTCATCCCTTTTCATTTAGTATTAACTTAATTTTTATCTAACTGGAAGTGTTCATAATGTTTCATTTTGTAGCTCAATATGTCAATACCTGTTAAACCTGTATCCTTGATATTAGTGAACTTTATATTAATTTACTTTCATTATGGAATTACAAATATTATCAAAGCAATATAACAGGCATATTTTATGAATCGTGTAACAAGTTTTATTGGAAAATGCTTGATTTGTTTCAATAGTAAGTTTGTTATATTTATTTGTACTTTAAAAATTACTATTAACTATTTTTGAATTGATTTTTGTCTAGTTAGTTACAGTCCTTAAAAAAGAACAAATTTTCATATTCTGTGATGTATTTTATAAAATGTTGTTTTACTATAGTTTTCTATGAGGAGTGATATGTTGAATTAGTGTGTTTTGTCATTAATCCTACATGTTTTCATGTTTTTCCTACTTGAAAATCCTAATGTCTCTTGCCTAAAATTAAGCGTGAACTGTTGCTTGTTCACATTAATTTGAACATTTCATGTAGAAGGTTTCTGAGCTAATAAAATATTGAGTATTTGATATTTAATGGATAGGTACGCATGGGACATCAGTATTTAACATTGTAATTTTACGTTTCGATTAGTGTTGATTTAAGAGAATTAAGAAATCATTCAAGTGTTTTGGTTAATAGTTTTATTCCGAACTGTATTATCCATAGTAACAACTAATTATCGTCATCTATTATTTATTAGAATTTATTTATAATATAAATCAAAAATAAGCATTCAGTAACTGATATATGCCTGATTCAAATAACCAGTCAGAATGTACGTTGATTTGTGGATAGGAACTAATTTTACTATTAATTAATAGATAATTTTGTAAACTTTGGAAGTACAAATTGCATGATTACCTAAATTCCGAATGCCGTCAGTACTAGGAAGACTCTATTGAAGGTAGCATTCATATTGTTGTAAATCAGCTAGAACTGTCATCGTTTATTTAGCTTTTTTACTATAGGATGCCGACGCAGTGGTGCAGGTAGTTAGGCCTTTGCCATCAACGTGAAGCCCTGGTTCGGAATCTGGATTGCGCACTGCTGAGAAGTCCCACACTAAAACGAAACAGCTGTCCAGTAGTCCCTGGTTTGAATGGTATCCTGCCGACATCAATCTGTGACACTTTTAATTAACTAAATAAAGAAACATCAGAATATGTAGACAAATGGTTACATAAAAGTAATTTAATATATTAAATAGTAAAATTTATTTTTCTGCATCTTTCTATCATCCTCGAGATATGCTGGTAAAAATGATCAGAAGATAAGTAAAGTGAATTGTTTATAAAGTGCTTACATCAATACTCAGTAAATTGGGAAATTGATCAATTAACGGACAATTCACGGGTGACTCTGACATTGTTGATGGAACATCAAAGGATTAATTTGATAATAAACAAATTTATTACTTTGATGAAAGTTGTTTCACATGTTGCAAGAAAGCAAATGTAGTGTTGTACTCCTTTAACGTGTCGAAAGTTATTTTAAAAATGATCATACATACGCTGATGTCATACCAAATTTCAACTGTCAAAGGGTGTTAAAAGAAAATATGAATGTAATTCATAGCATACTTCCACTGTATGCATAGCATTCACTTTTAATTAGAGTTGGTTTTTACACTAGTTTTTATAGATGATGATACCGAGATTATACAGCATAAATACGTCAACATTTAAATAGTTTTCTTACATATTTTTATATGTACTTAGATCAACATTTTTTATTCGTTTCAAATGCACTTCAACATTTTCGTCATCATCATAATTATTCAAAAATATGCTATTTTGTTGTATAAGAAAGTATGTGGTTTTGGATGTCGTCTACAAATATCATAGTTAATGAAAGCTCATTATTGTCTTACACAGCACTTACAGAATGGAAAATCAATAAGAGCTGATGAGTTAACACTCAAAGTTTCATTAAAGTTTCTGTGGATTGTATTCTCGTTTATCAAGTATATATGAGACAACAGCTACTAGAAATTTTCTAATAACCACATGTACGCAAATATCATGAATTGATTTCATGTATATTATTTCTGTCATCTACTACTAAGTCAATACATGTATGAATATTTCAAGCAATAGTTGCTGTTATTAATATACTTCATATTATTCTCATTAACCTTGCTACCAGTCTCTTGTCAAATATTATTCTTGTAGATTATCATCAGTGTTTTCGTTGTGCAGTCATTCTACCATATGCAAACACAAGTTCTGACAAATAAAATATGTACATTTACATGATTTCCTCCACATTTGTATGCTGTAATTCATTTACATGTATTATTACTTTAATTACCATACTAATTCGGAAGTCCTGATAAAATATTTCTGGTTAAATGCTTGAATTTGTTAGTCAAATTTTTCTAAATTTTCTCATACATACACGATTAGTGTACATGTTTTAATTAAAATGATAGTTTGATTATACACTCTTATGCGTGTTTATTCATTTTGATAGACAATTTTATTATGAAGAGATGTATACTATGCATGGTTATTAAACAGCTCTTAACACATTCGATAAGTGAAAACCAAACTACTATTTACTATCTAATTAATAACAGGGTAGTCATGAATAATATGGAATTTTTTTAAAAGTAACTGAGGTATATTGATTAATTTAAAGTTTTATTTCTTGGAAATTGTATTTAATACTATTGAGGAAATGTAACAACAAAACTAATAGTGGAGCCTGTGGTTCAATTTGACTCACTATGGGAAAACTCTAGACTCGAACACTGTGACGGTTGTCAGACTGAAGGCTCTTTCTTAAGTTAGTAGTTGGTGATAAACGCCTGTTTTTAGTTGGTAAAGTGATTTGCCATAAAAACTCATCTCCATAATTGAATTTTTCTTAGGCGGGTTTCAATAGAAAAATACTTATTCAATTATTTATATAAGAATTTTAGTGCCACAATATTCAAATAATTTGATTGATCAAAAAAATAGTTATTGAAAAGAAACCGTAAACAGAATTTTGTTTTGATAATAACAAGTAAAGTGACTGATTGAAAAACTTAAGTAAATATGATGTTTTAGTATTTCATCCAAAACTAACATTCAAATACTGAATTGTGGACTACAAAATAACTTTGTATTCTTAACCATATTAGCTACTAAAGATTACATTTTTATGTATCTAAGTCTTGACTTTTTAAGCAGACAAAAACAGTCTGTATAGGATCTTTGGGTAGAATCTCTTCATGGTTAGTATGCATCCCGACGTTTTGGAGCGCTACTGATATTCACATAGTTTAAGCTTATACTACTTAATATGGTGGTTAAAATATTGCCACAGAGCTAACCAACTGCCGCGTATATGAACACCTCATAACTGTTGATGTGTGATGCTAATAACTACCTACTAATATTTAGTTTACGTTCTATCCTTCAAGAGACGTTTTTTCACTTACTTAAAGTTTAAAGTGTAATACACAACGTGGGAATCTTTTGTTCTAATGGTCGCACGAAAACTGACCAACAGGATACAGTCAGCACTGAAAACCAGACAGATACTACGCTTGATGCAAGGTAAATACTATCTGTTGATTAGTAGCAGTCATCGACTAAATAATTTTATAAATATTCATATAAGAATACCATCTGGTTTTTTGATGCAAGTCAGTTTCTGACATTAGTAAAATGCATACATTTACACACATATATTGAAGACAGTGAATCAACATTCTATAAAAAATAAGCATTTTGTTGTCAGAAGCATACATTTCGTATTATATTACGTAAAGTAGAACCTACTAGTCGTTAAACAAAGTGAATGTTGCCATCTCATGATTAAACGGTTATCAGATGGTACAACAAAATAATTAATTAGTATTTACAATTCTACTAATTTTATTGGAATCTAGAAGGTGTATTTATTCACCAGAGTGATTGTGTTGAAATGTAGTGCATACAGTAACTTGCATTAAATGTAATCTTGTAGTCGCTACTTTGTAACTCAATAATTCCTAGTTTCATTTCAGCTATTATAGTTCCATTTGAATATCGTGTGTTGCATACACGCAAGTAAAATGCAATAACAACTTAATAGAGATTATTCACAATATCCTGTACAGTTTATTCCTTTCTGTACATTTACAGTGACATCATAAGTTCATAAATAAATTTTACATTTTCTAAATTTCACAATTATAATGTGTTTATTACCTTTCCTAAAAAATAAACATTAATGAGAAAGGAAATCATATATACATTTGAAAATATATATTGTACACAACACCTTATTTTATCTCTATGTGTGTATTATATAGCACAGAACCTAACATATGTGTTCATTAGGTTCAAGTTACCACACCGTCAAAGGCGAAACAGGACGAACATCAAGGTTTGTAAAAGTAGTATTACTTCAATGATAGTGAAAAAGTATTAACACATAGGATATGCTCCAAGGAAAACAAATTAGTTTGTGAAGTGGTATAAAATAATTTTGAGCTCACTGATTTAACGGAAGACAGAGTGAATATCTCTTTACCAATGTAACCAATTTTGAGCTAAATCATTTGGATTTCCAACCACTAGTTAAGATAATCACTTGAACCCTAATAGAGTAGACTGTATCTACCAACAGAACTCAAACCCATAGTCACTGACTTCATAGAGTGATTCCATGTTTTGATTTGGCTGTCCCTAACTTTATTTTACCTTACTTCAATGTTATTCAGCATTACAAGTCGTTTCGGGCGGTGGTTAGGCATAAGTAACACATATTCCAACCACCTCAGCCGATAAAGATTTACAATCACAATGAATGGATCTACCATTTTTACACAATACTTGGCATTTGACCTCATTATTACTTACCCAGTGAATTCAGCAAATGCGAGTGGTATTTCTAAGACATCGGTTATCAGATACTAATAATCTACTAATGTCGTCTACTCTAGTCATATTACACTTCCATACAGTAAAGCAGAACAAACTACTGTGTATTATACTCAGCCCTTCATGGGGATAAATATCTCGTTTACACCGTAGGTGAAGTCAGTTGGTAAAAGCCAAACGAGCTTAGTGAACTGTGTGAAAAATTTCATCAGACATCAACCCGCTAAGGTTGATCGAACCTCTAAGATTAGTGAGGTAGTGAAGACGCCCAACTACTTTGCTCCATATCTTTAATTTAGGTGCTGACGAATGTGAATAATTAGTTGATATATTCTCCACTAGGTCTGGAAGCAACCTGGTTTACTCGAATTCGCAGTTCACAGGTAGTAGTTAGGTGTTCGATAATTATTGAATCCAGTACTTCATACACTATCTTAGTCAAACGCTTATAGCAAGAGGATTTTCGATTCTTTATTTTATACTGTAGTGATCAATGATCAAGAAAAGTTAAATGGGACTATGTCCGGCTTCCTAGACTTTTGATGAAATGTCAGTCAACCTAATTATTAAAGGTAGACCACCATCTTTAGATTAATTTATCTATACTATCTGCTTCTCCTTGCTTCAAGTCACTGATAGCTGTCACAGTATCTTTCATAGAAGTTTAGATATTTTACAAAGCAAAATCTAGATAAGTCTTGTTTTTAGGATTTCTTAAACAGTAGTGAACTTTTTTGCAGAATTTACTCTTAACTTTCTGGTTGCTGAACTGGATTCTAATAAGTTTATATGTCCTAATTTTTTATGGATCCAATAAGATGGAAATCAAATATGTGTTCGTACTAAAGCTTAACCAGAGTCTAAGCATTTACACCATAAAGACCAGTTGTCTCTTATCAAGCCTCTCCAAAAGTGACTGATGACTATATAGTTAATTTGATTCATTCGTTGAGTAGGAAAATGTTGTCACCATGCTAGAAGATGTTCTACCTTATTACTTAAATTGTTGTTTGTTAAAATCGAACTATTGTCTAAGAGTAGTTGAAGCATATGGTCACTACTATCTGTTTTATGAGCCGAAATACTGAATATTCTGCTCAAATATCTTTCAATCTAATGTCAGCTAATTACCTTTAAGTGCCTGAAAAAAACGAGTTAGAGATGGTTTTAACGACCAAACTGTTTGATAGCATTGTTCAAAGAACAATTGCCTCGGGCTGGTTACACGCAACCTTTTTATTGGCAGATGTTGGTGTGTTTACTCCGCACCTCTTAAGTCCTTGTAAGCTGAAACAGAAATCCATGAATTAATGTAAGATATTCATTTTTAGAGCGAAAAATTTCTAACCCACGCCTTCTTCGTGTAGAGGCAGAACAGCTGTCACGCTAGTTGTCTGATGGAAACACTTTACTCCAATCACACCTATGTACAGTCGGCAGTATGACTTCACTTTCAGATCTTAAGTTTGCAGCTTCTAGTTTAACAGCATTTTAACCGACCTGTTGGCCTGGTAGGACCTTAAGAAACAATTGTTTTAACCAGTATAGCTCGATTGCTTCATCACGATTGGCAGGCTTAACTATTACTCCAAATTAGCAGAAATGGTTTAAATCTAGATTAAAAAGTCCAAACCACTAATTTAGTTGTTTCGTACCATCTATCTTGGTAATATTTTAGTGAACGACGAATTTATTTGAAACAAACATTCTAAAGAATATTCTAGTGACAAGTAATGGGGATACATTCAGAAACAGTATCCACTAATCAGAATGTTCTCATTCAGAGTTCAACAAATATATTTTTAATCGGAATGTTATTTCAAGAAACTACTATGGCAGTATATCTTGAGAAACCGAAGTGTTTTCATTGCTGTACTGGATTGCATATAAAACAAAATTCTTAACAATACATACAACTTATGGAAGATCATAGTGAAAATCATATCATCAACATTTGTGAATACAATACGATGTAATAGTTCTAATGACTATGTTTAGGCATACAAACATATACTGCCTATTCTTCATTGACCCATTAAGTATTTAACGAAGTAGCAATCAGTTGAATATATCTATTTATTCTAGATAAAATGTCAAAGATGTTGTTTGATTGAAGCTCTCTATAATTTAATATAGCAGTTCTTCACTTGTACTATTTTAAATCAAGCAACTATATCAGTAATTAGCAAATAATGTTTCATAAACGAATCCCCTATGTGAATCAGAGAACTAAACATTACTTAGAATAATTTTAAAATATATCAAGCAGAACTAAATATCATGTTTCACTACTGCTTACTCAATTTACAAGTTTTAGCATAAATTCAAGACCAACATAAGATGAATAGATTAGTTGGTAAGTTTAAGGCAACCAATAAACGTCTAATTTTACTGGTCTATAGTGCATAAATAGTTTAAAGAAGTCACGCAGAATTTAAACTTTATGCTTAAGTGGTTATTCAAGTATAATTGTAATGAATAGAACACAATGAGGTCGTCAAAATGCCAAGCTCTGAACGATGTAACAACAAGGACGATGATCTGAATGATAACAGATGGGAAATTATAGCACTCAAAAATCCTTTTAGGTAAAGTGATTAAAGCAACTATTTTTAATTAGAGTAATTTGAAAAAAACCGAAGTCGATTAGTGAATACATTTATGCTACGTAACATGACTATTTTATATGAGTTTCGTATTTAGTTCACATTGTTAAGAAGTCCGAGTAAACAATGTAAGGGGGTGGGAACTAATAGAATTTCTGACTAAAATGAACACCAAGTCACCATTTATTCAGTTTTATTAAGTTATTTTCCTATACATTTTGACAGGGAGTTATGGAAATTACGAAAAAGTATAAGAATGTAAGTTGTAGAAATAAGAAGCCTGCCTCATTGTCATTACGAAAAACGTAGCTTCTTCTTAAAACATTCCTCATAGATTAGTTCTGTATCACCTGAAATAGAGTGAGAAGAATTCGAAATATACACGTAGTATTTATAAAGCAGAGAGATTTGAAAAACTTCTGTCATGTAGAGTTTAGTTTAAATAGGTCTTGCATTAAACTATTTCGATATAACAATGCAAAAACATGCTTTACTACCGTTTGGGAACTTTCATTAAATTGCTTGTCTAACTATCAGCAAAGAATTCACTCTATAATACTTTAAAAGGTTATTTTAGAATGAAAAAATTAACACTAAGGATTTCTTCTGGAAGCAATAACTAATGGTTTAGATTAGATGAAAGTTTATTTATCTATAAATATATGTAATGAGAAAGTGACTTTTATCGGTTATTACACCAACGATAATAAGGAATTGAATGTTGTAAACTAGGGTATCACATTAGCTAAAACAATTATCAGATAGAAGATGTGTGTTATGTCGGACCACTAAAGAAGAGTAACAAACTCTCATAACTGTGTTTTAGAACACTATTTCAATTATTCTAACTGTGGCTAATGTAAACATTTCGTTTCTATGATTGTAACGTTCCTGTTACCCTATCTGTCTGGTTGGTCTATCGGCTCGATTTTTTAATATTCCGGCTTGGGGCTCAGTGGCATATGGCAGAGGCGCAATTATTGACTAGGCACACCTAATTGGCATTCGGTCACCCAACTCAAATTTCTCCCGTCGTAACAATGTGATTCGGCATAATTTTGTAGAAAGTATTTACCTTACTTATCCTATTTAATATTCTAAGGAAAATATTTGAATGTCGTAAACAATGTGGCTAATAACAGAAATTTAAATATCTATCAAACAGTAATTAAAACAAGGAATAGTTTAATTACGAACTTGCTTTCAATAAGCTTACCATCAAGTAGTGTGACTAGAAGTTCATAATTACTACATTACAGTGGGTATTATATGACATACATGCATAGATTTCAAATGAACTAAACATTGTTACACATCAAAAAAAAACAATACCTATTACGTCGAATAATGCTTAAATACATATAACATTTCATAAAGAAAGAAGTACTTACTGTATGGTGGTTTGTTATATTCACTACAATGAAACAATATAATTATAATATATAATGATAGGGAAACATTTATCAGTATGGTTTCGATGAAATTATTAGTAAAATAATGAGAATATGTTATATGTTGATTAGGATGTTATGTCAATTTAACTGTCGTAATGTCAAATAAATGAAGGGTATAACTAAGATAAGTATGATACTGTATTGAAAGTAGAACTTTGTAATATGTAGCTTATATAACAATACAGTGTGGAAAGGTAGATAAAGAAAGTGAATATATGCGAATTCGCACATTGCAATGTAAATGGACATCAAACGAACTTTTCTTTGTTGATGATAAAAATATCTAAAACCTCATTAATGTTTTGTCGTAAGCTTCAATTTTTTTCTTTAAAGTAACAAATTTCATTTTATTAGTATAGAATGTAACTCAAATGAACTGTTATATATCAAGTGACTAGAAATTTCAATTTTCTAAACTTCAACATTGTTCGATAATAAATATTAATTATTACTTAATGGTATGCAAATTTATGGATCACATTCACCTGTTTATGTCATCTCGTTAAAGTTGACATTGATATTATTTGCGAAATGTATAGAGATATAACCGTTTTTGTATCACACATGACTAAGAGATCGAATTCTGTGAAGCAATTTCTGTAAATGAGAATGTGGCGGCGTTAAATGATGCGAATGAGCACATACATATTTTATTATGGAGTAATAGTCGTTATTTGTTAATTTTCCTAGGATACCTAAATTTTTTTATAGAATATCTAAATTATTTACCTATTGGTTGATTGGTTTTGTATCTTCAATCATAACAAGAACTCTAATAAAGAATGATAACAAGTATTCAAACATAACATTAAAATTTGAACAACATTGTGTATCTTATTTATTGAGATAACAGATGAAAGAAGAAAACACTTTTTACGATTGATTCTTCATAATGTCTCAATACTAAGATAATAAATGTATGATGTACAAATGAACATAAAATCTATGGCCATGTAAACCTTAGTGAATTGATTAACAATATAACTGAATATTTTTAAAAAAATTGCATGATACTCACCTAGTAACTACGAGGAATTTAAGATTAGAAAAAATTTACAGTATCACTTAAATATCGTAGTATAATGTAACACTACAATAGAATGAAATAGTAGTTGAGTAGTGTGATGGTCGATGGAATAAATATGAATATCAATGTTGTTTGTAAAGTGATTGGTAAACAAATGAGAAAAAAATAGATGAACAGATTATTGAAACATATTGTATAAGGAAAAAAACTAGTAAATAAAGCAAATTTAACATTACGTAAGAACGATGTTAAAGTTGAAAAAGATTTTGGAAACGTTAGCGTAGTTTTTTAGTTATATAGACGGCTAGGGTAAATTAAGCAAAGTTTTACTTATCTGTGATCAAGCTTTCCAGTTTCCATTGCACCATTTTATCAATTACTTTACAAACAACCTGACATTTATATTCATTTTATCAATATTACGCAACCACTGTTTCATTCGGTTTTTATGTTACTTAACATGCTATTTTATTTAAGTGATGATGTGATTTTCTAATTTTGAACTCCATGATATCACTAAATTGCTACTATGCACATAAAGAAAATATTTAGATATTTTATCAACTGATTCGCCATTGATTACTAAGTAATAATTTCAAGCTCGATCATAAATTATATATGCATCTTCATGTTAAGTCTGTTACAGAGGATGAAGTTTCAAAATTGATAAATGTTTACGATCTACTACACATCTTTATTGATCATGCAATGAATATTTTGTTTTCATAATTTTAAATTCCGCTCGCCTTGACCTCCCATTCGATCTATCAACTACTAGTACATCATTGTCTATTCACGAATTAAAGATAATTATTTGCGTAGTTATGACCTTGTTTCTCTGTTCGTTTGTGCTCATGGTGATATCTTGGTTGGTCTGTTGCATAATTATATTTACATGAGTTCTTGAAATACCAGTGATTAAGAATACAACTTGGATTGGTTAGCTCAATGCCGTGTTTTTTCTGTTCCAGTTTGGGACTAATTAGTATCGGACAGATTTACAAGCATAGAGTCATAGTCTACATTGTCTTCAGTCATTATAATATTTCAGGCTAGATTGTTGTTTAGTAACTGGTCAGAGTCTAGCATATAATAAGACCTTAACAAAGAACTGACTGACAGTAAATTCTTCCTTGTTCACCTTATCTTGATGAGAACATTTTATACCATATTCACTGTGTCATGTTGTTATATTACTTTTAGCTTATATTGTCCTATATTATTCTATTTGGTTATTTTTCATAGTAGCTATCATTTATTTTAAAGAGAAATATATCACAAAACTGATTGGTGCTTTATTGTTGAGAGGAAAAAAACAAACATTTTAGTCATTTTTTTGATTGGTCATTAATTTTATCTTTACTATTTTATACACTAACATGATAAACATCTGTAAAATAAATATTTATTTCTGTCAAACTTTTAAAATCATTTATTATTAATTTCTGTTAATGATAGTAATGTCATTACTACGACTACTATTTGGAATTCTGTCTATATTCTAGAATAATATAATCAAGATAAAGTAAATGAATTATTTATTTACAATTATTTATCCATTCAATACACTGACAATTACGGTATTGTTAAGTAAGTTATTTTATCATGTACATTTTTATGCATAACTATTAATTGCTTGAAAATATATACTGACAGATACATATTATTAGTTACCATGTCAGTAGTAGAAACAATGTAATCATTTATTAGACTTCATTGGTTTATATTCTGATATTTGTTTAAGTTAATAATTAGAAAAACATTTAATCAAGAGAGAGGTATTCCTTCTAATCAACACAGAAGTTATTTTTAATATTTCAGTCTTTAAAGTGGAATTCATTATTTTACTCCTCATACAGTCGATAAGACATGAGAGAATTCGCTGAATTCTTACAATGTAATAAGTTCAGATGTAAATTACTAAATTTGACTGATTTTGTTTTGAAAAATTATTCGATGCAATCATACTGAACACATTTTAATTGGATGTTTATAATTCTCATATCCCAGTTTTCTTCAGCTTGTCATAAAAGTTATAATCATTATGATTGTTCTGTTAACGGTTTTACTTAGCCATGATTAATTAACATCTGATAAAAGTGTCATTTTTAAATAAAGGCTTCTGAAAGGAATAAGTACTGAGATAATCAGTTTGAAGACAAAAGTTATTCATTATTATTTACTTGGTTAATATGTTATACGAAGCTCCATTATAACAATGGACGATATATCCACTATGTATACAACTAATTTTATGTTAAAATATATAAATGATTAACAATAAAGCATTATATATGCAGTATTTTGAGCTCAAATACAGAAATATAATTGGATTTTACATATTCTTCTTCTTCTTCTTACTGACTATAAGAATTATTTTAATTATTAATGTCTATTTCACTAATTAGCTTTATAAACTGATTATTTTACAGTTGACAATGCAAATGGGATTTTATCACTTATCAAATGTTGGTCAAAACAAAAGCGGTGATAAATAGCGAGCAGTACAAAAAAACGAATAAGAATGCATTATCTATTAACTTGTTTCTCAGTGTCAAGTTATTGACAAAAATATGAATAGAATGTTAGTGTCCAATGTTTATATGACATTTCATATCCACCTTGACACTTTTATTCCTTTGAACAGAATACCTAATTGCTGTTGTTTTGTCGTTTAATAAAACGACGCTATAATATGTAAACGTAGTATAATTCTTTCATTTTATTATTTTTATGTATCTAAGAGATATTTATCACATTATGTATTGAACAGGTTTATTGGATTTGCATTTCTAGCGCTTAAATAAAAATATTAAAAGCTACCTATCGCATGCTTCAATGATACAAATATTCAGATGGATCTAGGTTGGGTCATGTTCATGAAAGTAAAAACTTTACAATATGCAACTGAAAATGATTGTTTTACTAAGTTCATTCATTTAAAACATTCAACTAATAATATATCGTTAGTTATTTTGTGAAATGAATTGAAACATTATTTTAAGTCATAGTCTTATTATTCATCTCTATATCAATGCGTATATAATTTCACTTAAGTTGTCTTTCTCATGGCTTCATATAACTTTATGAGATAATGTATTTTCATATATTACGATATATTTACAATCAATTCAAGAAACTGTTATTAGGAAATAAACAGTTACAATTAGTAAAAATTATACATTTCGAGGCTACTAAACAAAACAGTAACTCCTCATGAAATACGTGATATTGATCGCTATTAGTTGTGATATAAAACTATTGAATATATAATTTCATATATTTAGACAAACTGACAGGATATTAGCTGTTTTTCAAAAGATATCCATATGATACGTTGTCTCACCATGAATATGTAAAAAGGCACTTTATTATTTTATCTTTATGATGCATTGGAAAAATGTGTAATGAAATATTTTCATGGATATTTTTCAAGTGATGCAATTCATAAAGTTTAAAGTCAACGAAACTATGCATAAGTTTGAAGATG
Source organism: Schistosoma japonicum (assembly GCA_025215515.1). Lineage (NCBI taxonomy): Eukaryota > Metazoa > Platyhelminthes > Trematoda > Strigeidida > Schistosomatidae > Schistosoma > Schistosoma japonicum. The sequence continues at coordinate 62,805,869 of CM046061.1, read as the reverse complement.
ATTTGAGCCATATTTGTCTCTTCAGTAAACAACCACATCATTCATTATTTATCTGTTTATATCAATAATGCTAAGTGATATCACTAAGTTTTCAAAAACAAATCCTAATTGTTTTAAATGTAAAGCACCCACGTGAAACTAATGAATACGTATATTTTTCAAATGGGGGAGTGTGGGGGGGGTGAAAAATTCTTATTCTCACAGCATAAATTATTTTAACAAACAAAATAGTTACCCAACAATATAGAAACCCTATATCAAAACTTTGAACGAATTTTCGGTTCCATAGGAATTACTTCTGATTTCTGTTTAACTGATAAATGTTATATATCGCAGATTGATGAATTTAGGAATTCTGTCATTGGAGCGGAATCTAGAGTACGGACTGCTGAAAGGTTCCTGATTAGAACGGAACGGCTATCCAGTGCTCTATAGTTCTGATTGGTACCATACCGATATCAACTTGTGACATGTTCAACCGTGTGATAAATGTTTGTTTATATAGGAAAAGAGACTAGAACATGACAATGATGCATTTGTTAAAATAAAAAGTATATTTAAATGTGATTCTAAGCTATAGATATAGGTAATAATAGGAAAAATTCAACGTATTTTTTGCTCATTAATCCATCTTATCTTAACGTGAATGTGATTTTATCATATTTTTTTAGAGAATATAGTTAATCTTAAAAAGAACAAATAGTATCAATTTATAGTATAATAGTTACGCATGAAATGATTAATATCTTGAAAAGTAGTTTTTGAGCTTAAAAATTGTCACGACATTTTCCTACGTTGATCTTTTTTAGTTGCTTAGGAACAAGTAGAGTAACACTATAATAATACAGGTACATATTTTCTGTATTTTGGTTGGTTCCCGTTATGTATTGGATTAAACAATGCAAATGAAAGAGATATTTCAAAGAAAAGTTTGTAATGTATAGTTTGTTACTTTACACACTATCCAGTATAAAAAACGATCTACTGTAATTTAATTTGAACATTTTAAAGGAAATGACTGAAATGAAGACACTACACCATTCACTAATACTCATATTCACTCACTATAGCAACGTCATTACTTCTTCTTTGTCGTGTTATTTTCTTGCATAACTCATTGAAACATTTTATCCTTTAATCAATATTTTTTCACAAAACTTCATACTATTATTGACGCACATTGCTGAGGAGTTCCACACTAGAATGAAGTAGTTGTCGATTGCTCCTTGGTTTTTATTGGTACCCTCTCGACAACAATCTGTGACATATTCATTCAAATAGAAATAACAATCTCCACAAAAATAACCATCTCAATCGGACAAATGATTAGTAGCAGTGGGTTTTTAAAAAGCATCACTGACCAGCTTGTTCAGTTATATTAGTTAAAAATCCATTCAGATGTAAGAATGCTAAGATGAATAGTCTGGAAAATTATATCCCTGATTCTACACTAAGCAGATTAACTGTAAGTGATACTACACAGTGCTCCAATCCAAAAAACCAGTATTACCATGGTTCTTAGGCAGAAGCGTCCACACTTTCAACTAAAATTCACTTAGAAATTTAGAAAAAAACTATCTTAATATGTAACAATACTTCCACTATCTTCAGTTATTTTAATGCTAACTGACTGACTTTTGCAATTCTGCGAATAAATAAGAATAAACAGCCTTTTTATGTTTGGTTTTAGTTATTTCCTAGAGATTTGCTTAGTTTTGTCGAAGCAACACTTTAATGCGGGGAAACGATGGACTTTGAAAATAAATATTTTGCAAATTAATTGAGTTAGGAATATCAGCCGTTGAATGCTGGGTTAGTGGTCTAAGACTTAAGCGTTCACAGTAAAATCTAATGGTCTTTGTAACTTGTGGGTGTGGACTGTTGAAGAATCCCCTTACTAGAACGAAACCCCTATCCACTACTTTTTAGTTTTTAGTGAATGTCTTAATCAAACAAATTCGTAATATCACATTGAAAACAAAATAATTACACAATTTTATACGTCTGATAACCATATGGATAGACAATATGTTTTTATAAATTCATATGAGTGGTTAATTGATTATTGACACAAGTAGTAAATAGGCGTTATTCTTCTATCGTTATCTGATTAAATTTCTTACTGAATAGAAACATTATTTAGTTGCCTAGTTCATTAGAGCTTTCACTATGTGAATTTACTCTATGCGTAACAATATAAGTAACAAAAAATACATTTAATGGATTATTAATTGCAAACTCCTCGAAGTTATTCTGTATTAAAAACAGAACATTAAACTACAAAACATTATCTACTTTTTTTAAGTAGCGAACTACAATATTTGAATTGTAGATGCTAATCGTTACTAGTTTGGTTACATTTGTATATTAACTTCATATATCATGTCTTAATGAGGATGTGTTAAACTGAATGTCACTTGTTTCTAACCTTTATAAGCATTTAAGTGTAAATAAATTTATATATTTCAGTTTCTAGTCATTTATTGATTTAACGATTGTTCAACGTTAAAGTAATCCATGACTAAGCTAGTTTCGAAGTATAGAATTCCTGAGAAATTTTTTTTATTCTGACATCGACCAATTTCTTACACACAAAATGCATCTTTTAAAAGAGCAGACTAATGGTCTCATAAATTAAATTTTAAAAATAGATAACTGTTTTTTAAAATAAAATGAATTACTTTGAATAAATTTTTTTTCTTATTAAATAGAACCGATTCACAGATATCAATGTAGATGTTGTGGGTTGATGAAGTCGAAATCGGATTCAACTAAAAATGTTATTTTACCTATCATTACTTAATTTATTATCATTTGCTGTTCCAGCCTTCACTAACATATAAAAATTTATAGGCAGGTCAGGTATGATTAATGCATACCGAGCTGCATATTAATGCGTATGACCGTAAAAATCATGTTTTCTGTGGATCGACATATAAAAATACTTAATAAGATCTCTATCGAATTGTTATATTATATCAGCTGCTTGGTTTGAATGATCTTTTGTGATTAGAAGTTTTTTTAATAAGGTTGTATTCTTCTGGATAAAGTTGGTAACCCTATACCCGAGTTTGAGACCGGTAGCAAATCTGTGTGAATTTCAGGCTGAGGTAGACATGAAACTAATGAATAGCACTTAAGACGAACAGGACAACCCAGAAGAGAGTTTAGTTGGAGAATTGTGGAGGACAGCCTATATTCCACGAGAGATAACACGAATAATTATTGAATTAAATGCATTGTGGTTAGTGCTCAATTTGAAAATTAGGAATATATAGTTTTCCCTCAAAAAGTAGTCATATTTTAGGAAAATGATTTATGTTATTTCAAAAAATTAACAAGGTTAACAATTTACCATGCATGTCATTACCTAAATAAGTTCACTTTAGTAGAAAATATTTAAGCAATTATCAAACAGTTTGAAAAGATTCATTTATAATTCCCTGTTTAAATAGTATAGGATATCATTTAACTAAATACTTTCTTTCAATGAAGCATACTTTATCTCTCGAATAGGTAATTCTGAGTTGCCTCGAGTTGAGCATTATTTCTAACTACGCTTTAGATCGCCAATTAAACTGTTACATTATGAATTCAGAGTGGCCACTGAAATGTAATTATTGTCCATTGTTTAGCATAATTGCTTCCGTGATCACTGAATAAAGCAAACAATACAATATAATGTCAGTATTATATATTAATATATTGATTTCATTAATAATTATCTGATGAGAAATAAGTATGTGAATGACAGAAGGATATTACTGTCGCTATTATTTCAAATATCATTTTAAAATGATTCCTGAACAAGTAAACATTTTGTCGATTTAGATATCTTACAATCCTGATTGATTTTAAACACCCTTGCTGATATAGTGTACTTTCCAATATTTAAATATCTATTTAGGTGCACCTACGGATTACTGTCATATATAAACGTCATTATCCTTTAGTTTGTTAGAACATATACTAGTATGATTAAGAAAAGAGGTAACTGAATTTAAGATGAGGGTCATTCTGTTTTATTTGGTTGATAATGAACACCGAGTTTAATAGATATTATTCTCAGTTTTAAATAAATAAACAAAAGTATACCTTCACACAGACTAAGTGATTAGAATCAACTCAAGAAAAATATACTTATATATCAGACTCAAAACAGGATGAAAATAATGCACAGTCAATATAAGCCTTATTATTTCATTGATGTTAATCAAAGTGTTCAAGCTTAGATCGAAAATACAATATATAATGAAACAATTCAGTTTAATGTTTATCTACTGGATGGTTTAACACAATGTAGTGAACAACCAATTCTTTAGTATTCCCTATAGTTTTGTCCTCTTTCAAATCAGCGTAAAATCTAAAAGTTTGTTGTCAAGATGAATACTAATCTTACTAAGTTAACTTTTAGTTAGTTGTAAATATTACTTAACCAATCAAAGTATTCCAAAGTTTAAAAATATGAATCTGCATGCTAAAATTAATTTCTTATTACGTCATCCAGATTGCCTTCCTTCTTTGTAAGTTGTCAACGCTTATTCTCGAAATTCTAGTTAAAATATATCATAAATTAGTAAGAAAAAAGAAATGCAATTCAAAGGACTAATAGAAAAAAAATTTAAATTTACAGATGACGTTATTCTATTCCACGTTCATTTATTCATATGGAAGTTTATTGTAAATTGACTTCATTCATGTATCTACGTACTTGTGATCATAACAAAGTTTTTAAGAATTAAATGTGCGTTCGAACTTTGTTTAATACTAAACGACGCAAATAAGTATCAAGTACTTTGTCTCTATTGACTATTTTACAAAATTATTAGTTATTTAGCTTGAATACGTGAATTACGTTTCATTCACGACCTTTTATGACTGCATTTTGCTTATTGTTTAGTAGTTCTCGTATCATTTGATTTAACTAAGAATCTTTCTGAAATGCAATTTTAATGATGAAAAGTTATTTTCCAGTGTGACTGAATGATGTTCAACAAGTGGTCAACGAAAGGTAATAATGTACTACATGAATGTTCACAAACATTGTCTGTTTAGCATTGTTGTAATGTATGTGGTAGAACTGAAGTGAAGTACCAAAGGAATTTAGTTATGGTATTATGTAGCATGCAGAAAAATGTGGTCAGGTACTTATTTCGAGCACAGTTCAGAGATTAGGTTGTCATAAAATTTTTGGGAAGATAATAGAAGAACATAATCTTTCAAAACGTACAACTGTAAAGCTAACAATTGTTGATTGGATTATTGAGTGAAAATACGCTACACATTTGCTATGAGTGAGTGTGGAAGTCAAATAGCTTATAGTTAAACAGTGATAAAATGAACTTTTTAAGATGTGATTAGTAGTTTGCCTTAGAGTATTTTGTCAACAATATTTCTAATTTATGTCAAAAGTAACAATTCACTTAGAATTCGTAAAACGTTGTTTTCCAGTTAGTTACTTTGAATACCCTACCAAACTTTAACCAGTCAACTTTATGAATATTCTCCATCATAAGCAATAAGTTTTTGAAAAGATTTTATTTTTACTAATTACATTTGTGACTATTGCAATCGTTTCATGAGATCGAATTCTAGTAAGATATCTGTGTATAAACACGTTTCAAAATGCTTTGATCGAGTTCACTTCAAAATAGCAGTTTACGATTTGTCTATCTTTTAATATGTTGAGTGTTAAACGTAAGGTCCTATAATCTCAAGTCAAGTGCAAAATACATTGAATTATGAAGAAATATTCCTTTTAATTGCCGAAGCTTACCGCATTTATCCAGCCTCAAGTATTTTTGTGTCTAATGGTATATGAAGCGACCATAATCCGACAAACACCCACTTTATTTAATAAGGTTTGGAACCAAGCAAGCATTTAATGTAACAGAAACTTTAGTATACGATAAAATAATTGATTTTAAAGAGACGATTGTACCTAATGCTATTAATTCTCCATGTTCAGAAAAGAATTCTGCATAACACACAATAGAAAATATGTGGTAGTTGTCTTATGACTACCGAAATTAGACTAGCGAATCATAGTTAATCTATTGCACAATGACCTCTACCCGAAACTCTTGAAACTATTTATTTAGATATATCTTGGCGGAAGTAGATTAGAATCGTCGTTGTTTTACGAAAGTGTTTCATTATGCTGACTGTAATCCATCTACTTCACAACATGACAATTTTACTTTCAGAAAAGCTCAATATGAATCAATGAGTTCAGATTTAACAAAGGAAGATGATAATGAATGTACTCGGGGTCTGTAATAAAACAATGTCCTGACAAACCTATGGGCTTACTAAAATCCAATCACTTTCACAATCAACACATTTTTTAAAAAGTATACAGGAAAGTAGAAATTAATTAGTTGTATTAATGTAACGAGAAAACTAATTACGATGCATGAAATGATTTCTATGCTATTGAATGATAAACTATTCCAGGACTTTATATTAGTTACTAAATGATTATGAAAAATAATCAATGCATTCATATATATATGTTCAGTAGAAAGTTGGTTCAGCATGACATCAAAAGTAACTGCTTCTTACAGAACTTAATTTCCAAGTAGTGAATACAACTGATAAGGGAGCTATTTATTTGTTACTGGTCATCTTTAATACTCTATTTTATTTATAAGAAAAGCTTTGAACAAATACATTTATAAACAAGACTATTTGACTATTAATTTATCGTAATGTTATAATGTTTAATAGTTTACTTGCATACTAAACACTTGAACATGAAACGTAATTACCCCTTGAAATTAATGTTAACTTAACTTGATTAAAATGAATGAAGCAATATACTATTGATTGTTTGACTACTTCTATCCAATTAAGATAAATAGTTCAATATTCGATTGAAACTAATTAAATGTATGTATTTTAGTGTGTCTAAAAATTATTTTATGCATATGTTGTTACATGAAAGTAGAATTAACTAGTTTGATTAGTGATTGAGACAAGGTTAAACAGAAACTTATTGTTATGTTAGTTGTACATGAACGCTTAGATTGTTATAGGCACTTATCTACAAATACTTGAAGATTAGTTGTCATGTTTTTTGTATTGTTTGACTGGATATTTATTAAATTTGACTAAAAACAGTAGGTGGTATCGACCACTAAATATACTTTGTCCAAATTTATGTTATGGGAAAAAACATCTAGTCATTAACTAAAGTATGTATTTATCAAAATCCAAAATCTTTGGAAATCATTTTAAATGTTTTCTTATGTATTGCATATAGAAACGTGTAATCTTAATTAATAATTGAATTTTGTTATGCCGGACCACAAAGAAGTGTAACAAACTTTCAGAACTGTGGTTGCGAACACTATTTCATTTATTCGAACTTTCTGTAATGTAAACATTTTGTTTCTATTATTGTTACGCTCCGCTTGCCCTATCCTCTCGTTTAGCATAGTTACTGTTATTATATTGTCTTTTATTATAAACTATAGTTAATTAGTTGTGTACAAGTTGCTGCTATTCACTACCACTATTTCCCTCGTTCTGTATTCATGTGAATTTTCTAATTGGTTTGCTGGGTGGTCTGAATTTATATATATATAAAAGAATGCTTGAAATATAGATTCGATTCTGTCTGGCTGATCTATTGGCTCGCATTCTTCTTATTTCGGCTTGGGACTAAGTGGGCAGAGGGCAGGCGCGCACTAACCAACTAGGCACTAGTGATTGGCACTCGGCCATCCAATCACCCAACTTCTTATGACATAACAAATTTACAACAGAACAAGGGGCTGCTTTGTCATTCTATACATTTTTCATATACTAAATTTATTTTAAGTATGTGATCATTTGTTACTTGGTTATTAACTGGACTATTGAACTTTTACTATCTAACATGTTCACAACGCGGACACCTAAACTCTAACCATATTATGATATATTTGGGTATCTTTAGTATATATTTCTGAGAACAATGAATTTCAGATACTTTCTAAATAATTTTCCATACCATAAGACTCTATTCTATGAAGAGTTGTAATTGATGAGAAATTTCATTTGTCTAGCATTACTTTGAAAGTAGCCCGCCAAATTATGAAATCATAAATAAAATGAAAAATGTGGTGAATAATTAACTAGTCAATGTTTTAGATGTTAGTTTTATGTATTTAGCAGATAGGTAGTATTACTGAAATAAATTATTAAACCGATTCAAATATTCCAAATTTCCATTTACTGAGCTTAATTTTAATATTCATTTCACATTGAACTCGTAAAGACATCTTTTCGATTACACTTCTTATATGTAATGCTAAGCAAGTATATGCATGATACTGTATAACTTTACTTGGAATATATATCTATCTGATAGTTTCCTATGTAAATATATTTCAGTACTTTAACTCTAGATCACTACATCACATGATAAGTTAACAGGTTCGAATGCCGATTTTTTTTTTAATAAGAAACGTAAATAAATGATAACGACGCAAATTAACAGTTGCAACAAAATGAAATTCTGTTTTAATCCTACTTTATTCAAGACTATACAGTTAATTACAACAAAGAAAAAACGTTAGATTTGTTTTATTAAGCAAGAAATCTCTGTCAAGTTAATTCAAATCATAATAAGTGCATTACTCACCACTACTTACTATCGAACTCCCAACTAAATCACTTGTGTAATTGTAAAGGAATTAGTTGTTTTACAACTAAACTTTGCCATAATAGCTCTTTTCTACTTAATAGGTTTCTTGTTTATTTTAAATCATTCAATATAAGCTTAATCTCCATTAAATGTCTCTTCTAGTTATTTTTTTTAAGGAAACAAATTATTTTCAAGTGATTGGACTTTATTTATTCAATTAGGTTTTTAAAGTTACGATGGATTTATGCTACAGAATTATTTGATATCATCACCACTTTTTTTCTTTACCACTTGTTGAACGGCTTGAACTATCTTTTTATCCGTAGAATAAACAAAAGTTGAATTATTATGTCATTTAATAACTTTATGGTTATTAGCCTCAAGGTATGGATATTGAACGTATTCACAGTTATTATTATCAATTTTAGCAAACTCTTTTCAATTTGATAAAAATGTATTAGAATTTTATTTATGAAAATCACTCAATGACCGCGAATATTAAAATATCAAAACAATATTCTGATAAGAATCTTCTAGTAATTTTGTATACATGGCAATTTGGTTCATATAGTAGATGAAAATGAATTTATTCTGGGTTGATAATGAATTATTATTTAATTATGTGTCTACTGAAAGTTGTTACCAAGTAACAAGCTAATAAGTCAGTATTGAAACATAATATGTTTATTTTATAACAATTTAATGTATACTTACTGATGAAAGCTGTTTTACAAGAAAGAACTAGAATTCATTCAAGCTGAAAAACATTAATTTCTAAATGTTACTAGTGAATATTCCAAGAACATAGATGAGCCACTTTAATAATAATCATTTTAAATCATTCTTTAGTGAAGGAATAGTTATATAAAGTAATGTTGATTAAAAATTCCTTGATGAATAAGAAATTGGTCTTCTTGACATCAACAAAAACTCTACGTAATACACATTTAAAAATAATTATGATTTTAATTCTACGCTTTCAAAACGAAGGATGCAATGTTAATGTTGCAAACAAAATGATCTAGACTGGCGAAATGTAGTAAATTGTAAGATAACTTAGTACTGAAACAATATTGTTAAACTAAGTAAACTAGGAAGGAGGCCTTTTCGAAAAATTCAGTCCACTATATTAACATTACTGTAACTAAAATAATTCGTTGGTTAACATACATCACTATAAGAATTTAGTCTTTGACTGTTATTTGAACTTTACAAATTTTTATGAGAACTGGAAAATTTATTATCCTCACAAATTTTATTTGGTCCACCAGGGTTTTTGGTACCTGTGTGGTTATGCCACAGAAAGAAGCTGTATTGCATTATTAGTGTTCAGGTTGTAGAGAGCTTGAGTACTGTGGTGTTAATCAGTCGACCTCGTGAAAAACCAATTTTATTGAAATTACCCTTAAATTGCAGGGTATATTGATAACTGTGTGAACTCACAAATTTGATTGAAAAAACTAAGATCCATGTAATGTTAGATTTAGAGATTGTTAATAAAATATCAAGTACATATTGAATTGTATCATAACAAATAAACTAGAGAATTTTGTTGAAAATTCATTAAATATTCCACTTTCACTCCAGTTCACTATGGGAAAAATCTAAGCCAACTTTATATGAACTCCAAAATGATACTCTGAACCTGAAACATAGTAATTCCAGCTACATATGTAGTAAATTTGTATGCGTTTGTACATACATATATGCACACTTCAATAGGTTTCATATTATATAGGTATAACAGTTGTAGATCGTGTTTCTATATAGTAAAGTTTTGTTTAAGTATACTTAGAGCTGTTTATTTAATTCTGTCTCATTGCATAATAAGTATTAGAAACGGTGTTAGATTCTTGCACTGATATTTCATAGTTTGTTTGACAAACCGTAAAAGACTGGTGAGTTTCAAGGTGTTCTAACAGATAACAACTGTAACTATTTGTTTCAGTTCTTGTTAAACTGATCGTCATAATTGTTTCATGCATTGTAACTATTCTGCAAATATTACTGGTAATTTCATGTATTTTGTATTGGCAACGCTTATATCGAAAGAAAAGCATATCAGCAAAGATAAGCTGCGGTACCAAATATAGACAATGATATCAGACATTTTGTGCTAATCTGTATTACCGGAACCGTTATGCCTTGTTTTGTTGGATAAACAATTTTCCTTGAAGTCATTGATTTCATTTATGAGTAAGCACATTGTCTGCTAACTAAAAATATCTTTGTTTTATAAAAAAATTAAGAGATTGTTTTGCACTTTCAGCTTTTATGATTTACACAATATATCGTATGAAAGCCTTTCGGTGATATCAGTTTCGATTTGATATGTCACATGGATAATGCAAAATATTTTCAAAACCTACCATATTTGAACTAATACCAAAATATTAATCTAGTCATTTTGATTACAACTATATTGACTTTGTATTATCACATTGTAGCAAATCTAAAATCATCTGAGAACAAGATAATTACTTGTTAATTGTCAATTAGAGTAATATATCTAATATATATTTGTGAATTTAGAAAACATCTAATATTTATAGACTTGATCGTAGTTTACAAATAATGCTAGTCATCTATTTATTGTTCAATTATCTTGTGTACAAAAACACCTGATAGTGTTCATCTTTATGTATCTAAACCTGAAAACTAAAAATGAATCAGAAGATCATTAATACAAAAGTTAAAATGAATATTATGTATCCAGAGCAATAAATGCCGAAGAAAAGTAAAATAACCATCTGTTAGCATTAATTTCCGTTTACAGTATTCATTGTAAATAGTACTTAATTTATTTTTAAAAGATAAACAGTATCATTTGTTATTCTACTGGTTACTTGTGTTTAGCTAAATTAACTTTACAACTAGGCATAGAAATGAATGTTTTTAAAGAAGATTCCAAGCATATTTCAGTTTTTGTACCGATATAAATTATAATTTGAAATTATTTAACATTTATATGATTAATTATGCCACAGTTATTTCTTAACATTTTTTTTTTAATTTTCAATTTTTTTTTTACCAGGGGTATTTAATATTTTCTTAGTACAATATCTAACAAATGCTCGTAAACAATGCTTTAATTTAGAGCATGAATTAGATTATTGTTCAAGAAAGCATAAAATTCATATACCAACAAGTCAATTATCTGGTTACAGTTTTGGTTATGGTTCATTGAATGACACAGAATACATGTGTCGGTAAGTTAAATATATCTTCTGTGTAATAATTGTTTTTTTCATAAATATTCTCAAACAATGTGCTTAAATACTGACATTAAAGTATAAAATCAAACGTTACTAAATTTAAATTTAAAGATTTTAGAAAAATGTCTGTCGATTTTGGCGAATAATATTTAACTTTAAATGATATCATATGAATAAGACAAATTTAATGCCTCATAAAATATAAAGTAATCAAGTATTGTTTAAGTTGGATTGTGAATGTCAAGCGGAAGTCAGAAGGCGCGTTTCGCCCTGTTTTGAATTCGTCAGTTAAATGTACTTGCATCCCAGTGTTGATGTTCACACTGAAATTCAAACCCAGTTCGTTTCGTGTCAAATGCCACTGCGTTCATCGCTAGGTTGTTTAGTTCAGACAGCCATATTTACTCAAAGTGCATATATGTATATAATTAGAATGTATTTGGATCTCTTGGATTTGAATTCTACCGCTTTACCGAGGTAATCCGCTCAGGATGCATATATAGCAACAAACTGGCCAATTTCACTTCATAACAAATCAACAGGAAGATCCAAATACATCCTAATTATACCGTAATCACTTGACGTCACTCAGTCTTGTTCGTTCTCTTTGTTGTTTCTTAGTGTGAAATTAACATATTTTAGAAATATTAGTTCAAATATTTTTTAATGTTCTTAAAATACACTGACAGCTTATTAGAAACGAATGTCTATAACTTTATATATTCACGTGTAGGTTAAGATATCACTATGAATTAGTAACAATTTTAAATCCTTGGTAAATTAATTTCAATGGAATTTCAAATAAAATTTAAATTGATCATCATCAAAATACTGTAGAAAATGTTACACCATCGAATTCCCTGATAGTGTATTTAAGTAGAAATCCATTTTCAAGTAAGCAAGCATTTTAAGTTGTACAGCATCTTTAGTTTTTCATTGGCTGTTCTTTAGTTAAGGAATATGTGTATATATTCGCACTATGCTTCAGCAGAGAGGTTGATCAAATGATGTGCCTTATAAATATTGTTTATATAAACAATAAACTTACTCGATCGTCATCCATGTATGAAATTCCTTGGAAGGATCTTTTAGTCTATAATCTCGTATATGATTGATGATCTTCCTACATTAGGCTTCACTACCAATAAATAAGCTAAAATATTCATAAAATTGTTCGGAAACTCTTGATAATGGGTTGTGTGATTAAAATGACTGTACGATATTTATCAGACATAGAAAGTACAATGAACACAGACGATACATTTAAAATAACTGACATAGAGAACAATTCCGTTGTAACTGGTGTAACGAAACCTGACCTATATATCTAACTAATTATAGGTCTTCAATCGGCACAAAAGTTGATTATGATTTTTGTTATTCTTCAGTCATTTATTCATGAACACAAGTTGATTTTCTGATTTTGTTCCTCAGTCCCATTTGTCGATATTATTTGTTGAGTAATGAAGTCACTTCCAAATCATTCTAGATCTGCCATTATCTACATTGGTGTTCTTTTCGTGAATCCAAGTCTTATTATATTATGAATTTATTAATGTTCTAGTTGTTTATCAATCTTGATCTCTTATCTCTTTAGAATAATAAACTCATTTTCATACTATGTAGTCAAACTTCCTCAGGTTTTAGTACTATCACTCTATTCGTTTTATAGATACCCTATTTAAAAAACCCTTAATTTCATCGCCAATATAAGCGTGTCTGCCTAGTGATAAATAACGTATATAGTTTAATTTATAATGATATTTGCAATTAACTTACCAGTATGTAGCTCGACATGATTCTACAAAATTCAATGAATTCAATTTGTTATGCTAATAATGCAGCCCTAGTTTTACTAAGATTATTTGTGTGTAAATAACCGTAACCAAGGTCAGTTGAAATAGGATTACCACTGAGCTAGAGTACTTGATTGATGCACCACAGCTACACAATTTTGTTGACTGTTTTTCTATTTGATTTACAAGTATCTGAAACCATATAGAGCATGAAAATATTCAGCTAGTGACTAGTGAAGTTGAGTCATGTTCAAATCAAAATAAGTACTACTGCTGGTAATTACGATTTCTGAAGAATTAGTTGAATGTATAGTTGTGAAACAATGGTCATATGGCCTGGAATTCTTGAATTTTATCCATGATATAGTCGCGATTCATAAACTGTTTTTACTAGCCTAATGATATTCAGCGGTTTTTTAAAAACTGATTTTATTACAGAAATAAATAATATTGTTTAAATTTCTACCACAACTAACTGTTAAAACACTAAATTGTATGTTGGATAATATAAACCAAATGAATAAGCTAGTTTAGTTGTAAAGATATATAAGCATAACAGTAGTGATTATGTTAGTTTATTATATTCATTTAAGAATTAAATTTGAGTGAATGCAGTTTTGAAAAGGAATTTTTTAGATACTACTATTCATGATAGACGATTTGACCATGCTATATTATGAAACAGCATACCGTCGTTTCAGCAACTTGGTGGAAACATCTCACACTTTTCTAAATTATTTCAATGTATTGAGTCAAAAGATAGATAATTTAGTTCAACTAAAATCAGTTACAACCCTTTATAGCATGCTAGATATATAAAGCTTAGAAATTAAAATGTTCAACGTAAGATTTTGTAATTTTGATGTAAATTCGATTTATTCACCTATCTTCTTATTTTGAAACAAATTTCACATTAAGGAGACTGTTTTACATAATTGCTCATTATCATTTCCAGCACCCGATGGCATATATTAGTATTTCATTGTATGAGAAAAAGAGCAGAAGAATCGTGTAATCACTCAGATGAAGAAAAATTTCGACAAATTATCTGGTCAATTTCTTTAGATACACGAAAATTTGAAAAAGCTGCTGCATATATTTGTCATGAACACAATCTAAGAAGTGAGTTCTCTTGCTTATCGAAATATACTATTCATTATTTCAAATTCTGAGTTTGTCATTGTTTCTTTACACAAATGAATGTTTACTGTCTATTACAAATGTAAACAAAATATTGGAAAACTTTCATCTAAATAAATAAAATGTCAACTTTGAAATATACCTACAATCATAGTATTATCAATGATTAAACAGTGTTTAACTTCATATGTAATTTAAACAGTAAAGCATAAATGATGTATTGTTATTGTCAACTATTATTAAATGATACATCAAATGTATGTAATAAGAAATAAGCTATCAATCATAATTTCATTATTTCTCAGTTATGAAAAAAAGAAAACAAAATGTGATTTCGAGTATCAAAGTGAATGATATGTAGGATACTATAGTACGAACGGATGTAAAACTATTAAAATATTGCCATTCTTATTGAAAATAAAAATGAGATTATTTTTAACCGTCAATTATTTCCTTTATAATTATTAATATAACTAAATAAAGATTATATAATGCTTACTATGCTTAAATATTCAACAATATTCACGTTAATCTATATAAGGCAGTTTCTATGACTACACAACTTATTTACTCAGAAGAAATCACTAACTATAAAGATAAGTATTTTGTCAATATTTCAATTCAGAGTAACCGTTTAAACTGTTAGCACTTGATTACTTACATGAAAATTGATAGATAAAGTGATTTTCTTTTAATTTTTATTTTTTGCTATACAGTGTACATATGATAATTAGTGTACTACAGTTTTTGATTGTCACAGTAATTTTAAGGTCACTTAGTTACATGTAAATATTATTTAACGATATGATGAACAATATTTGGAAGCAATTAAAAAAAAATTGTCATTTATATGCAGTCCTTACATGAATACATTTCTTAATAAATATACTCATTTCTGTAAGTTTATCCCTATAGTGACTATTTTTAAGCTTAACTATTACCATAATTCATTTTAAACAGTACTTGTTTAAATATAATGTCTATACTGTTTAGATTGATTTCAATATTTTTTCATTGCATTAACTTGACTATTTATATGATTTAGATATAGTTGAAAGGAATAGAATATCTATTAAAAGACATGTCTAATCATGTATTCTGATAACAAATTGATGTAGTTCAACTCTTGTTGAATTTCACATAAACGGATACTGGTATTTGCAAATAATAGATAATAATATTTGAGATTTGACGTAAATATTTTGCATTAGCCTGCTGTGAACGTTAGACAAAATGAACCTAAGCTATATTTTAAGTATGTGTAAAGCATTTTAGAATATTCAGTGATTACATTGACAATTATATACAGTTTAGTTGTATGTACTAAGTGATTTAATAAAATTAGTCAATCCATGCCCGTTACCCCATGTGGAGCATGGGCCGCCGACCATAATTCTTCAACCAAATCTATCCTGAGGTTTCCTTTCCAACTCTTCCCAAGTGCTGTTCACTTTTTTCAAGTCTGCCTCCGATTTCCAACTTAATTTGTTCTTGGGTCTTCTTCTTTTCCTTTGGCTTGCAGGAATTCCATGTTAATGTTTGACTAGTAATACAGTTTAGGTGATTTCTTCATAGTGCATCCTATCCACCTCCAGCGTCTTTTCTGAATTTATTCCTAGGTTGGAAGGTGATTTGTTGTCTGTCATAGAAGGTTTTTGTTGATGGTATCCGGCCAACGGATCCGAGGTATCTCACGCAGACAACTGTTATAAAATATTTGTATCTTTTGAATGATGCTTACCGTAGTTCTCAATACAACCTACAGCTCCATGCAACAGAACTGTCTTCATATTTGTATTAAAAGTTTTAACTTTCATGTTGACTAACAGCTGGTTTGAGTTCCATATGTCCTTCAGTTGTTGAAATGATGCTCTTGCTTTTCCAATCCGCGCTTTCACATCTGCTACAGATGATACTCTCCTTGTTTATCGATGATGCTGCCCAAGTATGTAAAGGCCTCTACATCTTCCAAGACTTCTCCGTCCAGTGTAACTGAGTTAGTGTTGGTTGTTTTGCATCTAAGGATCTTCCTTTTCCCTTTGTGTATATTGAAGCCTACTATTGACTGCCGAGGCTGCTGCCACCTTGTTCGTCTTTATCTACATTTGTTGCTGTGTGTGTGGGATAGAAGAGCTAGGTCATCTGAAAGGTCCAAGTCATATAGTTGCATCAATGTAGTCTACTGTATTGCGAGATTGTTTTGAGATGTTACGGTCTTCACGATCCTTCTGGAGCCCTTTTAGGGTTGCTTCCGGTTTCAAGCTTGGATAAAGGAGGAGGGTTGGGCTTGGGGTTATTAACCCCATTCCATAAAACAACAAACCTGCTAAAAAAACGCTAACCAGTAAAAACCTTTAAAATTTTAAAAAGGTTTTAAACAAAGTATGTTAGTTGAGCTAACACTACCAAATAATATTAATTACAATGAAAATGTAATGTATTTGAATCGAGAAGGTTTGTGGAGATTGGTGTCATTAGTTTATTGAATAAATCACCGAATGGTGTTGCGAGGGTACCACTGGAAATCAGGAAGTACCAAACAGCTGTGAACTCTGCCAGTGGAAGGCAACCCAGTGATACAGAGGGTTAAGTGTTTGTTAATCTGAAGTCCCTGAAGTGAAATCTAGAGTGCAAAATACTGAAGAATCCAGCACTAGAATGAAATAGCCCCCTGGTTTTCAGAGGTACTCTGCAAATATCAATCTGTAACATATTTAATAAACTAATAATTATTTTATATAATGTATGAATCAGAATTTGTAAGTACCCAAAATAGATGAAGCTTATTTTGAATAATCCCTAAGTATTTATGCATAGAAAGCTGACTTGAAATTATTCACAGTCAAGTAACTGTTATATAATCAGTCGCGAATTTGTAAAGATTAATTATTGTATCGGATCGTTTTTTTTTCTCAAATTAAGTTGCATATATAAGCTTACTGACTAATAATTCTTATTCTCAGAACAAATCTACAACTTCACTTAACTTATATATTTCCTTGTCGTAGAATATTAAGTTTACCTGTTAAATTACTCAATTACTATATTGATATAATGATATTCGCAATGTAGATATTGCAGCGTCCAGCATCCTAAAGCATGTATCGAATACTCTGCTTATATTATCGTATACATAACTTGATATATACATGCATTTATATTGTTAATATATGTGTACCTTTATGTTATTCATATTAACCAGTCACTATACAGTAACATGAATGAAAACATATGTCAGCCATAAAATCACGTTTTATCAATGTACTATTGTATTTCACATTAATTTGATGAATTGTTTTAAGTATGAACACATGGAAGATATAAATATATGGCAATGTATATTTGCATATTTCACTTTCAGTTGACAAACGTACATTGTAACATTTCTTTATAAGAATTGGAAAAATGTCAACCCATGTTTTCATTTAGAGGAAAAAAATTAAAGAATACGTCAACTGAATGATAATCTCGCCCTGAATTGTACAATTTATGTACTTTAGAAGCATGTATTTTTTTAACTCTGGATGATTTATGCTTCCTGTATATTTTATATGAATTATGTCAAAGAGAGTTATAGTCAACATTACTGGTTAGATTTAATTATTTAAAACAAAGATACAATTCTATTCATTATTAAGATACATAAGGTAAATTAAAATATGTAATCAGTATTTAATTTGTTCATTGGTATATTAAACTCTCAGAAATACAAACTCTTCATGTTCCTCTAGATAAACATGTTTACCGTGTTGTCTGGATTTATTCATTCCAACAACCTTAAATTTGAACTATCATTAAATATGATAGTGGTAAGGTAGAAAAAATTTCATTAATGGTGTTGGAGGTGGGGGGAAAGAGGATTGGTGAACATGCTAACATTAAACTGAAAAATCGACTTTGTTTTAATTAATTTCAATGTGTTAATTCTACAAAACCAAATTATCATTTTAATTTTGGAGATAATCATTAAAATTGAATTAATTACAATATTATTTTAATTTTTTTTTGTTCGAATACTGTAATTTTAGTTTTACGAGAACATCAGTATAAATGTTTAAGACAACAGGAGAAATTAGCTGAACAATGTGCAGTTCATAGAAATGAAACAATTAAAGAAGTTGTTTTAGCATTGCATAATCAATCCAGTCGACTATTGTCTAGTTCTAATGAATATTATTCTATTATAAAGCAAACCTTAACATTGTATGAATGCAAGTAAGTGTTTTATTATTACTATTATTATTATTCTTATGTAATAATAAATGTCAAAATAATCCCATTAATAAATCTTCATTATACATCATCTGATTGTTCATAATAAGAGAACTTGTACTTTTGTAATATTCCTTTTTCATTGATAATTAGATTACTTATTAATTATTCAACAGTAATAATGACTACTATAATTACTTTTGAAAAATAATTTGTTCAGTGAAAAATAGAAAAAATTATAAATAATTCAAGTAATTGTTATTTTCATAAACTTGAAACCTTATAACTTAGTTTTTAGTAAAGAAACATGTGATTGTAACATTTATGCTAAACGATATATAAATAATGAAAATTTTGAATGTGTTTCACTGAAGAGTTCTTTTTCAACGAAATCATGTTTGTGGCTTAACAATCACAATTTATATACATTTTCTTAGTTAATTTAATTCGTTAAAGATTAATAATGACAGGATACCATTGAAAACTAGTGAGCACTAGATATCCTAGTATGGAACTTCTCAGTAGTGTGCACTCTAGATTCCTGCTTCATATTGGTATACACCTAACTCTCAGCATTACTAAGCTGGGATCCAATCGTAAAATTCTCACTCCCACCAATTTGTGTTATAATGAGGCGATCATCCATTGTCATTAGCGCTAATCATTTCACTTTGACGAGCTTGAATTCCACCAGTCACGACTTTATAACAATAATCAATAGTGTGTGTTAACGATAATAAGCCAGTTAACAAAAGCAACAATAAAAGAAATGTTGTTCATATATAAAGCTACAAATGTAGTTGAGAACCCACTAAAATTTCATAAAAGTTATAAATATACTATTAAATGCAAAAAGACAAAAACTTACGTAACATTTTAAGATAAAAGTTTTCTTCCAACTGTGATGAAATGTATTTAAAAATAAAAATGAGACAGTCCAGAGTAAAAGGTCTACCTAAGATAGTAGTCTTTTGTCTACTTTCAATTTCTAAAGCCAGTGACTATGCACCTACTGTAGCTAGAATTATGTATCCAAAAAATAGCTTGCTTAATCTCTACTATTACCTTGATCTTAAACTCACCGAAAAAAGGAGGAAGGAAAGAAGATTCTCCAAACATTACTACTGCTTGCATTTCCCTTTTTAATCACGTTTTTCTCTAGACTATCTAATTAATATTTCTGGATACCTCTTATCACAGTTTTAGGAAAAATTTCATTTTACAGTATTATGTAAGATTTTATTTTTCATTTTTAATAGTCTTTGTCTAACTTCTGTGACGTTTTTTGGTCTCATATGATCAACGCTTCTTTTATTGTTGTTATGTTACCTCGTTTATTATTGTTAACACATATTATGATTATTGTTATGAACAATTATACATATGTATACATTCGCCATTATATAACCTTGAAAATGAATTAGCCGAAAAGAGAACACTTTCCTCAAACATATTTTTACTTTACACAATAAGTAAATACTTGAGTTTCAGTACTCTATTAGACTATGAATGATATGCCGTTGAATGTGATTACTGGTAGCTGAAAACTTACGGTAAGCAAACAGGTATAACGAATAACATCAGCAACAAGCTTAAACGTTTTAAAACATAAATGTTTGCAGTCATTACATTCAGTTTTATTCATCATCTAAATGGATTTACATATGATTATTAAGCGTATTATTAAATGGTGCCTGACATAATTATGAACAATGTCAAGAAATTTAAGAAATTCATCCAAATTAACTTGTAGCTGAAAAAAAATATACGTGATTCGTAAATATCAGAAAAAAAATTAATGAAAATAAAATTCGACTAACAATCAATTTTAATTTAGTACTAAATTAAAATTGATTGTTACTGTTATCATAAGTTTAATTAATGTACTCTTTGTATAACTACATTTTTATTTATTAATGGCATGTAAATAAACATTTATAGGATAAGTGTGTACTTGGATAATTCATCTTATCAAAAAGTATGTAAATTTAGTGGGTGGGCATCTAATCCGAATGTAGATTGATTTTAGTTAGAGATTTCTCATGATATTGTGACTTGTAGCTATTTGCATTTTGCGAAACTATATGTTTTGTTAGATTAATAAGCAACAGATATTATTTCGTAGAAAAATTATTGACGATGTTATGTATTCATAGTTAACTAGTCTGAACATTATGGTTTAGTCGTACAGCACTTACAATCATTTTGGACAGATTATTTAAACCATGATCAAACACTCATAACTAACATTTGATGTATGACGAATACAGTTACCTAATTACGACTATTATTTAAGTTATTTCAAAAACACCATCACCTTTTATTCTATTCTACCTGCCTTGAATTACAATATTTGTTACAAATACATGTAAACCTTCTGTATAAAACATTAGGTAATGATAAAAAAATGCAAGAAATATTTTAATGAAGTCCATATCTTGTAGAAAAATGTTTACTTCTTGAAACCTTCATTACTTTTGCACAAAAATTTAAAGCAAACTGTAAAGAGCAAGTGACCAGTAAATTCCTTTATGGGTGTGGTAGTATTAAAACGTTTAAAGGCCACATTATCCCGTCCTGAGATATTATGAAGGGAGAATATGAGTAATAAGATTTACTACATTTTATTAACATTTTAATTGATTGTGACAAAACAACTTTTTCCTATTGGAAACCAACTGGTAAACTGATGATTTACTACTATTTTTGACTAAGAATGATTTTCCAAATAATCAAAAATAATGTTTTTTCCCTTTTTTCTTACAAAATGTGGCATATAGTATGGGTGATGCATGATGCTTCAAGCATCGGCTGTTTGTAACTGTCTTTAAAAAAAATTTAGTAATATTATCACAACGTCTATTTCATTTCTGCAATAAGTGTGTACAAATAGATGAATAAACATTTAGATCATTTTTGATTACATATTTGCAAAATATTATCAACTATCATGTTATTATCAAAGTTAAAGCATGAAGAAAATTGTAAATGAGAGAGTATCATGTGATCAATATCTACTTTATCTACAAATCGAATAATTCTATTAAAAAAAATTTAGCCGATTAGTCTGTCGATATAATTGATTCAAGTACCATCTTTATCGATTTTTGTTCAATCTATAACATGTCTACTCACTAGTTATTTTGATTGATAAAAAGTTAAATTAATTTATGTTGTTACATGCAGACACATTTTATAGATCCAATTAACAGTTATGAAAATGTTCAACAAACATTCAGTAGGCATCAACTGAAGTATGTAAATCGATGTACAGTTCATTTTTTTCCCGAATTTTGTCTACTGATCTTCATAAGACAAGTAGTAACTGTTACAAACATAATCCGTGTCATTTTATGCAGACATTTATTTCTATGAATCAGTTTATCAACCCATCCTGTCGTGCTTGTTTGTAGTAAAAATGAAAACAAACATCTGAAGTTGTTTGTAGTGTTCATTGTATGTCGTGCCTAGAATTTCCTTTAATTGTTTTTCTTTATTTATTAAATGTTTGGCTTTAAGTAAAGTTTGTGATGGAAGTTACTTTTTAAAATACATCAGTAATTTACGAAATAATTGAAAAAATGGAAGGAATATGTACTTTACGAACAACATCCTCAGCCATCTTTCCAATCACCAAAAGTGACTATATCTTACTTCTACTTTATATAAAAATTTATATTTAATAGTTCACATCAATGACATGAGATTTCTGTAAAGCACTGACATGTAAATGAACACAACACTGACATGTTTCATATATAAATAATCGTAAACCTGGAAGACCTATGTAACATCAAACTTATTTGCTGATACCAAATATTTGATATGATTATCTTCGTTAAATAATTGAAATACAGTTTAGATTCATTTGCGTTAGAATTCTGATTTTTATAACGAAGCGCTTTTGGATAGTTTACAATATTTTGAATATCTAAGGTCTACTTATTCCTTTGTATTATTTCATCGTGTTTTGTACAAAATTGATTATGTATTTATTTAACAAACAAGTTGCATTAAGTCATCAACTTAATAATATCGGCTTCCGGTTTATTTAAAAACTAAACAGAAAACTTCATACTCAACTTTATTCTTGTAAATAAAACGTAACCGATACTCCTCAAATTAAATATTTCATATGTTCGCTTAATATATTCTTTACAAAATGACTATAATATATTCTTAGCAATCTGAGGAACAAATAATTCGCATATTTGAAATACATGAAAGTAGGTTTATGTTAATCTTGTCGTCTTGAAAATGAGACAATTTACGCCATTTTTAGTACTCTCTCATTCAGAACTCAACATATCATAGTTTAATTATTCAATTACTTCTAGTATAAATATTACTTTAAAGAGCTATTCATAACCAAGAAAGTATGATTTCAAGAATACATATAAGTGAACAGGTAATATTTTTGTATAATACATGGCCAACTCTAATGCTTTTGACTATAAACAATATAATGTAGTTTGAATTCTAACTAATCAAATGATGCGATTTACCTATTCGACCAGTATGTTTGATTTATGCACATCGTCAATATGTTAGCACATTTTATGTTTTATTCCCTATGATTCACTCTTCTCATTAATGTCTTTGTATTCAAGAAGTTAGGACCTAAGTCAGCAAACAATAGTTCGTTTGTTTTGTTTCGCTCAGTCACTATGTATAGTTAAGTTATTCCAAAAGTTATTTTATCAGTCATCATTACGGAATGCAAAACAAATGAAAGTATTTACTTCTTTATTGTTAATACAATGTCACTTATTAAAGCCATTGAACTACTTTCAATTTTGTCTACTTATTGTTAGTAGTTTAGTAAAACTATGAAGCTAAAATTAAAGTACCACTCAAAGTTCCATCAGCACTAACATTGGAATAATAAACTACGTCCTGTTTTAATTTATTATGTGATGAAATTAATCATTTTTGCTAAATATATAACGTTTCACTGATATGTGTACAATATGACTATCGGATTAACGGTAAGCTATATATAGTTGTGTATTCAACTTATTCTACTTATTGAATAACTAAATAAATCGAGATTAAATTTTTCCTGTCAACTACCTTGAGATCGTTTTATATATTATTTTAAGGTTTCATTCATATTCCCGTATTATCTTCATTATAAGAATTTTTTCATATTTCAGGTCTCTACGAACAAAACTAGATTGTTTATACAACATATTACACAATGCATGTCCATCAAATGCTGTACGATTAATAATGAACTATTTCAAAGAGACATTACCTGATGGTTGTACATTTAATTATGAGACAAGATTATCAAAACACTTAGAATCTTTACAAATGACTCAATTGATTAATAATGATGAAAATGTGGACGAAAAAATTGTTCTAAAACAAACTGCCAATAATAATTTACATGATATTCAAGCAAGTCCAAGAAAATCCAGAAAAAATTATGCTAATTTAATTAATTATAATTTTTTAAATATACTACTTACAAATTTTATTATTCTTTATAATTTAAGTTTTTATTTACAATGAAAATATCTATGTTGTTAGCTTCCTTTTTTTGTATTTGTCTATGATACATTCATATTTTACTGGTGAACTAGTCAATTACATCATAATTTCAATTTTATGTAAATAAATATTCACTACTTACTAATCAACCTGCTTTACTGTTCCGAATACATTCAACAATCTGTTCTGTATTGTCTATTGTATTTAAAAATTGAAGATGATTTCTTTTGAATTTTATCAATCAGATCAAATTATATTCATTAAGATTGATGCATATACATATTTTCTATGTTTTTGGATAAACTTGTTTTGAATAAACAAATAGATAGTACTAATTAGATATACTTTAAATTCTATATTTTTTCCTTACATTGATTATATATTCCTTTAGTTATACATGGAATAGATGCATAATTTCTATCAATAGAAACGATTAGCATCAAATGTTTCGTAAGTCTAAAGTGATGATGTACTACATGACGTTTAAATCGAGTACCTGGTCTAGCATACAGTTCTATAGGCTCATAGGCTATATTTTTATTTTTTCTAAAAGTGCTAACTGTCTACAACTTACAGTTTGTTTGCAGAAAAAAATGTTTTGGATAAAAGTTTGATTGATTGCTTAACCACATCATCTTGACTATTGTGGAACTAAGTTTTGTTACTTTTCGGACCAACAATTATTTTTTCAGAAGGTATTGACTTCAGATGATAGGGCATTACAGACCAACCAATATCTTATATTTGTTTGCTCCAAGTATTTCACTTCAAACTCGTACATATGGTACCTCGATAATCATCTCACCTTCAGAATAATAAATTGGCATACAGTTGTCGTCAGATGACCTTTGTGGTTGAAATCGCCTTCAGAATCATTTAGTTGATGTTATAATAATCAAGTGAATTACTACATTTGCTAAACTGTACTCTGTAGTTGTATCAGCTATTAGCTAGTGTTATACGTGACCTAGATAACATATAAAACTGATTGTGAGACTTCTTCGCCATCTGAAAAATTTCAGATACTTATACTAATATAGTCTTAGATTCATATAGACAAAGTCATCGTTGATGCTTTTACTTCACCTAATACTTGATATTCAGATACGAAAATTTATAGATCATTGACACCAAAAGCTGTTCAGTTGAACATCTTCAGCCTTTTTTTTGTTCTTTCGTAGAGGCTATTTTATTCAAGTTTATTCTGAAAGCTCTGAACAATTTCAAAAGTTGATATACATATTAACTGTTATTTGATCAATATACAAGTTACTAAATTTAAAATTTTAGAAATTTTTAAATTTGTTAATTGTTATCTTATTCACTTTCTATATGTTACGTTTATCAATGAAAAAATCCTAGTAAATATACTTGATCATACAGAGGAGAAATGTAAATCGAACTGTTTAATTTGCCTTTATCTTCATAAACACTAAATTTATGTTAATGTTCTTTGCATAGACTGTATGATGAATTTTCTGCATTAGAGATTATTCCTTGTCAAAATAATTACCAAATTGATAGACTGAAATGTTTTCACACAAACAGAATCATATAATTTCAAATGATTATGTATATTTTCATATGTACGTTTATTAGTTAATTAACCTATTTAAAATGTCATTAGCTGCTGTTATTTAATTATAAAATTAACTCAATATATCGTAGCTACTTGATCATGTGAAATGTAATAACGATTACTAACTATTTTTAATGTGAAAGATCATTTGTAGGCCATTAACCTTATTTATATCTCAATTAACAAATCGTCAATTGCTTCTGAGCCGTGAGAATCTCATAGTAGATTTGTGGAATAAATATTAACAATAGCATAAAATTAACAATAAGAACATAAAAGTTTTGTGATGCATACATTCTTATTTTGTTTGCAAATGACTAGTCGGGTTATATACTCAAAACTGGAAGTTTATAACACGATTTATTGAGTTCTCTATATCATTCATTATGAGGTTTATACACTAACTATTTATACATATAAGAGTAATTTCACTTTTTTTTATATACTATGTCATGCATGAATTAAAACTACTACAACAGTGAAACGTCAAATAGATAATCAAGCACTTAGTCAGGAACTAGATGTTATGCAGACAAAAGATTGGTGATTAGCTAATTTTTATATCAAATTGGAACATTGGGTTGTTTATGTTTCTGGGGTAATAAATGTGTACAGGTGATATCCTTCTCGTACATAAACTAATCAATTAGACAAACTTTTGAAATAAATTAAAAATCTCTAAATTTATTGTTAAAATTTTCAAGGTGATAAATTAACAGTATTCACTCCGTTGAAAGCCTGGAAACTAGATATAATAAGTGTGTAGTAAGTTATAAATTAATGTAGGGTGTCAATTGTATTCGAATTTTTTTGAAAGTGACTTCTTTCTTCAAATACAGTTAATAAATTGCAGTTGAATAATGTTTATGAACAGTGTATGGCTACCTTATTAAGTTTTATGCATGACCAGGACTATGCTACGACTTTTTTAAAATTTTATTTTAGGTTACACACATTAAGACTCAATGCAATGTGAAAATATGGCTTCGTAGTTTATGATTATCTCATGAACTTATATCGTTTAAGATATATGTATTATTACGTGCATCGTAATTAATAGCAGCTCAAGCTTTGATTTCTTAGAAGGTATACTAATGTTCCCTTTAAACTGTAAACATGGTGTACAAAAGGCTTATTTTATCGTTTATCAACTGAGTGATTAAAGGAGTAATCGAACAGATGAGCAACGGCAATCGAATCATCCGAATAACTAAGATAAATCAACTATAACTAGATACAAATAAACGAAGCTAAATGACAAGTATATATACATAAAACACTATATCAAACGATTCATTTTCTGATAATAGTTTTTGTTTATTTATCATTAAGAAGTAAGAACTAGACGATTTCAAAAATCATTACTTGTGGAAAGGAAATAAAAGGAATGTTATGCACATTGTGAATTAAGTTTTTTAAAGGAACAATTAAACCTCAAACTAACTGAGAAGAATGCATCACGACTGGATGGTTTCGCCGATGTTGCGTTTACTGATCTACATTGCTTAATTATAGTGTTTTATTGTCGTCCTGAATAACATCATCGTCTAATGAAGTAGAAATGGCCTGCGTAGTCATTTCACAGATATCAAATCAATTGATCTAGTAAATTTAATTTTATTCACATTTGGTCTAACTTAGTGTCAGGTGTCAACTTATTTTTTATCCGTTTCAAGCTAAACTGTTGTTTCAGAAGTACGTAAAGTCTGTTAAGTTCCCGCTTAGTTATAAGTTTATATAAATTTTTCTACATCTATAATATAGACTCCTATTAGTTTCGGGACATGCATTCGTATTCTCTTGTAATTTCAGTAATTTCTTAAACTATAAATGGTAAAACAAGTTTGTCACTTTCATAATAATAAAAGTGTTTATATTTAATTACATAATTAACATGGTAAATCCATAAAACTACCAAAAGGAGGAAGAAATTAGTGATGGCATCAGTTACTTTTGCACATCATTGTCCAAAAGTAGTATTTTATCCAGGGATGCTATCTATTCATCGACTGACTGTAATTTAACTTAAATTATTCGTGTAATATAAAATGAGAAAGTAATGATGTAGACTGAAGACTGTTATATAGTTCAACAATGTACTGACAGGCAGATTATATTTGTAACTTATTTCACATTTAATGATAGGAAGTGAAATCGAAAAGAAATCAAACAAACAGTTCAGATGTCCCAAACATGTTAATTCATTTGTCTAATCGTTTTTTTAATGCGGTTATTTAAGGAATCCATCATCAGAAGGAGTCATGTTAGGAAAGTTAACAAAGTATTAATGCATTCGATTTTATTAAAATATTCACTCCGTATATGCAAACGTACGTTTATTTTAATAACTTTCTTGACGAATGTCTAAACATGGTACTGATCGGTTAACCAATGGATTTCTTTACTAAATATACGGACACGATATTTAAACAAATTTTCGGAACCATTCTTAGTTGTTATTATATAAAATTTGATGTTTAAAACAATTTGTACCTTTGATAAATTTTGATGATGCAGTGAGAAGAAGAAGTTTATCAGAACTATGTGATTTATTTGCCCAATACATTTCAAACATTGATCACCTGGGAGCACTGGACAGCTGTTTCTTCCTAGCTCACTAGTGACTAATTCCTTGAGGTGATTCGTGGAGTTCTAGTGTGAAGACGTGACTGGTGGAGTTCAATCGTGTCGAGTGTGAGACAGTAACTCACCGATGACAATGGATGAGGTCGCGCAAACGTAACAGGAATTGACTGAATTAGAAATATCAACCATTAGAAGCCGGCTCAGTGGTCCCATGGTAAAGCACTCGTCGCGGAGCCAGAGGGTTCTGGGTTCGATCCCCAACAGGGTCGTGGGTGCGCATTGCTAAGGAGTCCCACACTAGGACGAAGCAGCTGTCCAGTACTTGCAGGTGATCAATGGTTGTCTGGTTCAGATCAATTCGTGATATTAGCATTGACAAATTAACTACCTCCACAACAACCCTCTTAATTGTAACATTTCAAACAATCTGATCACACATACACTAGTTAAAGGAACTATTCACGAAAAATAAAGGTCAATAAACAAATTAGAGTATAAGTTAAGTAAATAAGGATAATAGAGAGAACAATGTGAATCCCATTCTACCAAGGTAGGTTGAGTGAAAGTATAAATTGCTTTTGAACACACAAATGAGTTTGAACTTCCGTATAGCTAAGGCTTCAACAAACCTTAGTATACATCCTAGAGCACTTTTATACAACACGACAAAAGATGATTTGATATCAATTATATGGCCTGTCTCAACTAACTGTTTAGCCAAAGACGATGAAGGTTGTTTATCCTGTACTTTTATTTTTCCTTTCGAGTTCATTTGTTTTGGGAGCCATTTAGGTATGTGTTTAGCTACCCTTACATGCAGATCACGATTGCTCCTCCCTATGTGTGTGTTCATACATACACGCAAACTGATAGACACAGTGGGATGTGATGCATTCGCTTAACATGCTGTTTAGTTTGTGGTGAATCAATGCCCTATACTTTTCTATTACAACGTGATACAGACTGGTTTTTCATGTGCTAGAAATACAGTAGGTTTCACCACAGTGCAACATTTCCATCGTATTATGAACTTTTTTGGATATCCGTTCAATCAACCTACCTTGGTAGAGTGTGTTTCATATTATTCTCTTTATTATCCATGCCTACTCAACTAATACTCTTAATTGTCTAGTGACTTTTAATTTCTCATATATAAATGCCTCAACGAGTGTATGTGTGATCAGATTGCTTGAAATGCATTGGGCAAATGAATCACATAACTCCGATA
This sequence comes from Schistosoma japonicum, assembly GCA_025215515.1. Classification (NCBI taxonomy): domain Eukaryota; kingdom Metazoa; phylum Platyhelminthes; class Trematoda; order Strigeidida; family Schistosomatidae; genus Schistosoma; species Schistosoma japonicum. The sequence continues at coordinate 62,775,985 of CM046061.1, read as the reverse complement.
AACTTCGTCTTCTTATCGCATTATCAAAATTTGATATGTTTGTAAGTACGTATGTACATAAACTACTTCGAAGTAATTATGAGTAATCTGGGTTGTACTGTCAACAGATCGAATCAGTAAATAACTCTTCAGCTCAAAATAAAGTACAATGTTTTTTAAAACATTCATTATTCACCCTGTTATAATAGTTAATACATATGAACTGCAACTTTTTTCGACAGCTAACATTACTATTTCTTTAAGTTTCATAAAACAAATATTGTTACATTTAGTCATGATTTCACATTAGGTACACATTTTATGAACACTTCTCATTACATCGAAAAAATATATTTGAAACCAAATGGCATGATCTAAATATTTTCAAACATCCACTTAGGTAAACTATTCGAGTAACTTTCCTAATCATGGAATTACTTACATTTATTTGCCAATTCTAATGTTTATGCAAAGTAAAAAAATAGACTATCACATGTATTAACAATGAATGAATTCACTGTTTGTAAAGTTAAGCAGAAATAAAAAAAATGCATTTAATTGCTGGAAGGTAATTGGACATCAAAATCTATATCAGTAATTCAACATGAAATTTTTTAATAACGTATTATACTAAACATAGTATACTATTCACTGATTTCAGTAATATATTGTTTGTTTTTAAAAGCTACAAATCATTTATTTTCATTTATTTTTTTCAATATTAAACTTTTATTAACTCATATTTAAGCTGGATTGTGACTGGCAAGTGGAATCCAGGACGAGCGTTTCGTCCCATTCGGGACTCATCGGCTGGGTGTACCTGAATCCGAATGTTGATATTCACACTGGGATTCGAACTCAGTCCGCTTCAATGGGATGATACAAGCCTATTCTAAATTTTATTAACTCAGTATACAAAACGTTTGCATATTACTTCATTATTCTATCATAATAATTTCTTATTTGTTTTAGTATTATCATTTGATACTCTCATGTATTATTATGTAATTAACATGTATCACACATTCACCGTATGATTGCAAGGCAGTATTGAAAACAATTTAATTGTCCTAATTTCGAATAATTATTTATTGCTGTTGAAAAATGCAAAGATTAATGGGGCATAAAAGTTAAAAAGTAAAGTTTTAAAATATATCGTGCAGTATGTAATTATCAAGTGTATATATTGCCTAGAGTATACTGTTAGCGACACTTCGCATATAAAATTAATGAATATTTATATGCTTACTATTCTTTTTCATTATATACATATACATTTACTTTATTCATTGTAGTCTGTCATGCATATTAGTGCATTTCTTTTTCATCAGCCATTTCATATTTCACTTTTCCTTTAACTTAGCTTTAATGTAAATGTATTTTGATTAGTTTATCACACGATTCTCTATTGTATGATTATTGAAGTTATTCTATGAATATTTTGTCAGACAATTCAACAATTTAAAATCTCATGTGAATTAATTACAATTTTGTTCATCAAATTGCTTTTTACAATTAAAAAAATAAAATAAAATAAAATTTTCGCCATTTTTTTGTTGTTGAAGAATCTGATTTTTTATGTTTTCAAATTATATGATCAGGGAATTTTTTTATATTCATTTAGTAGAAATTATTTACTGAATAAAGGTTATTTAGACGAAGGAGACAAATAATTAGTTATATATACATATATAATATATATATATTTATATATATGTATATATATAGAGTTTTTTTCCTTTTCCTATGTATCTATCGTCTGGTCTTTAATGAGGATGATCTAATTCCTTTCCTGCCAAAATGGATCATTTTCAATGATTTATTCGTGCATAGAAAAACGTATCGGAGATTTTCTCAAACAACTTATATATATATGTATGTCTATATTTGTAAACTGATCTCTTTATTTGTGTCTGTAGATTAGAATGAGTTGAGCAATTCTACTGATTACAGATTACTTCATTGATAAAAAAAAATTAAAAATGAATGTTAAGTCTGGAATTCATAGTTATTAACATAAGTAATAAAAGTATTCTGCACATTCTTTATTTTTCATTATGCATGTTAGGATCATGAAATTGAAAAGAACATGGCTTTAGTTAACAATGTTCATCATTAAGTAAATTATTTTAAAAAGGTAATAACTACTCAAGTTATATTTAAGTTAGATTGTGATTGGCAAGTGGAATCCAGGACGCGCGTTTCGTCCTATTTGGGACTCATCGGCTGGATGTACCTGCATCCCAATGTTGATGTTCACACTGGAGTATTAACTACTGTTGTTGACCAAACTTTTGGTTTAGAAAGGTTGAATATCATAAAGCCGTCAAAATTAATAATTTAGTTTACTTTACTTGCAAATTGTATCTTAGTTGTGCGTAAGAAGAACTATTTTCTAGTTTAATAGTCATCCAGTTTTATTTAACGGTGTTCAGAGCATCATGATATCAACACTGATGTCGACATTACTATCGAAGTTTTATAGACAAATAAAAAATTGTAATGAAAATCAATAGTTATAGTAAAACAATAACATGTTAAATTAATATTATCTACATTACTTCTATATAACCGTTTATAAGTTTCCAATGAAAAGAAACAGTTTAGATGAACAGGTTGTTCATGCAGTTAAATGTAACACTTGATTAAAGTACTGAGGTAAAGCGTCTTTAGGACTTTTGAAACCAGTTATAAGCACTAGGAAAACTAAAATACCACAGGATACTTTTTAAAACATTCAAGATTATCACAGATATCTCAACTTTTTCTCGTTTCTAGGTGATCTTTTTAGTACTTCTTTACCTCTGGGACATGAAAATGTTCAAAAAGATTAAATAAGTATCTAGTGGTAGTAAAGCTTTTAATAACTTCAAGTTACTAAATGAAACTCAAAAACATTTGAACGGTGTATTGCATTTCAACTAAACATAAAATCAAATGAATTTAATTACGCAATTTTGTATACAAAAGACTAACATGAATGATGATAGCTTACTGTGTCTAGTGTAACCAAATCATTTTTATTTTATTATCAAATCACAGTATGCATAGTTAAATAGTTATATGTCAATGGTTTTTTGAGCACTAAATATGTACTAAGTTGTATGGTTCTCTTTCAGTTATATACAATTATATATTGATTAATTATGTCATAGATTAATGTCGGTACGGTACCATTCAAAACTAGGAAGCATTAGGCAACGGTGCACACCCCAGATTCCACCAATCTCCACAAAGTTCATTCCAATTATATATATATATTGAAACAATCTTATTCGAAATTTCGTCTGTTTTTAAGATACTGAGTTAGAATGTGTTAAAGCAATGAAAAATGCTTTGGATTTCTCTGTTTATATTGTCGCCTTGTGATAAACAATCTCTAAAGAACTTTCATTTCACATAACGATATTACATATTAAAGCTATATTACCAAAAAAAGATTATTTTCATTTAATACTTCAAATGTGTCATCTGTCGTTGTTATTTCTAATAACCCATAAATTAGTAGCAAACGCCACAATTAAATGACTTTCGATGACAATAATAACAAAATATATACATATTTATTCTGTAATGTCTTACATTAGTTTACAGGACTGATCGCATTGATATAATAATAAACAGTCATAAACATAAACCGCTGGAGGAATAAGTGCATAAATTAGAGTAAAATTTATAGATATAAAGTTTATATGGCAGTAGTACTCTTCTCTTCAAAGAATAATATGTTCAGACAGTTCCACGAATGACACGGCAATTATGTACTTTAAATTTTTTTAACGGAATACACACTACTTAGTAGGCTTGTTCAGGATGTTATCAACACAGACGAATAACCATAATAACTTCAATTCGAGGTTTAATTCGTGATTAATAAAAACAACAAAGGATAAGGGTGCTGGTCAAGTAAACAAATGTCAAAGGTAATAAAACAATATCCACATGATTATTGTTACCAAAATTTCATATAATTGCATTGTCGTCTATGAGAAATAATGTAAATGATTTTCAAAGTTGACGTAAATGGAAAGGGAAGTAACAGAGATAGACCGTCACTAGGATTTCCAAGTGGACTTCATTGCATAGGACAAAGCTTGCTTCATGTCTAAGGTAACAAATGTACCATGATGCGAGGAAGAGAAATAAACAATGTTGCACAGGTAGGTTCCATATCTACCTTGTATATAGTCATGTACAACTAGTGAGAAGACGAAAACGGAGAGCGCAAAGCGACAGCACAATTATCCTAGAGTTAGTGAAGTGATTAAGTGGAGTTAGTTCTTACACGGGGATCACAAAATAAAACTTATCACATAAGCTTACAAATGGATTAGAAGGAAAAATCATTAGCATAGAAATAAGTTCGGTGATTGGATTAAGTGGTGTTCACAATTCCCTAGTTTCTATTATTTCGCTAGTTGAATAAGAAATATTAGTTTGAGTGAACACTTTCAGTGCGGCATCAGAACAGAAGAAAATACCAATTGGTCATACAAATAAAGAAAGCGAATATGTTTTACAAATGGTTTTTGGTAAATTGTTTCAGCTTCTGAAGATTTATCTGTAAAATAATTCATATACAAAGTGGATTCAAATTATGACAATTTTGTTTCTGGGGCAGAATTTTGAAAACTTTAACAAGAGGTTTCCTCGGATTTATTCGCACTAAACTATGTATAAGGTAATTTATCTAGTCTCTGGTTGAAGATAATTAAACTTAGATTAAATAGGCGCCCCATATATAGTGGTTTTAATTCAGTGCGTCTAGTATTATAGATTAAGGTACAATCAGTCCCAAGAATGAGCAAAGGTAACTTTGAATAGAATGCAGTCTGATTTTATGATTAATGCAAATGTTACTGAGAGCAAAGTGTAGTATTCCAGTAGAAGTGAACACATCATGTAAAGCAGCATACAGAAATGATTGTTTTGGAAGTTAGGTAGTATGTAACCCAGACGTCGGTATGACTTAGATATCTGGAATGTAACCCGCTCGATAATTAAGAGATGATGAGAATACTTGAGTTCTAGGACAATTGCTGATTGAAGCCTTAATAGCTTATTACTGTTTATGAAGAGATCAAAATTTAGCCACTAATCTCCAAAGCATATCCAGTTACACTTAGAAGCACTAAGTTCTGATTTTTGTTTTGGGCACCATATGGCAATCTTGTTGGTTTCAGCATTGAAGTTCATGAGTATATAGGTAAGTTTGTGAGGAGGCAACAAATACATGATTCTAAGGTCATTAGAGTATAAAAATGGTCTACTCAATCTGATGCATTTGCACATGTCACCTATGCAAACTATAAAGTAAAGTGCACATAAACACACCTACGTTGTATAACACTGCTTGCAACAGGTTCTGCATTTGATAATGGAACCTAGACAATTGTCATTTTCGTTCACTTCTATTAGGCTTTATTATTTCACTGAAGTAGCATAATTATATTTTCCTGTAAATCACCTTGTTATCACACTTTTGTTTCGAAAGAGATATGATGACGGTTTGATTTCTCTGAATCTACGAATGACTTTAAGCTTTGTTGATTATTGAAAAAAATAATTGTCACTTATTTTATCATTAGGTGTTAATTGTTTAATTTAAAGTCTATTGTCTACTAGACAATCATTCAAATCTAGAAAGCACACAGTTATCTCATTTTGGTTTAACGGAATTGTTTAGGATACAAATTAACACGAATAGTTGCTCAGTATTTTTCGTTCCTTAGTTTCGTAACTACTTATTTTATGTCTGGTAACAATCAAACATTTAGTCATTAATAATCAGTCAGCATTTATAATAAACGTTTATTAGTGTCTTAGATCCAGCTGTGTTCATGATAATTGACTTACAGTTGATCTAACATGAAAATATTGTTTTATAATTATTATTCGAATTATAATATTAGTACTGTAACTAGAAGACAACATAATGAATAAAACAAGTCTGAAATATTTGTCAATCATAAACAGATAAATTTAAGTAGTACATTAGAGAGTTTATCTGAACCATGTGATATATAAAAGAGCAATACATTTTGAGTATTCTAGTTACACATTAATATTTTTATTCACTACTATGAAAAATGAAGTAATCAAAAGTTTAAGAAAAGTATGAATTTAATAACTATATGGTTAGATAGCAACAGTATATAGCCAGCATACCACTTATGATATTAACACAATCAAATCAGCAGAGCTTAGACAAGTTTAAGGTAAGCTCAAACTGTCTGTAATTGTACAGGAAATGTTTGAATGTTTCTTTATGTAAAATTTCAGGAAATTTACATATTCACTTTTGGTTATTTCTACTAACAACTAGAATTCTATGCTTAACGATAGATGAAACTGTTTGTTGACTATTTGTTCATATCACTTTTCTAATAAGTCATGACAACAATTGAAGAAATTTTTTTATTTATTCTTAAATATATACCATAGAAACATTTTATGATTACGCACAAATTGTATTATTTCTGTAAATTTCGTAAATTGTTTCCAGCTACCTATAAGTTTGTTTGTATCAACTGAATAGCAAGAAAATATTATGCAAGATATTATCACATGGTAAAGAGTACCTTCGAATGAAATCCATTTCTATCAATTTTCTTGTCATGAGAACTTAAGTAATAAATATTATTACTGTATAAAACTAAACTGTAAATAGTCATTACAGATAACTTTCTTCTATTTTGTTCACATTTAGATTGACATTATTTTTTATCACTGAAGTGTTCTCTAATTCATCTGTTCATAACTGTTCACATAAATTGTGATTACCTTAGAAACTTATGTTAATTCTTCTGTTATAAATAGTTTAACAATGTAATCATACTTTTAAGAAGTAATTGACTCAGATGTTACGAATAACTTATCTCTGTAATTAGAAACGCTATAAATTGGAAATTGAAAGATATATCCACATCACCATTTTATGTTTTGATTGTATCTTGTAGACAAATATAATTTTTATAGTTCAATCAATGTACCTATAAATGATGCGCAAAACTACTGTTAGGCTATTTATACATCACATCTTTTGTATTAAATTAAAGTATGAAATTATTATTATTATTATTATTATTATTATTATTACTTGATTCATTTACATTCTATGAGAAATCATATACTTAATAACCAGAGTTTTATAGCCTAAAGATATACATTATTTGTTATTTGTACACTAACAATTCATTTAATTATTATTTTTCTGTATTTTTATTATAAAATTAATTAATTTAGCTGAAAAGAATAAGGTATAGTTATAAAGTTTTAGGAAGATCATTCAATGTTAATTAGTTCCATCGATTTGAAGAAAACTACATCATATTCACCATTATACTATGCATAAAAAGTATCTATAGTTACAGCGTCTACATATTGAATATATGAAAATTTTTTATGGAGATCTTCGATTATAACAATAATTTTCATACTAAGAAATTGGTATCACAACTATCAAGACGAAAACTGCAATTGAAATAAGCGCCAAAATGTGCAAAGATGGCGTCAATTCTATAACAGAAATGTGTTAAATTGGGGAAAGGGGTGTGAATAATGATGCCTACTATTAAATGAGTGTATTACGCAACATCGTCATGTTTTTTCAGCCTTTTGAAGAGTTCTTTGACAATAATAGAAGCAGTTTAAGTCTGATTTACCTGAAATGTGTTTAGAAATTTTTATAAATACAAAACAACAATATAGGCTATTGATGATGGAAAAATTGTTATTTATTTTCCCTTCGATACACCCATGAGGCAAAACTTAACTTACTGTTATTCATTGTTCGAATTACATTAATATGATTTCAATAACGAAAATATTTTATTTAGGCATTTAGAAAAGACGAAAGGAGTGGAGAAATAATTCTTTAAACATAATTTTTCATCAAAGCTCTACACTTATATGTTTATCATTTACATTAGTTATAAAATTATTGCCAAACAATTGATGGTGTGTTAGATAATAATGTTATAAGTTCAAAGGTGTTTATAGAATTAGTTATGATTAATTAGCAATGTTGTTATAATATGGGAGTGAATAAGGTACTTATGGTTTTCAGAAGCATAAAAACAAAATGAAATAACCGAAGAGATTGGCACATTTAGATTACACAACATCTATTGAGAGAATTGATGAAGTAATTATATAAAATCTACCTATCACAGTGCTTCGTAATGGTTAAGTGAATCTCATCATTATGGAAATACGAGAGTCAACAAATTGCGAAGTTGTGAATGGAGTTATGATTGCAAGGATAATAATAATAAGGGTAATATTAATGATGGTAATGAAGAAAGTGAGTGCAATAAGTCATTCGTAAACCACAAAAATACTGGCTACTATGATAGCCAAGGTAAGGAAGGAGGCTGTCTACGTAGGCTTGGTTTAAATAGGTGGATACTGCTGGCCTACACTATATAAAAAATATATATGCATAAACCATACAGCAAATTAAATGGGACACAATAAGTAGTTTCAAAGTGAATTTGCATCTACTTGGTATTATGGGTTAACTAACTGTGAATTATAGGTCGTTTGAAGTCAGGGAGTAGGAAGCCGTAAACCTAGGCCTCATGTTATTTATCTTTTGTCATCAAGGTGTGTTATCTTGGGGGATTAAAGAAGAGTAACATACTCTTAGAACTGTGTTTTGGAAAATTATTTCAATTATTCTGTGGCTAATGTAAACATTTCGTTTCTATGATTGTTACGTTCCACTTACCCTATCCTCCTGATTGGTATATTTATTATCAGTATATTATCTCTTACTATGAACTACAATTAATTTGTTGTGTACATGTTGTCCCTATTCACTACCACTATTTCCTTTGTTCTCTATTAATGTTAGTTTTCTAATTGGTTGACTATGTGGCCTGGTTTTATGTATATATAAAGAAATGTATGAAATATAACTCAATTCTGTGTGGTTGGTTTATCGGCTCGTGTTCTTCTTATTCCGGCTTATGACTTAATGGGCATATAGCAGACCTAATTGGCGTTCGATCAACCTACCAAAATTTCTCACGTCATAACAAGGTGGAACTAAGATTTTGAAGATAATGATGCTTACTGAAGAGTTAGATACTAAATCAGCGTTTCCACTGTTCGTGAGTTATTTAGGCCACAACTACCCTTCCTATAGGATAGAGATACTTGGATTAACCAATATGTATTGACAATCGGGGTGGTTGTTTGGTTCTATACAGTACAGTAGAAGTCAAAATATTAAATCAAACTGTAGTCCCTAGTCTACCCAACTAAACTCTGAGGACAATATAATGAAATGATGGGTGGTTTGGAGATAACTGGCAGGAAATCAGAATGAATGAAGTAAATAAATGACAAATTCTAGTAGAATTGATGTACATAACACTGTGCAGTGACAGTGAGAAGTACCTGATTATTTTATCTCTTTTATTTATTGGAACTTATAACATTTTAACCAAAATCTATATTTTATTAGAAATGATGAAAACTTTAGTTAGCAGTTTCACAGTGCCGCCATTCCAGTTTTTCATTTCATAAGTAAAATCTTCACTGGAGTTGCTTTGTTTTATAATGAATGATCCTTATACACTTAGTTAACATTTTCTTAAATGAATGAATATTATGTCTTAAAACTAAAGATCACTTAGTTTACATTCTTATTAATCGTTTGTAACAGAAGTATAATGTTTATAAGCTCAGTGGTCAAATATTATCGAGGTTAAAACTGTGTCATTGACGGTTATCAACTTAATATATATTTTTATACTAATGTTCCAGTAAATCCATAGGGATATAATAAAATCACAGTAAATAAATCATTAAACATGATTAGTCCCACTATTAGACCGAATATTTTTTTTATATTTTAAAGTGCATATAATTTATGCCTGGTGTATAAACATCCGACAATGAAAAATGTTTGGTTGTGTTGGATAATCATGAAGTCTTCTTTGTTCTTTGAATTTAACTAACGCTTTACCTTTTTAAATACAGAAACGATTAAATGAATATAATCCGTAACATAAAGTAAAATAATATAGAAAGGGAATTGGAAATGTTTCTGGTTATTTAGAAAACATTCATTAAAATTAAGCTTAATCCAAATACCATTGTCACAACAAGATTTATTGATAGACAATCTTGCAAACAATGATCACATTTAGCTTTACAATGGAGCAATACATTGAGAGCTAAGTGAGATCATATGCAATAACTTTTATTGATGTAAGTGAATTATAAGCATTGTAGAGTATGAAATGCGATATGAAATACGGATGTGGTGATATTCTTGAATTGTACCATATTTTACTGGATTAAGTAATTTATATTGATTCAAATGGGATGGTTATTTTGTAGATATTGGTATTTTCCACTTGATTGAATATGTCATAAATCGATGTTGGCAGGGTACCACTGAAAACTATATTTAATCCACAAAAATAACCATCTCAAATGAACTATAATAATTGGCTCACTGGTGACTACATTCAGGAAGTTCCTGAAGCTCTAGTGAGAGGTTATGACTGGTGGAGTTCAGACTTTTCAGGAGTCACTAATGATAATGGATGAATGTAGCGCTAAATACATCTCTATCACAAATTGATGGAAGTGGGAATTTTATCAGTGAATTTCGACTCAGTGGTGCAGAGGGTTAGAGGCAGGCCGTCAACTTGAAGCCCCTGATGCGTAACCCTAGGGTGTACACTGCTGAGTTCCACACTATAACGAAACAACTGTCTACTAATCCCTAGTTTTCAAAGGTACTTTGCCAAGGTTGCTTGTAGATAATTTGCCTACCATCTTAGGTGAACTGTCATGTTAGTCAATAAATGGTCTGTAAGTAGTAATAATAGCTTTAATTTAAAGTAATTAATTACCTATTATTTTACGTCTCAGTGATTAATATTTCTGTTTTTTGTTCATTTACAGTGTTGACTACGTTTTTCTGGCATATAAATAAGAAATAAGAGTGACTTTATTCATTCAGTGATTACTTTTTAATGAAAAGCAGAAACAATGTAAGTGATGGATTCGAGTACACGATTTTTGTTTTGTGAATTGATTTTCCTCAGGTTGCAGTATAAATATTTGACTCTATTTATTAAGTCAACGCTTATTCAGTGAGTTTACTTCGCAGATGATAGTCAAATAACTAAATAAGCGCATGTATATTTGTCTACATGTTTACATTATAGACATGATCGAATTCTAACTGGGGTTGTAGAACACTATTATGAGCGTTTCAATACTTGTCTTAAAAATAAAAAAAAGATAATCAATCACAGTTATTTTACAGCATAATGACTAGTTTCTTTCCTAACAAGTGTTGGAGTTATCAATCAATGTAAGCCTTCGAGTCTAAATAAAAGTTTATTCCCTGAAAGAGCTAAATCCGTCAGGGAAAATTAGTTCCTACATGGTTTCAAGTAGCCTTTGTGAACAGTGTAACTAGCACAAAAGTGAAGTTCTAGGGTTTCCTGCAGACTATCCTCATATCACCTATCATTAATTCATATCACTTCATAGTAACAGTAATTTTGTTCTAATTAAGCCAATAAGTAAATGTACACAATCTACTAAATATCAATCCAAGAAGATTTTGTGGGGAGACTTGACCAGCAGAGTGTAACCATGTCAAATGTGAGGCATTTACCCACCGATTATAATAAATAAGACCGAGCAAATATTTAGTGACCTGACTAGGTTAGAAATACTAATCGTTGGAATTTGGTTCAGTGATCTGACTGTTATGCATTGGCTGCAAAGCCTGAAGGTTGTGTGCTTGATTCCCCGGCTTATTCGTGGATTCTCACTGCCGAAAGAATTTCATACTAGGACAATCCATCTATCCAGTGTTTTCTTGGTTTTTTAGTGGTTATCTAACGCAGAGTAATTTGTGATATAAAATTCGACAATCTCTACACCATTTTATTGCAGTAAACTGTTTTTATCTTTTTGTTAGGTAGTAGTATGGACTAACATACTAAAAACCACTTGCATTTAAATAATTAATTATTGAGAGAAAACTCATTCACATTAAAGTGAATTCAATATTGGTATACTTACTGCATTTAGGACAGCAACTTTTAGCATACTGACTTACTTTCAAAAGTGAAATATTCACGTTTCGATATTGGTCCACTTAAACTATTTGTTGATTCTATTATGTTTTGTATTGTTTATTAAGGAGAATAACAAAAACCGAAACACTCTAGGTCTCATAATATAAAATATTCTCTAGTAGTGTAATAATGTTCAAGTATATTTGTTATTGAAAATAATTAAGTTGAAAAAAATTAATCAATGATTTCGTGATTTTGTTTTACAAGCTTAGATAACTAAATAGATTATTATTGTTCTTAGAGGCATTGAAGAGAATAAACATTGAAATGTTACAGTAAACATCATTATCTCAAGTTTACTAAAGTGTTATGCATGACAGCTTTACTTATTCAGTTTACTTTATTATCGAATGATGTATCTCTACTTCACTGTACTGCACCATAGACGTAGACGAACTTATTAATGCTATGAAATTAAAAACAAATGAAACGTTATTTCTGTCATTACATTTCTGCAGTTAATCCCATCTGAGTATAGTAATTAACAATGAAATTAATAAAACTAAAGATGAATTACTAATTTTAATTAATATGTATTACATAATAGATCTCAGTATGGCTATTCCTTGACTATCAAAGTTATACTTTGAATGCTAAAAATAAATTAAAAGAATACTTATGCCTTTATACATTATTGAATTATGTAAATAGTACGTTATGAGACCATTCGTGAGCTGTGCAAGGAACTCATCTTACATTATTCAAATGAAGTACTAACCTAAGATTTGATGATTTTAAATACTTCAGTTGATTTAATTCTTTATAGTAACCGAAAATACAATATTGAATTATTCTTGATATTCAGTGACCCATTCGATAAATGTATAGAGGTCCTTTCTTTTTGGATGTAGGTATTTAAAGGTGAGGTTTCCATTTGCTGGTTTTGATTAAGAACGGTGATGATTTTTATGCAGAATTGTGTATCGTAATGTGCATAGAACTAACGAAAGTGTCAATACGTCAAATCGGTTGAAATTAATCATGAGTAGATTTTTTAATCTGTGGATATTTTACTAATCCTCTATATTATCCTACAAATACTTGTACTTAAATAACATAATCTCATATCTGTTTATTTACTGCTTGAGTTGGATTGTAACTGGCAAGCGGAATCCATGACCTGTGGTTCATTCAATTTGGGACTTGTCAGCTGAGTATACTCATATCCCAGTGCTGGTGCTCACATCGGAATGCCATTGAGCTCATCTCCAGGCTACTGAGTCCAGACAGATATACAACGGATATGTTTATGTAATTGGTAAGTATTTACTGTTTATCAGCTGTTATAAGTCTACATCTTTTGATAGTAATAGATATTATTCCGAGTTAAATGTCACTTTTACGTAGATTCAGTGTACAACTAGAGCTATTCGTTATTTATCTATATCAATTTATCACTTAATCCGAATTGAATGCATAAAATTAAAAGCATATGAATAGTTATCTTCTATACATTTTATTAATGTTAATGAATTCTGGAACTAGTTATCACCTATGTTTACTTTAAAATGTCATACATTTGTTCTAGTTGCATAAAATGTATTTATTTTATGTAGTTGTCACAAGTTTATTAGTAATACGCAAACGACTATTTGCTCAATTTACTAAGTAGTTTTATGTTAATTTTATTGCTGATATGCAAAACTGCTCACTTTCATGTTCACATCAGCTAAACCATGTAAATAGTATATTGGTAAATGTAACATAAAACAACATAGTTTGTTTGTCGTTAAGATACACATTAAGAATAAAATACATCTATGCTGACATTGCGAATTATAAATGCTTCTGATAACTTGTACGGTTTCCATAGAAATGACATTATAAACGACATTTTTCATGATACTTAACTTGCAATAATTTTCCACAATGTGTCACTAGGCTATACAACATTTGTGACTTTCTATTGGCGTACTTTGGTTAATTTTAATTTTCACAAAGTAAGGCGATTATCTTTTAGTCGACTGTCTTCATTTATGAGAACAGTTAGTATTTAGTTATGTATTGTCATGCATTATGTTTGCTTGATACGAAACTGTCAAATATGAGGTTGCTAACTTTTAATATTATTTAATAATATTGTTTTGCAATTAACGTCCTAGCTTAGTTAGTTGTATGGCAATAAATCTAGCAACGCTAAAAGACAGTAACTTTGTTTCCTCCTTGTAAATAACTCTGAATAGTGGGTTCGACTTGAGAGAATAGCTCGTATTCACAGGTGATCCGATTAGTGAACTTCATGTTGATCCACCGAGCTGAGTAGTGTTTTCGAATCTTTTGAATAACACCTGCATCAGATAAACAACAGGCTAGATTATGTGGGCCTACGTAAATTGATAAGTCGTTAATAGCATTTTTATACATGACAATTCGGGTTCCTGATGAATACACATCTCAAAATTTAAACGAATATCAAAATGAAGGGGAAGAATGGAATTCAGATAAATATAACCGATTACAGTACTGAATGCCAGAATATTGAAGTCATTTCTTATTATTATCATTATGTTTGTTCTGTTTTCTGATCTATATTCTAAACAGAAATATATGAAAGCAAATTTGAATAATCGCTGCTTTTATGTAGCCAAAGAAACATCATTGAATAAAATAATGACTGGGATACACAGTTATTTTATGTATGAAACGTATAAAGTGACATTTAATTTGTATTGTGACTGGCAAGTGGAATCCAGGACGCGCGTTTCGTCCTATTTGGGACTCATCGGCTGGATGTACCTGCATCCCAATGTTGATGTTCACAGTGGGATTCGAACTCAGTCCGGTTCGTGTCATAAAGTGACAATTTACGAAGCTCCTATTAGTAAAGTGGGTATAAGCTTTTAAAATTATAATGTGGTGTATTTTCGAACATCAGGCTTATCATCCAGCATTTTTAGAACGAATCACGGTGCAAGTGTTTTTCAGGTAACCAGATATAATGTTACTTGTACCTGTAAGCTAATAAGCATCGGGACATTTTATAAAGATACCTTCATTCCCACTTAATTTACAGATATACATCTGACTAACACTTCATGTTATTTAGTAAGTGGCTTTTAGCTTTACCATAAACAAATGTTAATAATAGTAACTTCAATAGACTGTAATTAGATGTATGGTAACTTTTTCCTAAAATATTTTCAACAAGAATAATCAAAATGTGAATGGATAATTTGACCGGAAGTATGTGGAAAACGTACTATACCAATTGTATTTGAAAAATCTTAACAACTAAAAGATGAGTCAATAAATTAGAATGCCTTCATCCCGCAATCTGTATGAAACCTGTATCGTTTCCATAATATGACGTTTTCATTTGAATAGTAATATGGCATTTATTAATTATAACACTTTACTAGAGCTTATTTAATTGAAAGGCAATAATTTAGAAAACAAGCATGGCGATTATCAAAAAGTCGATAAACTTCAGTGTTTCGTTTACTAAACATTCAATATCTTGGCTTCAATTAGTATTTTTTTTAACAATCAAACTTCTTTAATTTAATAATTGATTAACTTTAAAAACGGCGCCATTTCATTGTTTAATTTCTGTATTTGGTTCTACGTTTTAATGTTTTACACTAAGATTTTAATTGAAAAAACAAAATGTTAATTATTTAAATGTCATATTTGTCAATTGACAAATTGAACAATTAACAATTTATCATTGAAAAACTCAACCTACTGTTAAGAATAAATATTCGCCATAATTTTCCATCTAATCAAAATAAGCTTAATGATTGCCAAATACTCAAGTTATTATTGGAATGATCATCTCACCCAATCACAAATTGGTAGAAACGTCAATTCTACTATTGGAAACGCCATACTGGTGTATTGGGTCAGGTATTTGATAATCTGAAAGTCATAGGTTCTGTCCTCTCCGCGTAATCGACGGTACATAGTGCTGTAGAGTCTCTTATTGGTAAGAAATATTTGTTCGGGGCTCCCTGGTTTTTAATGGTACCCTATCAACATCAATCTGTGAAGAATTCAATCAACTAAACACCATTCTTCTCATAACTGCTCTAATTAGATTACCTAATACCCAAATAGTTAGTTTCTAGAGGTGAACTTTTATTTAATTAATGACATCGATTAATTGATGAGAAGAGTCTAGTACTTTATATGGAATACATTTCATCGTACTTTAAGCACGAATATTAATTATGTAGCAAATTATTTCAGACACAGTGACAACAGTAACCCAAATTTTCATTACAAAAGCCGAAATAAGGCCTGTGTTTATAAATATATTGAGCGAATTACGTAGTTAGACAATCATGAGTGTTGGAATAGTGAACTTATTTAACCAGTACTGTTTAAATTTGCCCAAAATTTGTCGATTGTAAATATGAAAGGTCGTTTAAAACAATGGTAAGAAAAATAAATGATTATCATAAGGTTTTGGCTTACATTCAGTAATGCAATAAGCAAATCATATCATCTGGAAATACTACAATGTATTAAACGGAATGCAATGTTGAGTTGATTGTGATGATAAGACCAATAAAATATTAATGCTCTGCAATACACGATATGAGGAAGTTTCTGTCAGGGTAATTACGATAATGATGATAAGATCATATGAATTAAAAGAGGCATTGTCTAGTTGATAATGATGATAAAAAAATTAGTTTGAAATGGGAAGAGTGAATGCCTGATTAGGAATTAAACAGTTTAGATATAAACAGACAAGATGTCTATGGGATAGAAGTTTACTACAGTCAGCTTATGTAATGAATGGCACGGTCGTAAATCATGGTAGACCAAGAGGCTGAACATACTTCTTCTGGATGTTTAATGTGGGTCTTCTTGAGTTTATCCTGATGATTTCAGCTGTGTTAAGTAGTCATGATCTTACTACTATAAATAGGTCAATCTGGACGTGGGACATAGTAGTAAATGCTTCTTTTGCTTTATTCGTTGTTTGCTATCTACAGAATGTTTCATTATTGCACTTTCGATGGACTTAGTTACTCCTTTCTTCTAACCCTACCGGTATATGCTCCCGAAATCATAAGAACAAATACTTCTAAGTACAGTGGATGTAACCAGCTCCACGGAATGGTATATACATACCGACAAAGCCGTCTCTAGTATATCATCCTCAACTTATTGTGTGAACAGCGGTTTGGTTGTAAAAGTAACCTGTAACCTAGCTGCACTGAACATTCAATCGACTGATCTCCTAATTCCATGTACTATGATATCCTCAGGGACACCCTCTTTGAAGTTCAGTCGTAGGTCAAGGTCTTTCTTATTAACATTTTTAAATTTTACCCTATTTTTTGGTTAAGTTATATAATATTCATCTTAATCCATTCTTCCAGAGGATGACGTTGATTCAACTTACACTTTTTGTTTATTCATAGGTCACTATCATTCTGTCTTTTTACTCGATATAAGTCTATTTAATAGTAATATTTAATAATCCTATTATCTATATGTCATTATATAGATTCAACTTACTTATTAATTCATCACATTCACACTATTACGTTATTTTTACGATGTTACTTCAACTGTAATTGCTGAGGAAATCCTAATACTACAACTAATTTCGAATAATAGCAGCCAGATTACATGTATTACAACTAACAACTGTATGTAATGGTACATAGCAGCTGAAGAAATATTTTAAGAAAAAAATGTAGAAATGCTTCTGATGATGTGAAATGGTCGCATTACCTTGTTAAATTATCAGGATTTTAGTGTTTGCTCATCCATCATTAATTTAGTCAACAAATTTATAGGCTGATACATGAAATGGAACGTTTAAATTAAAATTTGAATTAAAATGGATAAATAAATTAATGTTTACTTAATTTAGATTTGGTGAAGTAACTAATCGTTAATTGTTTTATTAAACTTAGAAAATGTCGCCAATAATGTTTAGATTTAATATTGGTCATTTATTGTTAAGTTCAGTTGAATGACCTCGTCACAGGCTGATATTCATAAAGTATCGTTGAAAAGCTGGGAGCACTGGATAGTTGTTTCATTTTAGTATTGGATTCATCAGTAGTGCACAATGTAAACTCCACTCCAGGGGCTATAGGTTGGCAGATGCCTTGTCCTCTGGTACCCTGCCAACACAACTCTGTTATGAATTCAGTCAACTAAACTTAGTACCAGTCTTTATAAACCATTTCATTTCAATTATTATTAAACAATGTCAGTAGATTCGAACAAAGAGCTCTTTATAAGAAATTTAACAATGTTATTGTCTATTATCGTCACAGGACATATAATATAGTCAACATATTACAAGTTGACATTTGAAACGAATCACATAAAATATTTCGAATAACATTTTAACAAACTTATAATTTGGAGAATAGCCTCATTTCTAGGAATGACCATGCAAACAAAATCTGAAACCAAATCTGTAAACCAATTTTTTCAATTGTTTTGTTGAAAAGGGGTTCAGGTTGTTTAAGCCAAATAATTTTATCTGACATCTGAAGATATTATGTTTCATAGCTAAGCTATACTAAGTAAAAAACACTCAAAAGACTGAAGAATTTTCAACTGCAGCATAGTCGAAAATGAACTATTCAAACTCCTCTAATAATAATGTAATAACAATTGTCGCGCAAGATTCATTGGCAATATGATAAAGATACATTCACATCTTGAGGAAGTCTCTTTATATGATCATCGATTTTAAAAGAGCCAGAAAGCTTGAAAAGCATGTTCTGTTAATCTACAAACAGCTTTCTGTAACCAGTCTACATTCTGGGTTTGTTAATGAAAAACTTTTGATTTAGACTACATTTTTGTGTTTACTTCCTTTTACGTAGTTACTTACAGAGAGTGAGCATATGTAAACATATACCTTTTAGAAAAATTATATAATACAATCAATAGTTTGTTACAGAGTATTTGATTAATTATAATTATATGTCCTAACGGAATCTTTCCCTAATGTTATCTTTAATGTTAAGTAAGCAGTAGTTAAATCTATTTGTTAATTTAACCCAAAACTCTATGTACACAAGCAACGTGATCGAATTCCCCAACTCATTTTTGGCTTCTTTTTTAATGCATTTATCATACATAGTAATCACTCGTTCTAAGTCTCTTTCAGCTTTCCATAATTATTATCTCAGGCACATGGTTTATTTCTTATTTGAGTCACTTTCTGAATAATAGAATCTGTGTATATTTTTACTGTATATCGCTACTTTAACATTTAGACCATTACGTAAATTATTTTTGATTCACGTGATACTAGAAAATAGTAGATACTAATAGAATTCAATCTCTCTGCATTTTTCAAGCTCTTAATACTTTTTAAAATCACTTTCATATGATTCTAGAGCTTCCGTAAATGTTGTCGTTGAAAAGAAAAGGAAGAAACTATTCCTACTAAATCTTCTTCTCTATTTCCTTTATTTTTCAAGAGCTAATCAACAGACTAAAAAGTGAATATGTAGATGTGTATCGTATTAATTTGTTTATTTTGATTCATAAGTGAGATGTAATGATGTAATGTTCATCCACCCAGTTGTTTAGATTGCAAATAAAATGCGCATAAAATGTTTTATGCCACTGCAATAATACATGGTGACTAAGTTGCTGTCACCTGCTTACATCAATAACGCATAGTATTTAGGAAAGAAAGACAATAAAATAGAAAATATCATTTTCAAGGTTAAAAAACGATTAGTGAAAGTTTCATAATTAGAATCGCCTTGGATCTTCCCGTTGATGTGTTATGGATTAAAGTTGATCAATTTCCGTTGCCATATGTACATCGTGAACAAATTGTCTCGATATAACGATTATTTATAAGTACTGTTTGATTTCGATTGTGGTTGGCAAGCAGTTAGTCCTTTTTGGGACTCTTTAGCCTAGTGGTGAATGCAGTAGTATTTCATTAGAAACGGACTGAATTCAAATCTTGATGTGAACATCAATAGTGAAACTCAAACACATACAGCTGACGAGTAGCGAATGAGGCAAAACTCGCGTCCTAGATTCCGCTTATCGATCACAATCCGATTGAAGTAAAAGTTACATTACCTGGATATAAGTTTATGGAAGAAAATTAGCTGGATGCATTATTTTTTGATAGAATACTTGAAATTAACTTGTTTGTACATTTTAAAATATGATCCTAAATTCCATTTAATGAACAAAAATATATTTATATTCTGTGACTCAGCAACGTTTAGTAACATGTTTCTATTTTAGTGCAGTAACAAAAAAACGATTATAAATATTCCAGTGTAGTTTTATCAAGCATAGTATTGCTAATGTTTGAAACTGAAGTCACAGTTGACCCAAATAATGTGATTATACAGTCTGTATTTTTGTCTAACAACTTTGTACATTTATCATCTATTTAGCAGTAACTACTCACTCATTAATAGATTAATAATTGTTCAGAAATGTTTTCCAAGAATAGAACTTTTGATTGGTCTATCATTTTGTTTATTAATATCAGTTTATTCGACTTTAAGTGATAATTGATAAAATCGGAAAATTAGTAGCAATAGGTTTATCAATCCTATCAGATTCTATTGTTTTTAACATTTAAACAAATCAATTTAATGTGGTGATGTATTGTTCTAATTGCATAATGAACCTCTCAATCGTTTTCCTACAATTATATGCCCACATTTCAAATTATTGTTAAAGTGTGATTTCAGTAAACTATGTAGACGAACATTTTAGATCTTTTAGTTTCAACAATACGCTAAAGAATTGTTAGTCTGTGGATCAACACATTTAGTAACTTCAATGTATAGCTATATGAATTTTGAAAAGATATATATTTTTCTTAATACTCTTTATTCACATTAACGATGAATAAAATAATAATCGAGATGAAGATTATTAGATATATTTTAGTAGTGCTTAAGCCAAACATGAAAGCAGCAAGTCATTTTAAAGAATATAAGTTTCTTGGGATTAGGCAATCAATGACGTTACTGTGTCGAATTGTTTTGATAATTATATTAAAAATAATTATACGTTTGAATAATATTTTAAACAAAAATATGATAGGCTAAATTGAGATGATTATTTTTGTAGTGATTAGCATTTTAATCGATTAAATACTTTACAGATTAATGATGGCAGGATACATTTAGAAACTAAGGGTCGCTGGATAGCTGTTTTGTCCAAGCGTTGAACTCATCAACAGCACGTACCCAAGATTCCACCCTATGAGCTTCAGGCTGGCGAACACTCAACCGTCTGACCCCTGAGCTTGCATTCAATAGTAGAATTCCCGTTTCTATCAATTTATGATGTATGATGATCGTCGCCTTATTTATCACATAGTTGATGGAAGTGAAATTCTACTAATGGATGCCAGTCCAGTGGTCAGAGGGTTAGGTGTTTATCTAACTGAAGCCCATGGGGTAAAATCTGCGGTGCACATTACTATAGAGTCCCACGATAGAACAAAACACCTGTCTAGTGCTTCCTGGTTTTCATTGGCACCCTATCAACATCAATCTATGACGCAATTAATCAATTAAATGTATGTTAATCAATTGAGTAACGTAGTTAGTAGTTAAGGGTGGTAGAATCATCGTTGATTATGTTGTTGTTTCATTTATATTTTAATGTTGACGAGAACGATATCTTCAGAACAAATGATGGTTATTAACAACTAACTTCTTTTTTTCACCGTGATTCAACTAATTGAAATTCCCCAATAGTAAAAGAATTCAACAGAGAAGAATATTATAACTTACAGTCAATATTCATTTAAAATGAATAATCAAACAAAATCAGATGAATAAGAAAATTCAAGTTTTTCTTTTCTTTCACATCATTGCATCTTTTAATTAGGTGTATTGAAAAAATAATTATCTAGTTTTGGTAAATCACATTCAAAACTTTATTCATTTGTAGTGATTCTTTGATTTTATTTTTCTAATAGTTTATTTATTGAAATCAAACAATTGAAAAATTTATTTTAGGTGAATTTTCAATGGAAAGATGAACAATGAAGTTGTTTATAGTTAAACATTTGAAAAGAAAATGAATGAATCTTTTTTCTTCAGGATGAAATAATATGAAGTAGACGAAAATAAGTGAATTTGAAACTATATTTTCATGATCGAAACGAAATAAAATAATAAATAACAACAAATTTTACTATTCAGATGTTGTTTATTTGTTTGAATAATCATATTTTTAGGGATATGACATTTTTAACACTACTTCTCCCTCCCATTTTAGAAGTAACAACAATATTCATGGGCGGGGTTTATAGCGATTGACTGATTTTCATTTATTTATTCATTCATTCGTTCACCTGTTACCTATTGGCAGAACATTGGTTGCTGACTATGATTCCCTAATAACCTCTATCATGGGCTCTTCTTTCCACTTGTTGATAAGCGCTAATCATTCTTTTCATGTTTATATCCGATTCTCGGTACAGTGTGTTCTTTAGTCGCCTTTTTTAATTTCAGCTTTGAATGTCCTAAGTTAATGGTTGTATTATAGTATATTTTAAGCATTTTTACAGCGTGTCCCATTGACCTTCAGCATTTTTTTCTAGTTTCTTTCTCTGATGGAAGTTGGTTTATTTTCGGCCACACTAGGTTGTTGATGATATTCGTTTCAAGATATGAACCAACTTTTTCAAAAAAGATGCACTTCTTGATGCATTATTACTGTATTTATTACTTAGCTAATATATATATATAATAGGCTTTCTTAATTACATTTCTATGATCAAGTTGAACATTTTGAGGCAACTTTAACCATACCTTGTTTAAAATGTTAATTTATAAAATCTGTCCCTTAAACCATAAATTCATATAAATAATTACATAACAATGAAGACGGCAGTAACTTCAATTAATTTATTGGCTATTATATACTTATTACCTTAACGATATTTACATGAGAATAAATTTATAAACATTCTGATTTTACAGCATAGAGATTTCTTTGTGGAAACCTACCGCTCATTATTCAAATATGTAAATTCTTAAAACGAAATTATGAATTGATGTTGCGAATTATTATTCAATACCATAATGTCATTTTTATGAAGAAATAGGTTATATATACATAAATAAATTGTACTTAGATTCCAAAGTCTTCGAAATTCGCCAGTTAAAAATATGTAGTTGTATTAGATACTACAGATATTCCGCTCTTGTAGTGGGATTAATCCTGTAAAAATACATAATCTACATGTTCTCCTAAAGAATTGTGATACTGACGTTTTTCCCATTTATCTTAATTGGTTTATTTCTACTTTTTACAAAGTTCTGATTTTTCTTATCAAATTTATCGTTCCAGCTAGATATTTTGATGCCAAGCATACGCTATCTAATTCATTGATACAAAACTATTATCATACATGAGATCAGATAATACTACGAAAGTCATAATATGAGAATAAATAGTATTTGTCTGCATCTGATAAAATGCAATTGTTTCATCGTATTTACACATTATCACACATTCTATTGCCTTTTAAGAAACTAGACTGCATTCATAAGTCGATGTCAACAAATGAGAAAGCTATTGTTTTTTATTTTTCACTTTTTTATCTCTTTGTATGAAAAGTGTTATCATTATCATTCACAATAATTTGTAATAAGGTTTACGGTATTTAGTCATTACACGCCGGAAACAATTTAGGTTAGTGTTGAAGGACTATAAGGAACTAATACAAAATAAATATTCTTTGTCAGATAATATATTTCAAGATTAAATCTTAACTATCAGTTTGTGTTGTGCTTTTATATTCTTGGAGTAGCTATTATATATCACTGTTTAATTTTCTAAAAACCGATGACAATGATTTGCTTTTGTGTCATTTTCGCCACGTTTACTAATAGAACTGCCAATTTGATCACAGTCGCAGCTCATAACAATAGAGATATAGTATATAATAACATTGGTAAGTGTTCTTATTTAGGTAATCCCACAAACAGCGCTTTCGGTGGACGTACAAAACCATAAACTGTCGTAATCCGTAGACAAGTAAAACATTCACATGTAGAATAACAGTATCTTACCCGTCTACTTTAGTGACTAGTTGTACTTGCAAACTTGATGCTTTGATATTGTCAATTAACTGACAAAAATTCAAATTTGAAATTGTTCTGTGTAACATTTCGCTAATACGAATTCTAGAATTTATTATTCAACAATATACCAATAGTAATTCAACATTCAAAGTAGCTAAGTATGGATTATTTGTTTGACAGTTCAAACAGTAAAATTCAAGACGATGTTTATACACGCCTCTGTGACAATTCTGTATAAGCGATACTAACGTCTATTGTAATAATTTTTTAACAACAAAATTTTCAATTTGTTAGACTACTAGTGGAAAGAAACTTGAATTCGATAATCAACCTAATAGTTAGTGACCCTTTTTCTGACGCTCATAAAATGTTATGTTTTTTGAGCCAGTAGTTGCCGAAAATCTAGACTCATGCGACACCGAAACGGTAAAGCTCCTACAGTAAGTAAATAAACCTGTAAAAACTGGCAACCTAAAAAAAAACTTATTATTAGTTGTTGTCGATATAATTAAGAGTCATTGAACACTTATTCAAGATATTATAAAATATTTACAAAGGCTTTTGGAACTATAAAGAATGATGAGTAGCTGTATAGATTAATATATTACTAAGTTCCACAGCTTTCAGTAGAAACAAACGATTTACTATAAAACTAGCCTCGGGAAAATTTTATAAACCAAGCAGTTCAGATTTTGTAGCATAAAGGATTTTAACAGTTGCTTGTTTCCACTAAGTACATAAACCAATTTGTTTGTCTCTAAGTGATAATAAAAATTAAAATAGACCACTCCAAATTTTTCCATCTGCAGATGGCTACTATATATATTTAGTATAATATATTTACTACTTGATTAACAATCAAATTTAGGATGCATATTTTGTTCATTTCGTAATTAATATCACATAGATCTCTATATTCCACTATTAGGCATATAATAGTTTTCTAGAACTTACAATGAGAGTAATTAACATAAAATACTGATTGTAATCACAAACATCAAAAATATTTACTAACATTCAACAAAACAATAGTCATTCTAAACAGTAGTCATGTAAATGAAACGTGTTGATATCTGAAGAATTTCTGCAAAAAAAACTATTTGTGTAATAAACGTACACCTAACTGACGATTGTCAAATATGTTGAATTTCACATTTTAGATTCTATTTTTAGTCACCTACAGGCATGAATTACCCTTCGTACTTCTTGTACTTGTATTTGTTAAAAGAAGAATAAAACTTATTTTAAAATGAAATAATCATCACTAAGCTGTTAAACATCATAAGTTCTGTTTTCTATTGATTAAAATATACTAAAAAAGATATGTTAATATCAGTTTAACTTTTTCAAGTAAACATGAATACATTTTCATTTTAAAACGGTTTTATTTTATCATCCATATTGAATCCTAAAAAATCTATTTGTTCATTACGATTATTCAATGTCGCCATGGAAATATTGTTTATCTAAATGTTTTATGATAAATTAATGAATATTTTCACAATTTAATTTGATAAATTAATAGAATTGAATGGCAAAAATTTTTTCGGTACTACATAAATTACTTTTATGCTCATAATGATAATGTTTTCTTAGATCTAAACTGTGTCCATTTCCCCTAATGTAGTCAAAAATTTACAGAAGGCAATTGTAAACATAAAAGTACTAAAAAAATGTCGATATTTTTTTTTATCCATTTCCTTTAGATTTAAATTAAAGATTACCATTAAAATGAAATTATGATCTAAGATGTTCGGCGTTGACTAAGAACTCTTTTAACTAAAATGAATTAATTTATGAAAAAATGCTGTTTTCAATTTAAAATGATAGATATTTTTTATTCAAAAAAGAAAAATTCAGTACAATTAAACATGTATTCATATTTGTAATGGTTTGAATCATCCTGCTATGGATATCCGGAACTCACCTCTTAATGTCTTTTTTAATTTATGTTTATTCTCAGTAAGTTCTCTTGATACAGCTATTTTTGTTGCATAGATTTTAGAAGATGCATCAAAATTCACTCCTCAAAATCAATAACGGGATACTTCGTACTCAGTTACTGTTGTCAATAATTTTGCAATCGTACCCTTTGAATATGATAGTCACTATGTAAGCTAAAAGCGAAAATGACACTTGGTTTTATTTTAGGCATGTAAATTGAGATTAAGACATAAGTACATTCATCTAACAAGTTTCAGAAATGACTTGTTCATTTACTAATAGCTACAGTCTCTCTGTTTTGAAAAACTTAAACTTGTACTCAATAAAATATCACTAAAACATGCAATTTATAAGACACTTATTAACCTATGCGTATGTGTATTTTCAGTTTTATGTCCAATACAAGAGTATTATATAAATGTCAATCACATTACGCTATTCATATTTCCACTTTAGATTAGCGAATCTCAAAATGACTCTTCAACACATTACTAATAGATGCCTTCAAATAAGTAATCTAAAACAGCACAGTAATTTGCAGAAGCACAGTTTAATACAACTTTCGTGGCTGACTCTTGTTCTTCTATCTAACAACCCTATGCACCTTCGGCTGTAGATACTTTTAAAGGTGGTGGAATATTTTTAGTTTTATTTAGAATATGAATTTCTTGTAACAATGATCAGCACATCTGAAATTAGTTTCTAATTTAAACCATGATCTAACCTCATCTGTAAAATTGATGCTATTGACTTCGTTTACGAGAAGATAAAGCAAATTTTTAAACAACAGTGGAAGCCTGATGAGATCAAATTGTTCAGTAATAACTTTTTAGGATTTGACACTATATGACTCAAGTTTCATGGGCTATATGATATTTTTCAAGCTTCTAAGCACATCTTGTTGATAAGTGCTTACTATAATGATATCCTTGATCAAAAAGTGTTTCATAGCAACTACTTCCATCACTTTGAAACGTTGAAATATCCAAAATTGACTATTGTTTTTTTTCAGATTATAAAATCCATATTTTGAATATAAGCCTAATACACTGATTGCTAGAATACATTTCTAATGATAGTTAATTTCACTTTCTTTTTGAATTTCGTGTAAATGTGCCGGCTCCTAACCTTTCGATCTATAAAGCTGTGGTGTAAATATATCAATATATATGAACTAACACTCACCAGTCATTGCATAAGTAAAAGTTAAACTGAATAGAACACTTCGGGTATATAATGCCAGTATGAACAGTTTAGATTGGCCCTTATGGTAACCTGCCATCCAATCAATTGTACCCAACAGTTCATGTTTGTTTAACAACTGTGCATTCCTATCGACAATCATGTTGAACATTGGAATACTTAACCTATTGCTGAGGTTTGATAACAAATGAATACAAATAACAAACATTGAATATTAGTCACTGATATATTATGTAATGTTTAGTTTGGTAGAATGCATATTTAGTGTAAATAAATAAAATCTCATGTAAATTCACTGTAGAAAGTATTGTATACATCGGGTTGATAAAAGTTCCACAGACATAGTTACAAAATATTGCCATAAGATACATTATTTTTTCACATAAAATATGGTGTAATTAAAAATGAAACAAAGACTATCTAACCATATGCATGTTTGTAATGAAAACTTCCCTCGATATTTTTCATTTCTAATAAAACATTTCATTTCAGTGTACCACATATTTAGGTCTTTCGTAGTTTCAAGAATATCCGAAGTAAACAGAAAATAAATGAATAAAAAAAACTATTTAGCCTAATTTTTTGCTTTTTCATCAGATGAATTTGGTTTGATGAACGGTTTATACATCAGTGATTATATCTACTTTGTTTTGAGTTTTAGTAACAAACAGGTATTTACAAAAAGAATATACCGCTATAATAAAAATAAGTTGCTGATATCGCTTTGTATACTGCTGAAATGAATTAAAATTTGGTCAAAATATGCATAGAATTATTAAGAAGGAATGTACAGTGGTTAACAATGTCATGTACTGCGCAAAATGAACATTTCGCTAGTTTGAGAAAACAAAGAACATTAATGTTTTATTCAAAATTCCTAGGTAAACAGATATAGTAATTTGAGTTAGTTTTACTAAGTTTTTTGAAATAAGTGTTTTCATTAACAAATAGAAATTAGGTAGTAATGTTTATTTACTCCTCAGATTATATATGAAGGTGAGAAATGACTGTTTTTCATGCGAAATGTTATGTATATCATAAATGGTCATGCGGGGAGGAGGCTACACAATATGCAACAACATTTAAAATAGGTGAATGCAAAACAGAGTAAATTAAAGTTGAATTAAAATAGATGATGAATATTACGTATGATGACGAGAAATGCTAATTAAACCATTGTGACTTAGTAAATACACAAATCGCACAGGTCCTGTAAAAGGTAAGAATGATTTATAACGCATGGATACTATTTACAACTTCGACAAATTCCTCCTGTACGAAGAGTATAGAACCTGCAATTAAAGTTTTTAATTGGTTGAATATGCCACAGATTGATGTTGGCAGGGTACTAGTGAAAGCCAAGGAGCACTGGACAGCTGTTATGCTCTATTGTAGAACTCGTCAGCAGTACTCACCCCAGATTTCGCCCTAGGGGTTTCTGGTTGGTGAACACCAATGGTACCCTGAGAACATCAGTCTATGAAATATTCAATTAATTAAATATACCATTCTCCACAAAAATAACCATCTCAATTCAATTAAAGTTTTATCTGTATGTAATTAATTGTTGATATCTATAGTTTGTAGCATGGAAAGAGAAAAGAAATGAGATTTAGTTACCCCATATTAACAATCTGGTTGTAAAATTACATGGCTTGGTTTTACAAATAATGTAAGTAAACAAATAAGTAATGCTGTTTCTACATTCACTTTATATGTGATATTGTAAATGTAGTTGGATGGTTGTTATAAGTAGGAAGAATATCTTGAGGAATTTACATATTTGAAAGAATTATTCTATAACTGGACTGCATACTATACAACTATTGTAAATGTTTTATTTTCCTCAAAATAATGTTACATGAAGTTTTCGTACGATCATATTTCATTAGTTATTGTTTCGTAGTCTTGTTACAATTACAGTCCCTGACAGTGTTTACTGCATCATGATAATCATTATAATTTAGTTTTAAAATCAGAGGTTAGGGTACTCTAGTAGATACCTGATAATTTCAAGACATAAATTTCAAGTTTCAAAATTAATTTTTATTGATATTATTGCGTATTCAGTAGGAAACTATCTCACTGATCAGAAATTAAAGTAAAAATATCTTATTCTTTGATCAAAGAGTATTGAAATTAATTAATTACTAAATAAAGAGGAATCTGCTAAATTTACTTATATTCCTCAGTAGAATACATTTCTCAAGGATACATCGTATTAGTACTTATTGTTAATAAGAATAATAAACGATCATATTGAAATAACTTGCGATTTTCTTGACATAAATGAACAAGGTATGTTTCTGCAGTGAGTACATGATAAACAACTGTCGAATCTATCAACACTAAATTCAACTTAATACAACCATTTCAAGATCTCCATTTTTTAGTTACCAATCATTAGGTTTTAGTTGAAATGGTAAAACATAATAGTGCGAACTCTAATATTTACTTAGTGAAACTTATTAATTAGTAATGAATATATCTAGTCCGTCAAAGTAACCCTCTCCAAAGAGAAATATAGCTTTATATAAGAGCAACAATTATCAAGATGACATCTGTGTATGTCAATAAATAACTATATAGTTGATAGAAGTAAGTATTAATCTCAAGGTGACTAGAATTCAATTAACAACAATGTTTGTATGATCAGTAATATGATGGATTACAATGAAATGCGTACCAGTATATGAAAGTAATTGCAATTTAATTTTAAGTCATTTTATTACATTAAAAAGTCTAGATGATTTAAAAAATGTTGGTAGGATACTTTACATTACTGTGCTGATTAATTGACTTTATTTTAAGTCATATAATCAATTTATCAATAATTAGTATCCGATCATCACTATGCGCTGACGTACATCAAACATAGACGGTGATGGAGAATTAAATAAAAAATAGTTTATACTCTAAATTTTATAAAAATCGCAGTCAATTCCTGAGCTTCTAAAAATCTTTGGCTCATTATCTCCTGACGCCTGAAATAAGTATTCCTTTGATACTTGGACAACCATGTTCCAGCACTTGATTTTATGTTCACAGTGTTTCATGCAGATGTGACTGTGAAGTTGGTGTTATTTTTGTCATAAGCCGATTGAACAAGGGAAGAATTCGGTCTATATCTAGGGTTATATTAAACCCTGCTTGTCATAAATCCAGTTGTACATTTGAGTTTGACAATCTAGTCAGACTCTGTTCTCAAGATAATGTCAGATGAGTATGTTGCAGAGTATTAATATATTCTTCTATGGATCAGAAAGTAGGAATTTCATCGGCCAGCTATAAATTCATTTTCACCTGGTCAGAGAGGAGTAGACCTCGAGGTCACTGAACAGAAAGGGAGAAAAGGAGTGAGAAATTAGAGCAAAAACTTTGTATCTTAAAAAGCCAGAATCATAGAATACAAACGACTTATTAGTTAGAATACTCAAAAGGATTAAGTTAGCTAATAGTTAACGCTATACAAACTTTTATATTATCCTAGATATTTGTTATTGATAATTGTGGTTGGATTTGAGCTGCAAACTTAAAGTTGAATTTCGTAATAGATTTTATCAATCTGTGTTCATAAAACAGAATGTGCCTGTAAACACATTCACTGGTTAAACTTTATTTTATTCCTTCTTATGAGGTTCCTTTACATTAGTGCTACATCTGTGATTGTAATCTGTTTTCCTCGTCGTTAATACTAAACTTCTGACTGATGTAAATGAAAATCATTCAGTATTAAAATCTGTAGACCTTATTACTTATTAATGGTGTAGTAAATCATTTATAAAACCATATAATTTATTTCATTTAAGTAAACTTCATTTTACCTTGCATTTTTACTCTGTCTACTCAAATGATCATCTAATTAACATGATAGGTAAACCTCTTTAAATTCACTTACGTTAGTAAAAATCCATAATCACTTTACTTATTGTAAATAAGTATACATACTAGAAATATGAATTTATACAGTTATTATTATGTTAAATACATCTGAATCCAACCATGTCTAGTAGAAGGCTATTCATTAAGATGTACAAAAATGCTCTGAATTAATCAGTAAATTATGAATTAATGCCTAAATCATAGTTTTTATTTCATTTTATTTATAAATAACAATAAAATGGATAGTTCTAGTTATTTTAAACAAAATTCATTATATTTTCGGAATACTTGTCATGGAAATATTTTTAACCGTCAATTATTTTAGCATAAAACAAAACATTAAACATTTTCTAATCGACTAGATTGCGTGTCTAATAAACTAGACATTTCATTTCTCCTAAAAGATCCTTTAATTGTATGTAGATAGACAGTTGAGACAGAATTCATGAAATACAAATTAACTTAGTTTTAAGTGTTTAAAAATGATCTGAATATTCAGTTTCGAATAATTAAACATAAATTTAAAATAATCTACATTTGGTTTTATTTTAAAAAAAAGATTATGATTACTGTATGTGAATGTGAAATATTCACCACGGAATATTGTTTTAATTTAGTTATGGTATTGTATGATATTCACTACATGGATAAGTTTTCATTTTTGTGTATAAAACTCTTGACGATCAATTATGTTTGCCACTGCATTTATTTCTAAAACTGAAAAGATGTACTAGGTGTTCATGATTATGTTTCGAAGGTTTTCAGCATAGAAGAACTTTTGAAAATACGATGTAAATCAATTCGGCATATAGTTTTTTAGTTCTGTTTTTCAGATAAATGTAATAACTTTGAAATCTAGATTATTCTTTGTATGACTGAAACTACATTTACTTAAAACATTAGTAGATTAACACGAAGCATTTTACATGTTTTTGTTTCATAAATGTTCTGTTTTAAACCTGCTTCCCAACCTTATATAGATAAACATTTATGAAATGTAATACAAAGAACAAAATCAATACATACTGTAGAAGTGATGTTCATATAAACTCATTGTAACTATACAGCGCTTCATTACTTATAAATTACGAAATGTACTTAGAAAATATGTTAATTTAATTATCTATCAAACTAGATACATTATTCTTTTTTTATTTTTCATTAATTTTAATTACGTTAACAAATTGTTTTCGGATTTCTAACCTACTAGAGAATGATGAATTTCAATAGTTTGATAGGTTTTGGGTTGTGTATAATAAACAATTGACATGTTCATAAGCATAATAAGGTACCTACTTGAAAAAAAAAACTGGAAATATTATGAGATAAAGCGTTTTGTTTATTTATCAACATTTTAAAAATAATTAACACGATTTTGTGGTAGGTATTCAATTATATCTGGTGATTTATTATGTGCTGTGAATAAGTAGAATTACCTTAAGAGTGAATACACTAATTAAATTCTGTTTTCTTGTTGTCTTAATAAAAACACTTAGCATTCATTATATTTCGTATTAAACTATTAAGTATATTTAGGCGCTGTTATGAAATCGAACTACTTGTAATATTGGTATCTACAAGTCCTATCTACCTTTATCTGTCATTTATTTAACTGGTAAAACACCTTCAACAGTTGATAACATTTGTTTAATCAAACAAAATGTAAATGTTAAGCAAGTATTTGAATATTGAAATTAAATTCGTAGAATATATAAAATTTAAATGGTTAATGTTTGATTAACAAATTTTTTTTGTTTAAATACACTCACTAGTACTTGTTGCAGTATCCTTTGAACATGAGATATAAATTAATATTAGCATTCTGTTAATCATAATGATATTTAGGTTTACCACATGGTTTATTAAAATAAATTCAATTTTCTTTAAACTAATTTGATATTAAAGCATTTCAATTGTTAATCTATCTGTTTCATTGTATAATGAAAAAATTGTCATTAAAGTGTTTTTCTTTTGTCCAACTTTATTTTTTCTGAGGTTTTTTTTTACCCTGGGCTAATTTAAAACTTTATTTTAATGATAAAAATAGAAAAATGAAGATAAAAGAACTTCATTGTCATTGATTACAGTAACAAGAAGTCTATTAGTTCAATTTATTTTTTGTATATTTGCATCAAACATAAATAAATTCACATAAAAGTATTTGACTAAGTGATAAAATGTTTATTAAGTGAATATAAAGAAAACCTTGTTTTCGAAAAATGCAAATATGTACAAGTAAATGAAACATTCATAAACAGAGGTAGGCAGGAAATGTCTGGTTGTTATAAATTACAGAAACTTATTTATGATGAGCTAATTTATAAGAAAAAAAAATATACTATTATGTTCTATTGTTACACTGTTGATATAATGCTTGAAATTATATCACAAAACTAGTATTAGATGATTTAATTTGGATTGTGACTGGCAAGTGGAATCCAGGGCGAGTGTTTCGTTCTATTTGGAACTCGTTGGCTGGATGTACCCGCATCCCGATGGTAATGTTCACAGTGGGATTCGAACTAAGTTCGTTTCGTGTCAAACGCCACCGCTTTCACCACTAGAGTATTGAGTC
The DNA here is from genome assembly GCA_025215515.1 of Schistosoma japonicum. Lineage (NCBI taxonomy): Eukaryota > Metazoa > Platyhelminthes > Trematoda > Strigeidida > Schistosomatidae > Schistosoma > Schistosoma japonicum. The sequence goes on along the minus strand of CM046061.1, from coordinate 62,742,263 downwards.
CAGACAGTCATACCTGTGAATGAGTGAATTGGTAGTAGGGTGATTTTGACTATTTTATGATGTGGAAACATGAAATTCAGTTATCACAAAAAGGAATGACAAATTACTACTAGATAGATATAATATAATCATGTGTTAAAAAAAAAAAAAAAAAGTTAATTGAATTCATCTCAGATTCATGTTAGTAGGGTAACAGTGAAAACCAAGGGGCATTCGATTATTTATTTTGTCCTAGTACAAGACTCGTCAGTGACACACACCTTGATTTAGCCATAGAGTTTGGACTAAAAGCCTTTATGTTAGTGAATGTCTAACCTGATACACTACTGGGCTAGGCATCTAATGATACAAATCCTCACGTCTATCAATTTGTGAAATAGAGTGACGATCATCCACTTGTCATCGGTAATAACTGTCTCACTTTCAACAAGTCTGAGCTTCACTTGGTCACGTCTTCTCATTAGAGAACATCCTGAAGTTAGTCAACACTAAGCGTGTTATTGTAATTGAACTGGAGTAGTCTTTAGATATTGGTATTAGGTTCTATTTAATTGAAATAGTTAAAGATTAATGTCAGTAGGGTAGGTCAAATAGTTACAGATCATATTGAGACAACAAGCCATTTTCTGAAACGACTTACTTTTTTCAAGGTGATAATAATTTCAGATATGCAAAAAAGGGTAAGATAAAAGGGAGAAAATCATATTCAGATAGTGTAATCACTGTTTTCATTTAAAATCGATTCAGCAACGTAGAAATTAGGTTGTTCAGAGAAAGAAACATTGATATATAAACCAAGATTAAAAGATTCTAAACAATAAATTTTAAGTTATATTACGATAAAATTGCATAATATACATTGCTTTGCTTCAATACAGTTCATATACATGACATAATAGCAAGCAATTGATTCAAACTAATACTCATAATTTATTGTATATTTAAAATTGTGTGTCAAATAAATCAGATATAGACAAATTTTCTGAAACATGTACTTACCTAACTTTCATCAGGCTTGTTATAATGTCGACATACATCAGATCTTTGATATCAAGAATGAAATCATCTAAACAACAGTAAGATTAAAGACTAGTATTCCATATTCAAATGGTATACCAGAAAATAAAGTTTAGCGAAGTAACTTACATCTTAATGAATTCTTAATCAACATCTATTTGTACTTAGATACAAGACATGATTTCCGCAAGGAACTGAAATATTAGTTTTACATGGCACTTTAAAAGTTGTAAATTTACCTGAAATCTGCAGCATAATATATTTAAGTACGCAATGAACCGTATATGTTTCATCGTTTGGTAGAAATAAGTAGCAGCTTCGTAACAAAAGTTAATATCACGAAACAGTGAGTCAGACAATCAATGAAAGCCAGGAAACACTGGTCAACTGTTTCGCTGTGGTACTGGACTTCTTAGCCACTGTTTATCCTCGACGGCACCAGGGAAACAAGTTTAAGTTCTCTAGGCTTGCCGGCAAAAACGGTTAGTTGTTAGACCATTAAGTCAGCCGGCATCCAACGGCTTATTTTCCTAATTCAGTCATTTCTGTGTAAAAATGAGGTAATTCATTCATTGTCATCGGTTGGTAACTGCCCTACAATTAACACGTTTGAATTTCACTTTATCTTACTAAGAACTCCGGGAAACTACTTCCAGAAGTAAGTCGCTAGTAAAATGATATTAATTGAAGTTGGACGTTGTTTAGGTTGTTGAAATTAAATTTGACGAATTGGTCAGTTTACTAGTGATTACTTCTGAAGGTAATTTTTGAAGTTGTGGAAAAAGAGTGGCTCAGTCCACTATAAGAACTTGACAGTTATCTAGTGCCTTCCTGGTTTACAAGTGATTGTCCAGCTTCAGACCAATTCAGGATGTCAAATTCATGAATCTTCACAACACCGAAATCCGTAATAGAATAGCAGTTTTAAAAAAAGTAGCTTCTGTTTTATAGTGTTCCTAAACGAGATACATTAAATCATATTCGCTTGGTCGTAGACTACCCTAGTGAATAATAATGTTCTTGTCAAACATATATATTATGATAAACTGTTTCTTGGTGAATGTATGCAACTTTGATAAATAATTGATACTTTTTATAATAATCTAAAATATAACAAATTCATTAACTGTCTCATTCATACTTTTACTTCATGAAATAAAAACTACCTGAAATACGTATTCATATTAACAATGATTGTGGTCTATGTATTGTAAGCATGTATTCAGTATACGAAACAATAATTGCCCAAATGTGCATGAAGTAACTTTGTCATAAGTAATGTTATTACTAATGCAGTAGCTGTTGCCAAAGCAAAACATTATTCATGTTAACTTAATGTGAGTCAGTTGAGATATTGTAACATTGATGTATAATGTTGTTTATATATTTCACTAATAACAAAATTACCTTACAACACCATATAACATAAGATTTATTTGTTGGTATTTTCGATGAATCCCTATGGGAAAACTCCATAAATTGAACATTCCTCTTGTAAATAGTAACTCTAAGTAATTCATATGTGGATGATGACTAGTATAATTTTGCCTAAAAAACTTAAAATAACGGTGCTGACTAGCATTAAAAGTGCAATTGTTGAAATCGTTTATAAACTGGAAGGAATACTAAAATAAACTTAGATGAGCGAGTATTAACTTGATAAAATTGAATGAAACAAAACTTGAGACTTTAATTGCTGTTACATACGTTTTTTCAGCTTCACCTCAATCCAGATTTCGATATTGACAAGCTAAACTTTTATTTGTACTGTAAGACACAGAAAATAATACCCACTTACCATAATGTTGTGAATTTGAAAATCTAATATCCTACGTAGATAAGCATTAATATAAAGGTCAATTTCTTAATATATACTTATTTTATATATCACTAACTAACGTTCGCTGAATTCATTCTATTCACTGGAATACGATAATAGCTTCAAGAAATTATCTAAAGGCTTGCATTTATCCATTGTGGGAATCTGTCTATGTATAATACATTGTATGTGTTTATATCTGATGATGATATTACTCCACTTCTGGTAATCACAGTTACTTTCCTAAGAAAACTTTTATTAATTCTTATATAACGTTGTTGTGACAGTTCTAAAACTACTTAGGCGCATTACAGAAAGATTAATTCAGTACAAGAAAAATGCATTATACAGTTGATTTATTATGCTTCACTTTGTTGAATAAACACATCTTAACACATTTGGTTACTGTTGCTGGAACATTTATCAAAGAAGAAAAATTCAGTAGAACTGATCATTTTTAAAGTAGCTAAATTGTTTACTTAAAAACAAAATTATATTTATTATCACTGTGTTATTTTCTTATCATCATCATAATTATTTCTCCATAAGTATAATCATGTATGACATTCAATTTAAATATCTGTGTGAACTTTAGAAATTTTCTCTTAAAATCAATGAAATTAATCAAATGCCTAAATTGCTTGTTTATTTAGTAAGAACATACTACTTAAGTAGAAAATATATTTATTTAAGGCTGACAAAATCATTGGTTATATATATTTGATTAAATGATGTAGGATAGGTTGTATTCAAGTGAACTTAGTTGTATACAATCATTTGTATGATAATAAATAACAAGTTCATCTAATTGAAATCATATGGGCATAAGAAAATATAATAACTGATTATTGTAATGAATTTTATGCCTTAAGGTCATAAGTTCATTCCTATTTAATGAACAAATATCTAAGTTCTACAATATAAATATATATATATATATATAATTATGTACAAGTTATGACAGATACATAATTGACGAAAATAGGGATGAGGCAGTAGTTGAGTAGAACTAATAACTATCAACATAATTGTGAACTTTCTGTCATTTTCTTTTTGTTTTAGTGTTTCTACATAATTATGAAAAAAGGTTTATAAAATAAACTCAATTAAATTTGATTGTTATGTATGGAAAATAGTAACTTTAAAAATATAAAGCTGCTAAATTCCTTATTTAGTGTTTTCATCAGCTGTTGAATACTAATACCTTATCATGTAGAGTTAAATAGAATATGTCGTCATATTCTCTGGTGATTTTGTGCTTATAGATTCGTCATTGTAATGCATAGTACTTCAATGCTGAAGAAATTACTTTTAATAAGCTTCATTCGATAATAACATGATGACTGACCATGTTTCTTACTTACAGAACTTTCTTAATTACAAGATGAGGATCTCTTACATTATCATTCTTCACAAATTAATGAATATTAAAATGAATCAGGGTTGATGTGTATAGATACTTTTTAAGTTTAGGTTGCTTGTATCCATGAAGGATTGATTCCGCCAAAGTACCTAGTGAAATTCAAGGGGAAGCTGAACAGCTGTTCTGTCTCAGTATTGGACTCTACAACAGTGCATATCCCTTGATTCCGTCTGAGAATCGAACTCAGAGACCTAAGGTTTGAAGGTGAACGCTTAGCTATTTAAACTACCGGGACAAATTTCAACGGTATAATTCTGAACTTCACCGGTTGAAAGTATGACATTTATCAACAGTGCCATTGACTAATCGTCTAATATAAAAGTATATATATCACATATCGATGAAAGCAGGAATCCCACCATTAGACGCCAGCACAATGGTGTAAATAGTTGAGTGTTCGTCTTGAGACCCAACTGATCTGGACTAGATTCCTATGACCTATCCAACGGTACTTACTGTTGAGATGTCCTGTACTAGGATGAAACAGATGTCCATCGCTCTATGGTTTTCACTGATACCCAACCGACATTAGTCTGTACTGAACACAATTAACCAGAAATGACTTGTTTGTCAAATTAAAAAAGATTATTTTAGTAAATGCCTAACATGAAAAATATAGTCGACTGCTTAGTGCACATTTAAAACAAACCAACTTGAACTGGTGATAATATTAAATTATAAAAGTGGATACTTCATTTAAGTTTTACAGCAAATCTTTAGTATGATATTTAATTCGTATGGATTAATTTCTTTATGCTATTAAGTAATTCTTTCAGAAAATCAAAGTCAAGTCAATCAATGCCTGTTACCTCACGTTAGCATAAACCGCCGACCAGCATCCTCCAGCCAGCTATGTCCTCAAATCTCCTTTTCAGTTTTTCCCAAGTGCTATTCATTCTTTTCAGGTCTGCCTCCATTTTCCGGCTGAAGGCGTCCTTTGGTCTTTCACAGTTGATATCTGGTCAATGGATCCAGAGAATTGTGTGCAGACGACTATTTACAAATACTTGTATCATTTAAAGAATGCATCTCGCAGTTTTTCAAGTTTTAGCTCCACACAACAGAACTTCCCCTACATATGTATTGAAGATTGTGACTTTGATGTTAACTGACAGCTGATTATAGTTCCGGGTGTTTTTACTTATAGAAATGCTGCCCATGCCTTGCCAATCTGTTCCTTTATATTTGCATTAAATCCTCCTTGTTTATCGATAATGCTGCTGTCCAGGTATGTAAACGTTTTTACAGCCTCCAGAGATTCTCCATCAAGTGTTATAGAATTATTGTTTGTTGTTACGTGTCTAAGGCTTTTGGTTTTTCCTTTGTGTATTTTGAGGCCTACCGTTGCCCAGGCTGCTACTTCACCATCCGTCTTCGTTTGTTATAGCCTGTAGGATAGAAGAGCTAGGTCATCTGCAAAGTCCAAGTCGTCTAATTGCATCCCTGTTGTCCACTGTATTCCGTACTTCCCATGAGATAAAATCAAATGAAGCTCGTTATTTCCTATAGTATAAAATCTCCAAATGATTTTCACAATAATATTTCATACTAAGAATAATTTGAGTTATTTATTAAACTCAATACAATTTTAGTATGCCTATTGATGATACAATTTGTATCTTCATAATATACGAACAACCTATCCAAAGAGCTACTTCCAAATGTATTAAGTGTTTACTACTTTCATTTTGCCAACGATTAATCTGACAATTACAATTACTTTAAATATTTATTGTAAATGGATTGGTTTTTGTTTCCGTAATGTCCATCCAGAAAACTGGTCTTCATAATTAGTGAAAGTAATTAGAAGTTATTAAGATACAATCCTTATTATCACCCACTTCTTAAGTGTCTTATTTGATTAAGTTTAACTTACATAGTCTTAAGAATTGTGGACCTGATATAGTTATATCCACAAGCGATTGTTTAATTTGTTTTGCCTTTCTAATGAGCGTAAATATAGTTGCATAAATAGTACCAAAGCAGAAGATGATGGTAGGAGTAAATGACAATTGCTTAACAAAGTCTGAAAGGTGATTTATGTTGCAAAACTAAGCAGAACAGTATAAATTTGACCAGGATTTTAAAAAGTTGGAATAAAATCAAAGATGATATTTGGATTATGAAATTCAAGTGGAGATATATCAACGAAGAAGCTTTTTTCTAGATGAAATCATTTACTAGACCTGAACATATTCGCTTTTAAATTATTATTATCAAGTAATTATTTATAATAAAATAGTAAAACATTACGTAATTTGTCAAAATAATTAAAAAAAATAATCACATTTTAAGCGTCAAATTAACTGGGAGTCATAATATTTCAAGTGATCATCTAAGAAAATGTTGCGTCATATAACAATATTGTCGAAATTATATAAAAATTCTCAAGTATTGGATGTAGCAAGTCTAAATAATAGTCATTAAAATGTTATAGAAGAGCTATGATAGGTAGTCATCAACTTGACAGAATATTAAGAAGATGAAGAATTAGTGGTGATAACTTGTACAACAATTAAGATATATGAAAAAAGATAACGACTAAATAAGAAATATATGGAATTTTTATGATCGTATTAAAATTAAGGATTGAACACACTTCTTTTGAACGCAAAGATCAAACTAGAATGGCTGAAATGTCAGCGCTTCGGTTATACACAAATTCGAGATGTGAACTTTCTTTCAAGCATGTAAATGATTTTAAAGGATGATTCCCTAGGTGATGTATGGTATAAATTGACCAAAAGTTTTAAAATTGCGTCGTCGACAGATTTGTAGCATCTATACAGCGTAATGCTAAGATTTTCGTCTGAAAAATGTACGCTTTGTGCGGTTGGTATAACTTGCCCTACAGAAACAAGTGAACTGGTATACACACAGAGTTGGCTCATCGCAGCAGTTTATTCATGACAAGTCCTCGGACGAGGTTCCTGTTAGAAAGGACAATTCAGAGTTTTGTGGAGCGAAATGTTTTCCTCAGTGCTCTCAATAGGCAGTTTTCAAGGATTTCTGCAGCCCTGTTCATCCTTTAAAGTCGATTATCATGAATATTACTTTCTTTACTACACTAGTGATGCTTGTGGCTTGTTGCTTCCGTTTTGTGCCCTTGTCAAAAATATTCTTTATAAATGGTTTTGCGAATTTTATCCAATCTCCCATCTACTCTTTTCTTTGTGCATATATTTCCAGTCCTCGAGGATAGCGAATGAACTAACTTCCTCTTTCTGCTAAGTGGCATCCAACTTTGAAAGTTTGTACACTGTCTGTTTCAAATAAGTTTTCTATAAATTGACTACTTTTGATTACTATGATGTAATGCCCCTCTATATTATTACAGATAATTACTCGTTAAAATTACTATAAATACAAATAAACAACTCCAGTAAATAACTTCATGAAATAACCTTCCACTAATGGTATTACATATTTGTTAAGAAATTATACACTAATTAGAAAACCACTAGAGCCTATAAAATGCTGATATTGTTTATTATGTTGTATGCATACAACTGGAATTAACAATATATTAATTACTTCGTTAAATATATGATTTAAATCCTATTCGGAAAATATACTTGGACCATATATTAAAAATTAATAATGCATCGAACAGTCGTCTCAAAAGTAGGGTTCTCATACGTGCGATCAGGTCCCTTATAGCATGCGACAAAGTTGTCTGAGAAACTGTGACTAAAGGTGGCACAAATTTATCAAATGTACTATAAGAGGTAAACCTGTCTGTACAGTTAATTATATACTTGTGCCGTTGTTTATTATATTTCTTTTTCATTCATTTTATTTGTTTCAACAAAGACAGTAATTCAAGTAGAGAAATTATTCTCTAATAAAAATTAAAAGTTTATAACTAACTTTAAAACATTCGACCTCCTTGTCCAGTTGATCTGTTTAGTTCTTATTCAATTTGCCAAAATTGAGTTGACGTTCAAAGATGTTGTCAAATAATCTTCAATGTGGATGTAAAATTAGTAATGTGAGGTTAGTTACTGATACACGAATCCTTAATAAACCCATAGTAGTTACATTTCTGATTATTGAGAAAATGTGATTGATAAGCGGAAATTAAATTAGTTATATCCTAAAAGCTTAAAATCCATCATTCAAAAACAATTTTGGTGATTAATCAATCACTCTAATCTTCAGGGTAAATCATTGCGATTCTGATGAGGTAAATATAACCTAATGAAAAATAAAAATACAAATACTTTTATTATTATCACAGTTAATGTAGCGTGGCTTATTGTGCTATAAATATATGAGAATAAACTATGATTATGGCATAATTTTATGTTAGGAATATACACAAGAAACTGGGTAGTTAGAGTATATTATGAGTTAAGATGGTTTTGTGGAAATACGCATTCGATTTTGTTGTTTGCGTTATTCACATATTGGTTGGTTATTACTGAGAAGTCATGACTAGTAGGATTTAGACTTACTGGGAGTTAGATAGAAATCACCAGTAATAACGAATGATTGTTGAGCTATATAATAAATTGATGTAAGAGAAAATCCTACCATTGGACATTGGCCTATTAGTGAAGATAGTTAAACATTCGTCGTGAAAGCTGAATATCCTACGTTCGATTCGACGGTTGATTCGGTAATGGGCACTGCATGAGGAGTCACGTCCTAGTGCGAAACCGCTGTTCCATGCTCCCTGGCTTTTAGGGGCACTCAGCCAATACCGATTTGTGACGAACATATACAAATACACAGTAAATGTTTTAGTGATGGTTAGTAGTTTGTCATAACTAGGTACAAACATCAAATACAAAACGTTTTTATACATAGATACAGATCCAGACTAACTTTTATTTTATCTGTTTAAACTCTGTGCGTGATAAAAGGCGGATTTGAAATGCGTCATTTTTAACATTTCTTACATAAATGTAATCAGTTATGAGCTATTGATTCACATCTGACTTGATCTTTTGTCTTCCTTTCACTTACTAACTTACTTACTTACGCCTGTTACACCTCTCAAAGAAGCATTGGCCGCTCACCAGTATTCTCAATTCAACTCTGCCCTTAGCAATCCTTTCTAGTTGTCTCCAGTTACTGTTCATCCTTTATATGTCTGCTTCCAGCTCTCGACGTGGTGTGTTCTTTGGCCTTCCTCTTTTCCGTTTCCCAACAGGGTTCCAAGTTAGTGCTTGTCGCGTGATACAGTTTGATGATTTACGCAATGTATGTCCTATCCATTTCCAACGTCGTTTCCTGATTTCCTCTTCAGCTGGAAGTTGGTTTGTTCTCTTCCATAGTAGGCTGTTGCTGATGGTTTCCGGCCAACAGACATTCAATATTGTGCGTAAAGAGTTGTTTATAAGTACCTGTATTCTCCTGAGGATGTCTGAAGTAGTTCTCCACGTTTCGGCTCCATAGAGAAAAACTGACTTGACGTTCGAATTGATGAGTCTAACTTTGAGGTTGGTAGACAGTTGTTTGGAGTCCTATATATTTTTCAGCTGTAGAAACGCTGCTCTTGCTTTGCCAATCCTTGCCCTTACATCTGTATCGGATCCTCCTTGCTCATCGATGATGTTTTCCAGTTACGTGAAAGTATCCACTTCTTCCAGAGTTTAACCATCAAGTTCAATTGGGTCGGTGCTCTCGGTGTTAAATTTAAGGATCTTGCTCTTTCGATTATGTATGTTTAGGCCTATTGATGCTGAGGTCGCTGCTACATTGGTTGTCTTCACTTGCATTTGCTGGTGTGTATGGGATAAAAATGCTAGATCATCCGCGAAGTCCAGATCATCGAGTTGCATTCTACTTGTCCCTTGAATTCCGTCCTCCTTCTAATATATGGGGGTTTTCATGATCTAATCAACCTCTAGAAGGAAGAGGAAAGGCGAGAGCGTACAGCCTTGTCTGACACCAGCTCTCACTGGGAATACATCAGTCAGCTGTCAGCCTTCTCATAGTCAATGAAGTTGATGTACAGTGACGAGTTCCACTGAATTGCTTGATCAACGATGATCCTTGGTGTTACAATTTGGTATGAGCACGACCGATCCTTACGAAAACCAGCCTGTTGATCTCGAAGTTGAGCATCCACTGAGTCTTTCATTCTACTCAACAACACTCCGTTGAAGACTTTCCCTTGTTCTGACAATAGTGTGATCCCTCTGTAGGTCTAACATTTGCTCAAATCTCCTTTTTTGGTATCTTGATAAGGTATCCTTCTTTCCAGTCTGCCAGCACTTGTTCTTCCCTCCACATCCTCTTAAATAAAACGTGGAGCATCCTTGCCGTTATGTCTATGTCTGATTTGAGTGCTTCGGCTGGTATATTGTCAGGTCCTGCTGCTTTTCCACTCTTGATCTGTCTGATGACCATCTTGATTTCTTCCGTCGTTGGTGAAGTGACATCTATTGGGAGGTCCGTAGATGCTGCCTCAATGTCTGGTGGATTCGGTGGAGCTGGTTTATTCAAGAGTTCCTCAAAATGTTCTACCCATCTGTTTCTTTGTTCTTGAATCTCGGTGATTAGCTTGCCTTCTTTGTTCTTGGCCGGTCGCTCTGTTTTACTATTTTTGACTACCAGTTTCTTCGTTGTGTCATATAGCCGTTTCATATTTCCTTCTCTTACAGCTTTTTTCGCTGTCGTTGCAATGTCTTCGATATACTTCCGTTTGTCGGCTCTAATGCTCTTCTTTACTTGCTTGTTTGCTTCTGTAAATTCACTTTGTGCCTTGATTTTCTCTACTCTAGTCCGGCTGTTGTTGATTTCTGCCTTCTTGTTTCTCCTTTATTGAATTTGTTCAGGGTCTCAGTGGAAATCCATTCCTTATAATGGTGTTCCTTGTGGCACAGAGCCTCTTGACAAGTTGGAGTTAGTGCCTCTTTGATTCTTTTCCAGTTGTCCTCCATAGTGGTTTCTTCCTCGTTCAGCAGATCTTGTAAGGCTTGAAACCTGTTGTTGAGAGTTATTTTGAATTCCTTAAGTTTGTCAGTATCTCGAAGAGAGGCTGTATTAAACCATTGTAATGCTGTTACTCCAGTTATCGACTGCTTCCTTAGCTTCAATTTCATTTTGGCAATCACTAGATGGTTACCTGAAGCTATATCAGCTCCTCTCCTGTTCCTCACAGTTTCCATTGATCTTCTGAATTTTTTATTGATGCATATATGATCAATTTGATTGTCTGTAGTATGATCCGGTGAAACCCTTGTAACCTTGTGTATGCGTTTATATTCCTCCCACTACATTTTTTTATATGAGTTCAAGTTGTAAAATAATGTAAAGACATATAAATACTTAATATTTACTAAGTTACCTGTACTGGTATATTTCATCTATTTGCATATAAGGAGATTTCTAGTTTTTGAAATATGAATAAAGATAATCATCTGAATTACAAAATTAAAAACTATCAATTTATCAACAGTAATTTTAATGCCATGATAACTTTCCCTGGAATCCACAAAGGATCATCTGAGACATAATCGTTTGTTGTTATATGAAACAGGAACATTTATTTCGTTCTCAATAATCTGTTCTCATTGAAGGTTCAAACTAAGAAATAATTCTTGAAACTACATATCAGAATTAGTTTCTAACAAATACCAGCTGGTTAACAATATATTTGCTGGAGATCTTGAACAACTCAATGTTCAAAATGAATTCACATAGTTGTCTTTCTATCACCATCACAAGGGAATACATTTTTAGATATGCTTAGTGCTTTACTTGAAAATTGATGTATCTCGTTTACACTTCATTTATAAAACCGCTATAGCTCACCTCTATTTTTGTCGACCATTTTTAGGTGTCGCCATGCGGGAGACAAAGAACATGCGAATCTTCGTTTCAGGTTCACCGCTGAACTTTCGTGCTTTTCATTGTTATGTGCCGTAATCTCTACAATTTATCAAAATGTTCTGTGTATTAGGTAAGTAATCTCATTAATGATAAGCTAATTTGCTCTTGTGTATATGCTGCTACTTGTGAATTAATTTACAAATATTCTTATAGAATTTAACAGTGGGTCTAAATAAACGTTTAAATGAACAATGGCGATTCTGTGTAAAGTCTATTTTCATCTGTACTTCAATTTATGTTTTCAACTTCTGATACATATTTACGATTCTTCTTGAAACTAGTTACATGTTTATCAGGATACCTCGCCCAAGTAATCGTGTACAAAAGATGAAAGTTACACTTAACACAAAAGCGTTTTTAAAACACCTTAAAATTAATTTTATCACAAGTAAATTGACTTTGAATAAGACAATTAACATAAAACTTTAGTAATATATATTTGTAAAATTCCAATGAGTAGAAATTAAAATTTCTGACGTTTCACGGCTTAGTGTAAGTCGCTTCTTCAGAGAAATGAAAAACCGAATTGAATTAAATAATACAATGGAACAAATCAGAATCAAAATAAGTTCGTACAATCAAAATTGCGAGTTTTAATCATGTCATGTCAAGTCATTTGGGTTAAGGTAGTTTAATGTGAGACATATGTACTTGCATATGTTAGTGTGATGTGAAAGGAAATTCTGTGAATTTGTGAAAATAAAATTGTATGTATGTTCATGTGAATGAAATGTGAATGTAATTTAATTGTGATCGGTTGGATAAAATGTCCATGTTGGGTGGATAGAAAGGCCTTCCCTTTTGTTAAGTGCAGTTGGATTTAACAAAATGTGAAGTGCTTCGGCTATTCGTCTTTCTTTATAATTGGAAAAACCTTTTTGAATAATTTGGATATTTTTAATATCGATTTTATGGTTATGATAGATCGCATGTACTGCTATTGCTGATTTGATTTGTAATTTTTTCAAGTTCAACAGGATTATTAGGAGGTCGTTTAGTGTAACTTTCATGTTCTTTGGGACGAGTTTTGATTTCTCGAGAAGACTCTCCAATATAGAAAGCATCACAATCAACACAACCTAGTCTGTATACACAATTCTATGTTGAGGTGAAGGGAATTTTGTCCTTTATTTTAACTAATGCACCTCGCATAGTGTTGGTGGTCTTGTAGAATATTTTGATTCCATATTGTTTTAGAATTCTTTGTAATTCTTCTGTTGTGTCATGGCGGTAAGGTAGAACGGCTGTACCGATCCATGATGTTTTAATTGATTTATTATTAGTTAATAATAAATCGTTACGTTTTTGCAAATTTTTAATAATATTCATTGGAAAATTATTAAGTTGTAAGATACTAATTACATTTTTGTATTCAGATTTCTTGTCATCTTCTGATGTAATTAGTTTATTGGCTCTTCTGAATAAGTTTAGAGCTAGAGATATTTTTGCACTAAATGGATGTGCTGAGTTGAAATCGATATATCGATTTGAGTGAGTCGGTTTACGATAAATTCTCAGATTAAGAGTTCCATTTAAATTTTTTTTGACTAGGCAGTCTAAAAATGGTAACTCATTGTGTTCATTTTCACTTTCGCAAGTGAATTTGATGTGCTGAGAGACGGTGTTTAATCGTTTTGAGGAAGTTTTCAGTAAGGTCTTCTTGATAATGACAAAATATATATTACTCATTTTATAAACAACCTATCCAATGCTCAATTTATTTGAAATTATTAAAGTTAACTTTGGTAATGATGTATAAAACTTTAGATTATCTCTTTTCCATTTCGTTAATATATCTGATATTTTAGATGACAATAAGTGGGAATTTGGCTATAGTATCCATCAAAAAGAACGGACAAATATGTTGATTAAGTAACATCATTATTCATGATACATTATAATGTATTCTATTGTTTCTTTAGATGTTATACCTTAAACTATTCTACATCAGTAATACCATATCATTGCATGAAGTCATGGAGACTTCTTACTTTTAAGTTTAACCCACTTTGTTCATTACCAATAATGGTAAATTTGTACATACTTCATATATGGATCTGTACACAATAAGAATGATACAACACAGAAATATGATGTTATTTTCTTCTAAAACATTTGTTTCATTTCAAATATTAAATGAAATCATTCTTTCTTCTGTCTCTAGTTTGTTTGTTAATTTCCTATATGAGTATGAATTTTAAGAGAAAAGATATGAATTACTTAAGACAACGTGAAATTTCGTGTTTCTTTTTTCCAGGTGAAATGCATATCTAAGATAATATACTCAAACATAATGTAAAGAAAAAAACATGGACCCAATTTTGTTACATGTAGATTACCCTAATTAATGTATGTTATTTGAGCTATGGATAAAAAGTAGTATTTACAAATCAATAAAATCAAGTAGTAAGTTGATACAAAGATTGAAAAATGCTTCTACTAAATAAGATTATACCGAATTGTTTGGTTTAAATATAATTGTTACTGTGGAACTCAACTCGTCAAAAAATATAGTGCTCCCTAATTTTCATTGGTACCCTAAGAACATGAGTCTGTACCAAATATAACCAACAAAACTTAATGCCCATCTCCACAAGACCACTTCAATTAAATTAAAATAATCTGGTTGCTAGTGACTATCTTCAGGATGTCCCTAAAGTTCTAGTGAGAAGTCGTGATCAATGGGATTCAGATTTCTAAGGAGTGAGGAAGTTATCACCGATGGCAGTGGGTGGTCGTTGCACTATATCACAAATTGATAGAGGTGTGAATATTACGATTGAAGGCAACCCTACTGATGTTCTGGGTTAAGCGTTCTCCAACCTAAAGGCTCCAAGTTCGGTTCCTTTGGCGCAGTCAAGAGTAAGTACTGCTTAAGAGTCTTATGCAACGATAAAATAGCTGTCTGGTACCACCCATGGTTTCCTACTAGTATCCTATCAATATTAATCTGTGACTGAATCCAAACAACTAAACTTAATACCAATCTGCACAAAACTGCCACAGTTCAGTCTCATCATAATAGTTTAATTCATTGTTAGTTACACTCTAATGTGTATAACATTTTATTGTATTAATTAATTTGATGTGATCTTATTATACTCAGTTTGTCAAATGACCACTCATGTTAATGTTCAACAAATTTATTTAATTGATTTAATTAACAATCACTGTAATTTAGTTGATATTTAACCAATAAACATGAATTAACAATGATTCCTAAACTATATTTCTGATAACGTGACATCAACTTATTGTCTTGTTTATACACTAGACCCCTCCAACAAAGTCATTACAATGATTCTACCCAGTCCTTTCAAACAATCTAAAATAAATAGTAAAATCACCGTATGTACTTTGTATCATGTTAATAAATTATTCTAAAGAAGATAGTAACTATGGAGGAACTATAAAAACTGTTTTAAACGAACAAATATTTTTGTGTCAATTAGTCACTGTTTAAGTTCTAGAGGAATACTTGAAATAATCTTTCTAAAAACTATCTCATTTACATACTAGTTTACAATAGCTTCAATATAGAGAAGTACAAAGGCTCTGTGTATAGTTTTCGGTAGCTTTGTAGTTAATTTTTAAGCGGTCACATGTTTTCTTTTAAATTTAGATCTATGTAGATACCTGTTTATGTTATTATTTGATAATTAGAATGTTTAACGTCGTATCTAAGCGACAAAAATTGTTGATGCTACTTTTACAAATTGTTTCATAAATAACATACTACTGAAAATTTAATCAAGAGGAAATTCATTAGTTGAGCATATGTTTTGTTTTTTCATTAGGAAAG
The DNA here is from genome assembly GCA_025215515.1 of Schistosoma japonicum. Classification (NCBI taxonomy): domain Eukaryota; kingdom Metazoa; phylum Platyhelminthes; class Trematoda; order Strigeidida; family Schistosomatidae; genus Schistosoma; species Schistosoma japonicum. The sequence goes on along the minus strand of CM046061.1, from coordinate 62,726,357 downwards.
AGAAATTATTGTTGAAATATAGTCATATGTATTATCAGACAAAATCATTAATCAAAGTAAAATGTTTGTTTTAGAATTATGTTTTTCTCTTCGAATTCTGCCTCCGACTCCAGGGTTACTATACAGATTATACGTATTTTAAGGTAGTTCATTGTAATTATTAATTATATAAATAAATTAAAATAGTGTATTATGTGTATAAAATGTAGAGATAACACCTATTCTATTAATAAATCTTTATAAATTACATTCATATTCAGTGTATAAATTAAAAATCTGGTTTAATCAAGGATCGAATTAATTGAAAAAAGGAGTAAGAATTATTTTTGGCTAAGAGTAAATCGTGATATGTTTGTAATAGAAGTTAAACTACGCGGACATACACTAATCATAAAATGAATTCTTTCGAGAAAGATCCTAGTCGAAGATACCAAGATGTGCTGTAATACACTTTGTATCTAACTTGTTAGTGAATAGGATTATACTTTAAAGTTTGTTTATGAAGATATTTCAGTCATTTGAAAATTATTATTTTACCGCAACTTGATTTCATCTGGACTAAAAAGAAGTATATCTCAAAACAAGTAACATTTAGGTCATGAATGTATTATGATGTAACGATAAATGGGACAATCTACGTATCCAAAGCTATACTGTGAGATGAATGTAATAAAACATTATAAACAAGAATCAGTTATCTGCAAAATTACTGAAGTAAAGTAAATTGATCTATAATGGCCAAAATAAGATGCCCAATTAGGCCAAAGTAAAAGTATCAATTAAACAAAATTTGAAAAATAAGAATTGGTAACAATCTACACCTATTGTTTCAGTTGGATTGTGACTGGCAAGCTGATTTCACGAAGAGTGGTTCTTCCTGTTCAGGACACGTTAGATGGATAAACCCGCACTCTAATATTGCTATGCACATCGGGATTCGAACTCAGTTTGTTTCGTGTTAAACGCCAATACTTACACCACTAGACTTCTACTGAGTCCAGACAGTCACACTTGTGCAACAGATATGCATATATACAATTCGAATGTGTTTGGATCTTCCTCTTAATTTACTATAGACTGAAGAGGTCTGTCTCTGTTGCTATATGAGCATCCTAAGCTGGTTTGTGACTCGCAAGTGGAATCCAAGAAGTGTGCTTTCATCCTATCATCAACATTGGGATACAGGTTCTTTCAGCTGATAAGTCCCAAACAACACTAAACTCACCTCCTAGATTTCGCTTGTCAGTCACAATCCAAATTAAACAATACTTGTGACTTATTGTTGTATCGAAGCAATCCGCTTATGACGCACATTAAGCAACAGAGACAGACAAGCTTCAGTTAATAACAAATCAACGGGAAGATACAAACTCATCCTTATTAGTTTACAATCTGCTTTTAAAATCTAAATTGCAAGTTACATACAATTAAAAAAATAAAATTAGCTATTGAATGTTAAAGGAATTATGTTTCTGATTTGACTCAACTTATTAAGGATAGTCTCTACTGATGTTATTTCAATGTGCAACATTACATCAGACTTTACAATATGTAATCCACCAATTATCTTCAAGATTCTAACTTTATATACAACAAATAATCAATCCTGAGCTTTAAAGAATGACTGAATGTTAGATTTCAAAGGTGTATGCAAATTTATTGTGATTTTTATGCTTAAAAGGCACAACTCATTGATATATTACTGAAAAGTATTCTGAATACTATATCGCTGAAATGTACCAACCAAGGTTTTTTAAAAATCACGCTGAAATACATTTGGAACATCTTTCAAAATATGGTTGTTGTCGATAATTAGTGGAACCATGGGAAAATGTTTCCCAACTTATAAATGATGTCAAGCAAACTTGTTCTCGTTTTGCTTCTAATGAAGACGTTATGTCCATAAGCGATAATATGTTACCATTGTTACATTGTTATTTTTTTTACGCATTCACTGAATTACAAGTCAGTAGAGTCAGAACAGTTAAGTGATATTAGGAAATGTTTCAGGTAGTTAAAAAGGTTTTAGTTGATTGATTTCATCACAGATTGATATTCCCAGGGTGCCATTGAAAATCAGGGAGCACTAGACAGCTGTTTTGTTCTAGCATGAAACTCCTTAGCAGTACACACCCTATATTCTGCCCCAGGGGCTTCATGTTGGGAAACGCTTAACCCTCAACACCACTAGGTAGGCATCCAGTAGTACTCTGCCAATATCAGGCTGTGACGAATTCAATCAACTAAACTTAATACCAATATCCACAAACCGTCACTATTCAAAATAGTTTTAGTTAAATAATGTTTGATTGTATATTCATTAATTGTGTAATATTATTACTGCCAAAAGATTCTCAACATCAGTTTGTAATAACATATATTCAACTACTTACAAATTCGTGACATATTTATATTGCTCAATATTCTGGGTATAAATGTATTATTCAATAAATGGAAATCATTTTTTATAAAATAGTGTACCTGATAAATTAATATTTCAATCAAATCTTTATAGAATTAGTAATAATAATAATAGTGATAAAATCGATATCAATCTAGCGGTGTTGTTTTATTACTACATATTACAAGTAAAAAGTGCCTGTGAAACTAGTTGCTAGCGATTTATAAAAATCTAATGCGGGCAAAGTCACCGAAATTCAAAGGTTATCAGGTATAGGCTAATCAATTGGAATACGTCTATATATAAATAACGGATTATAAAATATTATGGCAGAGACCTGACAAAGTGATTCGATATGAGATCAAATGTTAATACACAGCGTGTAAATGTAATGAGAATTACAATATGTGGGCAAAAAAGAAAAAGATCGGTGACAAAAAATAACAAATTACTCAAGAATTTTAATAAAAGAGGATTTACAACAAGTCAAAATAAACTAAATTAATGACTAAAGTTGCATTTTAACATTACTTACGTAAGAATCAGGCGACAATTATTAAACTATATCAGCACACAAAGATGAAAATTTGTAATGTTCAAAATTGTTAAGAAATAAGTTTTTAGAAAATTATATTCTAATTCTTCTTTGATAAGTCGAAGAAACCAGCTCTTGATTTCTAAGATCTTAGTAGTATGTGAATTTTTAGCTATCACTTGACCGTAGGTACACTTACATTTATAAAACAACTTGAGTAATAAGGAATTTCGATCATTTCATAACTTCATTTAAACGTGTAAGCAGTATAAAGAAAAATTATTGGGTTTCAGTTGCTAATAAATGACATAGATTCCATTCACTTTGACTTGATTTATATTAAAAATAACATTGGACTGTTAATTATAATAAGGCTTTACAGTTATTCTCTACTAATTTTACTATTGAAACTGACAGTTGAACATTTTGACTACCTACTGTTTTCAGTGCCTTCAAATTGAATAAATGAGATGTCAACTTAAAACAGACTACATTCATTATTCTAATACAAATTTTTAATAAACCATATAGAAATGGATAATGAATTAGCACAGAAGCCGTTAGTTATTGGTAACTGAAAGTATACTCTCTAGGTAAATAAAATCACCATAAGTGCATCAACCCTAGAAAAATTTCAATTTGAGAATGAAGTTTACAGAATAGAGATTATGTTAGAACACTGATAATGTTATCTGCTTTGGATGTATATGTCACATACTCGATTTGATGATAACATCTTATTGAGCTTTATAAAATTGTACATACACAAATACTTAAATAAATGTGCTAAAAAGTAGAAGCTCATTCATGATGACATGGCCAAGCAACTTGGCATGAGTACTAACTAAAGTATGAGCTGATCATAATTATATTTCTATAGCAACTACTAAGTATGTAGGGCATTAAATGTTCAGGATTGAGGAAAAGAAGGTCAACAAAATTACTTCGCAAAGTGAATGATTTAGATCATTTACAATATTATTTAACACTACTTTCATCAATAATGATCTACCACTTTAGCTTTACTCTAGCTCCTGCTTTATACGATTTTTCCTTTTATTCTACTTTGCTGAAGAATGCGACAGTGACACTTATCTTTGAGATACTAATATACTGAATATGTGAAATGCTTCTGAAGAAAATTACCAACTGAAATTTAATTTTTGTGGAAATTATTATCTATAAAAAGCATCTAGTTTGCTGGTTTATTTGAATAACTTATTATTAAAATGTACATAAACTGATAATACTTTGATTTCATTCGGGAAATCAACTTTTTTAAACTTTTGACCGTATATAGTAAGACTTTTAATTACTTTACCTATTTGTAGTACTTGATGGTTGGTAAGAAACTTTAGGAATACTGTTAGCGGTTATATACAACTAAAAGTAGTCTAAAAATGTAACAGTATGGACAAAATACATGAGTGAGAAAAAACAACACAATGTATTTGTTCACGAGTAATTAAATGTGTCACGACGGCTTCCGAAAACCTCAACAAAGCCTCCAGAACTCTTGAAAGTGATGTAATGGAGTGTTCTGATTTCGTTAATGGCTGAAAGTTCTTAATCCGGATTGGATGGATTATAATGATAATGAGAAATATACGAATATTCTGCACATAACTCACTCTCTTATTAGAACAAAGATTTCTGACTACTTGTCTTCTGAATAGCAACTAGGAAGGTTCAAGACATTCGAGTGCAAAAGTGTTTGCGGTAAGTCAATCTAACAGGTACGAGTTATAACAATATGTTAATATGTCATTTGGAAAATACACAACAAACTGTTAGTTGATTATTAAAGGATATCAGTTTGACATGTAACAAAAGTGTATTCAACTATGATATTTTTTATGTCACAGTTTCTGGCTTAATAGTAACTCATTATTTAACTTTATTTAATCCTAGCAGTGTAACTCGAATGAAAGTGTATTTATACTATATAAAGTGCTGGTTTTGATTACAAAAGAAAATGGAATTTTATCAAATTCTTAGAAAATCATATGAGTAAGTAAAGTCTGATAAAACTAATTGACAACTAGTAAATCAGTGTATGACTAAAGTACTTAAACAGGATATTTTAAGTTCAATGTAATTAATATGCAAATCATGCATGTTAAATTTTTGCTTCATCGTCAATAGGTTAGCAATAAATAGATTAGTAAATGTCAATTTCACATTAAGATAGATCAATATATAATAAGATTTATCTATATTTTCGGTAATTTTTCATAAAAGTGATAATTATATAAATCGAATATATGTAAATCTTTCCTTTAATTTGTTATGGACTGAAACTGGCCAGTTACTGTTGTCATCTGTGCATCCTTAGTGAATCGCCTCGATATAACGGTAGTACATAAATATTGTTTTAAGCTACACTGTGATTGATATATGGAATCTAGGAAGTGCGCTTCGCGTTATTTCGGACTTATAGACTGGATGTACCTGAAACCAGTTCATAACATATCAACGGAAAAATTCACACACATTCGAAGTAAATATATATATCCGTTGCACATATGTAACTCTCTGGACTCAGCAGAAGTTAAGCGGTGTAAGTATTGGCGTTTAACACGAAACAAACTGAGTTCGAATCCCGATGTGAATATCAGTATCAGGGTGCAGGTACCTCTATCCAATGAGTCCTAAACAGGAAGAGCTTGCCAGTTATAATCCAATTCAAAACAAAGTAATAAATGTTTATTAAATGTTATAGGTTTTAATTTAATTTATCAATTAGTATCAATGAATCATAAAATATGAATTTTTTTTTCAAGTTTCTTAAGTTATCATTTAATGCCTACAAATATTTAAAAGGATGAATTGAAACAAGAAAAAAATTGAAAATGATAAAAGACTATCAGTGCTTTCGAAGAATGAGAATTAAAAACTAATGCAAAACTCTAAAAGATAAATAAGAACTAATTTACAATGAGTAGATAGTTTAAGATGAAAAACGAATTCAATGTGAAAAAAGAAGCATTTTATGCTAAGAGAAATTTCAAAGTATTGTACACATTAAAAATGTTTCTTTGTAACAGATGATGATATAAAATAACTTAAGACATCGAATGTATTGTATACGTGTTGAATGTCATTTTCTTTTAATGAATTACTGTTTATAATTAACAAATAATTTGATAGACAATTAAAAGTGAAATGTTTTGTTTAATGTTGACTTTGTTGCTATTCAGTTTTTATTTTATTTCATTTTTATAAGAAAAAAAATAATATTTAGATAAATAGAACATTAGTTTAATTCGATTTCTTAGTGAAGTTGAGAATGAACACTATTGAATAGTCTCATACTAGAACAAAACAAACTATCTACTGTTTATTAGTTTGTATTGATTGTTAAACTCAGATTCGTTAGTGATATTAAATAAAAATTCAAAAATCTTCACAAGACTCATCTACAATAAAATAAAACTATGTTACACTATCTTGATAAGATGAAACATGTACTTATAGTCAAGTGTATAGAAAATAAGTTCTAAACACTCTCATATTGGATCATATAAATTAACTACAGTACAATTTTCTAAAAACAAATACTAATATTAAAATAAATTCTTTCTTCTATTTAAATAAGTTTTACAAATCAAAATTTTAGAACTATCAAAGGTAAGCTTAAATCCTTAAAAGTTATATAGAATATACATAATGTAGAGTTTTAACTGATTACTTGTACACCAGTGACTAACGAAATACGGTGATAAAATGATTTGTATTGTTTTCATTCACCACTTAAAACGATCCATTCATGAAAGTGAAGATAAAACTAAATGAATAAAGGGACGCGTAATTGATTTATGTTTTCTTGTGACAACCATCTTTCTTATCTGGGATCGAGTATACTCCAACTTACATTTTTAGTTTTGATTAATTTAAATTAGAGTAATAACTCGTTAAAGTGCATAACTTGAATGAACTTAGTTTAAAATACCTACTTCAACATGAAAAAATGTATACACTTAATAACGTGTTCAGTTTATAACTGTGTGAAAAATTAAATCAATAATGTATTTTATCTTCATTATAGTCCATCCACAATAAACTGATAGGCTTGGAGTTTGAATTTTTGAAACTGCTACTACAAACTTGATCTAAATTGGGTTGTGGTTCTCAAGTGAAATCTGAAACCAATGTTTTGCCCTATTTGGGACTCATCAGCTGGAACTAAGTCCGAGTCTTGGTGTTTACATACAGACATCGGGATCCAGGTACATCAAACTGACAAGTCCTAAGTAGGACGAAACTTGCATCCTGAATTTCACTTGCCAGCTATAATTCAACTCAAATAATACTTGTGAACTTTTACTTTATCGAGGTGATCCGCTCACGGTACAAATACAACAAGAGAGAGTAATCGATTTCAGTCCATAATAAATTAACGAGAAAATTTAAATATCTTCAAACGGTTACTAAAAACATTTAGTAATAGACTTCCTATCTTTGTTTTCTTTGTATGTATTAACTTGTCCTTGTTTTGGTGTAAAACTAACAACATCATTTATCGAAATTTATGTTTTCTATTACATTCCAGTTTACTGTTTTCTTCCCAACTGTTAACTTCATAAAAGACATTAAATTAATTTACCTGTCTAGTTGTAAGATAAAATAAATGAACCTAGAAGTCCTAAAAATCGTTTTAATGATTTCACATGCAACTGTTTCTAAAAACGTTACTTTTCAATACTAGAAAAACTTCTACGCCACTTCACATAGTTACCAGTAGAGGAAACCGATCACTCCTGATTGGCCGTAGGTTTACTCAAAACGATTCATCTTAAAATCGTTATATATTAAGATAGCTTACGTACGTTGTAGGTGGTTTGCTGTGCATTCTCAAATGTTGTTTTTGTTCATAAACTACTGTTAATGGTATGTGATCATCTAGCAAACTGAATTATGTCCAAATGACATCCTAATAAGCTTCGAAATATCAGAAACAATTAATGAGAATTCATTCCCAATTTTGTTGCGATTACATTCTATTGTATTCACTGATCTCATTATATCGATGAATTCGTTTTCAGAAGCATTAAAACACATCCATGTAATAATCGCTCTTATTTCGTCATTTTAAGCTTCCAAGTAAACGTTCTAATAAAAGAAGATACTACGTTTTCTTAAATTTTGCTTGGGATACTGTACGTCAATTCCGTCTGGTTTCTGTTATGATACAGCGATAGTCCTAAATGACCAATGAATAATGAGAAAGAAAATACGCTAGGCATGTCAAATGGCTCATACATGTTCTCATTGACTTCAATATTTACTTGGTTCGTTTATCTGCCGTTTTTATTAAATATGAAACCCAAAACCACTCACTATTAGAATTACTGACAGCTATCTTAACAACTGTCGTAGGTAAGTGTACTTAGTTGCGATTTGTTATTACAGTGTTTCAGTAAAAACAATTCCACTATATATCTCTGTAATCCACTTTAATAATGTAATTAAGCACAACCTATCAACATATCCAAAACCGTTTCCTCATAAGCTTATTTCATATTCACATAATAGTATCTGAATGAAACACTCAAGTAAATAAACATGATATTCGTGATAGTGTAAAACAAGATTTTCACACTGATGTGCAGTGTCATATAATATAATTTATACCGTTTTCACTATGTATACTTTGTCTTTCAATATCTAATTCTTAGTCAGTAAATAATACTTCCGGTCATTGTAAATAGTGATTGAATGTACATAAACATCAACAATTGATTGCTGCTTTCATTTGTTAAAATAAAGTAAATTTTGCTTAAAACCTCATAAAAATTGTTTTGAGTTGAAATATACTCTGTAGATATTAAAGGTGTAAACAATAGTTTCACAGGGTATGTGTCAAGTGAAACTTTATTGAATGTAACTGATACAATCAAAGTGTTTTGTTTAAATAAAGCAAATTTTCTATGCCAAGGATTGATAAGGTATGAATTACTAATATGTCATCTACGTTGAAAATTTGTCACGAGTTAATAAAAATTACTGTAGATATATATTTCCATCTGTAATACAACAAACGGAATTGAACAGAAGAGCTTACTTGTAAGTGCGAATACTAAGAAGTACATTCTGATCTAGTTCTTTTCTGAAAACATCTGGTAATTTGATAAAAGTATATATTACATAAAGAATATATTAGAAGGTAAACTGTGTTTTCTTTACAAATTTCGTTAATGGTTAATAGATGTTAACTTTTCAGGAATTGATCTCGTACCAAGAAATCACTTACCAACCTAGAATATGCAAACAACATAGTATTATTTGGCAAAGATGTTGATAAGATACAGTTTTTTGACGGTAATAAGCAACAATACAAGCATGTTTGAAATGAACATGTCCTTGATCCCACCCTCTCTAAATGCAAACTGTCACTTTAGGAATGGTCTTCGTTAATTCCGGAGTTAAAGACAGAAAGTGAAGTAGTTTAGTACTTAGACCACTCCACTTATCTTTGAAATCTGACGGGTTGGTCTCTGACGGAATTTCAGTACGAATTCAATAAACTCATTTGGTTTTTGTCAACTTAGGTCACCTATGGCATGGATGGGATATTCATCTTTCAGATGTGCAGCAGTCCTTTTCATTTCACTGTATGGATGTGAGACGTGGTTATTAGAAGTAGACGACTCTCGTACGTTATTTGCATCTGACCATCGATGTCTTCAAAACATCGAGAATATTAGCTGGGATCATCGAGTAAATAATAACGAGGCTAAAAAACGATATTAGGAGAAGGTGGTAAATCAGTCGATAAAGTTGTGAATCGTGATTGACTGAAGTGGTAAGAATAAGGAATACGTATGCCTAGCCACTATCTAACTCGACGAATGATGATGACTGACATAGGAGTAGGATGGAAGACGGTTGGGGGTGGCCAAACTGAAACATAATATCAGTCTATGAAGTCACTGACTGCTGTTATAGTTGTATCGGTAGATGCAGACTACTTGAATGGGGTTTGCGCGAATGCTGTCCAGTGGTTAGAAACTTTGGGTGACATAGTTCATAATCGGTCACAGTAATGCAGGTGTATCCATTCCTTGTTCTTTTTTAAATCATGAGCTTAAAATTATTTTCATAAAATTTCTTTCCAGGCTCCATTTCCTTCTCTCTGAACCATATTTTGTATATTTACTTTTCCTTATTTTCGTTATTATTATCATCAAATTAACATCTACACCTACTAATATGATTTTATTCTCGGTGTGCTTTGAAGGTATGGTAACTTGTATCGATGCACATATGTGCCTGGTTCTATATTGATCATACATAAAATCAGTTGATAGTTGTTTGTACATGTGGTGACAAGCACTACTAATTATAAACGTTCTTCTAATATATATAGAGTAGTAAAATTTCTAGTATAATATTTTTTCTTTAACTTAAGTAAATAAAACGTTTATTACTTTACGAAAAAAATTTGACTTTAAATGTTTCGTAAACGCATTTATTCTAAATGCAACTTTATTGTCTCATTTGAAAATAGAAGACACTTAGCAATGCTTTTCTTCATAGTACTTGTGTTGTGTTTTCTGTTATGTAAACTATACACTTCTAGTACTTAATTCTTTTTTTCCATTTACCGATTTAATATCTACGAACAACACCAAATCTGTCATCCTATGGTAGGACAAAATAAGGTTAAAGCCAAAAGACGGTCTAGTTGTATTCAAGTCTGCTATAAACCTCCCAGAGTTCTGTTATTTAACTAAAAGAAAAAAACAATTAATGATGAAAGTGCATTTTCATCATTAACTCTATCTTTCGTAATGGACATAACTTCAGAAGAATACGATATGTAAAGTGACCCTTTTGGTTTATTGTGTTAGTATTAGTTGTTAATGCTATCAATGATGGGCATATACAACTGTTTCTTAGTGTTATATTATTTAATTAAATCAAACGTCCGTTTGATACTTTGTTAGATATAGAAACGCCTAAACTGTCTTTAACCTGCACCGAAAGTAGTTACATACTCAGTTATCAGGTCATAAAAAATATAATGACATCTTATTTTCAAAAGTTTTCATGATTATTACTATAGTTGTACAATTATATATATAATAACTTTTACGCGATATTAATCTGTTGAGAAGTGGAAAGTGATTACTTCATAAGATATTCCGTAATCAGAAATATCCGATGGATCACAAAATAGTTTCGCAATTGTCCAAATGATGAAGTGACATTCTTGGAATGAAATAATTTAAACACCAGCAAAATGAGAGAAACCTGTTAACTAGACAGATTTAAAGAGGAAATACCTATCGAAAGTAGCACTAACTAAGATAATTTAGAATAGGTTTATAAACACACATTGGTTACCGAGCATGAGAAACTAAAAAGAAAACAAACAGTCTAAAACACAATGACTAATACATAAATCAAAACAGTGCTAGAGACGAAATAAAGATAAGGATTGTACTTGGTGTTTCTGTATGCGAAGAACAGTCTTAGACTTACAGATCTCTAGAGCTTTGGCTTCCAAAAAATACACGTAAATAAGTCTTCCGCTTATTAATAGAGTACGTGACTAACTCAGATCACACTGCCTGACCGTTTAAAATCTGTCTTAAGTTTCATATATGTTATAAAACAATTGGATTCAAAGAGAACATGTGTATTGCCAAATCTCTGCTAATCTAGAACTTCAAGACTGTTTTTCTCTTGCAGAAACATTAAGTGTAATCCCTGTTTTTACTTCCGACTCTCACATATCTTTAATTTTTCTGTTGTTATTTTCCAGTCTGTTTGTTGTTTTCTTTAGTTACTCATACTCAGTAAAAAATTTGTATTAATTCCACAAATTATGGGCTATAGTATATGTCAACTTGTTAACAGAACTTGGCAGATAACCTTAGATCTAAGTCTTGTACTATTCAGTACTAGTAGGTAAGGTGTATATGTAATCGATGCTTCAGTAGAATTTAAATATACATCAGTTATCATAGTCATATACATTGAAAGTGAATTATTCAAGTTACAACCACAAAGTGAAATTCCCATCTGTATCAATCTTATTTCCATTCTCATCTGTAATAATTACTTTTTTAACTCATGGAAACTTTATTTGATTAATTACATTGCTAATTTTAGTTGTTCAGCTATAATTTCTCTGCCAGCATACATAGTTGTAAAGTGTAGTAAAAGGCTATAAATTATCTGTTTATTCTAATATGTGACCTGTATTGATCTACAAATAACAAAATTATATACTGTTTAGTCTGGTTAGAGTTTTTAGCAAGCCCCATGCCCAACCCTCCTCCTTTACACGGGCAGTAACCCTAGAAGAGCTACAGGCGTAGTTAAATAACAAAATAAACAACACTAAAATACACTAATGTATTTTCAGTCTATAATTTAATCCATAATTCTCTGCATTCATTAAATGTTTATTGTTACTTTGTTACTATTGTAATACACTTGTAAATGAATGACATGAATGAAACAAATCTATGTTAATTATTCAAGAATATAATGAAAACCTTTGTCAATAAATTACTGAATTGAACTGGTTATTTAATATTTCTCTTATTAAATCAACTTAGACATTGTGTAACGAACTTGTTTATAAAATTGTATTATATTTGCTGCGAACATATGTTTACGATAGATTTCTTCTTTACTCAAAAAGGTGTACAGTAAATTCTTGCTAAGTATTTCAAATTAATCATGAATCCAGCTACTTTCATTTCGTTTCTGCCTATTTGTATTATAATGAGATAATTGCATAATCCTATAGATGAGTAGTTGTATCATTCTCTTCTTAATTGATTTCAAATATCATGACTTCATACTGTAACCTTTTAAAAATTAAAAGGAGGACAAAATGACTTTTTTAATATGCACTGGTCTCAACAACTCAAAATCTCACTAAGGTACCTTCTCTGACAAGTAAAGGGTGTTGGCCGAGGGGTGGTTGTATGAATCATTGTTATGTATGTATTCGATAAGAGGAACAATTTTCTTCCAAACGTCTTTATTTCGGTAAACCTTGGAATCTTCAAACAATCCAAATCAAATATATGCATATATATATGACCGGATTGCTACGAAAATTAAAACTACAAAACTGATCACTTCACTAAACTAAATACTTCTTTTTATGTTTCAACTATTTTTTTCGTTTACAGATGATTTAATTGTATACGATGAATAACCTGTAATGGGTAGATAAAAATAACCTAAACAATTACTTAATAGGGTCTTTGAAAAAAATACATTTGAGCTGAAATTTACAGTTGGATTACCATTCCCACCTGTTAGTAACCTAAGTCAAGTTATATTCCGCAAGTTCATCAGGTAAATAACCATATATATATATATATATATATATATATATATATATATATATATCAGTTACAGTACGTCTGTTGCCTGATTTAAAAGCTCTTTGTTATGATACTCCACGTAATATCTGATTGTTGCTAATTTGTTAGCTTTAGTATATTAGGAAAATAAGTACGTATAACAAAATAAATGCCGAATTTGTGTAATAAACGGTTTGTTTTTAAATCTATCTAGAGATGTGTTAATGGTTTTGCGAATTAAGATGGCACCTCGATACCGGCTAGCAAACGTACGACCAGTGACACAGCAACAAGTGAGCTGAGCTATTTCATAGAGCCTTAGCCGCGCTAGCTAGAGGAAGAGGTCCAAAGTCAACAAAAAGCACTAATTATACAGGTATTTATAAGAAAATGTCTATATTAGTTGAATAAATAGTTTTACAACATTTAAATGCCTAGTGGAATGCAAACACTTAAGTGAAATTCGATTATATTTTAGTGAGTGTTTTGCTCGGTAGAGTAATCCAAGCATCTATAGAAAATAATATAAAAAAAATATTTCAGATATGAACCTTAAAAATAAGCAGTTGTTAAAGTTTTCATCAGTAAAACCCAGTAACATTTACTAGATTTTAATCACTTTTATTTATACAAATCATAAATAAAATAATCTCATTTGAGGTAACTGGATTAAATTATAAACAGTGATGTAAACATTTTTTCAATATAGTCACTGTAAATTAAGAATTAGGCAGCTCAAATAGACGTTAAAAAACAACTTATTAAGGAAGAGAAAAGAAATTCTGGATTAACATATTTCAGTTAAGATGGTTATTTTTGTAGAGACTGGTATTTTTATTTGATTAAATATGTTACAGACTGATGTTGGCAGATTACCATTGAAAACCAAGGAGCAATGAACACCTGTTCTGTGACTAACTCCAGAATGTTCATGAAGTGGTGAGTAATCGAGTTCTGACTTGTCACGAGTGAGACTGTTATCACTAGTGACAATCGGTGATCGTCGCGCTACATATGACAAATTGATGAGAATCCTACCATTGGACTCAGTGGTGCAGAGGGTAAGGTGTTTGCTAAACTGAAGCCCCTAGAGCCGAATATGGGGTACGAAATGCTGAGGAGTTCCTTACTAGAACAAATCAGCTATCGAGAGCCCCTTGGTTTTCAGAAGTACCCTACCAACATCGATCTGTGACATATTCAATCAAGTAAAAATATTTAAAATTAATATATCATGTAGGAAACTTCTAATTCAATTCATAGTGCAATAACATAATAACGCCTTTAAATCGATGTCAATGCTTGTTAAGCTGAATACAATTTTTGAACATAATACCTTTTGGTTAATTTATTTTATTAAATGTATGAATCTGTTGCAGTAGGGTATGTCTTGAAGTTTACTTACTTTGACTGTAGAACTTTTAATTTTGGTATAAAATATACCAATCATATCACATTTTCATGAATTTAAAAATAGCTCACTTTCGAGAAAAACAATAATAACATGTAACTGAATTAAGGTGTGTTTATGGAGAAAGCTATTAAGTTTAGTTGGATATGTTTGTCACAGAGTAACTTTAGTTAGGTACTTTTGAAAACCAGAAAGTACTAAACAACTGTTTCATCCTAGTATGGAACTCCTCAATAGTATACAGCCTTAATTTTACCAGGGAATCCAAAAGAGGAGCTTCAGGATGGTTAGCACTTGACAGTCTCCACCAATAAGGCGAAGTCCAGTGGCAGGATTCCTCTTCTCACTAATATGATGTAGTGTGACCATCATTTATTGTCACTGGTGATTACTGTTACACTTTCTACAAGTTTAAATTCCACTTGTCACGACCTCCTACCTGAACATCTGGAAGTTAGTCATTAGTGAGCTAATTAATATAATTTAATTAAGATGGTTTCGTGTGGTACGGTAATAATTCTAGAATAAAACTTTAAACGTCATTTTACTAAATTGGCTTCAATTGATTAACTTCATAGTGAAACTTAATCGAATTCACTCAATCGTCGATAGTAATTCAATAAACTTACGTAAAATAACATTTGTCAATCACAAAGCAATTTAAACAACATTTAAAAAATTCACTACTTTTTTCATGACACTGAAAAACCTACTACTTTAATTTACATTAGATTTTACAAACCTGGATATATATAACTTTCTTTTATTTGATTCTTGAGGAACTAGTGAACAAGTGAATTAATAACTGTGCATTACTTATTGAGTTAGCAACTAAATAAATGTTGATTAGATTTAAAATACTGTCTAGAAGTTTGATTAACATTTACATCGCTTTCGTTTTTTTTATATTTTTTAATAGATTATTGTGTATTCTCTGAAGAAGCAATTAGCATTAAGCCACAAAACGTCAGAAAAGTTTAATTACTACCAATTAGAATATTACAAATATATATCACTCATATTTATTAGTCATTAATAGTTATTCACAATGAACTTACAGAGTTAGTCTGTTGTACATAGAATAGGATTATTGCAGATTTACAAAACCTGTCTGCGATAGTAGCTGCTGCCAATGTTTTTTAATTTATTTTAATGGATTTTTAACTAATTTCTCATTAAAATCTTTAACCAAGTCAGCAAGTTGACAATTAAGTAAAAGCTTAATAGTAGTATAAATGAAGTTACTTTAAGAAACCTGTAAAATATGTCTTAGAATCAATTTGTCGTTTTGAGTGTAGCATCATTACTTCTTCAACCAACAATCAATCAATTAAAAGTGTTCAATCTCTACTTTAACCACTGATTTGTTTTTCATACACACACCTTTATTTAAATGGATTTACAAGTATTTCCGTCATAATAAGTAGAAAATTGTTATCGTTGAATTCGTATTATGACTCGGTTTCTAAAGATATGAAAATGATAAATTCTTGGTTATTTTCAAGAATACTTATTTCCGGTCGTTTTATAAATAAATATTTCGTTAACAAAAAGAAGTATAAATAGAATACAAAAAGAAAATCATTCTTTCACATAAATTAAATCATTCATGAATGTACAGGAAACTTTCATTTATATTCACAAATGTGTCCAGAGATTATAGGCTACCTTCATTATAAAAAAAGCAAACGGAAGTTTTCGGTTAAATAGAAGAAAATGCGATAATGATTTGTGTAAGTAGTGACGCTCTTAAATCTTACAAATAATGATTGACATATATTTTATCATTTCTGCCATTTTTCCAACCAAATAATAATAGAGTAGAATAATATTATGTAAACTGTAGATTATAATGATGTTCATACAGGCAACCGAAGAAACACCAATAAGCCATGTAATTCAAATAACTGAACATCGTCAAAGATCTTTGATTAGTTATCTTCAAAAGCTTTGTAGCATAAACAAAAACTAAAATTTCTTTTCATTAATAACATCTGTATAAATAAATTGAAGATAACAACAAAGGGTAACATAATGGAAAACGTAATAGTAAGGCTTGTCATTCTGCACCGGAAATAGCAGTTATTATTCTGCTGAAGATTTCATTCATTTGAATCTTTGTTAATAAGATGATTTTCAAAACGTTTGTCAATTGTATTAGCATCTATTGTATTAAATGTTTTGCAAGTAAATGCATTTTGATCAAAATTATAGGTTTTACTTTGTTGTCCAGCTCCTTAATACTCATTTTAACAGATATTATGAAGTTTTCAATAACCTGAATAAAGGTAAATAATGAATATATCTGATAATAGCTTGAAAATGCTTGTTTACGTGTGGGACTTAATCTTATAAAGGTTTACTTAAGATCATCCGTCAATAGATAAAATACGTTTTAAGAAAAATCACCATAATGATAATTTATTTTGCAAGCCTGACCTTGTGTAAAAAGTTGGTATTTTTTACACTATAGTAGTATTCATGAATGTCACGCTAGAATAAATCTCATACAAACGATTTCAAAGGCAATTATGTATTAGTTTCAGTAAGCTATGTCAACATATATAAACCCCTTAAGGTTTAGAGCCTCCTGGTTGTTTGATTAAGAATAAACTCACGAAATATAGAACATTTGTAATCTTAACAAAATACAGTAATCTGAAATAATAATACATAAGCTACGTGAAAAACTAGTCAACAGTCTTCGATATAACATTACTTACAGCCTGAAATATAAAACGTAAATTAAATATTTTATTAACTCTCAGCTCTTTATCAGAACGTTTTATACAACTTAGAAACTTTCTGTAGAAAGAAGCATCCATAAATCTCAAGTAATACATAGAAACAAATTTAGTTATTATAATGAAATCAGTTCATAAGTCATATATCAGCATTATTGTCACAGTTATTGTCACAGAGTGAGGGTGGTTGAGCACCACTAAACACTAAGGAACACTGAACAACCACTTCTTCCTAAAATGGGCATCCTCAGCAGTGCCCATCCTTGATTCCACCAACGATCATTAGGTCTCGTGGTGAACACTTAGCCATTAACAGCATGGGACCAGCGTTTGACTATAATATTCCCACTGCAATCAATTTGTAATGTAACCTGATGATCATTAAATCATATTGGCGGCTTCTTACTACTGACAAGTCTAGTCTCTACCAATCAAAACTTCTAACTAAAATTTTATAAACTACTAGAAGTTAGTCACTAGTAAATTCATCTAAATAGTTAAGTTGTGGTGGGTTTGAAAAGATCGGTAGTTAATTGATTACTACTTTAAATTGATTTCATCGCAGTTTACAACTTCTAGTTTTTATATATTGGACTAAAATGGCGTCAGTTGAAAATGTAGCATAACAAAGAAACATTTTGTTACATTTTGAGTTTCGATACATTTATATCTTGAAATTCTTTTATCCATAAGAATGTAGATTTAACCGACAAACACTAAAGTTGACAGATGGCATTGTTTCTCTTTTGAAGGGAATGAACAGTCTCTTAGTAAATCATATGAGCAATGTATAAATCATACCATTATAAAAAAACCAAAAAAAATAGCAATCATTCTATTTCCACTTTCCTAAAAACGTTTATAAGCCATTAGAAAAAGATTATCATAAATGATTAAATGTTAAGCGGTAGTGAGGCAAAAATGATATTGAAAAATCGTTCTGATAAATATTTTTTTGACCGGTAGTATTGGATTTGCTTGAATACCTGAAATTAGTGGTGTATTTAGTTATTAAAGGTGGCTTTATGAATTTGATAGTGGTTTCAGTAAAATCGCTGTTCATTCTTCAGATCATGCATAAGTTCATACTACTTTCTTTGTTTAAAAATATGTAATGCTTGAACAATGTTATTACCGTGACAAGTGAAATTGTTAGCATATGACCTTAAAGTAACAGCTTTTCCTTTGTTTAGGATGTTGTTGTTGTAATAAAATAATGTGATGTTCTGTTATATGAAGTTCTCAGGACCGTCTAGACCTATAATACACATTTTATGTATGACGATTAATATGTATGGTATTAGGGATCATACTGTAAACAAAATTACCAGTTTCACTGCAAGAAATGTAGTTTAAAACGTTGATTTCCTTAAAAATTAATCATTTTGAAAAAACTATCTACACTTTGATATCCGTCACATGAATAGTGTTTATCAACACACATCTTTGTTTGACATTCATTACGGTATTACTTTATGATTTTTTTTAGAAGGAACCATCTTTTCAAAGACATTCTCTAATTGTCATTGTTATTATTTGTAGTAGATCAAGTTCTCTGAATTGTATTTACAACTCACAGAAGGAACTCTATGATAATTTAGATATAGAATGCCCTGTATTTCTCTATGGCATATCTACTTTCGATATGCATTATTATTTTGGAGGAAGACACTAATATTTAGTAAACGGAATATAATGTTTGATTTACATTTCATATTGTTTAAGTATTACTCCATAATCTTATAAAACGACATCAAAACTTCAATTTAAAATCTAACTATGCGTTAGTGTTATTATTAGGAGTCCATATCGTTCAGATATATGACCCTACTTTTTGTGCATATATTGTATTGTATTCTTGTCGACAATGGTAAAGTAAATGCTCATTTGGCGACAACACAGTGCTGCCCCACATAAGCTTTGGGAATAATTGAGACGATTGTTACTAGGTTAAGAGGCCATTTAATCGACAGAAAAATTGCAGTAGTATTCTGATACTCCAGTAGCATCACGGTTGTGGCAAATTATCGTAGCTAAGGTGACTTATACACTTGAAAATTAATTATGGAATCTATAGAAACGCTTATTATTAATACATTGTCAAATCCTAAATCCAACCTGGTAATCATCTAAATGTCGGTTGGGAGAAAAACAGCATAATAAAAACTGAACAGTTGTATTGTTATCAAGAAGTGAATGAAGTTGGATATGAAGGTTTCCGTTCTAATTTTATTTACCAAATGGTAAATATTCTATAGGTTGTAGGTTGATATCTCGGAAAACTGAAACTCCGCTTCAAGTAAAAAAGATACACAACGTATTACCTCAAAAAGATTCTTTAATTTCAGGGGTTTATGTTGATCTAGATTTATAATATAGTACAAATTGCACCAGACTATTATTTCACGTTAGTTATTTAGTTATGGTTCTAGATATTATTTGGCGTAAGTCCCATTCACTTATTATAGAAACTATATAAAAGTGTATACAACTCATCAATCAAGTCCATTATTTTATTACGTCCAGTTTGTTCAAGGATAAACATGAGTTAGTGAAATATCACTCTTATTTTGAAAATTTATCATCTTGGATATTCACATGAGACTCTTCGATGCTAATAATGACGTATACCTTTTGTTATTTACAAATTTTGTTGATTATTTTTGCAAATTAGAATCATCATATGGGCAGCAATTTAGTTTAATCACGCAATTTGACTATTTACTCTTTAATTGTTTTGATGACTTGCATTTAGTAACTAAGTGATTTTACTTCGAATTATAAAGTGAGTATAGAAAGGGAGGATAAGGATTTAGGATAAAAATAAGTGAATTAAAGCAAATTGATTGGATAAAATGCATCTGTTAAAATAAATTATTTATGGTCTTCATAATTATCACTTTTGTTTTTTATTTTCTAATAAGATTTGATGAATGTTTGCATTTTGAATGAGATACTAACATTGTGATTAATTAGATTCCATGCAGATGGACTAATATACATTATTTTGGTTTTTGTTTACATCAAGTTACTTAATCAGTTAGAAAACTTCAAGGTTTGAAAAGCTTAAAACAACATGATATTCTTGATCATTTTTAATGTTTAGTTGTTTGTGTAGACAAATTAGTATTTATGTGTGCTTATCGGTTTGTCTAGGAGTTATATAGGCTGAAATCGAAGTTTCTTACACTTGACACCACTTGAATATATGCCAGTGTAGTGAACAAACGTTGTAAAGAAACCTACAAACAGCTCTATTTCTTCCCACTGAAATGGTTATAAACGTGATATAACGATTGACAAAGCCTTTATAGTTATATAAAGGGTGCCTACTAATTTTCCCAAATACATGAATTTATATATATATATATATATATATATATATATATATATATAATCACTAGGAATATCTTTACTCATGTACTATTGATAGATTATCATCAGGTTTACTAAAACGTTTCTAATAAATGTGACTAAATAATTCACTGAAACGTCTATCACTTAATATGATTGTGAGAATCAATCTCCTTACTGAGCATCACTTGTATACGAACAGAGATTATAATGTAATGATTAGTATATATTCAAAAGATATTTAAATCTGGCTGATGTGAAAAATGTTTTCATCATGAAATGTTTCTACGCGTTTTAATGAAATGAGCAAATCATATGAATATACAGCTCAAAATGTCAAACATACTGCTGATGTTGAAGATAAGTGTAACTTTATCAAAACAAATATATTCATCAAATTACATCCGGTAATACAACGGCTGTCTAATGTTGAAAAACGATCATAGTAATGAATCAACATGTTCAAGATAAAAGAGTAAATTTCGTACTAATTTAGCTAAGTATTAAAGATTGCAAAATAATTGATAAAGGTTAAGTTTTGAAATCACCTTTCATGTATTTAATTATGATATAATCCACTAACTTATAACATTCCAGATTAATTATCCTATGAATCAGTAAATCAATTATACTCCCTTAAACTTATGTAAAAGTTATCTGATACACAAAATATGCTCACTTTTATTTTGTTATTCGCATTTAAATGTTATGAAGTTTTTGATGAATGTAAAGAGTATACTGGCTTGGATCCTTAAACCCATGTGGCAGTCAATAATATTTATACGGATATGCTGGTAACATTTTGGATGCATTTTATTCCGTGGATAATAAATGGATTTTGATTGGTTGGTAATATATTATTCTTTATTCTGTTTAAATAGATGAGCTTTCATTATAATTAAAGTCGGATTGTTGAATTCAAGTAGTGCGCTTCACGGTGTTTGTGACTCGTCAGTTGGATATCTTTGTCTGAATGTTGACATTTACATCAGAACTCAAATTCATTCATTGTTTATAAGTAATCATTGGGTTTATCACCAGTCTACTGAGTCCAGGGAATCAGAAACAGATGTGTTCATGTATTCTGAAAGTGTTTTTTTATCTTCTAGTCAAGGCATACATAGCAAACGAAAAGCGATAAATTTCAGTTCACAACAGCATCAATGGTATTATTAAAGCACTTTGAAATCACATTTATTATAGTTTTCTAAACAGTTTATTAATTCACTATAGTTCTAAAAGATTCGTGTGATACAGTTGTGCAGTAAAGCCGAATTACAAAAGCTGTTTCTTTACACGTATACTGTGATATTTATCCATAAACGGTCGTTAGCTGTACACCATTAATCAAAGATAATAAGCATCCTAATACTTTTGAGAGATAATTTAACACATGCATTTAATCATCGTGACGACGATGAGCAACAATACTATTCTACCTAATCTATTTATGATGCTTGACTTAATGCTGACATAAAATCATAACTTCGTAACAGGTTGTCACTTTCTGCTATCGCTTCTTTATACTATTCACGATGAAATTGAAACCAACCACTTGGAAAGGAATCCATGAAAATGTTAATGAGAAACGTAACTAGATCAGTTGGCTATTTAATAGAAAAAGTTATTAGTCTACTGATAAAATAAGATAACTGTCAAGTATTTTCGATAATTGACGTAAATTAGAATATTCAATTAGTTTACTCATGCTAGTTCAGTATTCATTTGACCGGATGAAAGTGACATCATCAAATACTAAAATTATAATTACAGTATCTTTGAATTGCTTTATTCATTAAACTCTACCAGATAAAGTTTCCAGTAAATGACTTAGTTTTGGATATTGTATATTTTAATGAATATCCAAATGTCAGTCGCTATTATAGGTTGTATTGTATAAATTTTGATTAACAATTTCAATAATAAGAATCAATAAACACTTTAAATGTAACAGTTAATCCAAATACATAGAGCAATTTAGTCATTTATGAGCTCCAGTAACTATGCAAAGGAAAGGAAGTGGAGAAACATTTATAGTACTGGTCATTCCATAATCAATACTGTATACATTCGTCAAGTTAATAGAGCAATCATAAAAGGTGTACATTTATACTGAGATCATGTTTTTAGCTAAAATGTGTATATATTTACTAGATACTTATAATATTACAGTCTGCATTCTACATCAGTATTGGGTTTGTATGTGTTATTTAAAATATTCAAAAAACAACGAAAATAACTACGATGAAATTGAAATATAAAAAAGATTCCAGAGGAAAAACTGATTTAACAACTAAAAAGTAATCAGTGTTTAGTATGTATACTCAACCAGGCAATATGTATGGAAATAATATTTTGTTTCGAGAAAACTTGGATATACTCAACAATCAGTAATAAAAAGAAGAATGATGTAACTGATTAAATCGGATAGAGAATTCAGTAACTAATATTACTGTATGAATAAATAAGAGTGAACCATTATTTTACTAAAGTCATTTAATCAAATATTGTTACACATAAGAGATACTTACTACTTTTCTCTTAATTATTTCATTTCTTCTAGAGAAAAAAAATCATATAACAACAAATATATCATCATTTATTAAAAGAAGGGAATAAATTGTATCGTTATGCTTTTCATTCACGTTATATATTTCAAATAATTCACTTCATAATATTATGAAATCAGTTTTACAGTTCATTGAATTTCTGTTTGTGATTTGTATCCTTTTAGAGAATGAAAAAAACAAAAAAAAATTAAGCAATTAAACGATTCAACGATGTGAATAAAAGTCTCTTCTGATTATTGTTTCTTTAAAAATTTCTAATCTTGGTAGATGATAATAACTTAAAAGTAACAACATTCAATGTCATTTTAAGGTGGCTGATTATAGTCACGCATATAAACATTTTTATTTATAGAAAAAAAAATCTAAATGCTTGAAAGCTTTTAGTTCATTCTTATTATTTTCATGCTATACTAATAAACATTATTGTTTCACGTCAATTCATTAAAAAAGATTTGCTCCATTTTAATTAGTCGTCTACAATGTACCTTGATTACATCTTAAATATAGTTGAGTTGTGGGGTGGGGGGGGTGTTTTTATGAAGATTAGTATTTCATGTTATCGTTTATATTTGTCAAAGAATAATCCTAACTGTGTGCCATTGAAAACCTGGAGACAATTTACAGCTCTTTTTTAAAAACAAAACTTAGTACGGGACTCTACAAGCATTGAGTGCACTCGACTCCACCATGTTAAATATGGTGAAACGATAATTTTGTAATCATTTTTTTTTGGTTTGATAAATTATTGATAATTGTAATATGGAAAATGGACATATTGTTACTGGGTAGTAAACAAATTCTTATCGATTGTATTTTTACAAGTAATTATTAAGTGTAATATGATTTATGCATGAAATTTTAAAAATGAATTAAGAGTTTGTAAAACATTGAAAATTTTGTGTGAAGTGATTGTGTTTATTGTTTAAATGAAATATTCTGTGCAATATTTATCCTTGAACGAAGAATTTCAATAAGGATAAGGAGTTTCACCCTCTAGGCAAAATTTAACATTCTCTATCAATTGATGAAGCGAAATATTTACTTGATTATCTCATTAACTAAACTAATGATGGATATTTTAAATGCATCAATTAAGTCTATGTATTGAGCTACTTACTCATCATTTGTTGTTTGTGTTATTTTTGTGTAAATTTTGTTATACTTCTTCTGTCTGTTGTTTATTTATTAATTAAGCTAGAAAGTAAATATTAGGACGGTTCTCAGATATCCTTAGGAAACCTTCAGTAACTTCAAGGTGGCTGGAACACTTTACTCACTCACTGTTTATAAGAAATTTTGGAAGTTTGGGATTGGATCATTATACTGTCTGAATGCATAACTTCTGGAGGATAGGTTACATGGATTACAATGAAGATACTTTGTCAGGATAAAAATTTACGTACTTATGATATTTTTGTGCAGATTAGATACTTAATAAAGTAGGCTCATCTTTGTTTTTCCTTATCTATTGATTTACGTTTTTTCATGGCTTTTTGAATTAGAATTTGAAAGTGGTACACTAATGTCAAGCGGTAGTCTAACCTCGAATACAGAGAATGGAAACAATTATGAATAAAAAGCAAATTAATATTTTCAAATTTAGTAAACTTTTTATTTCTCATCATTATAAATGATCGAAATATGGTCCACATTAAACGAATGCAACATTATTATAATTAACTGACTGGGCTCAAAGTAGATGGAGTATAGGTTCATACGGTGATTAGAATTGACCTCCGATTCGTTGAGTGCAGGTGTCTTTATATTATCCACTGGTCTACTGCATTCAGCTGGCCACACTTGTATAGCGAGTATGCACAGTATTATTTATTAAGATTTCTGTCTTCTCGTTACATGGCTTATCTCTGTTGTCATAGGCCTAGATAAACAGTTGTGTTACCATCATTTACGACTCTAGGTCTTTTAATATAGATATGAATATTTTTACAAATTTTAGACATTTCAACGTGTCTATTAAATAATATTTTCAATTGTTAAATTTGTACATCTACTGTATTCATTTATAACGTAATAGGCATTAAGTGCATCAAATAGCGAAATAGTAGAATTTCAGTTAACGTTTTAAGCAATAATAATAATTGAAGTATTACTAGGAAAGTGTAAATTGTAAAGTAATTAAGCGATAATGAAGTATTATTACTGAATACAAATATATTCATACAATCAGTTGCATTGTAGTTTTCTAGACACGTCATTTTGTAGAAATGAAACATATGTTATTTTTTAAAAACGTTCCTTAAAACTTATGTGTTATTCAGAAGCTCCAAGATTTATGGTATAAACAACTTGTATTCATAGTAATACAACTAACGATTTCCCAATATATCATTAAAATTCTATCATATTCATTGTTTTTTTATCATAGATACAGTTCAATGGCATATATAGTTAATGACGAGTCATGGTTGAAAAGATTTTACGTCAGATAAAACTCATAATGCATAAAGTATATGGTTGTTACTAGTGAGGACAGATTAGAATATCATCTAATGTACCTAAATTTAGCTGAAACCTTTATTTAACTTGAATAGAATTTCATGTAAAGTCTGGCAAATATATCACGCAACATGATGAACAACTTGTAGCTTATAATATATGATGTTATGGTCCGGAAGTAAGATGGAAATCTGATAAACAAATGTTCATATTATGTAATTCAAGCAAGTTTTACAGTATTGATACCTTGGATTGTAACAGCAAACTCTCTAGTCTATATTGAAATGTCTTCCTCAAAATTCTGTATGCCGTTATTTTTAAGGAAATATTTATCAAAATATTTACTCATGTAATCACCACTAGACTATTGAGTTCAGACAGTCATACTTGTGCAGTAGGCGCATTTGTATTAGGATGAACTTGCATATTTCCATTAATTTTTTTAAACTGAAGCTGGTCAGTCTCTGTAGCTATATGTGCAACATCGGGATGCAGGTATAACCAGCCGACGAGTCCCGAATAGGACGAAACGCGCCTCCTGGATTCCACTTGCCAGTCACAATCGAAATTAAATAATACTTGTGAATAATTGCTATATTGAGGCAATCCGCTCAGGATGAACATATAGCAACAGAGGCTGACCAGATTCAGTCTATAACAAATAATTGGGAATATACAAATTCATCCTAATACATACATTTATGTTATATTTTTTATGTATATGGTGTTTGTTAGAGATCCACGTTAAGGATATCTATAACAATCAGTGAAAAAGTAAGGTCAAAATAACTCAGATTAAAGTTTACCTTTCATCATGGATTTCATTTCAATTGACCGATCTTGATGTTTGGTGTAAAGTTTAGTGTATGCTTCACTTTAATATTTTTCATTTATACACTAAAGTAATTGAAGGTGCTGGGTACCATACCCTTAGGGAACATTAAATACCTACCTTGTAGATAACTTCAGCTAAAATTATATACACAGATAAAAACTACTACTGCTGAAAATTCTTATCGAATTTCAAAACAGACTGGTGATACAACTCATTCTTAGACTACTGAAAAGTTGAACATTCACCGTAAAACTTTAAGTTTGGGGTGAGGAAGAGTCTGAGTGCACTTCTCAGAGTACCTCTACTGGAGCAAATCAACTATCTAATCTTGATTTTGACTGGTTCTTTGATTCAAGTCAATTTTCGGCATCGAATTCAAAATCTACAGTCTCCACAAAACCTACTTACATACTTACGCCTGCTACCCCTGTCGGAAGAGCATAGGCCGCTCACCAGTATTCTCCATTCAACTCTGTCCTCAGCAATCCTTTCCAGCTGTCTCCAGTTACTGTTCATCCTCTCAATGTCTGCTTCCAGTTCTCGACGTAGTGTGTTCATTGGCCTTCCTCTTTTTCGTTTTCCAACAGGGTTCCAAGTTAGTGCTTGTCTCGTGATACAGTCTGATGATTTCCGCAATGTATGTCCTATCCATTTCCATTGTCGTTTCCTGATTTCCTCTTCAGCTGAAAGTTGGTTTGTTCTCTTCCATAGTAGGCTGTCGGTGATAGTTTTAGGCCAACAGATATTCAATATTCAACGTAGACAATTGTTAATAAATACGTGTACCCTCCTGAGGATGTTTGACAGACAGATACAACGCAGAACATTCGTACGTACGTACATCAGTTCAGGTTGCCATAACACATCAGCACAGGGACGCAACTGTCAGTTCAAATCCAAGAGTGATAACGATAAGTAGAAGTATTAGCAGTAATGCAGAAAATTAGGGAGCGAAGATATGATTCGAAAAGTATAATTTCAGTGAGATAAATTTGAAAGGAGAAAGATAGAGAATTCGGAAGGTTAGATTTTGAGAGAACACAAAGAGTGGATGCACCTGCGCCATTGCGAACGATTCTGAGCCATGTCGTTCAAGGTCTCTAACCATTGGTGACTTTCGTCGCGCGGACCCCAACCACGCAGCCTACATCTACCAACATGACTTAGTCCACTTGTCAGTGACTTCATCGACTTCTGCCATGTTTTGGTTTGGCCGCCTCTAGCTTTCTTCCGACCGATTCCTACGCCGCAAAACATAGCTCGTCGAGGCAGACGGTAGTTAGACATGCGTAACACATGTCCCAACCACCCACCCTCTTTGCAATCAGCAGTACGACTTCGCCCTCAGACCTTGGGTAGCTGCTTTTAGTCTCATCGTTCTCCAATCGACCTACCTAGCATGGTAGAACCTACAGGAACATATGTTCCAGCCAGTATAGCTCGGTCGGGTCATCACGATAGGCAAGCCCGACCACCACGACAAGGTAGCAGCTACGGTCGGGAGGATGTTTGAAGTAGTTCTCCACGTTTCAGCTTCATAGAGAACTGTCTTGACGTTCAAATTAAAGAGTCTAACTCCGCCCGCAGCTCTTCTAGGGTTGCTGCCGGTCCCAAGCCCGGGTAAGGGAGGAGGGTTGGGCATAAGGCTAGCACCTTTATCCCGTAAAACACAAGCTTGCTAAAAAAACGCTAACCAGAATTAGCAAACTCCAGAAAACCTGACTACAATAAAAAATTTCTGTAGGTCCTATACACACGTTTTTACTAACCTACAGCGTCTAATTAAGTAAATAAGTATCAAGGGATATTAATTTATAACCGTAAAACTGTGTTTTCACTTGTTTTCTGTTTTAAAAAGGAATTTTTTGTAATTATCGATGAGTTAACCTAAATATTTTAACTAAATTCAGTAAGATAATTTTCTTACGAAGAAATACTCTTAGCAAAATTACACATAGGAAATTCGATTATTAGAGTCTACATTTAACTTGAATCCCGAATAGGACAAAACGCGCGTCCTAGATTCCACTTGCCAGTTACAATCCGACTTAAATAATAAATGATTGTGATTAGGCTTCACATCGATGACTACAATCTTTGTTTTGCAAGGTAATATTCTTCGTAAACTTTCATCAAATAAGGAGTAACCAACAAATAAGAAATGACTGTCCATTTGACAAGTAAGAAAGTGAGAATGAAATGAAAGTATTTAGATACAATAACAAATCACCAATAAGTAAAATTACAAATGGGTATTAGCAAATAAAATATGAAAATGAAGTTTTTGGCCAATAATAGAATGAGAGACCGTATGTGTTGCTTTTACTAGGTAGAGATGAGTTATGAACCCTTGAGCTAGCCTCACCAGTGTGTTTTTATTTAGTTTGTTAGCTATTTGGGCAAGATTGTTTGACTGACTATTTGGTGTAATTATTAAACTATTCTAATACATTTAGTTTGATTCACAGAATAATAAATTTTCTTGTATCAAAAATAACATTTTAATGACGGTGACTTCAGGAACTCGAAAACCGAGATATCAACTTACTAAACAATCTAACGAACATAGAGACGTAAACAGACAAAATTAACTTAAAGCTTCAATGCAACAACTGGTTTAAAGGAAATAATTCAGATGGAACAAGTTATACAGAATGATTTATTTATAGATATCTGTTAATATATAGTCAATTTTTCTTAAATGAATGTAATCATGAATACTCGTTGCATTATGCATAAAGGAGACCGTGATATTTTTAATATCAATTATACAGAACACTGCCGAATTTCTCTAAAATACTGTTAACCTTTACTAAAAAATAATCAAAACAAAGTTGGCTTTCAGGAAATCCATTATACATAGTTTCATCAATTTACTCTTTCACGCTAAATAACAAAATTATCAATAAAAAATTGAGACAGTTTCTTATTTCATCAATATTTTCAGACACTATGATGGCGGTAACTAAACATTGCTGAAAAAATTCATATTGATTAAATGACTTACATTTTATAATTCTTAGTATGAGTCCATGCGAAAAATTTCATAAATGACAGAAAATGAGGAGTATTTGACGGCTACGTTCAACGAAACAATGAGCTGCATTACATTTCAATGCAATCAAACTCATTTTTTCTACAAAAATATTTGTCTAATTATTCATTGTGCTACTTATAAGTAGTACACACATTTACAAAAGATTTCATTGAAGTTACCAATCTATTTAATTGAAAGATGCAAATCGAAATGAAGAAGGTATTATTCATTTTTGATAATTTCATGTATAACTACATCACATGCATCCTTCACTTCGTACAATAATTGCATGTTCAAAAAAAACCAAAAATATTAAACACACTTGAATTCATCGAAGCTATGAATAATTCTAATTCATCAGCTTAACCATTCACGAATCACGTCCCAACATATTTTGGTTTATCCAACATTGTCAATGTATCAATCTTATTGATACAAAGTGCGCTAAACTTAACTTTTGATATTTGGTATCTTCATTTGTTTTATTGACCAAAATAATTCGTATAGAACTAAGATCTCATTCACTAAATAATATGCATTTTACTCAAAGTTTGCCATAAATGACTTACTCACTTTCGACAGTGTCTAGTAAGAGCTATCAAGCTCACGTGAAGTCTGTTTTAGTTACTGATATAGCCTTATCATACGGAACACACACTAATGGAAATATTTTAGTAATAATCACTGTCATATGGTCATTCTTATTAGATGATAATTCCGAAGCTTGCCAATTGTGAATAGTCAGCTAATATTAATCGAACATGTTTACCTACTTCCACATTATATCAACTAGGCACAGGAAAACTGAACATTCAAAATAGCTAAAGCAACTTGCAATAAATAAAAGGGTAGTGCAACTATTTATACGCTATTGAGAATCCCTCTAGGAGTTAGGAATTATCGACTGTAGGTAACCAGTGGTTTATTTTACTTCACGATTTATGCTGTTACTAATTAATCTTTCATTTAACTTGGGGGTTGTTTAGTTTTGTTTTAATGGAGTATTAAAAGCCTAACAACCTAAACATCTATATTGTTGGTGATTTAAAAAGCAGCTGAATATATATATATATATATATATATATATATATATATATATATAAGTAGTACCCAGTTACCATATAAATGAGGTTTCCCACAGTTTATTCATTTGTTTGGTATAAACGGGCACTAAAAATGTACGTACTATACAGCCAGAAAACTTATATTACGAAACAATGAAGAAAGGTGAACACAGAAAAAATATGTAAGATTTAATAAAGTAATAAATATGTAACAATGTAGAAAATACAATTTGGGTCGTAAGGTAATTACGAAACCATACCTATGAGAGATTTTATTAAGAAACTAAGGCAGCTTCGCCAATCGCCTCTATTCTGGGCCATATCTAATACGGTTTGAAACCACCGAGTTGCACTATCCTTAAGACTCCAACCAGGAAATCGGTATAGATCGATAGATGCCAGTCTCATACACTTTTCATTCAATGGAGCCATGTCCCGAACTGATTTACTATCCATGTACATTTTCTGACCAGTCCAAATCAGTAAACAATGAACGATGCGGAAGCCTCTTGGATGAAATTCGCGAAACATGATCAAGCCACTGAAATCAGTGTTTCAAGATGGTGATACTGATTGAGTTGTCATCACTGCGGTCAAACATATATCTCTAAAACTCAATAATACTGATATTATGTCTCCGGATATCAGTGACCCTTCGGAATAACAATGATAGAGCATAGAGAGACGTCGAACATCCACAGTTCGGATAGACCGAAGTTCGCGAGCACTAGATCAGAATTGTTCTCACCGAAGTGTTGTAAACCCGACCTTTTATAATCAGACTAATATGATGATGGCACTAAGGATGGCTTAGGTTGGCATAAGCCGATTTGGCTTTCATGATGCATAGATTGGTCTCATTTATAACAATACCACCAACACCCACACAGTTACCCAGATAAATGGATTTCTCGACTACCTCTAACGGTTCATTACAAAAGTGAAAACGGCTACAGACTTGTACCCAGTCTTGTAAAAGTACTTTGAATCTGGAAGGTGCACGGCAGGTCATACTTACGAAAACACTAATTACCAAGTGATTATGAGTTGGGTGGTTTGTGCATCATTGTAGCGATATGATATCACCTGGAGATCGATCTTTCTCCAGGTAGTAGATACATGCTACTAACATGAACATCGTTCAGAGGTGTTGCCATAGTATCAGTGATGAAGAAGTTGGAGTGAAATGGTGTGATTGTGTAACCCTGGCTTATCCCACTGATGAAACAATGTAAAGATGGCTGTATACACTCACTATATCTTAAGTGTTTGTGTGCAGAGCCTTTTGACAAACTTCTAAGACACATAATTCTTCAACAGACAACTCCAAAGTAATGTTATATCCAATAGATCGAAGGCTATCTTGCTGTCATGAAACAGTGATTGTTGGCATGTAATATATTTGACGGTATTAACACCGATCGGAGGGTAAAAATGTGATCAATACATCCACCACTTGGTCAAAAACCATAGCCTAGTCCTCACAATTCAGTCTTTTAAGCGTTTCGCGAATCTGAGAATTACGACAGAAGCAGATAGGTTGAAATCAATAGAGAGTAGACCCATATACGGATAAGTGTTGCAACGGTTACATAAGTACTTCTAAAGATGGGAAAAGCGACCGCTTTAGAAAAAGACGATAGAACGTAACTTAGTTTAGACGCCGGATATCGCCCCTTTCTCCTTCCATATTTTTTAAGCACCCTTGTCAAGATAAAGCAGTAAGACTTCCCTAATAGAGACTAGATATGTGGGGCATGAGGACATTTAGAGAAAAAAAGCCAACTCACTTCTACCTAGGCAATTCGCAGGTTATTTTAATTCATAACTCAAAATAACCCATCGCAGTTTGTCGTAGCCCATTCTGGTTATCATGTCAGGTCATCGACATCATAACATTGAAATCTGGATTGTAATGACTCAGTAAACTTCAACTTATTTTCTTCTCCCATGCGGGTGTACAGCGAAAATCTTAACATATACGTGCATCGGTCCAAGTTGTAACACCTAAACAGCACAGCAGGATGGACACTAAATTAGGTAGAGTCGTGGGAGATAAGTGTGGACATGCATAATATGACATACAGATGAAGAATTAGTTCGTGGAAGAAAAGACATAAAATTAATGTAAGCTCATGATTTAAGTTAGGATAAAGAATGAATGCACCTATGCCGACGTGATCGATTTTGGGCCGCGTCAACTAGTCTCTAACTACTGGTCACGGTAATGGTGCAAACCTACGACAAAGTAGTCTGCTTCACCAACACGACTCATAGCAATATTATAACTGATTACACTATTTATCACTTGCGATGCTCTGCTACACGCACCATAATAAATTAACAAAAGTAGAAACGTATCCAGAGTAAGAAATTTATTACAAATTACATGACACTTTACACATAGTGTTCAACACGTCATTAATGATTTATGATAACTGAGATGCTTTTCACATCAAATTGTTTTACCAGGATCGACTTTGAGAGCTACAGTCCTATTGAAGACCATCTACAACGAAATAGCACAACAACACAGGTAAATGATAGCAATAAGAGCAATAAAGCAATTACTATGAAAAGTAAGAGACAATTTCCTTTCTGCAGATCAGTGTTGAACATCAGTATTTATTTGAAGACTAAACAATATCGTAAATATTTGTGTAATAAACTGAAACAGACTTTCTATGAAAGCAGATGATGATACCGAACTTTTAAAAAAGAATAGGCAAAACAGTGACTGCATGCAATTTAGAGGTATACCACCACTTCAGGTAACGAATTAAAGACAGGTAGCATAAAGTTCTTATTTGTTTAAGAAATTTTTAAAGTTAATCAAAGGTATTTTAATATACAAAAATATTTCACAGAAAAAAGGACAAATACTACCTAGGTTAGAGTGAAGAACTTACGCGTTTCGAGGTTGTATCTGGATCAACAGAAAAGAAACCAATACGTTCAAACTGATAAGCGGTGTAAACTTTTGCATTCATGACAGACTGCTCAATCAAAGCATCCGAGAGTACGACTAATGAATCCTGAAAAACGTAGAAGTTGGTAAAGTACCATTCACAGAATGGAAAATGAGAAAAATAAATGAGTGCTTATTAAATGATTTAAATGGGTTGTTTGGAAACGACCACTGGGGATACAACGAATTTATTGGTGAAACCATAACAAAAATTAGATACACAATTTTTTAATGTCAGGAGTAAGTGTAAATCAGAAATTTCAGGTAAGAGTAGTTGTTAACATATTTCAATAGGCCAGTGTGTACAGATGAAGATATAGGTGCAGATTGAAAGGTCCTTAAGCACTGAATTTAAACTTGAAAAGACTAGAAGTTACAGTACTATACATAAAACTCTGTCTAAGAAACAAAATGTTGATATCTTCACAATACTCCGTATAATGAATCTTCTCTGGTTAAATAAGCTTTAGTTACCATAATAAATTTAGGTAAATGCGTACGACTTACAAAAGAAACTTATTTAACAACTGGGATGAATGACCGTGCTACAAATCGTGGTAATTCTAGAAAAACAAAATATTTGATGTCGACATATCTAACTAAATCGTAAAATAATCGAAACTATGGTTTATAAATAATTCGTAAAGTACTAGATACCAGAGAGACGAGATAAAGTAATTATTGTGTGGGTAGTCCTGACCATAGCGGCTACCTTGACGTGGTGGTCGTGATGACCCAACCGAGCTATATTGGCTGGAACGCATGTTCCTCAAGGTCCTAACATGCCAAGCAGGTCTGTTGGAGAGCGATAAGACTAAAGGCAGCAACCTAAGATCTGAGGGCAAAGTTGTACTGCTTACTGCAGCGAGGTATGACAGCAGCAAGGTGTTTCCCTCGAATGACCAGCATGTGCAGCGATGCTGCCTTCTTAACGGAAGGAAGGGGTTAGAAAAAGTCGACCGTGAAAATGTCACACCTCACCTTACTTCACGGATTTCCGTCTCCGGCAGTAAGGCCCTTCTAAAGAACGGGGGTAACACTTCAAAGACTTCCCATAATAAGGTCGTGCGTGGTCGGCCTCAAACAGTTATCCCTTGGGCTCTGCGATCGCGCTCTCAGGTTACTATGACCAACACTAACCCAGTTTCCCTTTTAGGTACCTCAAGAAGTAATATCCTTCCATGATGTGGGCAACCAAGAAGTGACAATTTCCCTCATACCTTAAACAGCACAGATCATCTTCTCCGAGGTCGAATCCCTACCATCAACTCCTAATAACTTTCTTATCACCATGCCTGATTCTTCTAGCATAACTTTATCACCTCGAGCCTCTAATGCTAATGGTTCAAGTTCAAGAAATGTCATTACCTGGTCTCCTGAAACCTTGCGCTAAACTACATACCGGAGCTTCCAATGTTCGAACTTTACGCCAAATAAGACAACAAATCTCCATAGCTATGACACTAGAATCCTGCCTCATCAATGTTCGCTGCGTCTCTGAAACGAGTATACAGGATTCAAGTATGACCAGTAGTATGACTTTACCTTTGGTTAAAGTAAAGAGCCGGCCCGAATCACCCATCAAGATTCTGGACACTCCACCGATACCACTCGAGTTCCCTCCGGTGTAGGTATAGCACTAAGTTTATAAGCCGAACAGGTTCTCGACTGGATTTTAACAAACAGTTGTTTGTACGTTGTCCGTCTAAACGGGAGAGCGAAAACTCGGAAAGATAAGGACACGAGCAGTTGCCTCTTTTTTATCACTGCCTACGCTCCCCCTGATTGCAGCTCAGATGAAGTAAAAAATGAATTTTACAGAAAGATTGCCGACCTCCTTCGCAAAGCTGAACGCACTGAAGTAGTGATAGTGGCTGGTGATTTAAATGCCCAAGTAAGTAGACTAAACGAAACCGAAAGGCAACTAGGTGAATCCTATGGTGTCGAGGCTCAAAGAACAGATAATGGCGACTGTTTACTACAATTATGTTCAGATAACCGTCTATTTCTCGCAAGTACCAACTTTAAACACTAAGGAAAAACATTAGTTAACATGGCGACCTCAACAATCAGCTCAACGCTGGAGTCAAATAGACCACATTGCCATCAGCCACCGTTGGAGATGCTCGATAGAAGACTGCCGCTTATTTCGGAGCACATATTTAGACTTAGGTCATGCTTTAGTACGAGCGCGTGTTAGTCTGCGTCTCACTGGACGTAAAAGATTCACAACAAGGATTCCACTGAGTTCAACTTAATGCTGAAAAAGTCAAGAATACATTTCAGGAACAACTAGGAAACCAATTAGTCAACTGCGTAAACCTCCTATCCCCACAGTTAGCTTGGAATGATATCCAAAAAGCTGTGGAAACAGCAGTAATATCTATTAGTAAACTAAACCAAAAAGTTAGGAAAACTCAGTGAATTTCAATTGCATCTACTGAACTGATTGATGCTCGGGAACACATTCTGTCTGGTTCTGAACACGATGAGGAACGAAGGCAACTTAAATACAAGCTGGTTAAAAGCTCACGCAACGATCGTGAGAAGTGGCGGGTGGTGTAAACTAAATAGAGAGAAACTGCAGCGGCAATAGGTAACAGTAGGCAACTGTTCAGACTTATCAAGGAAACAGGTATCGGAAATCCGACTGTAAGTGAAACTATCTCGGAAAAAGGTGGGACCATTATTCACTGTCGATCCAGGAGGTTAGACTGATGGGCAGAACACTTTAGGGAACAGTTCAACTGACCCTCGGACTTATCTCAGTTGCCCACTATCCCCAAGCAATCTGAATGGCACATTGATACCAGTCTCTTAAATCTTAGCAAAGTTGAGAATGCTATAACGAGGAAGAGTAGTAAAATCTGACGGATTAACCCCTGAAATATCTAAGGATGGTAGTCCAGTTTTAGCAGCGAGATTAACCGAGATCTTGGTTAGAATCTGGGGACTAGACATAATACTATCTGATTGGTCTCGAACACTAACTGTCCCAGTCTATAAGAAAGGATAAAAATCCTCGTGTGACAATTACCGAGGAATCAGTTTAACAAATATCGTGTCAAAAATATTGACTTTAATAATACTTCAACGCCTAACTAGAGCTTGTTAAAAGCAAACTCGAGAAAACCAAGGTAGTTTCAGACCTTAACGTAGTTGTATAGACCGAAAATTTACACCTCGGCAGGTTCTGAAACATAGATACACTCTCAGATGTCCAATAATAGATGTATTCCTTGACCTTAAGGCAGCATTTGACTCTATTGATCGTGAGGTTATGTAGCAATGCCTATGATTAAAAGGCATATCAGAAAAGTACATTAACCTTATACAAGCACTCTACTCGAACATCACATATCGAGTCAGAGCTTATAGTGGATTGTTGTCAGAATTGATTACCTTAAGTGGTGTTCGCCAAGGTTGTCCGCTTTCCCTATTTTTATTTGATTTTATTATCGATATGCTTTAAGGGTTGACATTTTCGTTGTCTGACTTCCCCGGAGTTGACCTCCTTCCAGGAGATAAACTTACTGACTTAAAATATGCAGTTAATATAGTTCTATTGGGTAAAGATGCTGATAAAATGCAGAATCTCTTGCTTACCTCAAACATCAATGTAAGCACGCTTCAGATGCGATTCTCCCAATCTAAATCCAATATGTTGCTTCAGAATTGGCTTGATTCGGCACAGAAGTTAGTGATAGGGAGCGAAGCAATTAAATGCGTTGACCACTTAACTTACCTTGGGAGTCTCATCAGTCCTCATAGTCTAATGTTTGGTGAAATCAAGGCTCGTATGGAGAAGGCTCGATTGGTTTTCGCCAATTTACGTCACTTACGGCATAGGTGAGACATCCATCTTCTAACCGAAGGACGCGTCTACTGAATAGTAGTTTGATTCGTTCTAGTACTAGGTAATATGGCAAATCAATTGATGAAGTAGTGAATCTTCCTCAGCTGAGGTGGTTAGGACATGTGTTACTTATGCCTGACCACCGTCTACCTCGACGAACAATGCTGTCTGGTGAAGTAGGCTAGAAAGCTAGGGGTGACCGAACCAAAATATGGCACCAGTCCATGAAGTCATTAACAATTGGGTTGAGCCATGTTAATAGGTGTAGACTCCCGACCGTAGCTGCTACCTTGTCGTGGTGGTCGGGCTTGCCTATCGTGATGACCCAATCGAGCTATACTGGCTGGAACATATGTTCCTGTAGGTTCTACCATGCTAGGTAGGTCGAGTGGAGAACGATGAGACTAAAAGCAGCTACTCAAGGTCTGAGGGCGAAGTCGTACTGCTGACTGCAATGGGGTGTGACAGCAGTAAGGTGTTTCCCTCGGACAACCAGCATCTGCAGCGATGCTGCCTTCTCACAAGGAAGGAGGGGTTAGAAAAGGTCGACCCTAAAAATGTCACACCTCACCCTACCTCACGGATTTCCGTCTCCGGCGGTATGGGTGCCCACTAAGGGCTTTTAAGTGCGGAGCTAATACTCAAAAAACTTTTCATAAAAAGGCCGTGCGTGACAGGCCTCAAGCAGTTGTCCTTTGGGCTCTGCGGTCACGCTCTCAGGTCTCTGAGACCGACACTAATCTGCCTTCTTTTTCAGGTTCCTCAAGAAACACCCTTCCACGGTGTGGGCAGCCGGGAAGTGACAACCGCCCTCATACCCGCAAAAGCACGAGAGTCCAAATTGGTCAAAATCAAATCCTTTCTACACCCCATAATATCTCTCTTATCTCTACGACTAACTCTACTCACATTCCTTCATCTCACTGCACCGCTAATGCAAACGATGCGAGCTCACGAAAAGTCATTCCTGGTCTCTTGAAACCCCGTTCTAGACTATATGTTGGAGCTTTTAATGTACGGACATTAAGTTAAATAGGGCAACAGGCTTCCTTAGTTAAGACTTTAGAATCTCACTCAATCGACGTATGCTGCATCTCGGAAACGCGCATACAGGATCCTAGTAAAATCATTAACCTGATTTCACCGTATCAAAACAAAGAAGCAGCCCGATTTACTCTTCGTGTATCCGGTAGCCCTGATGCTGCTTCCCGGGGTCTCGCTGGTGTAGGTATAGCATTGAGTCGTAGGGCAGAACTAGCTCTCCTAGACTGGATCCCTGTAGATAGTCGCTTGTGCGCTGTCCGACTGAACGGGACAGTTAGGACTCGGAAAGATAGGGACACTCGTCGTTGCCTCTTTGTCGTATCTGCCTATGCCCCCACTGACTGCAGTTCAGACGAGGTGAAAGATGAGTTTAACAGCAAGCTTACGGACCTCCTCCAAAAAGCTAGGCGCTCTGATATAGTTATAATGGCTGGTGACCTTAATGCTCAAGTAGGTAGACTAAGTGAAAATGAGAGACACTTGGGTGGATGTTATGGTGTCACGGCTCACAGAACAGATAATGGCGATCGTGTTGCAACTATGCTCAGATAACCGCCTATTTCTAGCGAATACTAACTTTAGGCATAAAGAAAAGCATCTTTTGACCTGGCGACCCCCAAAATCGTCTCAACGTTGGACCCAACTAGATCACATCGCCATCAGCTACCGATGGAGGGGTTCGATAGAGGACTGTCGCTCGTTCTGGGGCACATGTTTAGATTCAGACCATGCTTTAGTGCGAGCGCGTATTTGTTTGAGGCTATCTCGGAAAAGGATGGGATTATAATTCATTCTCAGTCCAGGAGATTGGACCGATGGGCGGAACATTTTAGGGATCAGTTCAACTGGCCTTCAGCCACACTTCGGTTGCCCACGATCCCCGGTCTTCCTGAATGGCAAATCGACTTAACTCCTCCTAGTCTTTATGAAATTGAGAAGGCTATAGGAAATCTGAAGCGAGGTAGAGCAGCAGGTCCTGATAGGCTTACCCCTGAAATGTTTAAGGATGGTGGTCCAGATTTAGCA
This sequence comes from Schistosoma japonicum, assembly GCA_025215515.1. Taxonomy (NCBI): domain Eukaryota; kingdom Metazoa; phylum Platyhelminthes; class Trematoda; order Strigeidida; family Schistosomatidae; genus Schistosoma; species Schistosoma japonicum. Next base: position 62,686,721 of record CM046061.1, on the reverse strand, counting down.
GCTAGATTGACTGAAATCTTATGTGGAATCTGGGAACTGGGCGTAACACCATCTGACTGGTCTCAATCCCTGATTGTCCCAATTTATAAGAAAGGACAAAAGTCTTCTTGTGACAATCACAGGGGAATCAGTCTGACTAATATAGTTTCTAAATTGTTAGCCTCGATTATACTTAGACGCCTAACTAGAGCTCGTGAAGAGCAGACTAGAGAAAACCAGGCTGGATTCAGACCTGGACGTGGCTGTATAGACCACATCTTCACACTGCGACAGGTCCTGGAACACAGACACACATTTAGGCGTCCTACAATAGTTGTCTTCCTGGACCTAAAGGCGGCATTCGACTCTGTTGATCGTGAGGTTCTGTGGCAGTGTCTGTCATTGAAAGGTGTACCAAAGGAGTACATTAACCTTATACAAGCTCTCTACTCTAAAACTACAGGTCGAGTGAGAGCTTATGGCGAACTGTCATCGGAATTCGTCACTTCAAGTGGTGTCCGTCAAGGATGTCCACTTTCCCCATTCTTGTTTAATTTTGTCATAGACATGCTCCTAGATATAACCATGTCTTCGTCTGACTTTTCAGGAATTAACTTACTACCAGGAGCCTCGCTTACTGACTTAGAGTATGCTGATGACATAGTCCTATTCGGTGAAGACGCTGACAAAATGCAGAGTCTTCTGACTACCCCGAGCAACAATGCAAGCATGTTCGGGATGCGGTTTTCCCCCTCGAAATGCAAAATGTTGCTCCAGGATTGGGTTGCATCGGCACCTGAACTAGTGATAAGGAGTGAAGTAGTCGAGCGTGTAGACCGCTTCACGTATCTGGGGAGTCTCATCAGTGCTGATGGCCTGGTGACTGACGAAATCTCAGCACGGATACAGAAAGCTCGATTAGCTTTTGCCAAGTTGCGTCACTTATGGCGCAGGCGAGATATCCGCTTGCTAACCAAAGGACGAGTGTACCGTGCAGCAGTTCGCTCTGTCCTACTATACGGTAGCGAAACATGGCCGTTAAGAGTAGAGGACATTCGTAGGTTACTGGTCTTCGATCATAGGTGTCTCCGAAGCATTGCTCATGTATCATGGGACAACCGAGTGAGCAATGCTGTCGTTAGGAAACGGGTTCTAGGAAAGGAGGGCAAATCAATAGATGAAGTATTGAAACTTCATCAGTTGAGGTGGCTGGGACATGTGTTACGCATGTCTAACTACCGTACTGCCTCGACGAGCTATGTTTTGCGGCGTAGGAATAGGTTGGAAGAAAGCTAGAGGCGGCCAAATCAAAACATGGCAGAAATCGATGAAGTCACTGACAAGTGGACTAAGTCATGTTGGTAGATGTAGGCTGCGTGGTTGGGGTCCGCGAGACGAAAGTCACCAATGGTTAGAGACCTTGAACGACATGGCTCAGAATCGTTCGCAATGGCGCAGGTGCATCCACTCTTTGTGTTCTCTCAAAATCTAACCTTCTGAATTCTCTATCTTTCTCCTTTCAAATTTATCTCACTGAATTATACTTTTCGAATCATATCTTCGCTCCCTAATTTTCTGCATTACTGCTAATACTTCTATTATCGATTATCACTCTTGGATTTCAACTGACAGTTGCGTCTCTGTGCTGATGTGGTATGGCAACCTGGACTGATGTACGTACGTACGAAGTTCTACGTTGTATCTGTCTGTCTCTGTCTGTAGACTACCTGGTTTGGATGCGCGTGATGATAGTAATCAATGGTTAGAGACTTTGGGTGACATAGCTCAAAATCGTTCTCGATGGCGCAGGTGCACCCACTCCTTGACTTCTTCCAAACTCTAAGCCTCTGGATCTATCATAGTTTTCTGTTTACTGAATTATATATTTTTTTAAATCTTAATTTTGATCTCTAATCCATTAGTACTAACTCTCTTACTACCTCCACTACTGTGGGATTTGATCCAACAATCTTATCTCTATCTGCTAATTGAGGCATGGCAACTTGAACTGATGTACCCACGTACCAAGTTCAACGTCGTAACTGACTGATTGTGTAAATAGTAAGTTTGTGAAAACACATGCGCAAACGAAAAGCTGATTAATTTAACCAAAGTTGAGTCACATTAACTTATTGCAATTTTTAGGCTGATTAAAGTGTCAATAACACTAATTAGAAATAGGACGAAACACAACAGTGATCCCAGGAAACACATAAACATCGGCTATATTTAACAGAAAGAAAAATACTATAATTTACTACTACTAGCTAACTAACAATTAAATTCAGATATATCATCGAAAAAATAAGATTATCGACAACTGATGCCATACGCTAAAATCAAGAGTAATTATATCCAAATATGAATCGTTACGGAATTGAAACAGATTAATGTAAGGTTCTACTGAAAAACTCTAGCGTCAAGAACTAAGCATTATATGTGAGCTTTCCAAACGATCTTATTATGGAGTGGATAAATGTTTGTACAATACGCGCACCTAACTAATTACTAATTACTATCACTTAAAACCGGTCCAACCTTTAACTTGTTTAAATGACGGCTTAAATAACCTACACAGTAACAATACTATAAATGTATTCTAACATACTTTATTAATGACAGACAAGAATCCCTCCTTTGCGCTTTCTGGTTCCTTGACAGTGAACCTAAAAAATATAAAGTTTTGAAAAATGGAATTGATATTTGTAAACAATCAATTGCGGAATGGTGTGTAAGAATCAAGTATGAACTTACAATCGGTCATACAGTCGAGCTTCAAACTGCAACGGATTAGATACCCAGTGTATAAAAGCTTTTGGTTTAATAGAATCTTCAACCTTTTTGGCTTTTACGAATAAATGAACTATTTCCCCATTAGAATCCTATATGAAGAGGAAATTAGATATAAGCTGCAATAAATTAATAACGTTATATCTGCGACTACATGGGTTAGGCAAAAATCAATATTTACACAGATCCTGTACAGAACAGAACAGAAATAAGCACAACGATTACCAAATGACTGCTGACAATTCTATAACAGGATTCTTGAAGTAAAACAGTATCATTTACTATGATAGTTTGCTTTTTTCTTGGTTATTCAAATATTTGAGAACGTAAAATTCGACAAAAGTGGTCACCAAAAATATATGCGCCACCCAATTAGAAACACAATACTGTGAAGAGATAACGATGGAAGGTGGTCACAGAAAACGGCAAAATTTAGTGATAATAAAGAAATTACAAGATACGGTTCGGATGGAAAGGAAATCATAAAGGACTTCATTTTAAGTGAGAAACTTCATTACACGTATATAGCGATTTTAACAGAAAACTGCAACAAGATCGTCGATAGCTTCTATTCTGGGTTATATTTAATAAGACCTTGAGCCACCGAAATGAACTCTCTAGGATCGCAACCAGGAAGCTGAGATGAAGCGACAGATACTAGTTCTATTTTGAATAAACACTCCAAACGATTTTCGGAGTTAATTACTCCTGTTTTAAACTAATTTCAATGCATTTCCACGAAAAACTTTCGATGTAATGTAATTCCCATTGACATTGAACAGTACGACAGTTTGTGTCACTTCAAGGTGTCGAGTTTTTATAAGCGATCTCATAAATAATTGTGAGATCAAATATTCGAGCTAAAATATATGTTCTTGTAGCTTAAATTAATAAAAGCATGGAACATATTTGTTCTGTGAGTGTATACCTACAAAATCCTGTCTAAAATTAAATATCATTACAAGAGTATCCACACCAAAATAACAAACAGAAAATGGGTAGGCGTAACGAGAAATTTAAACATAATAGGGGCCGAAAACTGTGCGGAAAAATCCAAAACCGCGTGACTTACCTTTTTAAAATCAGAAAATTCTAAAACAAGGCCTGTGTGACGAAGACCAACTGCCTGAGTGGGCGTTAAACGACGATATCCTTTCTCAGCAACTTCTTGAAAATCCGTCTTCTCTATGTATAGATCATGTTGCAAAGTAATGCTGTGAGTTTTACTATCCGGAACGGCAGGAAAATCCGCTACTGTAAGCTAAAAACAATGGAAAGTGGATTACACTAAATTTACTACCACTTTAAACACTAAACTTATAAGAATTTGAATATAACATGCTTTTTACCTCGATAGATGACTTATCGCCGTATAATTCAAACCAATTAGTAATAGTTACCAACACTGGCTCTAACACAGCCATTACACGTGGAGCATGATCATTCAAATAGTCGCGTACGCAAGCGTCTAGAGCAGAAGGATCGAGGATTGTTTGGGCCATAGTAACGCCAATACGTTCACAAAACATATTAATAGCTTGAGGCGGAAATCCACGACGACGAAGTGCTGTCAGTGTTACTAACCGTGGATCATCCCAATCACTAACAATGCCAGCTTCTATCAGCTTTAAAATTTTGCGCTTAGATACTACACTATAATACAAATTGAGACGACCATATTCCCATTGAACTGGACAGTAAACATCTAGCGCATTACAAAGCCAATAGTAGGCTGGACGCCTAAAACAATGAAGAAAAATTATCATGCACATATCTAAACTAACGTAAGTAGTGAGCGCTAATCAAAAATTAAGTCAATTTGCAATGGGAGGATAGATACAGTAACATCAACATAGAAGAATAAGTGCATTGACTTAAACTGCAGCACAACAGACAAAGAAATCCGAGATAAATGAAAAAAGCGCTGTCAAAACGGAGTGCAGTCTGATTGATATCTGAGGCCTCTAACTCACTGGATATTTTGATAACCTCTAGATATCATCTTAGGTCAACTGGCCATATGCTGTGAAGTTCACAATAATGTTTAATTCGCCATACAATGTCGTACAAAAGCTTTATTTCATTAAAGTAGAAAGTAGTGCGATGGCACGTACTAAACCTCATTCGGTATTTTCATAGTTTAGGACGTATCAGTAATGGACCAACAGGTTCAGCTTCATAAGCATTATGACTTGATGATATATCATCTGGCATTACTGATGGTACTGTTATCTTTTTCATAACAATTAAAAAAGTAATTTATCCCATTTTGTGTCCTCTAAATTTTCTACTAATTTGTATCAATAAAATGTCTTACAAATATTATTTCAGGTGAAAAGGAAATAATATTATTTTGCTTAGCGTAATTACTTTACTACACTCGAGATCACTTGCAAACACAGTTATTTGGATCGGCAACTGAAAAACACGTCAGATTCTCCAGATAGATCCAAATAAATATGTTGTGGACTTTTCGAATATTCGTTTAACAAAACTGCACTTCAAAAGTTTATCCTCAAATATAAAATTCTATCTCCCACATGATAAATTAGACCGATTTGACTTACGACATCAGTTTAAAAATTTAGCGGGTCAGCTGTCTGAAATAAAGCCTATAGAGTAACATACTGTGGGTTAAGTCGAAGCCAGAACTACGGATCAAGTGAAACTAATATCCATCAGGCTAGCAGCGCTTATATTCCCTATTAAGGGCATAGAAACATAGTAAATAAGTGGCTAAAAAAACAATCAAACAGTCATATTAAAACCAGATAAAAGTCTAACAGAAGTTGTCTTAAATAAACAAGGACACCTTTTAAAATGCCTAAATTACTCGATTAAAACAAATACTTTATTACTGAGAGATATAACAGCCAACTGCGAAAATTAGTCAGCTTCTAAGCGCACTATTGTAACGAGAAGCAACGAAGGAATTGATTTGAAACTATAAAGCCTGTTAACGCCTACTTCTTAAAGTTGATAAGTGATTTGCTTATCTTACCATTGGATAGTTCACCGAATCATACGATTACTAAATAGCTTGCTTATCAACCAGTTTTTATCCTGCTGATGGAATAGAGTAATAACTTAAGCACAAAGTACATTGTTCCGTCTGATATAGTCTTTCACCAATGTTTCAGTAGAAGAGACTACTGATATGATATGCAGTTACTGATAGAACTACCTTCCCAAACAAAGTGGATAAAATTATTGTTGCTATTCTTAGTAAATAAGCGATTTTAATCTAATACAAAGTATTATTGACAAATAGAGGTAGTCATATGCAGTTCACTAAGACAAATGTTTATCACTCCCAACTACAAAATGCAAACTCATAGGAGTGATAAAACAAAGAGTAACGCAGTTGAGATATATTGGTGTTACCTTCATTATATGGCAATCGAGGCCGAGACCTCGGTATTTTATATGCATTATTTTATTTGCTACTACTTACCGTGACTGGAACTCTTTGGTGCATAATGAATGTGTAATATTCTCGATGGAATCACATAAACAATGAGTATAATCATAAGTAGGATAAATACACCTAAATTGAATCGTAAAATGGGGTAGAAGAAAGCATATGATCTACCATTCATTACCAGTACGGTGGTGGGGAGTCATTTTGATACGATAAGCTACTGGATCCACTTTTCCATCTCCCAACGTCACTTTCAAACGTAAAGTTGCCATTCCCTCATCGATCTATATAAGTGTAATAAATTAAGAAAACGTTGTAATACAAAGGGAATGCAGCCTTCAGTTTCTTTACAAAAACCACCTAGCAATTGCAAACAAAGCAATTACAAGTACGACTGAAAATATAGATGAACGCACTCTCAAAATATTGGGTGGCATGTGCTACTCTGCGTCGGTAGCATAGATCAGACAGTATACGAAGATGAAGTTGCAGTTCGAAACAGATATGAAGTTACGATACAAACTACAAATCCATAGAAAATACCTATAATTATATGTTCCAGTACACGATGAACGAGAAAAGAGACGGTTTATTACTAACGAATAAATAATCAACCTAAGATCGACGTTTATGACTACTACACTCAACAAAAGGAAACTCTAATTGGTTAAACCAATTTATAGCCACATAACGTAACAAAATGTTGAGAGTGGTATTCCAGGTTTGATAAGCCAAGTAGTGTCTATGAATTATTTTCAAACCGACATTTCTAGGAACCGAACAGTTCACACTTGTCTCAATTAACGCTAATTCTACCGTTGCAGTTGTTTTTTTCTATTAACACTAATGTACATCATTCGCAAGTAAAATATTTACTGTAAATCGGATTTGCACTTGCACAAATCATGAATTTTTAAGCGGGAAAGGCTTAAAATTCCAGTCATACCCTTACAAGTTGGCTTTTAAAAATGGTGATTTGGAAGAGACTAAAAAACATTGAAAGAAGTCTCTACAACGACATAACGACACATTAAGTGGCTTCTTCTGGGCGACTTAACTTACTCAAATACAGTACTTGCAGTATGCGACAGCCAGATGCCCAAGCAGTAGTAATAAAATAATAACGACACCGTTTATTAGAGCAGAAGCACTATTCCTACAGCTATTTAACAGACATATAGTAATGAATACATTAAATGTTACCGTGAAGATTTCTGAAGAGCTAGAAAATTATTTACGATACGCATACCTTTCCATTTTTCATGTCTTCAAACAGTCGAAGAGATTCTTCAACCGGCCTTTCTCTCCATGGAGAAGGAGGTGGATTAAAACCTCTTATTTCTTCTACAGACTGATGGCAAACATAGGCTAAGTTTAGTTTAATTAACTTAATTGCCCATTCGTATAACTGATGAAAATTATCCGATGCGTACGTAATTTTATATGGTGTAAAACCTGGCGACTGTTAATTTGTTGAAAACTTGCCTAACCACCTGACCATATCCTCAATAGCTTCGAAAAATTCTGCTTCTTCTTTTTCAGGGTTAGTATCATCGTATCGCAAGTAAGTTATACCACCATTCTTCTAAAACTAGTAAATTACATTAAAATCAACCAACCATTGCATAGCCGAAATTAAAATTGATTGCCTTTGCATGACCAATATGTAAAATACCATTTGGTTCAGGGGGAAACCTGGTGACTACCTTACCACCCGTTTGTTTCAGGTGCTCCTTTAATAACCGCAACGTATTTTTTGTCACAACATAACCAGGAGAATTGTAGTTCTCCCCTGGTTTGTGAAACTTAACAGCTTCCCCCACCAGATCACTATCACCACTTGTCAGCATGACGAGATGAAAACGAAGATAACCTTGAAAGTATTTGAACACGTACCTACATAATAAGTGTATTAAATATCCAATACTGATTCCAACTTTGGTTGACAGAATTAGCAGACCGATGCTCCGTGAAAAACGTATCTAGATTGTAAATGTTCTTGACTTAATCGGCTATATTGCTTCTGAAATTAGGAAGCAAATGGTTAAATTAGAAGTTAAAAATGTGAGCAACCAACGTTATAATTCAACAATATTGTCCCTCAGTGTCCACAAAGTCTGGATATGCTTTGAGCCTTCTTATAAAAGACTCGACAAAATTTCGAAAACCAACCCATTAAGTAAGGGTTCCAAAGGGTGCTTATCTTAACCGTAAAATGTTAACATGAATTTTGTGTAAGCTCTTTCGTGCACTATTGACTTGCTTATATCCAACGTTTACAAGTAAAGAACGCAATATAATTGGCAGGGAAAATATTTTTGATGGATTCATTCTTATTAGTCGTACAGTCTTATAAATAGGAAAACTACACACTCAATAGTCTATTCTAAAGTAAATTAATACTTCATGAAAATAAATTGTAAAAGCTACTTGAGAATAGATCTGGTGGTTTAAAGTATTAATTAGAAGTTATGTTATAGTTATGTAATAGCAGCAATGTTTTCTTCAAATACAGCGTTCATAAGCATGTATTCCCTTGAAACTTTCGGTACATTTTGTGATACCTCAATAAAAGTCGGCGATCTGACATTAAACTTAATTCACCATGCAGCTGAACTTTTTCTATCATTTTCCAAGGATTGTGAACGTTTAAAAGTGATATTAGTAAGCCATCGCAACCAACACACAAGTTTAAAGCTAATATCTACAGTTTTTGTCTAAAGAACGCAAATTTCAGTTACCGGCTAAAAATAAAAATTTAATGATAAGTCTCCAAAATAAAGGTGTCTGAGGGGGTGTCCTAATAGGGAACCGAAAACGTAACGACAAAATATCTTTCATCATATCAAACGTAGATAAGGTCCCCAAAGGTAGCTCTTACAACGATACCGCTGAATAAGTTAAACAACAACTTGAAAGTGTTATTAAATAGATAAAGAATGAATATGTCATCAATTGTGACTTCATAGAGCATTTTAAACCATATGGACCTGTTATTCCATGATTATATGGTCATCCTAAGATATTTCACTACGTCAAGTATTGGAAATTAATCATTCAAAATAACTAAAGATAGTAACCATTGGAAAGTGCGCTAAGTTTCCGTCCGAATTCCTATTCGTCGATTTTGTCTTATCTTTGGAGGCAAATTTAGGGATTTCGTCACCCACCTGTGATGTAGCTTCATGGGCGGTAAGTACTGTGAATGAATTGCGATAAGTAGATATGTTTAAGATGTAGTATTTTTACATCTTCAGACTGGTTATTGTGCACTATGGTACGTGCAAGGTTTAATATATCGTTTTCCTGTAACTGACTACATGTTAGCTAGCGATTTCGTAGTACATATTTAAATAAATACTACGAAATATGGAAACATTAAGATGGTTTGAGATATCGTTTTCATACTACTGCGAACTAACAGTTATATATTTTGTATAATATTTCTTTCTATTAATGTGTTCCAGTTACCGTATCAGATGATATAATTAAAGGCCACCTGGAGAACCAACCAACAATTAGTAAGCCTCTCCATTTTTTGTTTAAAGAAGGTATAAAGTAAGCTAAATGACACAGACTTCCATCATCAAGTTTTGTAGTAGATCGGTAAGATGTCTTCGGCAAACAGGAAGAATTGTGGAAGGCTCTTCCAATGTTGGCGAAGATTTTCGACGAAGTATGCTGTCTCAAACTTTTTATACGTAGATACAGTTATAATAATTTTTATTACAACTAAATACTTCACATTTGCGAAGTCCAAGACTTGCTATATTGTCACTGCAAGCCATTACCTTGATGTGTTTGGCGATACGAACACATGTTTGGTATATCACATCCTTCTAAGGGCGCTAAACTTTGAAATGAGGAAAATGTGTTTTTTTCTCATAATACTTGTGTCTTATTAGGTGTAGATATGTAGGTTACTAGTTCAAAGTAATAGTAAAGTCGGCCTCAGGTGGTTATAGCGAAGCAAATTTAGAGACCGAAATCGACCACCTATGTAATAATAGTAATAATTTATTTCCTGATATCAGGAGCAAGCCATTTTTACAGGCAAGATCAACAAAAACGATTATAATATTGCTTAATTGTTGCACAGACTGTTTATACTGTGATATATAAAGATTATGTAATGGTGAACGTTGTTTTGAATTGTTTATTTATGTAGCGTCCACTGCGAACTAGACCTCTGAACGACCTCGTGACTGTATTACCGAAAGCACAAAATTACAGCGAAAACATAATCAGCAGCAGTGGGATTTTACTGAATTAATTAGCAATAAAATCACGAGCGGTTACACGGAACATCAGGAACGTATTCCCTTATGGCCGAATGTAATTGTCTTATAGATAAGCCTACGAAGTGAACTTAGGGAAGAACCAATCACATATGAAGGTCGAACTAATATAGTAGTACACAAGACCAACCTAATAGGATAAAAATGTAGACAGATAAGTTTACAGATATCACAGCAATCACACATACAGACACTTACATCAATAACGGTCTTGAAAATAAAGATGAAAATATTATGTGGAAACGTATAAGTTATAAAATACCTTATGTTTACTATTTAGAAAACCACCACAAACATCCCATTTGAGTTTCGTAAATTGTAATGAAGTACAAATAACTAGAGCGTACACATATATTTATATTAAAACGATATGAGACAGTGAGGTGAATAAAAGTTACTTCTAACGACCAGCCATACATAACAAAACTCGAGCTTAATGACGGGGATTCATAATCCCTAAAAATAAAATGGTTGATTTCATTAGACGAAAGAAGGTGTATTGATTTTTTAGAGATCGATTTGTAGACTTTTATCAATTAGTTCATTTTCAGATGTGGTATATATAGACGTTGTTTCCTAGTCTCGTCTGATACATATAGATATATTTCTGCTCCATAATAAAATTTCTCTACAAGTCTAGTCTCTTGGAGCAACTGTGGGCTGGGAAGGAACAAACCGTGGTACCCGATTGATGTACATGTATCAGAAATAACGATTAGCACTAACCGTACAGACTTTCGAGGGAATCAGACATAGAACCCTGGCTACCCCCTGATAATTTATTTGTGTCATATCGCAAACCTTACTAAGCCAATAAGAACTCAAGCGTTGTCTCATCTAAGAGAAAACATATTATTTAGACACTTAGATTATGATTTAAAAGTGTTCAATAAAGAGTCCTAAAAAAACTTGATAACAAGTTGCTGCGCGAAAACGAGAAACATATCGTTTATCCGAAAGCCTAGTAACTCATAAGTGATACTAATCTTCCCATAATCGCTTTCTGTATAATTCACTACACCATAGTACAGCTAAATGATTAACTGAAACTCTAGAACCGGTTAAAAGTATGCTTAATAACTATACAGTTACTGATTCATTCAGTTTTCTTTACTCATTATATGATGCTAACTAGAAAAAGAGTGACATCATTCGATATTGCTTTGGCTTTATGAATATATAACTCACTAAAACAGTTTGCTACACACACAACTATATTGATAGCAACAACCTTAGGATTAGTGTTCCGAAACAATACTTGAAGGAACTACCTCATCATGACATCTATTTTCAATTCAGATTCAATAATGAGTTTTATGAGCCAACAAGTGGTTTAACGAAAAATCATCACTTAGCCTTCATTTTGGCAGTTGTTTACTAGCCTACCTAGACAATTCTTACTTTAAACCAATAACTGAAAGCCTTCGTCTTTATTAGAGAAATTCGCGACAAAAATATCGGTCTCACCAATGTTCTGAATGTGTTTAACAGTTGTCATAATCCAACCAACTAAGCACTAGAATCAGAGTCTAATTCAGTATTCTATTTCTTGGATGTTTTTTCGAGAAGAAGACGAAATGGCTCATTACAAAGATCACTTCATCAAAAACCAAGCTGTTATGGAAGCTATTTGAACTTCTATAGGTGGGTTCTTTTGAATAGAAGTAAATTTTTTATTCATTTAAAGTAAATCCCTCAACGATGATGCGACTGAGTATGGACTAAAGACCTTGAACAGATACTTGTTGGCAATGGTTATCCCTCTCACCTCTCCAAGGTTTGTCGAAAGAGATCTGTGGCTAAAATTGCTGCATGAGAGAATACTAACAATTCCAAAGAAATAACTCTTCATGAACATTGTATCTCAACGAAACACAGTTGCTGAGATTAGGAAGAAGAGACTTACAAAAGCCTTTTGAAAAATATTCTATCTTGCACAGATAAGTTTTTTCTAGTGAGACTTTAGTTCACGATCAAGTTAAAGACAAGCTTCCGCTTTGGGCTACATCAATGTGCATATACAAGTTTAGTTGCTACTGCGGAGAAAGTTACGTTGGAAGAACAACGCGTGCACCTTAAAAATAGATCTCCGAAAACTATCGTGCTTTGTTGTCTAAAGTATACTGTAAATCTATTAGCAGCTGTATTCCCAAACATCTGTTGACCACCTATCATTTACCTCCATAAGAACCCTCCTACCAAATTATTCACAAAGTTGAAAAAATTGGTTTGAAAAGGGTGTATATCAAAATATTATGTACGGCGGAAGCCACAGCCATCCACGAATTCAAACTAACATCTTTAGTAGAATGCTACACAATTATTCTTTGTAATGTTCCCATGAAGGATAGTCCCAGACTGGAATCTGTCCAGCGTAGCTCTGCTCTTCGTATTCGTGAGGCTGATCGTACTCCGGACTATAAAAGTAGAAGCACTAAGTTAGAACTAAATACTTTATGGAGGCACTGACTAGGTAAAGTCTAATTTTCTTTCACAGCATACTGAACAAATTAGCGTTTTTCATAGTCTAATGCAATTCAGCTCGAAAAACCTTCTTGCTATAACCTACGCAATTTAGCTTTGAAAATAAAAATGTCACATTCTAAATCTACTCTTTATATGAATTATTTTACTTTGTCACCGTACTGCTTGAAATTTTCCTTCGAGTCTTCCAGTGAGGCATACAACATGTTAGTACAACCATAAAGCCAATGATAAATGGATTGCAGTAGACTTCGACAACAAATTCTGGTCCAAAGATTACTACCTATTAACATGTATGAAATACAGTATATGATTAGGGACACTTCCACCAGCCCAGTGATTAAATGACGTTGGGAACTGACCTTCTTATAAAGCTCTGTGCAATAAATGTGCCTCGAAAATCAAATGGGTTATGATCGTCTATCAGACCACTCTGATGAAGTCCAAGGTACTTAATAATAAACTGTTGTATAGCCAAAGAGGTGTATATCTAACCTAATTTGATGGATAGGAATTTAGTAATGGTACACAGCTCCTATTCTGAGACTGATGAGCTGTTAGAGGGGAAATTCCGATGAAATTACTCCAGTTAATCTGCCAGCTACCCTACCCTTCCCAACATTAGATTAAGTCTTCTATACTTTGAGCTGCTCATGATCAAATATGTGATAATACCCATATATAAAGTGGAAAACGAAGTCAAAACATCCAAAAATCCTTCAATTTCCTTGCTATTTATAAGATAAATCTCAACAATTTGCATTGCAGCACAACTGTCTGTTGTGCACGCTCCGTTACAATAATCTGCAGACAGCAAGAAATAAATGGACTCTTTTTGTATAGTAAAATTTTTCTGTGTACACTATAGTATTATATCCTCCCCCCCCCCCCGAAAAAAACCATTTGATGAAACAAATCATTAGTATCTATGGCAAAATTTACATTTACGTGGCGTTGGTGGAGGTTATGTTGATTCGTTAAATGAATAATCAAACGAAAGATCTCCAGCAATCACAATTCTCTCTGCACTTTCGGATCGGTTAACAATGGTCAAAGGTGTTTCACAACATTCTGTCACTAAACCACTCTTATTGTTTACAAATGGCCTACCTTTTAACTTATAATTATAAATCTTTCTGTCTACAGTTAATCTCAATAGTCTGATATTTAGATTCTCCGATAAGCAACATGAATCGACTACTAAAAAAGTACACCAAAAAAGACCAAAGCGTAACCATAGGTGTTTTGCTTCATGACGTCCTGTAGCTAATACTCTACTGTTTTATGGTTCCTTTCCTAAACTTTAAAAAGGTGGACTTCTTAACCATTTATTACAGTTTTTAGTACATATTCTGAATCGAATATTTTGATACTGTACATTTACAAATTTACTGCAATTTTGAGGGGTGTTCATAGGAGAGTATCCAATAAAGTAGTGGGACTAGAAAAAGAGATAATATAAACAGCCTAAGTTTAATAAGCTGACATCCAATGCAGTACGAAAGAGTAACGAGCTAAAGGTAGATGTATTACTGAAATACTGATGTTAGTTTGAGAGCATATGCTGTATAATTATAAAAAAGATGTTTGTCAGTCGTGTAATTTCGACATATCCGCTTTATATTTTTCTTATTTGTGCATAATATCAGTAGTACAAGCTTATTGTTAACAATTGTTCTCTCACTAACAAAACGCGCCACAGGGTCACCAATTATTATTTAGAGCTGCATCTCAGTTTTTGTTCAACCGCCAAACTTAGTTTGCCAAATGTCAAGGTCAATATTGTAATTGTTTCTTTAGTTCTGCCGCATGTTGAATAAAATAAATGCAGCTTAATCATAAGAAACTATATCATTTTCTTACTGGTGATATTAATTACAGAATGCAATATGTTGCTTTACTCCTTACACTACTGCTCAAAATTCCTAATTGCCAGTGCTGCTTGAGCCTTGTCCTTTGTCACGAATTATTGTATTCATTGTAGATATGATTCAGAAACATGTATTTTTTATCTCAAAGTTCCGTCGCTTTGTTTACTGATATGCGAGGGGTTGATTTAATGCTTCCACTTGGTTTATTTGTTAAAAATTGACTGGAAATTAATAGAACGGGGGCATTTTCGTGCCACATACATTAAAGTTCATGGAAATTTCTTACCACTTAATAAAACAGCTCACTGTTTTTGTTTGAGGCACCCAGTCGTAATAGTTACTTAATTTCCATGGCAAATAAATGTCTGGTCCTATGGACCATGTTTTTGAGCTTCCACAAACGCTTGATTGTTAGGGAAATTCGTAGATGTCTCGGTGAATACCAAAACTAAACTCTTAATTGGTCATTTAGTTCACCCAGTTTTTTTTGCGAAACTATTGTCATGCGTGTTGGTCCGTTTCCAAACCCCCTGATTTGCTGTGAATGATAAGTTATAGGTTTATTAACTATTCAGAACAGTGCTTCCCCAAATATTTTTTTTGCAGTCATGGTAACATTCTAAGACTGTGTGTAACTTTTTTGTTGTTTAGAACTTTAACTGGTCAACTTACCCTTTATCGTTAGAAACGAAGTAGATTTAGCTTATTACAGTTTAAATACGATTATCGGGCGATCAATAACTGCATGCTACCCAACTGTTTGACAAACCCGTGGTTAGGTTTGAGTTCTATTAAATTTCCGGTATTCGAAGGATAAAGTATCCCCGGCAAATTGTTTTGGCGAGGCATATCGAATCAATCTTTCTACCATTGTATATGGTAAAGACAATATGGTCTGTGAATCGTTCATGAATACTTATTGAGCATACAGTTTTCGTAAGAGAATATCTGCGTAGAATGCTCTAATAAAACGTGTGCGTGATGCAACTCGAGTTGTTCAAGAAATGGCACATTACTTTGGTGAAATTTAAAACTTCCTTGTTGTCTAGCTTTATTAGCGACGCGTTTTTGATAAATGGTTGTTCTTGGTTTCTCTTTGCCCTATTGATTGCAGAGTTTCGCACTTAGTTCTAAGACGACACTTTCGTCGTCTAGAGGATAATAGACGGTATATACAGCGATCAGTCGACTTTCGTTTGTTTGGACGATTGCCGTGTGATTTATGCTATGGCTAAAAGTTAACATTTGCTCTCTGTCGAAAGGACTTCAGAAATATCCATTACAATCCCAGACTTTAATGTGCCGAATTACTATATCATGAAAATACACCTGGAGATTATATATGCGTAATCACTCTTTATGATAGTAGGAAGGAGTACTAGATACTGCCTTCATCATATCTGTAAACGAGGATCAAATCAGAAATATTGAGGATCTTATGATTTTACGCTTATATTCTGAACAAGTATTTACAAGTTAGTATTATCTAATAGTATGACTAAACAAGCTGTTCGGCGACTAAACCGTGACTACTAGATGATATTAGTCATCTCAAGTATGATACCTAGAATTCTATTTTACTGAAATGAAATTCACATTGTCACACCCTGTATCACAGCATACTACACGTTTTAGAAAAGTATGTTTCGACCGATCATAGTACTTTAAGTGATTGAGCATTATATGCTATTGTTTTTGCGTAGGACAATTGTTCTTCACCCATAAAGTGGCTTCTCCCGTAATTAGAATGCCATTAGTTATGAGTTACTATCTTAAATCTCATGTATGATCTATGTCTTGACAGCTACACACTTCAAGTATTTTTAAACCGATCGTACTACTGGGATTTCGATATTTGGTAAGTTGCGGTCGTTAATACAGGGAATTTTGTTTCGTTTAGAATTTTACACGCAATGGTTTCGGGATTATGCTGCTCATAACACTTAGTCAGAAATGTCCCTAGTGCCATATTATTATTATTCATCTCGACATCACTTATTTTATAAACCAGTACTATTATTTAGTCACCTACCTGGAGGTTTGTGCGATTATGATTCATTAAGTTTCGTGCCAATTTTTGCGCCTAACTCTGTGTTGTCAGTTGCCAAGATTGTTCTTCATGATCCATTTTAAGATAAATCGGTGAATACTTTACCTTTAATAACTTTATAGGTTCCATAGTAGGCTACACTCCGACACCATTTGCTTTTACCTGAAACATAATCTAGTGTGATGTATCACACTTTACTTAATTTGATAGTTGTGAATAATTTAAGTTAAAATTAATAGTATCATGTTTATGTACTAAATATATATAAGATGCTAAACACATTCGTGATTGTTATTGTCTGTGCAGTGTGTTAGCATACATACGCGCCGTGGAACCAAATTTTGCAATGAGAAACATACACGGGAGTAGCATGGTACCATGTAACACTTACGTTAACCTTTTATCTCACATGTTAGTTTTGTATTTGCAAGATTCATTTCCATTCATATTACTGTGCTAATGTTATTGTGCTGATTATGTGTACACCAAGGAAGTCCAGCACAAATTTATTTTATCCAGGGTAAATCAAAAATATCTCACAAACTTTTGATCTTTGTAATTTGCGGTTTTACGGAAATAAATTGATTCAGTGGCATGCACCGCTCCTCTCCCCCCCCCCCCAGTTTAGAATAGTAGCAGATATTAAAGTCGATAAAAAATAAAGTCGTTAACTTTTGGTTCGAGCTATGTTCAAGAGCATCCTTTTCAGTTACGGTGCGCTCAATAAGCATAATCTATTGTAAAGGACATTGAGTGACGGTCCAACATGTTTCAGCGACACAGTTATATATATTTTATATTTCGAAATTTAAGTATCATGCGATGGTTTTCAATGTTAGACCCCATTTATTATTTTTAGATGTATTTCTCGTATTTGGTTTTTCACTTATCTTCTCAGTCTCCTCTCTCCTTGATAAAGTGTAGAAACTCGGAATGATACACTTTCGTGGCAAGTTCTGAGTTTCTACTAAAGTGACTGGTTTCGGGGCTGCTCGATCTTATTTGTACATTAATATTCAGTGATAAGCTACAGATCATGTACTCCTTAAACATGATGAGTTGAATAATTAACTCAAGCATTTTTATATTGAAGTGTAATTGTAATTATGGTTTGAAGCATGCAATGTATATAATACACATCTTCTGCTATTCCTTAGATAATGCATCTAACAAGGCTTATCTGGAATTTGTCGATTTGTCCCTCCGAATTCCAGCCAATAAGGACGATCAGTGTATCAATGGGACCTTTAGGGTTTCGTCAGAAAATTGCGTACAAGACGCGGTATCACTGGATGCTGGATTTAAAAAAGAGCAGAGCTAGAGCGAAGTACCCTTGGATTCCCAAGTACGATATTCTAACAACCTAGTTTTCATTTTTAGAGAGCCAGTAACAAGTATGGAAATATATGGACAGAAAATCGAATTCCCCGAAATGTACTTGGATTTTATTGTACCCAGTGAACTAGATAAGTGTGAACTAAAGCCCTACGTTTCATGGCATTCGACTACAATTGGAGAAGGACCACTAACAGCCGAAGTTTTATTTAATAAAAGATATTCACGAAAAATAACTGAAATGTGCAAAAGTGGTGCAAGTGATGAAGAAATCATGGAGTACTTAAAAAGCACAAACTGTCAATAATAAATAACTGCTAAAAATATTATCTTGTTGATTTAAGCTGTATCACATTTTGTAGCTTTGCTGTCTTATAATCAGTTCTCAGTTGGATGAAGTTCATCAACAAATCTTTTGGTATTCCTGACTGTAGATAATCTTGAACAACCTGTTGTACATTTTCTGGTTTAATTAACATAAGATTCATTAGTTTTAATAATATATCGAAAACAAGATTAACAGTTGGACTCTCAAAGTGCTTTGCAATTTCTCGGTAAGCAGTTACATCTTGCATCGCAACAAATCCACCTAGAAACGGAAAATAGCGATAATTTGGTTTAGGACTTACAATTAATAACAATTACAGATACTTCAGAGACTCAAATATAAACTATCGTAAATCAAGAGGATTAATTAGCTGAACTGTAATTCACTACGTAGCGTTTGAGTACTTCGCTTAGCAAGTGAAATGTAGTAGACTTTGATGCTAAATGTAACTTTTCCACACTTTAAATTGTAATTCTTGAAATGTATCCAATATATGACGTTTACTTAACTATTTTCACCTATTTGAAATACAGCTACCTAATGATAGTGAGTTTTAGGTGGGACATATAGGCATGTCTTCGTGTACAGAACAAGTTAATATAAATCAACTAATATTTTCCGGTATCATAGTCAAGCGTTCGCAAGCTAAATACAGGTTGCTGAACAATGATATCAGTAATTTTAGCTTCAACTGACAATGACTATAACTTATGGTGGAAGATATTTTGGTATCTGATTAGAGGTTAAGTTTAACAAACTGCAGAACTCCGATAAGTGTCCAAGTCTGAATTAATTTGTTGCAAAATTTAAGCTTAGAACCTTCGAGAATATTCCTGTCAACTTAAGCATAAAGTGCTTGTATATGACATAAATGTAAACAATTCTTTAATCAAATAAACGGATCAGATGCTTACTGTGGCTTACATGTTTTTTTTTCAAAAAAAAAAAGATATTTGAAAGCTGTATCAAATACAGATAATGTAAACTATGGTACGTGGCTCCGCACAGTGCGAAAGTCAGGAATGTATAGTCTATCCTAAATCTGAGAAGTTAATACGGGTTGTAATAAATATTTCATAGAACTGATTGTCCGAAGCAGAAAATGCTCAGGTTACACTAGTAAGACCTGTATTTGGCCTGATTGTCGGGTTACCACACACACTGCAACTATTAACTTTGTTCACTCAATTACATTTTGACAGAATATACTGGCCTAGAGATACTGAGATGCATAGTCATACAATAAACAAGATTAGTCTTCCCCCTACATTTGATTGGCCACCAAGTAGCCTACCTAAGGTCATTAAGATTGCAGTCGACTAAAGGGAGATAGGATCTCGCCAATCACAGATAACTGACTTGATTCCCCGCATAACAACAGCGATCAAGACATTATGGTGTTAATATAATCAAGAACATCGTAGTTTACCTTTTGATCCAGTGTACTTACTACGAACGTACATGTTAAAACACTTGAAAAAATGCAAACAGAAATTTATACAGAGTTACCTTTTTCCGGATAAGCTATGAGAAATAGGCACATTGAACAGTCATTATTTTTCTTTATGAATAACAGTAGTGACAGAAATCTATGAACTAGATAATTGCTATTTATACGTAACTTAGACATAAACGTTTCTTCATAAATTCCACAAAACTGGTTTTTTACATAGTATCTACAAGATTTCAGCAAAATAGTGATCCTAGTTTGTATAGGAATGACAATCCATCGGTGAGACCGTAGCTTTAAGTGGTAAAAATGCTGATAAGATCCAGTCTGTTGATTTCACTGAACAACAATCCAGGGATGTTTGGGATTTGTTTCTCTACATCCAAATGAGTAATCATCTTATGTACTTTGGCCTTCTTCGTACTCAACGTGACTTTGTGTTTGGTAATTCTTTGTCTTATTGGGTGGTACATTGTGTTGACTTCAATTTAAATGTTGACTGATGAGTGACGTACATGAAGGGCTTCTAGAAAATATCTTGGCTTTTTATTTTATTTTTCCAGTTTATTTACTTTTTCTTAATCAGATTTATCCCCATAATTATCCACATGCACCGGTATCGCCGAAAGTATGAAATGGCATTTTACAGCTAGCTAATATTCGTGTGTACGTAGATGGAAAGGAGAACCAGTTTACCCAACGTCATGCTGTCGTCAATCTTGTAAATGATACTTACTTTGTCTTCATTTTAGTTGTATTCTTTTATTTGAATAGCATTCATTTCGGAGACTGTTTATGAGCGATACTTATTCCTAGTGGCCTTAATAATTTGCCTGATATCTCTGAAATTCTTCTCATGTAGTACAGGATGATCTGTTCGTTAGCTTTGTGCTTGATGAAGGATTTGATAGGCATTTCTTGAAGTTCTATTGGTAACCATTCGGTTTGTGTGGTTTCGGTCCACCGCGAATATCAAGTCCATTAGATTCGTTTTGTCAATTGTCTTATATTGATGAGTTCATTTAGTATCCCACTAATCTGATTATCTAGTTTTGATTAGGATTTATTTTCTTGATAATTACATTTTCTAATCGTTGAGTAGATCTTCAACTTTCTAAATGCAGTCTCTTTCGTCCATAATCTTTGTGGTACGTCAGCAGGAACTGATCACGTACTTTCTCTAGAGCCTTTTGTACGTTGAGGGTAGTTTTTCTGTCAGGTTAGAGGTATGTGTTTGTTTTATTTCTTGCCCATTTTTACGTTTATTCATTGGATTTTGAGCAATAACTTCAATTTTGAGAATTCTAGTTTTAAAGCATCTCCTGCACTGATTTAATTTTTCTTGATTTTACTCCACTTTGGTCAGGGGTTGTTTCGATAAGTTCACTAAACATTCATTTGTTTCTGCTTTAGTTGGTAGGTTCTCTGGGTGTCTCCTCTCTGTCCACAACTTCGTTTGCTTGGATTTTTGGTCGTCGTTGTTGTTAGATGTTTAGATGTAAGCATTCCTTCAAGCATTTTCCCCGATTATCTATGATCTGATGGTATTTGCGAATTTTGTAGTATCCATCAGTGATCATTGTCACTCTTTTTTCGTTTCGTTTACTCTGCTTATCCTGAGGTCCGTGCCTATGATATCGGCTAGTATATTGAAGAAAATTCACAGAACACAATACCTCTAGAATCCATCCACTTTTTGTTTTTCCTTAAATCTTGAGCTTCAGAGTTATTTCGTACCGTTTTTTCCGTGACTTATTTCTTTGTTCTTGAAGAATATTCTCTACTACTGGTCGTATTTTGATCAGTAATGTTAATAGCTCGGAACCTCAATCAATTCTTTAGATAAGTCCAGAATACAAACATGATACTGCAAGATGAGTAAATACTTACCTGTATCGGAAAAGGAAAAATTGTAAAAATGATCCACCAGTGTGCGGTTCAGTTTCATTCCGAATTCATGTAAAAATGTTTTTAAATTTTGACCATCAAGGTGCTGGTGAGTTTCGCGGTTGAGATGAGTTAAAAAGCCAACCACGTGTTGGCATGCCTAGAAAATATTCAAGAAAAATAGCTTATAGGGCAGTTCAGAATGATAGATTTTATGCGACAACGGAAAACTTATACAAACAGATGTACAAAGTCGGAACATTACAGCCTTTCCAGTAAGTGTACAAAAAAATGTTACATCAAGTAACATTTACACATAGCTCATAAATTCTAATGTAATATAATGCTTAAAAGCGTATAGACGTTCTAAGTCAGAGTTTGCAAGACTTTGACCCCCGAACGCGGGGTTATAAAAGATCAGTAGCTGTCGATCCGAAGCCAATTGTTTTACTGATAGATCAACTATTGCCACTGACTCGGGTGAATTACTTAATAACCCTACTTCATAACTGGATGCAGAGACGAATAGCTATGGTGAGAATAAAGTATGGTTCAAACTAAAAGATGATCTTTCAGCTTGTACTACATAGGAAAATCAGTTCAACATCTAGAAACGGCTTGGAGAGCAATAAAGTTGAAAATATATACACAACCAAAGCTGCGAATATTTATTATCTCATAAATTATAAAACGACTAAAACATAAAAATCTGTCGACTATCTTCAATAGTTTGCTCCTGATAATTAGTGGAAATGCAAAAGCGTGGCTTTCTTTGAGAAGTGCTTTACTTGTAAATGGTGATTAAATCATAAAACCTTAATCTAGGAACTAATGAAAAATATGATATATTCAGCAAAAAAAGATGGAAATTATTTCTGTGGGAATGCCTGATTAATTTTAGTACACTTCGTCCTGATATACATATAGAATCATGATTATGATAAAGTAACTCATAAGAAGACACATCTTTGACCATATTTAGTGAATCCAAGCACCCATTAATTGCAAAATGTTACATCCAAAAAATAAATTTGGTTATTACCTAGAACAACCCGTGAATGAATTGGTAACAAGAAAACTTACAAGTGATGGTGGATTACTAGTAATTAATCCTGAGTTAGCATTTGTATCTGGGCGAAAATCTGTTTTTCGCTGTTCATTCGATAGTAAATATTGAACACGAGAAATAGCCAGATTTAAGCACTTTTCTAAACCAGTGCAAAATTTAATTTCTAAATCTTGTCTTAATTCCTTACGTTTTGAAGATATTTCATTTGCATATGACGAATTCGACCTAAAATAAACAAAATTGATTGAATCAGGTATCCTAAGTAGCTTAGTGTAAAAATTAAAGGTATAAACTTAATTTCAAGGACATTACCGGTTAGTCATAAACGACGTAGACCCTGGTACATTATGTGTAACCGTTTAAGTTGCTGCACTAAATCAGCACAAGATGAATACTAAAGTAGTAAAAATAGAAGTAATACCATTCATCAGTAAAACCTTGTGCATATGTGCGTTGACTCAAGTTATCATACCACATTAGCATAACGAGATGAAATTAAAAAGATTATTATAAGAACATCGTTAGACTAACAAGAATTAAAAGAGAGTACCATAAGAAAGAATAATGGGACTTGAGATCCAAAAGAAGATACAGAGTGGATACACTGGAGCCACTGTGACTGATAATTTAGCCATGTCATCCAACGTCTGTAACTGACCACAACTGTCACGAAGACCTACAAACGAAGTACTTTGCACCTACCAATATGGCTCAGGCAAACAGTTACGATCCCATGAAGTAAAATTACATTTTATTTTGGCAGCCCATAGTTTTTGATGGTTGTAACATGAATCAGTTATCTTCAGCTAAATTTGTTATTTTTAGAACAACAAACAATTCTAACTCGCTACAGTTGTACGGTTAACCTCTAAGAATTGGTTACCCTATGTTCATTTGTTTATCATACCAAAAATTTACATCTTCCATGCAAATTGTAGTTAGTTTCACTTTCCTTTAACAACCAGCTACTAAGGAAACGTTTGCTTTAAGCGAAGAATTTGAAGATATTTAAAGGACATTATCAAATGATTTTAGCCTAATCTAAATCATTATTGGCATGGCAACATCCAATAACTCCCCATAATACCAAGTTTTCACAAGTGAGAGAAAATAAACCCTATACTCGTTTTATTACTGTTATATTCTATTTTCCCATACTAAATAATGACATGAATAGAATATATTTGTACATAATCTCAGCGGATGAAACTAAAGAAAAATTTCACCGTTTCGCTCGGCAATCTGGTCCGAGCTTCTTCAGCGAAATAACCACAATCAAAAATTATCGAATATAAATACAAATTTGCATTACATACACTCGGCGCCCAAGTTTTGTAAATATTTTCGTTCAATTTTGAACGAAAATACCTATAAAATACTAAACAATGAGTTTATTTAAAATAAACAATGTCAATTTTCATTAATAAAACAACAAACTTGTCGTTTAGCTCTCAGTAGATAAACAGTGAACATTGGTAGGATAACTGATATAATCACTTACAATGTGTTTTAAATTGTTAATTATATCAACCGAACTGTTATTAGAGTCTCAAGTTTTAGTTTAGACAATTAAATCAAGTCTATGATTAAGGAGATAATATTAGAGACTGAATTTCTGTACTTTTAAAGGGTTTTTTAAAACAATAATGCAACCGAACAATTGTTATTTTGCTGAAAAAAATATACTCACATAACCATTGGTAAAATGGATTCATCAATCGTTTTCTCAAAAAAGTGAAAAATAGATGTCGCTTCATGAATTATTAAGAAAAAAACCAAGTTCGGATTGCTGCTTCGAGGATCAGCTATATTTAAACCTGATGTTACAAAACAAGTTTCAAATAACGCAAAGAACAAAAGCGATTCATACATGCAATTAAGAATATGAAAATAAAACAAATTTATGTTTATGATTGATTCAAGAAACACCATTTTACAAGCCATCCTCAAAAACCCATACTGATAGGTTCCTTTTTGCTTTGACTATCATTTTTAGTTGGATGTATTACCCGCTTAGACAAAAAATGACTTAGGATTCACCGCAATATAATTGTACCCAGATGAGAGAATTAAAGATACCTTTATTGCAGTTAAAATCGAAAATACCAAACTACTAAGCGAAGTACTATCACTATTCAACTGACCAATAAACATCCCTTACATAAAGAAAGACAGAGGGATCATATAAATGTTCAAGTTACTTTTCAACACGTATTGACACAAGCTGGATAGGTAAGAGCTTGAAAGTTATTTTTCTAAACAGCTTGTGAGTCCATTATTCTACATGAGATGGACATCATAGATTTCAGATCTTATAGTGCGGACGATACCTTTATATTATTGGGTCGGGATTGAAATTTTATTTAAGAATGTTGAAAGTGAGACAAAATGACACTGGATAATGGTTGTGAAACATCGCTGATTGACTGGAGTTGAGTCACAGGCTGTCAATTCAAGATCGAAGCTTGACCATTCATTTACATAGCTTGTCCAATAATACCTAATTAAACACCCGCCATTCAATATGATTCATAAAGATCACCTCTGTTCACAGAACTGTACTGTTCTCATAAATACGACTGTATCATATAATGATTCATTTACACGCATTTCCCAATACTGTTCGGTGTTTTTCTATCTTTTTACTAGCTGACTTTATTGACTGAGCACCCTTTTATTGATTGTGTCGTCTTACAAACTGATAAAGTTTGTGCCGAGATCTTGTTTTGACTATAGACAGTTTTGGAGAGATTGTTTAAAGGGTATTTGTAGACAAAGAAAATAGCCTACACCTTATACCAAAAAACCAGTATTTGTCTTTTGGTTGTAGAGAACAACATATATATTTAATTAATTACTTTCAGTCAGCAAACATTACTATTTTTAGGCCAAATGTCAACGAGTTAGATTCCGTCTCAAATGCAGGGGACAGCTATTTCATGTATCTATGTATTTGATGCTTAATTACCAGTGATATGTGAATTTGAGTACTATTTTATTAACAGAAGCTTGAGAAATAAGATAGAATATCACGATTTAGAATAAAAGCAGGATGGTTCACAAACGAGTAGTTGAATTTGTAACCGGGATAGGAGGAGGATTTATATAGTGATTCGGGTGCATTATTACGTTTCTGGTAATCTATTTGAGGAGGGCTGGTTGCCCATTCCAAACCATAATTAGCTTGTTACCCTTACAACCAAAATATGTGGCCTCGGATAGTTATTTGAAGTCCATCTCGTATAACCCACTTGCAAACTGATGTGTTGTAATCGTGTTTCAGTGTTATTACTCACACAAATCCTCAGAGTTATGAAACATATCTGGTTAGTTGATAAATGTTTTACTTTATTGATAATATTTAAAGCTTGAGCACAAAATATATTTAAAATTCTCTAACACTGTGCCTTTAGTTAATCAATTAGAATAACAATCTTACTTTTCTTACGTAGAATGGAAGCATTCAGTTGCTATGTAGTGAGCTTACCCTGTAAGGCCAAAGTGACACCATAATCCACGTGTTCAACAACTAGATAATGATACAAACAGTTGAATATGAATTTGCCATTCTCTGGAATTGCACTAGGTTGTGATAGCTACAGAACAATTAGACAATGCATATATTTGAATCTGTCAATCAAGAAATATTAAAGTAGTTAATAAAGAAGTCTTTTATTAAGAGACTGAAAACTATATGAATTGAAGTACTGAGGTATATAATCAACTTAAGTAACTTAAGTAACTATTTAAATATTCATACTAAACAGAAAAAATCTACACCGAACTACAACTCTTTTAAATCATTACCATGACAAGATTTAAGCTGATTGATTAAGTGACTTTACTATGCATATACTAATGAATGGAAAAGCTTCTAACACTTCACAACATAAGTTAGCGACTATTTATTCCCTCGTTTAATAAAATACTGCTGAATAATTTATATTCATGAGCGATTAACAGTCGATCAAATATAATATATTTAGGCAAACAATTACTCAGTATTCACTTTCCAAAATAAGATATGAATACCAATGAATAAGATAGTACATGCATAAGATTAGGAAAAGTTGTGTAAGAAAAAATAATAAACAATAAGGGATTTACAACAAAATCCCCAGCTGATAATGACTATTGTTTGAAGAACATTTATCACTTCAAATCTAATGCCTTAGAGCATAATTAAATAACCTATTAATAGAAAAAATCAAATATATATTCACTGATCCAATATCAATGATTATAAGACTGGTCTCTGCTGAAGAACAAACCATTATAACTGTTAATGATAATGAATAAAACAAATAACAGAAAATATAATGCCAAATAGCAATTAGCGAACGACAAATGAATAAATGATGATTTTAAGGACTGGTGTATATGTTTATGAGGAATATCGTATGGGAGGTTTGAGTCAAATAATTACCTCTTGAAATTATTCATTGTAAGTGGATAAATGCGTTATGTATTGTGAAAATACACAATGCCCTTGATGATTGCAAATCACTGTACGGACACGTCTGCCTCGCGACTAGTAGTCCCCCAAGCCAGAATAAAGAAAACAACGATTGATGAGTCCAACAAACAGAATTGAATCGGATCAAATTATATTTCGATCATGCCTTTATATATATGCAAAATCAGTCAGTCAGCCAGTCAGTTACAACGTAGAACTTGGTACATGCGTACATCAGTTCAAGTTGCCATGCCTCAATTAGTAGATAACGATTAAATTGTCGGACCAAATCCCAGAGTAGGGGAGGTAGTAACAGAGTAAGTACTAATGGAAAGGCATAGAGATCAGAGATGAGATTTGAGATAAAAAGTGACTCAGTAAAGAGAAAATTATAATAAGCTCAAAAATTAGAATTTGAAGGAAGATAAGGAGTGGATGCACCTGCGCCATTGCAATCGATTTTGAGCCATATCACCTAAAGTCTCTAACCATTTGTTACGATCATCGTGTGGGCCCCAACCAGGTAATCTACATCTATTAACATGGCACAGTCCAATTGTTAATGACTTCATGGATTGGCGCCATGTTTTCGTTTGGCCACCCCTAGCTTTCTTCCAGCCTACTCCCACACCACACAACATTGCTCGTCGAGGTAGTCGGTGATCAGGCATACGCAACACATGTCCTAACCACCTCAGCCGGTGAAGATTCACTACTTCATCAATAGACTTACCGTATTTACCTAGTACTCTATTCCTAACCCATGCATTGCTTACTCGGTTGTCCCAGCAAACACGAGCAATGTTTCGGAGACATCTATGATCGAATACTAGGATCCTACGAATATCCTCTATCCTTAAAGGCCATGTTTCACATCCATAAAGTAAAACGGATCTGACTGCTGCACAGTAAACGCGTCCTTTCGTCATTAAACGAATGTCTCGCCTACTCCACAAGTGACGCAGGTTGGCAAAAGCTGATCGGGCCTTATGTATACGGCCGAGATTTCATCGGACACCAGACCGTTAGGACTGATGAGGCTCCAGAGATAAGTAAAACGGTTATACAAAATCAGACCACACAGCGAACCAATTAGGAAGTTAACATTAAAACAGAACTAAGGAAATAGTGGTAGTGAATAGCCACAACTTGTACACAACTAATTAACTGTAGTCCATAATAAAAGACAATATAATAACAGTAAATATGCTAAATGGGAGGATAGGGTAAGAGGAACGTAACAATAATAGAAATGTTTACACTACTCACGACCAGAATAAATGAATTAGTTCTCTAAAATACAGTTCTGAAAGTTTTTCACTCTTCTATAGTGGTGCGACATAACAAAATGAATAAAGGAAATGCATGATTATAGAAAGATTATTTAGTGTGGCTAAAACGAACTAGAAATAATAATGTTAATAATGCATATGATCAACTTGAGTAACATTTAATTAAACGTCCGCCATTCAATATGATTCATAAAGATCACCTCTGTTCACAGAACTGTACTGTTCTCATAAATACGACTGTATCATATAATGATTCATTTACACGCATTTCCCAATGCTGTTCGGTGTGTTTTTCTATCCTTTTACCAGCTGACTTTATTGACTGAGCACCCTTTTATTGATTGTGTCGTCTTACAAACTGATAAAGTTTGTGCCGGGATCTTGTTTTGACTATAGTCAGGTCTAGATCCTGAATAGACAGTTTCCAGATTACTTAAAAGGTTACCTATAAATAAACGACATCCCACAGACATTTTGTGTAATAGTACTCATTTTTCTTGGTAGCTTATTTTCAATGTAAATATTGTAAGTATTTGTAACTGAGTTACTATTGTCCATATTCTTAAAGTTTATTCTTAAACAGAAGAATAATATTAACATCTTACCAGTAAGCAACGTTTGGCAGCACGGCGAACATCTTCGATTATATTAACAGCTACTTCTTCGGATAACAACGATACTTCATAATCATTTTGTGATCGATCACCACCAGTGATATGAAACTTTGCTTGAATATCTCGACGAAGTTCAGCTAAACTGAAAACAGCATAAGAGTTAGTAGTCATGTATGTCTTTCAAAATAGTCATATTACCCCTACTCAAACAAATGGACACTAATAATTATTCACAATACTGAATCAATAAGGCTATTTTAACTGTTAAGGAAGATATTACTAATAAACTGGAAACCAATTTATGAAAAACTTTAAAACTGACCCCGAAACATTTAGTGGACGTTTTTGATGCTTTTGACTTTGGTAATAATGTTCAAGATGACCTGTCAAGCGTTCAGTTAACCAGTCTGATTCTCGTTTCATATAATCAACTAAATAGGGAGCAAATAACTCCCGAAATAACTTGGATAGTTGCATTGGATCCGTAATCAACGTTAATTCATTAGATAACTCCACAACAAGCTTTTCAATGCTGAATTTTATAAAATAGATACATATAGCATTAGAATTACCAAGTAAACAACAGAAACACGTGCATGACGATTAGAAATGAAATAAATCAAAAGATAGATTTTAAAGAAGATTTAAAAACTTAACAAGTGAAACAATGCTATGCTAAGCCAGTGACTGCAGTTTTCTATTAAAATCCCCATAAAGTGATGATTTCATTCAGTGGAATACAGTCTTTCTTGAATGCATCTCTATCCGAATTGTACCTTTTACCTCGTATTTTCTTCGTTGTCTTATTAAATTTTATGATTTTCTTTCTCTGTGATCATCTTCTTTATTTATTTCTTCACAATATAATGTTTCTAGTTTAATTGGCGTATACATTTCAGTGCCCATTTGTACACAATTTTATATTTTAAATAAATAAATAATACATTGTGAAGATAAATAATAATATCACTGGACCGCTACAAGTGTAAAATTGTAATTATATACTTACTTTCGATATTCATTGTACAAATTAGTTAGAAATGCTTGTGAATTCAACTCATCCTTTATATGATTATTCAAGTAAACCTATGTTGAATCATTTCAGGAAAATAAACAAATTACACTTTTAGAATGAATTAATACATGAAGATTAAGTGAAAATGTGAAACAGGCAGCGATCTGCTGGTTATTCAGAATATGTATCTATAATATGCATTTATTAAACAACTGGATTTTAAGTATTTTTATGATGTCCAAATTGTTTATGAGTATCCATACATATGTTACATTTAATCAGTTGTGGTATTTTAATAAGGGTATTCAGACCACAATGAGATTTATGAACTTATGGGTTAACTGCATAAACTGGTTACTCAATATTACAGTGTTGTGTCTTGGAAATCACTGAAAAAGTGCTGAAAACAAGTAGTTATATCAAATCGAATTAAAACCACATTATGACATAAAGTTTACGAAAATATTATTAATTTAACAAACTTTTAACTTAGTTGTGAAAAGACTATGCATCAATTGCATAAGAACAGAATCTGGGCGCAAGAATATGGTCATGATTAGTTTTTCACTCGAAACCAAGCACTTAGTGATGTCCTTAAAATGGATTTTGTTGGGATCTATTGTCTAGTAAAAAACAAAAATAATGAGAGAAATTTACAATAACTATGGTTAGAATAAGTGAATTCCGAATAAACAATATGAATATGTAAAATTGATCTATAAAATACGTACGCATGTAAAGATAATTTAGCAAAAGTGTTTCTTCTGAATAATGTTATTTATTAAAGCTGCACAATCGCAGTAAAATTATATATATATATATATATATATATATATATATATATATATATATATATATATATATATATATATATATAGCTTGCCGAAAGACAGAGGTTGTATAGCGATATAAAGAATAAAGGAAAACTGTAAGATGAAAGCTGAAGTATTAAAGATAATCGTATGGTCTAACAAAAATGAAGGTGAGTTAGAAATTAAATAATCTGGAGGTGATGATAACAAATGACCAATAAGAATAAACAATTGGAAGAGAGTATATTGAACTAGCTACTGAGTATGGAAAAATTAGTTTTATTAAGGGGTATAAGATTAAACGTGCTGCTTTATTATAAAACGTTTAGCATTGAAACAAACAATCCCTTAAGTTTTCTCAGTGCACAATATTTGGTTTGTACTTTGAGTCAGATTGTTTGACCGCGCAGATGATTTTGGAAGACATTTCTAGTGGGGCAGTTGGGCTGAAATTTTTAGAACTCAAATACTTAATTGTCGATACATACATGTCTGACTCTGCTTGCTCTATGGGAACGATACTAAAAACTAAGAATTAACTATTCTACTTTAGTTTCCTATGTACAGATCTTTGTAGTTAAGTACTCAATTATCTTTTAAGCAGAGCGTCGAGGAAATGAAATTTCAAGTTCCCATTTGATCCCAATGTGAACTTATTTTAATCATGGCAGTTATTGAACATATTCAGGGTAACAATAAAGTTTCATGACAAAATTATATTCACATATCATCTAAATAAATGGAAGCTATCAATTATTGGTAGAGGCATTACACTCTCCAGATACAGTAAAACATTATAACTTAAAAGCAGCGAACATTCAGAAGAAAACACATCTACCATATTAAACATATCATCACATCCACACAGAAGAAATATAATACAAGTTAAAAATTATCCCCCCTCCCTCAATTTTTATGCTTAAATTTATTAAGGAACTTTTAAAAGGATGAAAATTGCACACAATTCAGGTGAGAATTTAAAAATTACTTTTCTTAGTTTGGTTATTTTTTCACCGAGAAATCAAAACAAACGGAATATTTGTAAATATAAACCCAACATTTGTAAATTATTTTTCATCAAAGTTACCCGATGCCTTTATTATATGGAAAACTTGATGCGCTGTGAAACGAAGTAGATATACCAGATGTACCAACATTTATTCAGAAAGATAATACTGTGGATTTGGTGACCACTAGAGAGTAAGGAAAGCATGTTTATTGATTCTTTATGCTTTATAGGTAAGTTCGCGTTTCCATTAATGTGTCAGTATGAGAGTAATGAGTTAAAATATTGTTAAGTGCTTATGAATTAAATTGTGGAATCTATTTATAAGGTCAAACAACGGGACTTGAATTCTTTGCTACCAACTAAATGAATTCACTTAAGTATACTACTAGTGTATCTAGTAATAACAAACAATTGGATCCATTTACTCCATCTCTTCATATTTAGGGTTTTTTAGATGAGAACACTTATCTTCCCATGATATTTAACGTTCCTAAAAAACGTGCGTAACTTGAAATATCTCTTTTGAAAATGATAAAATGTAAACTGAGTATGGCGAGAAACCTAAAACTCGATTGAAAATCTCATTAAAAGTTTAATTGTAAACTACGTATAGGGTAAAAAAGACTGTTTGGATATATAATTGGTTCAGAATAAAAGTATTGCAATTCTACAGGTTTGACGGCCATGGAAACTGAAAAGCAGACGACAATAATAAGGACTGCTTTTCAGCTGGTATAGGAATGGGAAATTAGATTAGTAGTTTTTCTGATACTAGCTTCGTGATGCCTACAGACTTCTGTTGAAGAAAGATGCCACGTCAATGCGAAACAGTTTCTTGATTTTCGTCTGTACTTTAGAACCATATGACTAAAATCACAACACGGTGTTGTTTTAATGCACCTTGGAAAAAAGTAGCACTTTTAAGCATTCTGATCTACTGTAAGAAATACAACATTATCAATCCAACCCATTAAAGTCGAAAATTATAATTCCAACAGCCTAATAATAACTGTACTATTACTTAAGCTTTGTCTCGATCCTTAGTGTTTTTTATTACCTTTCAGAAAATGCATATTATCATTTAATGTTTCTACAACCTCTCCTTACTTTAGGACTGCCAACAGTAATTAGAACACATGAAACACCGTTTCCAGAACCGAACACAATCTAACCTAGTTCTAGTGTAGTAGAAAAAAAACTGCCAAAACGATGACTTCAGTAACGAACGTACGTTGTACTATTGATAAAAATGTAAGAAACGGAAAAAACTGTTCTTTCGAGAGGCGAATATGAAATAAGCCTACCTTAATTGTTTCTTCAACCATTATCTCAGCGCACTGAGAGTAGTTTTTGGGAAGAAGAAGTACATCTGCAATACTCTTCATTGTTTCTATATTGCCCGAAAGAAAGTTTGCTCGAAATCTTTCTAACAAAGCAGTATCCAAATGTTGACAAGAGACTAAAATTCATTAATATAGAAAGCAAGTAAAGAGGGCAAACCTGTAACCCTTTGTTTTGCGTTTAAGAACCGTTCATCGTCTGGTAATTCCAAGCACAACGAACTTAAGCTTTTAAAGCGAGTAGCGGCTTCAAGTAGCTAAAATTATAAAACCAAAATAGTGTTTACTAACATTTTATTCATACACGTTAAAATTTGCAAGAACGAGGTGTACATATTAAACGTGACCATTTAAAAGGTGCACATCTAAAAAGATTCTTTTGTTACTACTTAACTCTTTAACAGAATTTACTTTCATTTAGAAGTTATAGCCATAATTACTATTTTCGACTCAGTTTGAAAAAAAGATCCTTCTTACAGCTTAACTATATGGAGGGGTTCCCGCATGAATCTGTTACTCTATTAATACAAGCTACAATTATTATTTATCCCCATCTTGTTAGCTTCTCAAGTTGAAACTTCTCGATAATTAACAAAATGGATGTGGAATGTCATAAAAATTACTAAGTAACTGAAGCAGAAATCTTGGGATATGCAAAGTAATAGAAATAAACACAAAGATTATATGAAAGACGCTTTGAGTTTACCATTCACAAATAAAACGGAAGCAATGAATTACCAAGACTGTTAATGATCAAATACAGCCCTCAAAATGGGAGGATGAGAAACTAACATTTCAGTTGTTACATCTTCAAATTACCAGAGGAAAGACATATACTATATTCTAATTACTCGCTGGCAATTGAAGTTGACATGCACCAATGCTTGCGTTTGTATTACTGAGCAATGATTTTTGGTGAGAATTTATTCTCGCTCAGAATGTTGAGTATAATTAGATCTTTGGTTAGTCGTCAAGTAAATAATCCACACTGGACTAAATATTTAATTTAGATCTGATACCTCGGATGAATGAAATAACATTTTAAGCAAACCTATAAAATTTCATGATCAATGGCAAGATCTTTTGCTAGTTTACTACCAAGTCAATCAGAAGTTCCACTGACCTTTACGTATGCCTCTAACAAACATAACTTTCAGTTTATTTTTAAAGTGTACTATGTAGCAAGTATTACGTGCGCAGTAACAAGATTATAACAAAATATATAGAAATGGATGGCTCTTGTAATATGTAGCGTTGCAATATAGATTTACTGAACATAAATTACTGAACAGAAAATATGGCTTCTAAGAGATGTGAATTTCTGACTTCAAAAGTGCAGTATGTGTAGGACAAATAATAACTGCACACCAAATGTTTAGGTACTTTATAAGGAGAATCTATGAACTTTATTTTCTTTAGAAAACAATCACATGTAATAATTTCTGAGAAACTAGAAAACACTTTGTCTTTAGGCTCAACTGGCTTTTAAAAGCTGGCATAATTTAAAAAAATAACTGCAAACTGAGCAAATGTATCGTTTAGTCAAACAAAGAAACGATTATTGGTAAAACCAACAACAGCCTGAAACTATGTGCAGACTATATATAAAATCAATACACAATGATGGGAAGATAATCTTCACCGAAAATTCAGTCAGAAGAAAATCTCTATATCTGTACTAATACAGATTGTTTTAAGCATTTTTTAAAGTACAACAGAAAAGCAGCGGTAAAGCTGAGTATGTTTTAAAAACTTCATTTGAGAATGTAAGTCAATAAAAGTCATCTGAGCTCTAGCGTACTTTATGCTATATGTTTAACTGAAAGTGAAACGAAAAATCAAAATATTGCTGACCAGTCTATATATTATATTATTTTGGTAACCATCTTCAAATGCTGAGATATATAAAACAAGCAATGTAGTGGCACTACCAGTAACTTACACCAAAGTTAGGAAAAGAATAATAACTAACAAGAGTGATGTACCAAACCTCACTAATCCAGCCAACGCTGATTTGTCATGCAGGTGACCATTAAGGAAGAATGAAGAAAAACAAGGAAATAACAAGTCAAGTATTTCCGCCAAACCTATGTGATGAAAAGATGAGTCACTGCTGGCACACATCATAATATTTGTTGACAATTTATGCATAAACAAGGAATAGCACAAAAGTTTACCTAACTACTCAGCTGGTGTAAATATAGACATTATAAGAGTTGACCAGCAATACTTTGTTAATAGAGACTGTAAAGCTTTAAAACCGTACCTGATAGCAGAATGAAGCACACTAAAATGCATATGCTAATGGCTATGAAAGAGAAAAATGTCTTAAGGCAGCTTTATTTGTAAAACGTTATAAAGCTTATTTTCCGGTTTGTATCAACAGATGACTAACCTGAGTCTCGTTTGATTGGGCGCCCACAACATTAGTGACAATTCCCCCACCAAAACCCCAGAATTTGTAAAATTCGAGTATTAAGTCACGTGCCTCTTCGATTCGTTTTCTTGGCAAGTTTTTTCTTTCTAATTGGTCACCTAAATGAACCAACTTTCCAGATACCATATGAACTTCGGTATCTAACTTGGAGAACTGTTGGCTGAGCTCAGTCAACTCATTTTTCAACTTTTCGATAGCGGAATGGAATAACCGTTCATCCTCTCGGCATTTTACCTGTGATGTGAAGGAAGGTTTAAATAAAACTACAACTAGATTGACATTTTGTATTATTAACCCATAAAAATATTTTTAAAATATTCAGTGAAATTATTTCATTTTGTTTCATTCCTTAACCAATCTAATTAATATTTATAATATGTGAGTCTAGTAATTCAAGGATATTGTTCTGATAAACAGGTAAACAGGAACCTATAGGATCAGAAAATAGGAACGAAATGCAGGAAATAATGCATGGATATGTAAGTAGATGAGTATATACATACATATCAGAAATAGAGAACAGAAGATGGGTACATTTGTACAGTCGCAGTTACGTCTAAGCCTTACTACACAAGACAGACCTGGCGTGGGTATCCTAAAAGATAATCTGATAATACTAGATTAGATTATCTGAAGAGAGCACGGGAAATATCGCAAATTGTTTGGAGTAATTTGATGCCGATAACTGATTCATGTCAACAAGCGCGTTATGAAACTGACAGCTGAAGGAAAAACCTTCAGTAGATCGGCAAATTTAATAGGTTTAGTAAATACTTACCAGTTAATAAAATAACCAGAGCGATACAGTCAAATTCGCGGATCCACGATATGGTTTGATCAAGTTAAATTAGTAATACAAGTCTGATTTGATAGTTTTCTTTCCCATAAAGATTTAACATTTTTAACGACTCCATTTCTTATATAGAGGGTGAAGGAAAAACATTGGTTTCAGCAACAGCACACTCTATTGTATCCTACGGATTTCCAGTGTTCATTACCACGTTTGAAATTTACAGATTCAACGTCAATACATTAAAACTAACCTCAAACAGCTTTTTGCAGTGACTTTCCATTATGATCTTAAATTGATGAGATAATTAAAACCGAAACGATTCATTTAGCTTTCCAAACGTATATAAACACATACCACTATTATACAAAAATAGAAAGATAAGAGCTTGACGTAACCAGCATTCGAACTTTGCCGTCACCGTTTTAAATGCACAGGTAGCAACCTCAGTAACTGTTATCCATGAGGTCTATAACCGATTATTATTCATGACAACGTTTACATCTAAACAAGAAAACAACATACGCATCTGCAGCGAAACGTAGCTACCAACACCTCGTGTTTAAAAAACACTAAAAAATAGCTTAAAAGCTCCACAAATTACGCTGCTCTTAGTATTATATAAGACAATTTAGTCTAGACCGGGAGACTCAGAAAATTGTTGGTTTTTCGTTATTGTCAACTGCACAGTTAAGACATTTGATAACACTCGGTCATATGCCCCAAAACCATTTTGCCTACGAAGTTTTAAAGTGTTTTAGGTTAATTACTTTTTTCAACAATGTCCTTCAAGTGTAATTATTAAACAAGTTTCAATTTAAAAGTACTCAGATTTAAAACTGTTATATGCATCTTAAGTCAAATATCGAACTATGAATAGCTTACTTCCATTTGAGAACATTTTTCTTGTAGCCTTGACTTTAAGAGAAACAGTTCGTACAACGCTCCCTCAAAATGTTCCTTCAACTTTTGAGGTTTTAACTCAGTTTTGGGAGTAGGAATTCCAAGTACACTCTTTGTTAGGCGGTCTAGTAAAGCTACTCCATAATTTGAGCTCTGTAATTCCAAAATATTTATCTAAAATATAAGCATACAACGCTCGGGAAAGACAAATTGTCCGAACTGATAGCCGGGCACATAAATACGTCCTTGGGATTGAATCCGTATTTACCCTCATGTTCCAATGTCCAATATCTATGTAAAGACTTATTGTAAACTAATAGATTTCCTCAGGTCTATTTCTTGATAGTTTTGGTTTTGGTATGGGTTATTCGTTACTGTTTAATAAGACACTGTGCAAAAGCCTTCAGGAATCGAAGTCCAAATATAGTGCTAAAGCTCTGTACATTAAAAGGACGATTTTCACTCCTTTAAAATTATTGCATCATGTAACCAATCAAGTAAATAGTTCGCTTTTCGAAGTATGCATTTAAACTGTAAGTGATATTTCTTGATATGGAAGGATATAAAATTAGATGTGCTCGTCTTTACTTAGTAACGGGGCCAGAGAATAATGAGATTGTGCAAGCCTTTCTATCTAACTTCGCTGGCTATTTACAATAAGTCCGGATTGCCGTGAAATAATAATAGCCCCCATCCATTTCTGCCACGGAAAATTCTTTGCTTCTGTCAACAGTTATTTTTAAGCTACAGACAGGCTATCTACTGGGTTAAGAGCACAACAGAGTGGGGGCAACTAGCTACACGCTAATAGTCTTAGATGGCGGGTAAAGCGAGTCATGCAGAGGATTTTAGACAGATCTCTCTGTAGCTGTGCCACAAACACTTTCCTTTTGCCAGTCTCGCATCACGGTTTTCTCTTCGCGCAGCGATTGAATTCAGTCGGTCAAACACAATTGTTTTGAATCACTCCAGAGCATTCGACACAATCTATCGTCGGATTCCCACGCCGGATGCTAAAATAAGTAGACTATAGCGTATATCCGGCTTGGTTGACCAGTAAATTACCTAAGGAGGAGATCACTTCTAACTTAGAACTTCAAACTTTGCTTAACATAATTGGCGAGCTATTATTAATAATGATTATTTGTTCCTGAATGAGGAAGCACCTTAGCATCACATGTATTATCAGTTTGACACCATAAATATGGTATAATGGTATGTACGAAGGTTTGTCAAATAAAATTTTAACGAATGCAATAAGCAAGCGATAAATTTAGTGAACGAATGTGCTTGAAGTACATGATTACAATCGTACTTATATTTAACTGAACAATCACATACAAGAATATTAAATAAATTCATGTAGTTCAGACAGCGTAACATCAGTGTAGGCAGGAGCAATAGCGAAATAAGTAGACTGTGGGTTACATTACAAGACAACGAACATAAATATCAACAGTATAACAAATGCACGTACGTTTTACATGTGCAATCAATGTGACACGAGACGTGAAGCATACTGATTACAGTAATAATAATTTATTTCCTGATGCCCAGAGCCAACCATTTTCTAGGCAACATCAACAAAGATAGCAGATCATAACGTAAATGGGTTACTACACAGACGAGTTAAACTGCAATAAATAGACTTACGGGGATAAGGTGTATGGTAATGTAGTGAAATATTTCGGGGTTGTGAATGACGGTCAGTGATAAAAACGCTTACATACATGTGGGCACAATAATTGAACATTAGAAAATATGATGTTCAAGTTTGTATGGAGCAACAAGAATGTACATATACTGTAGTATGTCTGGCGGTTAAGAAGCGAAAAAACAGCTATCTTGAAGGACAAGTTGATCATTTTTCTGCTGATTGCGATAATTATTACCAGTAAGATACTCGCACCACATGAATTGAATTATGTGTAACCGCGAACGTATTAACTTACCTTCAAAAACCACAAAAATGGAGTGTGTGGTTTTTGTAGGAAAAGAGAAGCTATCACTGACGGAGGGGTCTGTGACTAAGTTTGTTACTTGTGGAATATAAATTATGGAGCTTACCAGGGGAAAAATTTGTACACCTACGTTAGCAATATGTAAGAGGGATTTAAAAGAACTTATGTCGATTTGCAGCTTGTTTTATACCTAGGAATATATTTAACTTGAAATGTTAGCTCTAAGGGTGATTTTAACGAGTCCAATCGTAGTGTAAAATATTTGGTTACATAAAACATAAGGAAGGCTTTGCTTAAATCGAATTTTGTTACAGGTAGAGAGTGCTGATTTGTTAAGCAGTTCGTAAAGAAAGATAAAACAGACTTCAAGAGGCCGAAGCCAATGGGGTAAAAAATTAAGCATATAACACTTTATTAGGTTTCCCTGGTTTTTAGTGTTTCCTAATGTTTAGAAGATAATGTGCATCTAAATAAATTCTAAATTGTGTTTATTTCCGACGCGTAGACAGCTTAGTGTACACATGAAGTTTTCTATAATAGGCCGTACAAAGATGTTGTGCGACATTATTCTGTCTTCTTGGTTGTGGAAGTCGCAAAAAATGCGAACTAAAAGTCTACTTGATCTGCAAGTCAGTGTTGTAACATTTCCAGATAGAATAAGATCATAAGAATATGTCGAACAGAGGTTATCAACACTATGTATTACCAATAAGGTTTTAGAGTTGATGGTCAACTATATGCTAGTATGTCGTCTACAGAAGAATATTCGAAAATCATCCGTCGGTTAAACTGTAATTAATAAGTGATGTATAAATCATTTACAAGAAATATATCATTTTGAATTATGCGTAGAAGTCGTGAGAATTCACCGGGTTTGTTATGTTACTCTGATATCACCAAACACAGCACACAGCACCAAACACACACTTCTCATTAGAAACAATCACATATATCATTAATGAGTGAAGAACAAGAGACCAAGGACACCATATTAAATAACTCTCGAGATTATATGTTAAGGATAGGTGAGTAAAGAATAAGAATTTAAACATTTGTGTGCGATCACCTAAGAAGGACTTCATTTATTCCGTCAATCCATCCACATTCTAACAGTGTACAGATAAAATTGAATATCATGAGTTCCCTAGGTACCCATAAAGTATGTATTGTTCATATTTCCTCCAGAAGCTACACTCCTTTCTCATTCATATACATATTTGTAGATAAACTATCACGTCAACGATTGAATATCTTGAGTTCCTTTAGAAACAGCAGATGGTCAGCGCAGCCAGAAGCATTGGAATTAACAAAATACTGAACGGAAACGGTATAACCTTCATCTCAGTCAATGGTTATAAAGTTGAAGACATTTGAGTGGCAAGTCATGAACGATCGGGGTCGGAGGAAACTATGTTGACTGGGAATGATAAGGTCCTGGAATAGTAAGTGCTTAAATATATTTTCCTCGATCATTTTTTTAATTCTTGAAACGACAGAACTAACGTTAGCCGGTCTATAGTTTCATCCGACATAAAACCTCATTTATGCCTGAGAATAATATATAGAGTTTTCCGGATATCTAGATAGGCAGATAATTTCAGTGAGATGGTATGAATTTTAAGTAGAACAGTTAGGATATTGTGGCCACCATGCCTAAACCCTCGGGGTATCTTAGTTTGTTAGTGGATTTACTAGTGCTACTGGAACTAGACTCGACAGTGCTAATCCTTCATATGGATGATTTAAAATGCCCTTGAGCATTGGTAAATGATATAGCATGTTTGTCTATTTTATGATATACAAAGAAGGTAGCAGATGATGTATGACAAGGTGCTACAATCTTATATGCTTTCTAATAACTGGTTTCAGAGGTTGATATAGCGTGAAAACAAAAAACGATTTTAACTTTGTCGAGGCTCTTAGTACTCTTACCAGAGAATTTCGGTTCCAAATGTTATACTTACGTTTTTGAACATATATTAAAGTATTCCAATTTTTTGCAATTTCCCTAAGAAGACTTCCATAGAATATCGTAAGATTAAGCTGAGCCCTTCTGACCCATAAACGGTTTGATTTCCATGAATAGGATTCTTCTTCGCAAGGTTGATCAGGGGTTAAAAGTTTAGCAGAATGTCTTCGAACCTTCTCTATTTTCTGTAGATCTAGTGAACGCATGCGACAGTATATAATATGGCAGCATTCAAGCAGAAGTCTAACGCATGTTTTATGAAAAGTTACTTTAGATTCCTTAAGATGATAGTCACTACCTCAGCTGTTTTCACTTATATCAATACCTTTAAACAATCAGCCCTACCCGAAATCCTGTCAAACTCCCACATGTCTGTTTCGCTAACCTACTTACAATCTCACATAGTACTCGACATGTGATTACTTATGGATTCTCCATAGACCACTTTACCACTTCTTCACTCAGTTATCAACTGACAACACTATGTATTGAGTTAACGCCGTGTTTTTGACTTGACAAACATTCTTTAACCTCATGGCTCCCACTTATACCCTTAGCAGACATTTCTCAATTATTTAATGAAACATCCCCTGCTAACTTCTTTGTATATCATAAAATAGACAAACATGCTATATCATTTACCAATGCTCAAGGGCATTTTAAATCATCCATATGAAGGATTAGCACTGTCGAGTCTA
Source organism: Schistosoma japonicum (assembly GCA_025215515.1). Classification (NCBI taxonomy): domain Eukaryota; kingdom Metazoa; phylum Platyhelminthes; class Trematoda; order Strigeidida; family Schistosomatidae; genus Schistosoma; species Schistosoma japonicum. The sequence continues at coordinate 62,644,463 of CM046061.1, read as the reverse complement.
GTTCCAGTAGCACTAGTAAATCCACTAACAAACTAAGATACCCCGAGGGTTTAGGCATGGTGGCCACAATATCCTAACTGTTCTACTTAAAATTCATACCATCTCACTGAAATTATCTGCCTATCTAGATATCCGGAAAACTCTATATATTATTCTCAGGCATAAATGAGGTTTTATGTCGGATGAAACTATAGACCGGCTAACGTTAGTTCTGTCGTTTCAAGAATTAAAAAAATGATCGAGGAAAATATATTTAAGCACTTACTATTCCAGGACCTTATCATTCCCAGTCAACATAGTTTCCTCCGACCCCGATCGTTCATGACTTGCCACTCAAGTAAGTGACATCTCAAGTATCCCTGTTCTTTAATGTTTTTCAATATATAGGTAAGGTACCATTGAGCAGATTCGAGTTAATTTATATGCCCCATGAGTAGGCAGCTCTGAACAAACGGAAAATGTTATACATCTATGTTCAAACACGACTTATAAAGAATGAGGTACATTTAATAATAGGCCTTTCAGAATCTAGTCTTTCTAATCCCACTCTCAAAAAATCTACCTGCTGAAGAGCTTTTCGTTTCATCCATTTATCTGCAATAAACCTTTTTTCCTGGAAGATTTTACTCTGAACATATATTTCTTATAGATGATATCTTTTATTTCAGGCTGTACATCCCCTAGCTCTCTATTAAAGAATAGATCTGTATATTATCTTAGATATCTTCAATGTTGATCGACGTAATTTTGAATAGACAAGAAGTAGCATGTAAGCTTTATTTGATGAGACCTATACTCCATATACTGCAAACTGTTCTACTTAATCTTGCTTTTTTTCCTTTTGCTTTACAGTTTGCTTTATTTATTTATTTATTTAATTCCCAAGAGGCGTGTCATATTAAAATTACCATCAAGCATCTACGCTGAAGAGTAAAGAGTGTCTTTTTGGCTTAATCATGATACCTTAATATAATATTTTTGATCTTCATCGATCTATCACGAAACACTATCCACACAAGGTCATGCTCATACTGGATGCCTCAACTAATTACTTAAAACCACTGTCGATCATCTAACTTTTCACACTTCCACGCCTACGACACTCATTATCTTAATTGACATCATTTATTGGTAAATGTTCTCTACTCATGTATCTCTTCACCCCTAAGATTACAAAGTGCCTTTCGGCTGGTAGTGGCCCCTTGCGTACTCTCTTCCTATGAATGGATCCGGTGTATGGCAAATGTTATTACTATCCATGCGATTATTTCTATTAAATGTGTGTTCTTTTGTGTACGTGCTAACCCTTATTTATTATTATGACTATGCCTTTAAATTGTCACTAATTCTGTGCCAAATTTCAGGATATAATAATAACAATGTCACAACTTCAAAGGCATATATCCTTTCCCTGATAAGGGTGTGTGTAATCGAGTACATTGTACACTTTCACACCGTTAAAAGATATCACTCTTCCTGACATTTTTAGCCACAATTTCCGGAAATCGTTTTGCACTCACGACGTTGTCGAGATTGTTACGGATGTTTCTGTTCTATATGGAGTGATAATTGTTTGAGTTTGAAATAAACTTTAATGAGTGGATTTTTACCTGTTTCATGTCATTACTGTTTCGCTTGGTATCACGGTGTATATCGCTGAGTTGTTAGGCTCTGTAACCTGATGAAGGATAGATGTAAGTTTAGTGGAGTCTGACTGGTTGTTGTACATTATTGACGTGCTAGCTGATCTAAGGATTACTTGGTTTAATTCAACTTCTGTGACAATGGATAAGATAAGGTAACAGAGAAGATCTACATATTCTTTACATACGTTGGGACTAGTTTTAGCAAAGCCAATAGATTTCCTTGGGGACAAAGTCCCTTATTAACCATTTGATCATGAGGAGCTCAAACTTGGCAACACTAAGGCTAACGTTAGAAAAGATAGAGTATCTGACAGTCTGATTCGGAAAGTTGCGTCAAGGTTTCCCGTCTGGCAGTTCATCGACCTCACAATGGGAGCTGTGTACCATAACTGAATTCAGATCCAACGAATATATGGCTAGGTCAGTTCTACACCTCATATGAATATAAGACAGTATATTACTAAGTTCCATAGACCTCATCACAGTGTCATAACAAGTTTGACTTTTGAAGTTAATTTATTTCACAAATCTCTATAAGCAGGTGAGTTCTCTAAGTCATTTAGCCACCATTCATTACGAACAGTGCTTTCTTGTGCTTACTGAACTTTAACTAGAATGTAGGATTATGAGGTCTATTATGAGAGCTGTGAAGAGGGTTATGTCAATCTATGAACTAGAGGAAGTGTCCTTAACCAAATACTGCATTTCGTACACGTGGATAGGATGGCGTTAACTAGCCAGAGTATCGGTAAAATTCGGTTAAATGATTGATTCAGATGAGCATGAGTTTAACGCTTTTGAATGTCTTGTTCTATTGACAGAAGAAACAAGAATATTAGGGAATTAGTCTTCGCTTTTTTATCGTGGGCTGGTGACACTGGAGTGCGATGCTTATCATTCAAACACACAAAACTTATTAACATTAAATATGTAATAATTGAAAATATAATCCCTATGCAGAATAAGGAAGTGAATGACTGGTTGGGATTTATTGTCATGGCGAATGCTCATGGTTTGAAATCAACTCTTAACTAGTCAACTTTAGTTGCTACAGGGCTTCGGTGAGGGATATACATAATTACGTCCATGTAGGAGCGTCTAGTACTCTTTATACAGCACAGCACAGTACACGACTGACAGCTCCCGGTCTACAGTTCTATTCCTCGATTCCGTGCCTTGTAACAATCTCGTGGAGATTGACTGAGATTACAAAGCCTCATTAATCCATTGTTAGAGAACTAAGCAGGTGGCAGACTTAGGTGCGTCCTCGGGAATGCTAACGAGTTCTGTGAGATAGTGATTCACTAGCATAGTTGAATTGACTATTACTACTTTTGTTGCGGTAAAAGCCATCTTTGTCTCTGCATCCATTGTGACAAACTTTTCATTTCAATAAGTTGGTCTGTTAGTGACTTCATGATAGGTTCACAGTCGGGTATAAATCGTCTACGAAAGCTTACCAATCAACTGAAAGTTAACAGCTGCTCAATGGTGGCTGCTATCAGGTACTCCAGGATATCTGTTACAATGTATTTTCGAGGTTGTATGCCATAAGCGTCAATAGTATGTCCCAGGAATTTTAATGAGGTTGTTCCGACTTGACATTTCTATATATCTATTAAAATTTCATATTGTTGGTCTTTCAAAAGCTGTGTCCAAATGTTTCCTTATTTAGGTCCTGCTATCAAGTAGTCGACGATGTATAAATGGACACAGTCGAGTCCTTGGAACATGTCATCTATGAAACGCTAAATTGTTCGTGCTGCATTTCCTAATCCGAGAGGAATTTTAAAAAGTTCGTAGAGGCCCAAATGGGGTAATGATAATTGTTTTGCGAATATCTTTCTCGGTCATCGGTACACACCTTTACCAGGTCAGTTTTGGAAAATACAGTCATACTCTTCAAGATATCTGTTAGGTCATGGATTTGTAGCAAATGACAATGGTGAGGCGAAGCCTGAGCGTCAACCCGGCTGTAACCATCAGTGGGACGCTAATCACTACTATACTTTCTGGGGACCATATATAATGGAGATGACCATGGGCTGCCAAATGAACGGATTATTCCCAGGTCTACCATATGGTCCGGTTCCTTCTCTGTGTTTATGGATAGACATCCTAATTTAATTATGAAGATCTGCACAGTCTAAGTTGAAAAGGAAATTCAGAATCATACCTGTCCACTTCGCGCGGTAAGGACTTTCAGTGACAAGGAGTTGCACGCGTGGGTCTGTCACTCCATGATCATATAACTTAGCTTCTGTGTAGCAGAACCAAACTTCTATGTTGTTGACGGAAAAGCTAGAGAAGGGAAGGTTTTATTTAAAAAAGTTTCGGCGTTTGATCAGGCTTAGTAAAAATGCATATATGCAACATCAAAAGTACAGAATAAAAAGATGTGAAGAATGTAGGTGCGAAAAAATACTTCTTAAAAGCTATGAACACAACGAACTCATAGATTTGATCGTGACTAGGTCAAATTTCTCCCACCAGTGAAGTGTACATTGTATGTCATCAAGTTACCCTAGTCGTATAACCAGAGTCGCTTTCAACAATTAAGCGCATACGTACGAATGAGAACAAATCAGAAAGTGTTGACGAGTGTAGAGTAAGATGTAATGGATCGTGAGTAGTACGAATCGGGGTAGCAATGTCTACACTGACCGACCAGAGAAGTGCCCCATGAAGCTTAATGTTGTGATCTGATCGTGACGCTTGACCAAGCGTCTTCGACTAGACACGTACAGCAAAATAAATATAGTCGGCATCAATGACAAGAGCCTCTGTAACAAGTTCTTTGGAAATTATTCACTGTTACACTTTTGATTGCAACGTGTCTCTACGTGATGCGATACCACCGATAAATCCTATGGATAGGCTTATCGTTTCCGGCCCAATCCTTTTGTTTAGAAATAAAGAGCACTAATCACAGAGCCGGTGTACACCCCCTCTAGAAACCCTACTCTGCTTTCGAAGCAGCTTTCTTAATGATATAGCTTTGTTTGATCTGATTGTAAAATTGAAGAGTTGCTATTTGAAATACAATGAATAAGCTCTAAGTAACGCCAGCTTAAACCACGTTATGTCATTTGGAGTAATCTTAAGTCGTTTTGGAGATCTTCAGATGGGGGATGGATGATTTAAATCCAGTCTTTTTATTGTAGGATGGCCAGGAACAAACTTCAAGAGGTCATTGGTTGTTTACCAAGGAAAATAGTCATAATTATCTTCATCCTTAGCACTTCAAAAAAACAGTGCGACGCAAAAACTTTACTGGCTAAGATCAGCTTGTCTTAGGGATAACGGAAGCTTCAGGTTTCTAGCGTACTAGTGACAGAAATATTAATGTGTGGGAATTCGGATCTTGCGCTACTTGGGTTTGTTTTTGTGACTCTCCCTGTATAGGCTTTATTATTGAGCGCCTAAGTATAAAACACTATACTATGTTGGAATATTTAAATGAACATAAGTTCAATGATTTATATTCGATGCTTTTAATCTATAATTATAGGTGTAAAATATACGTATATACATACATGTATGTTATGTGTATACATAATCAAGATATCCGTGAATACACGATAAATTGTAATGGTTTCCACGCTGCTTACTGTCATGTTTTGAGAAAAAAATCGGTTTAACTACAAACCTTGGATCTTATAGTGCTTTAAACAACAGAGTGATAGCTTAATAAGTGATGAACTCTAAAGAAAACCTTGCATTACTGCAGAGACCTCAAGAGTTATCTGTGAGTTCAAAACATACGAATTCAGTGCAAAAAAGTGTCTTTTGTTACTGGACTTATTATCATAATGACTGCTTTCAAATGTTTATTTGTGACATTAAGAAAAGATTATAGCTTATACTTCGTTTATTTTATAATACAAGCCACTTGTGCTTGACAAAAGGCGTTGATATTTGCCTGTATAGTTTCTTTCCTTCTAGTATATTCGAAACCAATGGTCACGACACCAACTGATGATGAGTTGGACGCACTCGTATTAGATCATCTGGAAAATTTATCTACTATCATAGATTTAAATCACCATTTGGAGGATTCTTTAAGTAGGTTATAGAATCGCTGATAATATCTACACGGTAGGTGAAGGGAGACTTTTATTAGCCAAAACGCGGCAGAATCTGCAAGGAAACAGTTGTCTGATCTCGTCTACGTCTTATAATTTAAATGAAATGTCTATTCGTGGTGCTTCTTTCCGGGTTGCAGTTATTGAAGAGGTATCTTTTCTCGTTTTTAAATCTGTATTTAAATGACCAAGGAAGCAGAACTCTATCAGTGTCCATTTTGGCGTACTAACTTCACATATATGTATTGCACTTTTCTTTGTAGCATGTTTGAATAGCATTCACAATTATCCAGATTCTCATTATTTTTTTTCTGAAACTAATTTGTGACTCGTATTGCTTTCTGTATATGCAGTGTAGTTTTTATCATGAACTAGCATCAGCTAAAAACCTACGGAATGTTGTATAGGCCCATCTTGTTGGAGATTAAAGAATGCTATAATATCTTCACTAGAAATAAATCCATAACGAATTCGGAGTACGTATTTAAGAAGTTACTATAAATCCTTCAGTTATCATGAAACTTCTCTGTTTCTACTCGTGATTTATCGGGCGGCCATGCTGTTTTCCTTGATTGTTAGTTGGTCAACATTTATAGGAAGGTCTGTAGACGTTGTTCCGATAACCAGATGGTTCAGTGGGGCTGGTCTATTAAAGTTCTTTCAAAGTGTTCTGCCCATCTGCTTCATTGTTCTTGGATCTCGGTAATCGGTTTCCCATCCTTGTTCTTGACTGCTTGTTCCGGCTTACTGTATTTTCAAGCTAGTTTCTTCGTTGTGTCGTATAGGCGTCTCATGTTTCCTTCCTTTTCAGCTTTTTCCGCTGTCATTGCTGTCTCCCACATTTCCTTTTAACCACTTAAATGTTCCTCGTCACTTACTTGTTGGCTTCTGTGTATTTGATCTGTCCCTTGGCTTTCTTTGTCCTAATTCGGTTGTTATTGATTGCTATCTTCGTGTTCCTCCTTTCTTGAATTTTATCTAGAGTACCGAAAGCGATCCATTCTTTATGGTGGTACTTCTTGCGTCCCGAAACCTGACATGTTGAAGTTATTGCTTCCTTAATCCCTTTCTAGTTATCCTCCACAGTAATTTTCTCTTCTAGTAGACCTTGAGAAGCCCAAGACTTATTGTTGCAAGCTGTCTTGGATTCGTTGAGTTTGTTGTTTCCCGAAGAAAAGTTGTATTAAACTTTTGTAATACTATTTCTATGGTTGTTCAGTACTTTCTTAGCTTTAGTTTCACCTTGGCCACTACCATATGGTGATCTGAAGCTATATCAGCTCTTCGCTTTACTCTCACCCTTCTGAACTTCTTACTGATGCATGTGTGGTCGAATCGGTTCTCAGTAATGTTCCAGGTGAATTCCATGTAGCTTCGTGCATTCGTCCTTTTTGGGATGTTGGGGGAGGGGGGGAAGACAGTGTCACTTATAATCATTTTGTTGATGGCACATAGATTTGCGAATCTCACTGTTTTCGTTCCTTTCTCCCAGTTCATGTCGTCTCATAATATCTTTGTATCCAGTGTTATTCATTCCATCCTTGGTGTTTAGGTCTTCCATCAAAATGGTCAGGCCCTTATCTGAGGATTTCTGTACGATTAATTGCAGCCTCTCATAAAACGCACCTTCATTTTCGTTGGTGGGCGCATAGCACTGTGATCCCCTCCTTCTTTGTCTTGAAGGATGCTTTGATGATTCTAGGTCTATGAGGTTTCCATCCCGTAAGTACTTTTCCTACTTCTTTGGATAACATTAGTGTTAGTTCTTGTATGTGCGAGGTATTCCCTTTTTCATAATCGGAGTTCAACGGTACCTTACCTGAGGCTGATCTTTGCTGTCCAGCTTGTAACTGATGGATTTTACTTATTCCAAGTATTTTCAGGATGTATATTTTCTTTCCTTAGCTATCTGGATGCTTCTCCCTGTCTCCCACATTGTACGAACATTCCATGTACCTATATTAATTGTTTCTCCGATTGTTAGATGGGGCGTTGGCCTCACGACTTTCAAAGAAGTTCAGCTTTTATCATGAGGCGCCACAATTCTTTTAAATGAAAACCTTTCAACTAGCAGAACAGAGTGTAAGTAATTTTCTTCTTGTTAGAGTTTTCTCAGCAAGGTTGTTTGTTAGGGGGTGCTGTTGCTATCTCCATGATTGACCCTTCTTCTTTTTCTGAGCGTGGGACCAGCAATAACCCTAGGAGAAATTCAGGTGAAGTTACTTTACATAGGGCTATTTTTACATTGTTACTTAGCCGACGTTTTTGTACCAACCAACCTGTATGCTACAAAATCCAACTACAATAAATTGCTAATAGCGTTTACAAATCTAATTATGATAATTACTTGCGTCATGATTTATCTGTGCCATCTTAATTTTGTTAGAATCTAAACTTGGCTTCCCACAGATAATGCTTTCAATATCACTCTGCCTATCAATTTCAGTTATAGTCCCACATAGAAATGAAATCTACTAATCAGTATATATGTAGAAATTATTTCTCTACAATTAAATGGTAGGAAATGGTTAGTCAATGGTGATTTTTGTGACTAGGTTTTTGGCTTATACCTGGTTTATTTGGCTTTGGTCTTTTAAATTTGTTTTTGATAGTTTGTATATACTAAAGTTATCATGTTAGACCCTTACAATCGAATGTTTTTCCGTTGACTAATCTTTAATATTTATGCTCAGGCCTATAGATACTATGATAGCATCTCAACAATTTGTACCACTTGTTGCAAAAATATTTACTCTAAAGTATATCAGTTTTAGTCATATTGATGTAAATGCGTTAATAGTATGTCATGTCCGATTTTTTGCACAGTTTATATGGCTAATTATTTTTGTATTTATCTCACTCGGTGACTTGTCTTTGTTAAATTTGTTATCCTTTCCAGGTTATTTCAGGCTACTCAGTAGTATTTAAGTGTTATATGATATGTTTACTATTCAAAGTCGCTCATATAAAGTAAATTGTCTACGTGAGCGTGTACATTAGTGGCACTAGATAATAAGATTTGACACACTAATCAGTCATGATGTGAAGAACAACAATTGGGTAAGCAATATTCATTTGTCGAAAACAGAGTAGGTCATAAAATAATACATACAATACTTTCAAGCATTAATTTGCACATCCTCTGCGTTGTCTGCACTGTATCGTTTCTCAGCCTGCTTCTCTTAGTTGTTCTCGATTGTCCTCTGTGTTTCAATCATGTTTCACTTCTTGTCCTCTCGCATCTCGTCTTGTCCGCTGTTTACTGATTCTTCCCAATTTTCTTTGACGCTCTGCTACCTACTACTTATTGATGACTTATAAGTAGTATCCACCACAATGATAAAGTTACAGTGCTATAGGTTTCGATATTTCCCTTACATAAGATTATTTCAGAAGGAAGACGTTGTAAATCACTTGTTGTAAAACCGCTTGTCTGTAAGTTTCATACGAAAGTCTGATTATACTATATAGTTACACATTTCTCAAAAGATGGGGTAAAATTGGGACCTGAAAATAAGTGGTCGGTTTGAGTTTTTAAAGACTGATTTTCTCCTTCGTGTACTATTTAATTCACATGGTTTACGAGTAAATAATCAATGTATCTACTGTAACTACTTTAGAAGTATTAAAGTAATGTATCTGAAATTGTTAATATAGATAAATGTCAGAGCAATGGGATGACAGTTTATCAAAACTGTCATATATCAACTCACTACTTCCCAAGCAATCTAATCACATTGACTTTTAATGAAACATAATGATCACAAAAATAATAAGAAGGATAACTAATTACACTTGCTACTAAACGGAAGTCAATATTACCTGGTAGATTTACATTTTCATACTGTTAAACCTCTAACAATAACATACTTCTCAGACTATTTCTATGCTACTTTACAACCAGTCACTTCTGCAACCTGTTTAGGGCATATACTTAGCAGCGTTTAGGTGTTTATCATCTGCTCCTATTGTGTCACTGGTATCTTTTACAGCACATCTTGGCGACTTTTAATAGTCAGAGACAGTTATTCTTCACATTTGTATAGACAGAGTGATATGTAATGCGTTTGCTCACACCTAGCGGATTTTAGCTTATTTTTAACAGAATATTCATACTTGGTTTTATTTATAGATTTAAATTTAGCTTAAGAATACATTTATAAAAACATTTGTTTAGTGTTCTATGATTGTTAGTAACATCTTGTTTATGTTCAAGGCGCATTAAGTTCCAATCAGTCTGAAAATTTAATTGTAGGAGGGAAAATATAACTAAGTTGTTTTTGGAATATCCATCTAATAGTTGTAGTAATGACCATATGAATCCGAAACTACATGGCATTCCTCCTGTTTTATGATGTTACGTCTTTTACTTTCTTTGCAGCTTAAAGAGCCAACTTGTAGTAAGGATTTCAAGTCCATTCGGTTTCAGCTAATTGATGAACTGGCCGGAAGTAAGCACGATCTTAACCCTTCAGTAGACCCGATTCGATGGTTTTCTGGTGTACTTGTTCCTTCTAGTTTGCGTCACGCACAATCTTGTTTTCGGCGTGCTGCGAATTTGTCCGTGGAACTTGCAACTAGGCGGGCAAAACTAGAGGCATCTTCTCAGCATATAAAGCACTTGATTAAGCTGCGTGTGAAAGCCGGACAGATAACCTAATGATTTTTCATAAAAGTGTTTTTGTATTGTTTATTTTTCTGGTCTTTCTTTGGATTCTTTATAACGGGTTTCTTATATGTGACAAACTCATGTAGTGTACCAAATATGTATTTTTGATCTTTTACCGTATTTAAAATAAGTCAATGCGTACACTGTCAAGATTTGTAATCCTACTCTGGTATAGATGATTTTCCATATTGCTGTTTTGAATAAGGACTCATGTCTTTTTAAAAGTATGGAAGGATGGGTTGCATGAATGCATAATAACGTAATATTAATATTTCAACCTGATAGACTATGGTTGTGGTATCAGTTAGGAATCTTCCCCAGCTCGTTTAAAGGGTATATTAGACATATTTAGTGTGTGTAAAATGTAATGAATTATATCCAGTGCTCATTCGATAGTTTTAGTCACTCTGGTGCGAACTTTTTAAAATACATCACTTCTGAAATAATCTGAAGTTAAATAAGTAAACACATTGGTGTCTCCATATTTAGATTTATGCTTGCTTCCTGGTAAAATCATTAAACCTTGTTTATGTACATAGTTAGTGTGATACTGTTAACTTGTTTTGTCCAGATATTACAATACTTCTGGTATCCATATTTTAACTTTACTTCCGCTTCCAAACGAGGGTTTAGTTACTACTAAACTGAGTGGTTTAAAACTGGTTTTTTTTTTATCTCTACTGCCTTCATTTGTGAACTTGGTCTAACAAGTCGATAATCCTAGTACTTAAAGCGTGATTCTAGGTTAAAGTTATTGATCATTTGATGATAAAATTGTTATAAAGAATCAAAATCACTGCAGTAGGGGAATGGATTAGTAATTCCACTTACTAGACCCTTTCAGAAACAATAAACTTCATTTGACAAAACTGCTGAATTAGTATGTTTTAAGTAATCTCCACTTTATCTATATTCCTTAGATGCTGGTTGTTTATCATTTGGGTTTTATTTATTACAAGCAGTCTTAAATTGTTTACTTTTATGACTCTCATGTGTATGCGAAATAAATGGGATTCAAATTTTTCGGATTATTAATTGAACTATAGTGTCGGACTTATATATTTAGCCATTATGATATACACAAAATTTGGACAAAAACAAAAGTGGCCAAACATTTTTAGAACAGTTCAGCTGGCCAGCTACCCTTTCGTTCCCCACTAACCCCAAACTACATGAGTGTGAAATTGACATATGTCCATCTCCTCAAAGGTTATAAGTAATTTAAAGCGAGTTAAAGTGGTAGGGTCTAATACGTTGACTCCAGATATCTTTAAGAATGGTGGTCCAGTTTTAGCAGGTAGGTTGACTGATATATTATTCGAAGTCTGGGGATTGAACGTCATCTCTTACTAATCCCGATCGCTAGGTCGCTTCAGTTTACGAAAAAGGAGCAGAAATTTTATTGTGATAACCACAGAGGAATTAGTTCGATTAACATCGTGTCTGAGATTTTAGCGTCTGTAATAATTTGACGTTTGTCGGAGTCTAGGGAACTACAAACAGGGGAAAACAAGACTGGTTTAAGATATGAACTTGGATGCATTGATTAGATATTCCACTCTACGTCAGCTTCTAGAATATGGGTATAGTTACCAACGTTCGACAACAGTTGCATTCCCTGACTTGCAGGCCACTTTCGACTCTGTAAATCGAGGAGTTATGTGCTAGTGTTTGTCATTAAAGGGCGTACCTGAAAAGTATGTGGACCACATAAGGGCTATCCACATGTTATAGTTTATGGCGAACTTTCACGAGAATCGGCATCTTCAAGTGATGTTAGTCAGGGTTGCTCCTTATCCTCCTTTTTATCCAATTTCGTAATAGATATTCTCTTAGAATTCGCACTTTCACTGTCTAACTTTAGAGGAATAGACCTTTCAGGAAACTCACCTGTCGATTTATTATACGCAAAAGGTATAGTCCTATTCAGTGAAGATGCTGACAATATGAAGTCTTCTGAACATCTTAAGTAACAATGCAAGCATATTCAGTATATGTTTATCCTTCTAAATACAAATTGTTATTCAGGTCTGGTCTGTATCACCGCTTAGAATGGTAATAAGAAGTGAAGTAGTCGAGTACGTAGACCACTTTACTTATTACTGAAACCTCATAAACCCTGATGGGTTGGTGTTTTACGAAATCTCGGAGTAGATTCAAAAAGTGCACTTGGCATTTACTAACTCACTGCCATTTGTTGCGTTGGCGAGAGAAACATCTCCCAACGAAAGGCTGACTGTACTGAAAAGCAATCCACTCTGTTTTAACCTATGGATGTGAAACATGGACCATGAAAACAGTCGATATAAGTAAGCTTCAGGTCGTTGATCATAGAAGTCTTCGAATCGTTGACTGTAGTATCATGGGATGACAAAGTAAGTAATACTGACGTTACATATCTGATACTAGGGAAAGATGGCAAATCGACTGACAAGGTTGTGAATCTTCATCGACTGAGGTGGATGAGACATGTGTTGTACATGCCTGCCTCATCGCGCGATGTTAGCTGTCGTAAAAGTAGTATGGATGAAAGGTTAAGACAGCATAAGTCGATGAAGTCACACTGCTGGTCTAAGCCATATTGGTAGATACAAATTACCTGATTGGAGACTGAGTAATAATCGTGATCAGTGGTTGGAGACGATGTGTGATATGGCTCAGAATCGGTCAGAGTAGCGCAAGTGTATTCACAATTTATCTTTGTTTAGATCTTATGTTCTATTACTTGTTTTCATACACACTACTTTATTCTTGCCTATTGTATTCTATTGTTGTGTTATTTTCTTGTAAATTTGATCTCGTGTGAATGTGGTATGACAACTCGAACCCTATAGGTATATATGTCAGGTTCTACATTATTCATGATTGACTGACTGAATCCATGATGATCCACACTGTGAAAGTTAGTGGTACTACCTGTTTATTCAAAATAAATCATATGGTGCAGAGTCAAGACTTCATACCACTCGTTTGAAAACTAGGTTTATTGGTTACGAAATCCCGCTCCACGTATCGACAGTAATTCACCTCGTGAAGACAAGTATGAATGATTACAGTGATATATATATTTCACGTTAATAATTCTCAGCTTAACCACCACTTGAAAGTGGATTATAAAAGATCAGTCAAACTAGGTAGTTATTTTACTCATTTCTAAATACATTCTTGTTGGTTATTTCGAATACCTATAAGATACTCAAAGATCAGGTGTAATGCTTTGTATTGATTTTGTTCTAGCTCGATTTATTGAACTTTTATTATACTAAAGTAATTCAATTTTATATTCGAATTTAAGAATTGTCCTAGTGTATAGCATTTAGATGTACTTTAATGTGATATTGTACTCAATTAATCAAATAACTGTTCCTGTTAATTTTTGTGAAGTTTAGTCAGTTGACAAATTCTTTAGCTGATTGTTGTAATTTAACCGATGGATAAATTAATACACGTAAATAGATTGTGATCTTTCATTTTGCTGATAAATGTTACAATATTCGTGTTTGGGAGTAGCCAGGGTTATAGAGGGGTGGAACATGAAACGCCATTAATGAAGTCTCGTTGATTATGTTACGTCATAACTATGTCGTGTTTAAAGGACTTCGCAACTTATCGAGACATTCTTGATTAGCTAGCAATGTCTATTATCGGAACCCAAAAAACAAATATTATTTACATTGATTTCTTTCCATACTTCAATTTAAACTGACCAAGTTACGCTTGTGGTAAATTCAGAGTAGCTTCTACCAAAAACAACACATGCGATTATAAAACCGTAGCCTGGAGACATTGATGGATGGTGGGGAAGACATATTCGACCGTGAGTAGAGCGTGAACGGAATCGAGATCTTTTTACTGGCTGTCTATGGGTAGGGTTGGTTCCCAAGTGGATTGTGTTGTGATCTGGTGATGACGCTTCACTGTGCCTATTAAAACAAACTTGGTCAGCATGAATAGCAAATGCATATACAACTGTTTGCTTCAGGGAATTACTTACTGCTACAGGATGCTAGGTAGTTGCACATACATGTATATTTAATAAGTGACCCAAAGTAGGAATAGGCATAATAAATCTGCCTTGACAATAACAATTTACTTCCTTTTAATGTGTCTATCTATGCAATATATATATATATATATATATATATATATATATATATATATATATATATATATACTGTGTAACACATTTTTCTACTATAAATTGATGTAGGTAAGTACATTCTTCTCTTCGATTGAACTATTCTTGATGTGTGACTTCTTTTATTACTAGAATCGTACCACCCTTCGATTCTTAACAAAAGCTTGATAATTGCTTGACTTTGTTTGTTCCCATCAATTTATTCCATTCACGTTCACTTTCGTGGCCTTAGACATAGCTTTGTTGTCTGTGGCTTTCTGCGTGTTTCTGTAGATCTTCAGCATTTATTAATAATGATACTACTAATAATAGTAATAATAATAACTTTGTAGTGAGTTTCACATTTACTAAGACCAGGACGTGTTAGAGGTGCCTAGATACTTCACAAACCGTGGTTTTTAATCATACATTAATTTATTATTGTTAAATAGAACCTCACGTTGTAGATAACAAAATTTTGTCTTGAAATTGTACATGAGCTCATCTGTGTCGTGCAGTTCAAATCTGCTAAACGAATTCAACAAGAAGTACGAACAGGATGAATTGAACGGACTTCATATGTGACTCGTTTCTACACTGTTACAAACGTTATTAAAATAAAAAGTACATCTAATAGTTTTCACTATCTCTGGTTTAAATCGCAACTAATACATTTGTATATATTATATTATGACAAAAGAAATGCTAGCCAAATTATGCTTCCAGGCTTTTAAATTTACTAATAATCCAGTCACAAAATATTTTTCATTACGTAGTTCATCATCCGAAAGTTGATTATATGATATAACAGCAGTATGTCAATGCAGACCGAAAAACTTATTCGTTTCTGACTTAATTTCTATAAATCATTTAGAATGAAATGTTTGATATCAGTTAATAATCACGCAAAAGTTGCACGTGATTTAGACAGTCTTTACAAAAATACAAACAGTTCTAATACAGTTACATTCCGTTAATTTTAGTAGAGTAAAGTGAAAAAGATAATTTTACATCACCCAGAATAGAAGAATATTAAAATTGTAAATTATCTTGTTGTTCCACGAAATTTTATTCTCGGATTGAATGTAAGTTTCTTCAGACTCGATTCTGTATGTCAATAAATATGAAACCTTGGTTTAAGATAACGCTATGGCTTCTGAGAAATTTCTTGGCAGTAATTTAGTTCCTGCTCTTCCGGTTTTTAATGAATGAGGACAAATAAGGAAGGATAAGACTATAAAGTTACTACAATACAAATCACAGGGGGAAGATGTATGGATTGTGGTTGGAGTAAAATTTCTTGGTGGTGTTTCTACTATACACATAAACTATTTCAGTTTTATTTATACATTTCTCTTGTTCATGTGATGCATTGCGTTAATTCAACTTCGTGAAGCTTTATAATCTACTAATTCACAATAAATCAATTATCCACTCACGAATACCACATACTGTTGCACAATTACACTCAAAATTGTTTTCAAAATGATTTACGTAGATTCGAATCAAAATGTACTTGACCAGTGATTATAATTTATATGCGTTTCTTTATCTATCTATTGATCTTCGGGGATATTTCAGAGTAATATTTCTAGTGAAGATCTATTCAACTAGAAATTAACAAGGTTTTAAGTAAACGATTAACATTAAATGAAATTACGATAACCGAAATGTATTCTGATTATTGTTTAAATACTACCGTGTTTATCAAAACAAAGACGTTTGTTCAATGTTTATTCTTTTCCATAAATTCTTTATAGTTTCTCCGGAATTAATTCACAAAAGTAGCCAATTTTGAGGCAAATACATTATTTAGACTTGAAATATTACTCCATATGAATTTCATGTTGCATGTAATTTACTTAAGTTAACCACCTCATTTTGTATCTATTAATTCAGCTGCACATGGGGAGTGAGTTACAGTAAAAGATACTTCTGTGTTGTCGTTAACATCTTGCAGCTTGGTTAATCACGGGTGTTGTCAAAAGCCTTAACAGCTCGATATTCGCACACTTATTTCAAAAGGATTATTCAGTGAGCATTACTCATCATTTACAATAATCTATCGCATTAATATTAATCTGTCATGATCAGTTAGACTGAAGGTCCCTAAAACGACAGAGACTGTGACCATACTGGTTAAGAGGATAGAGCTTTGTGTGCAAAAGAAATGTCTAACCTCATCTGTTGCTATGACCAACCCAAGATCCATTACGATAATTTTAATTCCATGATGACTTGATTGTAGTAATGTACACATTGCCACCTATTGATGTATAGTTTCATAACTTAAATTCATTTTACATTTATCAATATATTTGACATAAAATCATATGATCTCAGTTGTAGAAACTTATATCACGTGATAATTATTAATTTAATATCAGCAATTGTATTTTATAAGCAACCCAAAATTTATATACAGTAACCTTTCATTTCTAAATAATGTATTTGCCTCAGAATTAGCTATTTTTGTGATCATTAATTTGAAACTCATAAATGTAGAACCTGAAGAGAAGATATCGAAATGAACATTCTTCGTTGAAACATCTTTATTTTCTAATTAATTAGCCAAAATCGATTCGGATTTATTTTTGTTAACGTATTTAGCCGGAAGCTTGTAGGAGCTTGCAATTTTAAACAACACATTCCGATTTTCATAATAAAAGACAACTTACTATCCAATATTATTGATTATACACCAAACTGTATAAGTTTTTGATGGCACATATATTCAGATTTCCAAAATAGATGACGCTACGTCGTACCTAATCCACAAGCTTGTTACATAAACTAGTGACCAAACTACCTACACCATATAACGATCACTTAAACCCTAGGAGACCATTGACATCATTCATAAATCAACCTTCATTTTGTAAATTTAATTTGTCATACTGTATAGTGTTGTTAAGTTTTATGGTATATGACATTTAGATATGGTAATACATATTTAGTAGAGTAGATAAAGGTTAGACGCAGCAATACATTTTTAATCGGCAGAAATTAACTTAGGTTCATGATAATAACAAAAATAGATGAGGAAACTAGATGACATTCAGTAGATCAATTTACCGATGGTGAACCAACACATAACCTTTTATGATGTACAACACATTTCTTAACTGGTGATAAAAAGGCTTCCGTTGTATCTGATAATAGGGCCCTGTCAGTTCGCACACAAATTAAATGTCACTAGTAATATTAAACAAATTGGTGAAAGTTAGAGTTTCATCGGGAAATGTATTTGCTTCTAAATGGTCGACAGACTAATTACTATCTGCTACACTGATCACTAAAGATTTAATTTTTTGTTAAACTAAGAGTAATAGCAATAAATTATCATGGTGAGATAGGAAAATGTCTCACAACAGGAAATTTTTTTAAAAGTAGATTTGTAGATTGTCAAAAACTTAATCTCACTTGAACAAGGGTGTTTGAAGCCACCTCCGATTTCTGGTGACGATAACTGACGAGTGATTCGCATAAGAGTGAGAGCTATTATAAACCCTAGTAATCATCATTCAGTATAGCACAGGTAATAGAGGTGCAAATGATGTCGATAAAGTAGGATAAAAATATGATGGACTCTCAAATGGTAAATCATTCCAGATATTTAATAGTACTGAAATCACCACACTACATTTGTCGTTACATTCCGTAAAGCTTGGTAAATTTTAATTCTTAGAGGTGAATAACAAATTAAATTATGGAAATGCAAGGATTACCTATGAGATAGTTCTGTAGGTGGATGCTAAAACTATGGCTTAAGTAATTAATATATCCACTAGCTGATAACAAAACTGAAGTATTTTGAGATTTTTAATGATATGTAGAATCTCATATGATGACCTGTTCAGTGGCCTACCTCTGGGTTAATTATTATTTCTAACTGTTGTTATTCAGCCATTTTGTTATGTACTATCTAAGTAGATTACACTTATTGACGAAATCAGATGTGAGACATTTTCAGTGTACATGACTGATAATATTTGAATACAGAGAATTATAAAATAATTTCATATTCGGAGTGCAAATATTAAGATAAATAACTAATTATCTGTAACTAGGTGTTGTGGAGATTGCTGAGTTTTGTATCGCGTATTGACCTAGTTTAAATAACAATCGAAAACCCAGGAGCATCGGAGTTATTCTGCCCTAACATAGGACTCCCCAGGTGTGTGCAACCACAACCCTACTGAGGAATTATGCAAGCCACTTCTAGGTTTTACTCAACTGTTAGTCTACTTATTTGGTATCCAACAACTGATATTTCTAACTAAAGTCAATCTGCGATATTTCGAGCCATCTCACTCAATGCCAAAGGTGGATAAATGCTTTACACGCAACGTTCGTCAACTCCACTAGACACATCTATCCACTGGAGCTGTATCCAATTTGTGACGTCAAATTAATTATGTATTCGCAAAATAATCACTTTCATATATTTTCTCAGATTTATAACCTCAAAATCTAGATTTTGTTGAAGTTTCTAAACTACAATATTATCCTTATTACAGATTAATTTCTCATTTCTGTACAGACACACCCAATGGTATAAAGTAAATAACTGCGAATTCGTTTATTATCAACTAGTTATTTAAGCAAAATGTTCGCCAATGAACAAAGCAAAAGCATATGTATAGAAATAATAATAATGTTTTCGTACAAGGGAATCTTTGTTAACATGAGGATTGGAACTAGTGATGCATAATTTCAACTTCAATTTGCACAAAACTCAACTTGTTATCAAATACTTTTCTTTCAATTAACCCATAAATATATTTATATCGACATAAAACATTTAGTAGTTTCCAAATCCCATTCATTATCCTAAATATTTGTCTACTAAACTACTAATTAAATTATTTGAATATCACATAAATGAATCCTAGATACTTTTCCAAATATAAAGGTGGTACATAAATGAGGACAAATGATTGTATCTAGGTTACCAGTAATGTTTAAAATTTGACTGGTTCTACATGTAAATCCATGGACTTTAATCGACCATGATAAGTTTACATCAAGTGTTAATCGTACACTAAATTTATTGTTGAACACGAGAAATGGACTTTAACCGACATGAGGTTACAAAAACGAACACTCGTAGTAAAGATATTTTCTGAAACAGAAAATCAATTTGAATGTCTACCTTTCAAAATTTAAAGAATTACTTGGTCATTCTATGATTCAACTGAAATCGCTTAAAATCGACAGAAACTGAAATAGATTTAAAAATCGTTTTATCAGATGCATCAAAGGAGATAGCATCAAATAGAAGTAGTAACTCGATTGACAGCTCACTGAAAACCTTCATATGAGCTGGCTATTATAATTTATTCGGATAATATCACAATCTTCAAACGTCAGAAAAAACTGATGTTCTATAATTTTGAAAATCTTAAACACACATGTAATCTAATACACCATATAATGTTTGTGTAAATTATTGTATAAGTATATTGCTCATCGTCATGATGATTAGTGCCAAGTGAATGAAATTTATGTTAGTGTGTAATTATAATTAATCAGTATCTATGTCAGTTTATAATACAATAATACTCTCAACAGTATACTAAAGAACAGGTCATTCCGCAGATCATTATCTAAGTATATGATATTAATTAATCATCACGTAATTGTTGTACGTGATTCGAACGGTTTTTGTGAGAATGTGAACAGTCCAATTACATTTACTATCAGTAATCTAAACTATGAAGTAAAATAAATAGATGTAGGTTACCTAAAATACGTTTTAGAAGCTGTAAAGTTTGTTATTGTTCTAATCTTTTAAACTTTAACCTTTCCGTAATTCTCTTTTACAGACTAAAGGATGAACTACTTAGATTAGTCACTGACTGAATTAGCCTTATAGAAGCGGTTACATAGGATGTCCTAATAATTGACATTTTTAAACTCTCCGAAACTTCCCTTTGTCCAAGCAAACATGAATTTAAGATCACAAACAGAAAGCTCAAACGGTGTATACGGTTAAAATGAATCAATACGTTACAGTAACTCTTAGTGTTAGTGATTTCCTTCCAAAATTGCTATCGTTGTTGTTCAGATATCTTTGTATCAGGATTACCGATTTCATGAAAATGCTACTGAATCGCCTAGTACTCCACCCATCTTACTTATTTCATATCGCTTTGGATACTACATAACCGTTTACAATACATCTGATCTGACTTGTAATTTAATCATTATTTCTCTATTCTTAGGTTACCTAAACCTTTTCTAGTTATAAATTCCCCAAGTTCGATTGACGCAAACAATCAGTATGAATCATTTACATACAAACACTCCTAATTATAAACAATATACTACGTGTCAGCTTGTTTATTCTTTTAAACTTGCAATCGCACAATATTATAAGAATCTGTCTATTTCACATACTACTATTTAAATGCTTCATTTATTCATATGATCCACCAAATGCGTAAATATAAATGAGTGTAACTTTACAATCTACTAATAATCAGTTATCCTTTTTAGAATAATAGAATTGAACCATTGCACTTGTAAACTGTTTCCGAAATGATACCAATTAATCACGTAAAAATTACATGTGATTTAGATCATTTTTACAAGAATACAAACAGTTCTAATGCATTTACATTTCGTTAATTTTAGTAATGCAACATATGAAGTGAAAAAGATAGTTGTATATAGCCTAAAATAGAAGACTATTAAAGTTGTAAATTATCTTGTTGTTCCACTGAATTTTATTCTTGAATTAAATGTAAGATTTCTAAGACATGATGCAATAAAAATGGAACCCAGATCTGAGATATCGTCCGGTTAGTCAGTAACAAAGTAAAACTTGGGACGTGAACATATCAGTTCAAGTCATCATGCCGCAGTTCGAATAAAGATGAAATTGTCAGGCCGAATTCCAGAGTAATTGGAGGTAGTAACAGTGTTAAAAGTGGAGATTACGGGTCGAAAATAAGGTTCAAGAAAACATAAATCAGTGAAAAAATCAAGAATTCATAAATTTAGAATTTGATAGATGACAAAGAATGAATGCACCCACACCGCTGCGAACAGTTTAGAGTTATATCATTTAAAGTTTTGTTTAGCCGCCCCTAGCCTTTATCCTACCCACTCCTACACCAGGCAACATTGCTTGTCTAGGTAGGCGGTGGTTCGGCATATGCATCACGTCTTAACCAACTTAACTGATTAAGATTCAGTACATCATCAATCGATTTACTATCTTTATTTAGTACCTTATTCCAAACCCATGTATTGCTTACTCGATGGCCTCAGAAAACACGAGTAAAGCTTCGAAGACACTTATTATCGAATACCAATAACTTAGAAAAATTTTCTACTCTTGACTGCCAGGTTTCACACCCATGAAGAAGAACGGAACGGGATGATGTGCAGAGAACTCGTCTTATAATCGGTAGACGGATGCCTTGTTATGGTTTCTCCAATATTCTTAGGTAAAGATCCAATCCATTTCCATCCGTTTTTTGATACATGAGGACAAGGTAGAATGAGACTACAAAAACACTCTTCAATACACATCGTAGAACGAAAGTGAATGCATTGTGCTTAAATACATTTTATTGGCTTCTTCAGTCAGCCTTCAAATAAATGAAGGTAATAGTAGTAACGACAGTACAATTAGCGGTGTGCCAAAGTTATTATAATGTAATGATGAATACAAAATAGGAACAACTTGGTAATGAAGAAAGTATGAATATCCTGTATACAGGAAAAAAAATGAGGAAAAGGAAAGTAAAGGAAGAAAGATAACTGAGAATACATCCTTAGAAGTAATCCCACATTTTGGGTCAAGGTAAGCAGAGAAATTGAATATATTCTTTCTGTACACATAAGTTTCGTTTCTTCTAGTTAATCCCTAATGCTTCCGTTTTGAAAAGGCGTATTCTAATACCTTCAGGTAAATTATTCAGTACTTTGTATACAATCGAGACTTGATTTCGAGGTCGTAGTCTATTAGGTGGCCAAGAATCACGGGGTTACAATTCGTTAGACCTTTTGATAACGAAGCCGGAACGTGTTCGCGTGCTCTCATGGATAAAAGACTTTGAGAAAGGCCTATATAACTGGATCTAGAGCAATTCAATTCATTAATGTACATAAATGAGGCCATCAAAGGTATTTTATCCTTGATTTGTTGAGTCAGTAGCGGATTAGCCGAAAAGGTAACATGTCAGCGTTGAATGCACTTCAAATATATCTACTTAATCTTCTTGTTAGGATGTCACTTGCTATATTGCTTTTGAAGACCATTCGTAGTGTTTTTTTTTGTCGATTATGTCTAGTCCAATTATACATTTTCTTTCTGCTATATACTTTTGGATGGATTTGGGTAACCGTTTTTCGTTAATGTTGTATTTAGCTTGCCTACTTCTCCTTCTATACAGTCGTCCGAGCAAATACGTCAGATTCAACGTCTTAAGCACTTTACATGATTCATCCTGTTGAAGGGGTGTGGAGCTATGAAAGTGTATATATCATACAGTCCACCTTTGTTTTCCAAATAGATTCCTTCGTGTGAACTCGTCTGGTCTTTTGGAGAGCAAGACATCTAGAAACGGTAAACTGTCATTACATTCTACATCACATGTGAATTGAAGAGTAACCTTATTGATTAAATATCACCATCATCACCCATTAATATGGTACACTCACATAATCTTGCTAGTATTAAATGACCCTTTTTGTACATTGTTGCACAACTTATCGTATTTATCAAAGGTTATTTCTCCGTATTAGATCGACATGTAATTCCAAACCACGATTATGACATATTCAATGGTAATACTTACCCAATCACATTATTTAATTATAAAAATATTTGAACAAAGAATATTCTTTTCGATAAATGCTCATCAGGTTCTACATTTATTAGTTCAAAATTATTAGTCACAGGTCATGTGGTGAGCATAAATCAGTCATTCACAATAATATTTTGTGTAAACAGTTATCTGCCAAGATTGGTTAGACTCAAAGTCCTTAAAATGACAGAGGCGATAGCTATACGGGTCAAGAAGCCAGACCTGTGCATACAGAAGAAGTACGTTCAACCTCTTCTCCTGCCATGGCCCACGCAAGATCTACTAAACCAATCACCACCTTAATCATGCGACGATTTAATGTGATTAATGCATATGTATTCTCCTTCTGAATGTGCACTTCCATATTATTATTAATCAATGTACACAGAATGAATTTGAATATCATATTTTAAGATCAAACAAATGAACTGATTGTAATTATCTCTATTATTGTTACTTTTTGACGCGTTTTGATTATCATTCACTCCATTTTACAAACTCTTACCCATTCAGTTTCATTTTAAATAAGATTCGACCTTTATCTGCAAACACTTGATCTAATCGTATTTTGCTACCACCCATCTCCTATGTCACCGATATTCAGAGATACCTATATACACGTATTTGACTAATAATCTTGTTTATCTCAATTGTCGTTTACCTTTCACAAGTTACATAATGATGATTATTTCAACATTAACATTCGTATTTTATAAATAACTCGATGAGAAAAACTTTCAATTATTCTTGATATCTAAATAATGTTTTACTTGTCTCAGAACTGGCTATTCTTGTGACTAATAATTCTGAACTAGTAAATGTAGAACCTGATGAGCATTTATCGAAAAGAATGTTCTTCGTTCAAACGTCTTTGTTTTTGATAAAAATGGGAATTTTCAGACAATAAAAATATTTATAAACGTGGAGCCTGATGAAGAATAAATCGAAAGCGATTGTTTGCTTCAATATTCCTGACTTTTGATTACAATATGAGAATCTTTAAATTATTAAAAGAAATAAAGCCTAGGCTAAATGTATATTAAACCAAGCTTCGTCGAATTAAGCAAACTGAAACTCAGGATTGTGTCATTAATGAACTACACCTTCCATTCATTTTAATCTTCACAAAACAGTTACATGATTCTTAATGAAACTCTACTTTCAATCTTTGTTTAATGAAGAATCGTGAGGTAGTTGTGCCAGAAATCTACATATTACATGCTTAGTTTCGAAATATATACACCAACAATAATCACTGTACTTCACCACTTTTCTCAGGAGTCGAATTTCTTGGTGGTGTTTCTACTATACACAAACTATTTCAGTTTTATTTATACATTTCTCTTATTTATGTGATGCATTGCGTTAATTCAACTTCGTGAAACTTTATAATCTATAATTCACAATAAATCAATTATCCACTCACGAATACCACATACTGTTGCACAATTACACTCAAAATTGTTTTCAAAATGATTTACGTAGATTCGAATCAAAATGTACTTGACCAGTGATTATAATTTATATGCGTTTCTTTTTCTATCTATTGATCTTTGGGGATATTTCAGAGTAATATTTCTAGTGAAGATCTATTCAGTCAGTTACAACGTAGAACTTGGTACATGAGTACATCAGTTCAAGTTGCCATGCCGTAATTAGCAGATAGAGATTAAATTGTCGGACCAAATCCCACACTAGGGGAAGTAGTAACAGATTAAGTACTGATGGAAAGGTACAGAGACCAGAGATAAGATTTGAAACAAAAAAAATGTGATCCAGTAAAGAGAAAATTATGATAAGCTCAAAATCTAGAATTTGGAGGAAGACAATGAATGGATGCACCTGCGCCATCGCCAACGATTTTGAGCCATATCACCTAAAGTCTCTAACCATTTGTCACGATCATCGTGTGGGCCCCAACCAGGTAGTCTGCATCTGTTAACATGGCTCAGTCCAATTGTTAATGACTTCATGGATTGGTGCCATGTTTTTGTTTGACCACCCCTAGCTTTCTTCTAGCCTACTCCCACAACAGACAACATTGCTCATTGAGGTAGACGGTGGTCAGGCATACATAACACTTGTCCTAACCACCTCAGCTGGTGAAGATTCACTACTTCATCAATAGACTTACCGTATTTACCTAGTACCCTATTCCTAACCCACGTATTGCTTACTCGGTGGTCCCAGCAAACACGAACAATGCTTTGAAGACGTCTATGATCGAATACTAGTAGTCAACGAATATCCTCTAACCTTAAAGGCCATGTTTCACATCCATAAAGTAAGACGGATCTAACTGCTGCGTAGTAAACGCGTCGTTTCGTCAGTAAACGAATGTCTCGCCTACGCCACAAGTGATGCGAATTAGCAAAAGCCAATCGTGGCTTATGAATACGACCCGAGATTTCATCAGACAAACGATCTATTCAACTCAAGATGATGTAACAATGAGTAAATAATAAAATTAATCAGTACCAAATGAAATGCGACTTTTGTATGATTCACTAACTTTCTATTCATTACAGTATAAGTAGATAGCCTTATAGTGAAAACGTCTAAAGGTTAATGGTTGAAAAGCTTCAGGAATATGACACGTTAGTGTTTCACATGATACTCGTTTTGTGAAATGACTTCATAAAACAAAATATCAGTCAAATTTAATTATAACTTGTATTCATTTACTGAGAATAAATTCACAGTCGAAAGTCAATTAGGAAAAGATTTAAGTTTCTATTAAAGTGGATGATACAAAAATAAAATGATCAAAAGCTATTCAAATTAATTTTGTAATATCGAAAATGACGATTTTCTTCTTTTGAGTACCACAACATCACCAAAGACGCAGTGTCCCATCATGGAACTTTGTTTCTGTGAATTTGGATCATACAAAAGTACCTTCAGAAGAAAGTGAACAGTCAGTGCTTCGGATATTTATATAACCCCACTAATGCCCAAACAATTTTCCTTCTGTTGCTTAGAAAGAAAAGATTAGGGCTTTAGTGGGGAATTAACCTCAGCAACCGGTTACCGCTGCAGAGCCCCCAGATCTCTTGGTTACATGCAACGTTGTAAATGTCTGGAACAAAACATACAACGGGTTATGGAAATGACAGAGTATCATATTTTTATTGAAACACTAACAGTATAAAGAAACTATATTTCAAAAGCATGAACAATTTTGGGGTTTCAGCTGTTAGATACATAATATATGCTAAACATTTCGAAGAACTGCTGTAGATTATCATTCGAGAAAAAAGTTTTCCCATCAACAGAAAACAAGGTAGTTAAATGCAAAAGAGATGTGAATATTATTCAGAAGCATGAACGTAACATGTTTATCATATAGATAGAATAGCAGATCAATCCTATGCAATACGGTTAGTGAGGTTTAGTAAAGACTATGAAGTAGCTAATGAGGCTACAACATTTTACATGGATAACCTACATTATATGAAGGTAGAGGTAGTTAATTACGTTGCTGTAACTAATTTGCACGGTACAGGTTTATCCACTCGAACTTAAGTGATACTTCGAGTATAAGGTAGTGAGACTAATGGTGTACGAACCAGAGTAGTTTAAGCGGAGTTAAAGCCAAAACCAAGTAGATGAAGTGAAGTTACAAAAGACAAAGTTACTGATTCCTGGTTTACATACTGTATGGAAATGTTAACCATTAAGTTATAACAACAGATTGATACAGTTCTCATTTACATTGGTGATAATGTTAAGTTTCTTTATTTGGTTAAATTGATATTCTATCAAACTTACAGTACTTTTTGTGATAGACAGACATAGTTTTAATTAAAGAGAAAAAATTTGAGTAACAAATATTATACAGTTTATACTTAAAATCATAACCACTACAGAGTTATTAAATGAAATATTGTAACATGTAAATTAAAAAAGTTTTCACCAAAAATGCAACTTTAACCCTACCATGAAAATAATTCACTATACGGGAAAACAATTCATATTAACGCACCTCAGAACAAGTTGGGTGAATTCCTATGGTACGATCAAAATCTTCTTTAGTTGCACCCATTTTAATTGCAACTGCATACCCCTGTGTTATTTCACCTGCATTAGGTCCTAAAACATGTAGACCCAGTACACGCATGTTCTACAAAATAAAAAAAGTAAACTATGCACAGATTGTGAACTGTAGATGATTAGTGGAATACAGTAAATAAGTACAGATTAATGTATTATATTCTCGGAAACATTTCAGGAAGGTATTTAATACGTTCAAATGAAGGAATTACAATCCACTGACAGTTACACAGTGTATGTTTGAAGGATAATGAATTACCAACTCTGAGATATCCAAATACACTAACTAGTATAGAGAAGAGTTGATTTACTAGACACTAATAAGCTTCAAGTGATAGAGAGAAGCAATCTACATAAACTCACATCAGATATACGGCAAACAAGTTTCATGTAACAAACATTATCTTCACGATGAGCAACAGTCCATTCTAAAGGTTTGAAATGTGAATGATATACCTAGAAAATTAACATTGCGAAAATAATGTTAGCAATCAGATTTAGAATATTTGAAAAAAAAAACGATCAATTTTCCGAAGCTTATATATATTTTAGAGATGGGTATAAACAACCAACCATTATTTAAACATATTTTTAATGTTTATCGATAGACAGAAATAATTGGACCAACGAAATTATAACTATGGATACAACAAATAAAAACTACATATACAGAGATTAAACTGAAGAGCTAACAGAAGATATGTTCGTTGAATGAATGTAGCTTGTTAATTTTATTGCATGCTGCTTAGATCATTAAGAACACCAGCATCTTGACATTAGAATTTTTATGTCTTGTTAAATTTGTATAGTAATCAGTATTGAGACGGAGCAGTTGAGTTCAAAAAAACGACTTCACTAAAATTCTGTTCCTAATAGTGAGTTAAGTAATCGTGAAGCTTATATTTTCCTACTACGCGAGATTATCAGCACAAACATCTGACAAAAACAAGCTATTAGAAATTCTTAACAACTCGCCAGGAGTTGTTAGGACTAGGCGCATCTCACAAGCGTAGTTACTTTAATCAAAGCAAGCTGAAATGACATGATAAATTGAATATCTACAAAATTAAGTGCTCCAGCTGAGGGGGAGAATTACGTCGGATAAAGTAGACAGTTCCTTTAACTCCGTCTACATGAACGAAAGCTAACTGTAGAACACGATGAAGTATATTAGGCTATATAAATGCGTGTAGACAATTATGGATGCAGGGAAAATGTCAAAATCTCGTACAAGAAATATATAGAGAACCAGTAACCAGTATAAACTTGGAATATAGGTCAATCGATAATTAATGGGGATTTCGGAATTGGTTCAACTTATGAACTAATTGGAAGACTTAAAAATGATAGAAAGATTACAGATAAGATTAAAGGAATGGGTAATAAAAATGAATACGCAGATAACGTCAACTCAATAGTGGGCACCAATCAATCATGTACCAGGTCAACAGAACGAGCTGCTGATCAAACTTCTACTAAAGTTTGTACTGGTGTCGCTGGTGAAGAGATGAAAGCTTTATGATCGAACCAACTAAATCAGAGAAGGCAATTCTATCAAAAGGCCAGTAGTGAATTTAAATCACGATAAACTAAACCCAGACATACCTCAATATCATTATCACCATACTTTTCAATTGCATCCTCTTCACTCAGTCCACAAGCGCCATATTCTAATGGAGTGAAAACAGTCGTAGCAACATTGGAATAGTCAGTCTAAATTTGAAAAAATGTAAAAATGCTAAATAATTGCGGCTGGTGAAACTTAGTATATATATATATATATATATATATATATATATATATATATATATATATATATCCATGAAAGACAGGTATGAATAAAGAATCAAAACTCTTGGCAAAGTTAAGTCTAAGAGGAAAGTCGAAAATATACTAAGCGTTTTGCCAAAATAAAAACTGTAACATTCGATAGGGGAAAAAGTGCGAACAAATAAATGAACCTGAGTTTTACAGCATAGTCTGTGTTACATAATCCACCAGGTTGACAATAAGTAATTTTGACATGATACAGGATGAACACCACCAATCAGGGAAAATTCTGTATCTCACCATAAGTTATAAAGATCGATAGACAGGTGTACACGGTATTAAATCTAGATGAATACGGTTCAGAGAGAAAGAAATGAAGGGTGGAAAGAAAAATATGAAATAATTTTAAGCTCACGATTTAGGGGAAAACAAAGAGTGGATACACCTCAGCCACTGTGATCAATTATAAACCATGTTACTAAAATTTTCCAACAATTAGTTACGGTATCCACGAGGACCCCAACTAGGTAATCTGCATCTAACGACACGACTCAAACCAGCAGTAAGTAACTTCATAGACTGATGCCATGCTTTGGTTTGGTCGCCCTTAACTTTCTTCCATGCTGCTCCTATATCAGTCATCCTCGGGCGTTGAGGTAAATGGTTGTTTGGCATACGTATCGCATGTCCAAACCACCTCAATCGATGAAGATTCACAACCTCCTTGATTGATTTGCAACCTTTCCCTAAAACCCAGCGTCTAACCTCATTATTGCTTACTCGATGATCCCAGTTAATGCAAGCGGTGTTCCGAAAACATCGATGATCAAATACTAATAACCTGCCAGGATCGTCTACTCCTAATGGCCACGTCTCACGTCCACACAGTAGGACAGAGTGAACTATTGCGCAGTACACTCTTCACTTCGTTGAGAGACAAATATCTCGTCTACGCTATAGTTGACAAAAGCCGAACGAGTTTTATGAATTCGCATCAAGATTTCATTAAAGGCCAACCCGTCAGAGCTAACTAGACTTCCAAGATAAGTGAAGTAGTCGATGTGCTCAACTACTTCACTACCTATCTTTAGCTCAGGTGTTGACGAAGACCAGTTCTGAAGTCAAAGTTTGCATTTAGAGGGAGGGAGACGCATTCTGAACATGGTTGGATTGGTGATTATTGCTGCCAAAAAATTCTGCATCTCATCAGTGTTTTCGCCGAACAGGACTATGCCATCAGCATATTCCAAGTTAACAAGTGGATCTTCTAGTAGATTAATTCCTGAAAAGTCATACAATGAGTGTAATTTGCAACAGAAAACAAACTAGGAAATTAAACAAAAATGGAGATAGTCAATAGCCCACCACTGCTCACAATCATTCCGCAGACTTCTTCCCAGTCTACATCTGACTTGTCTTCGCTTTTCATCGCGTTCGGAGCCTTATAGGAAAAGTTTTCGAGAGTCCATCAACTCAAAAGATGTTGCCGAGATCCACTGGTTTTTCATGACCTGTTGAAGTCTCTGATATATGCCACTGCGGATTCTACAGCTACTTGGATATCTTGCTAACCAGTATCTAGGTGGACAGCATCTTTATAGTTAACTAGGTGACCTTTTAGTTGTCCCTGGGATTTAATCTTGGATGTAACTGTGGAATACTACACTAAGCACTTTATAAGCAATCAAATGGTAGAAGATTGAATGTTTTATTGAGTTTGATCAGAAAGATTGAATATTTGTTCAAATGATACACGCAGCTCAAAGCTAGATACGTAAATATACATAAAATTAGCGGTACTGAATTAATTACTTACATATGATTAATTATTTGTAACGAGGCACTAAAATCTACTGTTTGCTAGACAGTCCAAATTAACTGGATTACATTTGGGTTTAAAAAAAAAGGATATGAAGTGAGCTGGAATTGAAATGATTGGATATGAAGTGTGTATAAACGTTAATTTACCAGTTCAGTTGCACCAGCGAATAACCGTCTAGCCAAATAACGTCCAGCATGAATAGCCACTGGAGTTAACTGTGGTTTTCCAGCGTTTATATCTCCAATGGCATAAATGTTACTGACTGTAGTTTGTTCATCATCTGAGCATACAACCCGACCATTCCTGGAGTATAATGGGTTTCAGTTTAAATAGAGAAAAATAGAGTAAATCGATAGTACTATCACAAATATTTTATTAAGAGAGTGGAACATACTAAATATTAAATATCTAGGATAACGATACACTCAATTAAACGACCAACATTTAGACAAACGCTAGTATGTCTCATTATAACTCACTCAAACTACTACAGTAACATACGATCTCATAGAACCGTTTATGAACTTTAGCTGTCACACTTTGTAATGGTATAGACAGGAACAGAAATTAAAATATAAACTGGTCTGATCACAAACCCATTGTGTAAAAAAGTTCAAGTTACATAAATATGGTTCAATGTGTTCCTACATGTTACTAAAATAATCATGTGAACTATGTACAAATACTGACAGGTTGAAATAACTTCGTGTGAATCAGTTATTCTTTATTAGTTGTAACAACGTAAGTCATAGAGTAGTCGGGAATGAGGTTTAAACGATAACTTATTGGTTATAAAATTTTTCTATCCTTCTGATATTAATTAGGGAATAATCCGTTGTGAAGTCACTAATTAACGGTACTCAAAATGCAACCATTGATCAATGAAATTAATTTACAGATAACACTTGTGCGTTGATATGTAAATTAATTTAGGATTGATGCGAAACTAACATTCAAAGACATTTTCTTTTAATACCTAATCGTATAGACCAAACTGTAGGTTGCCTAAATAGAAAAGATGAATCGCCGCTAAAGCATGAAGCAATTCGATTGTATATACAACGAATATTAATTAACAGTATAGATGAAAAAAGAAGCAGTTTTCTTCCCCAATCGATAGTTCACTCGGAGTCAAGTAAGAAAACTAAATTCTAATAAATAACTTGTTTAGGGGATAATTCAATGACATGTTTGTAATTTATAGTCAACTGAGCAACGAATGAGGTACATTTCCATTTATGATAATAAAATGCGACAGTGATATATTAACTATTTATTTATTTATTTATTTAACAACAAGCATTCATTCGGTTGGGAATTTCAATCATTTTGTACAAAACCTAGAAGAAAACCCCAGTAGAATCACCACTGGCTTCTATCCTGAATTATATTTGAAGACTCCAGCCGATGAGCTTCATCATTTCTAGAACCCTAGCAAGAGATTTGTGATGGATCGCCAGGGACAAGTTTCCTTTCACAATATGGTATCTCACTAATTGCTCTATCCTGTCGTACGGTCGGCAAATAATGAACGAGATGGAAGCCAATGGGATGATATTCACAAAATATGCCGGAGACTCAACAACTAATATTTCAAGATGATTATATCACTTAAATTGTTCTCACTATGACCGAATGCATACTACCAAAATCTCAGAACTACTAGCAAGGTGTCGTAACTAGGCATCAGCTATTTTTCGGAGACAATGATAATTGAGTACATAGAGTTGTAGTAAATTCTCAGCTCGGGGAGACTTGGTTACCCAAGCAAGTAGAATTTTTTATACCGATGTCGTAAACCCGACCTCTTCTAGTCAGACTCTTATCACAAAGGCTCCAAAGATGTTCCAGATTGGCAAAAGTCGATTACACTTTCATGTGTAGACTGATCCCACCTGTCAAGATATTACCAATTCCAACACAATTACCAAGATACAAAAACTTCGCAAATACTTTCAACGGTTCACCACAAATAATAAGAACAGGTACAGACTACAACCAGTCTTACAAAAGTACTTTGAATTTGGAGAGTTCAAAGTGCATGCCATGTTTACTGGCATTAATTGCCAAAACCGATTAAGCGCGATTTGGTTGGCTTATGTACCATTGTACAGTAAGACATGATCACGAATATACGCAAAGTTGAAAAAACCTTCCTTCAGGAAACAGATTAGTACCACCAAGTACTGCTAATAGAGCTGCTTCCAGAATGTCCTCGCTGGTATTGTGGATACTATGAACTGAATGATACTTAAAAATCCAGAATACTAAATTCCTGCTTACCGGTTAAATGGTATCATACTTTTCATATCCCTAATGGCATTGGGTATGTTCACACATGAACCTACAGGTAGTGTATTGATAAGAATGCCTAATTCATAACGAAAACAATAGTGTAGTGCTTACTAGTTCTCTAATTTACATCAATCTCAGTTAATAAAAATGCTACACAAAATAAATAGTGAAAGTAGTTATAACTCACTTATCTAGTTTAACACCGACAGCTTCACAATTAAGCTTCGATAATTGTGGTTCACGACCAACAGCGAAAATGACCTATGAAGAAAACATCACAATCAATTACTATCAATACTTAATGTCGTTATTTAGAAAGTCCATTATGTTGGTTTATTTACTATAACAAAATCAGTAGCAATGGACTTATTACATATTTATACATTATGCGAAATTCACTGGAAAAATTTCAAATTATTTACAGTCAGAAACCCTTGAGACTTTTATGTATACTTTAGAGCTTTCGAATAAGCATCAAAATGGTAGATCTAAATTAATAAGAGCTCATTTTGAAGTTTTGAAAAATGTAAACTATGTAACATTACTAATAGAAAACTGACATATGTGAAGTTGTACCTATTGCTAAATGATTTGATGGCATAGGATTTAAAATGTCCTTTTCACCTCAAATTTCCGTATATAAAAAATGAAAACAATTGTAATTATTTAGTCGAATGTTTGATTTAGAAATATCAAAGGACGTAACAAGTCAGCAAATTTACTCGCATGCGTAGCTATTTTTCAGTCAAGTAATGACCAATACCTCTTAGTTTACCTAATCAACCTGTGGTTATAACAAATCGAAACGTTTAGCTAGTGTTAGAATTAAATAAAGTGCAACAAGGAAAGCATACAGGAATATCCTGAGCAATTTTTAATCATAAATAATAACTATTTCAAGTG
Organism: Schistosoma japonicum; assembly: GCA_025215515.1. NCBI lineage: Eukaryota > Metazoa > Platyhelminthes > Trematoda > Strigeidida > Schistosomatidae > Schistosoma > Schistosoma japonicum. The sequence continues at coordinate 62,610,281 of CM046061.1, read as the reverse complement.
GTAACACTATCGCCCATCACTTACAAAGCACTTGATATATTTCCAAATGAAAACGTACCGTTTCAAATTCTTCTTCAAACTTCTTACCATCAGTATAATGACCCTTAACAAGCAGGAGTCCAGGTTTGTTATTCTCAGTATCTACCGGTTTCAACTGTGTAATCTAATAAAAAGGAAATTAATTCAATGTCAATAGGGTTATTTCTTCTGTAATGTTACCATAAGAACTGAATTTTAAGAGCGAATTACACTTGGTACTCTAATTCAAAACATCTCAACTATCCTTGTGACAACTAAGGTTGCTCCTTAATTTAAATAAAAAGGATTCCAAATAAAAGAACTAGCCAATCAATCCGTCATGTATAAGGTAGAACCTAGCGTACATGTGCATCAGTTTAGGTTCCAGGACCTTATTATAACAGCGAAATGAACAGAGAAGCAGTAGAAGTAATAAAAACATTTGTGATAATAAAAAAGAATGAAAATGGGTAATATGATACAAGAAGTAATGCGGAGAAGTGTATAAAATGATTTCAAGCTCTGCATTGGGGAAAATTAAATTGCCAATCCACCTGTCCAACTGTGATGGCCTCTGAACCATGTCACCTAGAGTCTTTAACTATTGGTTAAGACAACTGCACAGACCAGCGACCAACGGCTTCATTGACCGATGCTAGGTTTTAATTGGGCCGCTTCTTAATTACTTTCATTTTTCTCCGTCAGCATTACACTATGGAGTAGGTGGTGGTTGAAAACACCTGGATTTTATTTTAATCAGTACGATATATATATATATATATATATATATATATATATATATAGAGAGAGAGAGAGAGAGAGAGAGAGAGAGAGAAAGAGTAAAAAAAATGAACGTGCTGTAAATTAAAAACTAGTAACTTATTTTAATTCTGCAAGGATAAAGCAAACACTTCAGGTTGCCTGGAGCAGGTGATAACTATTATGAAAATGCAATCACTGACAAAAATAAAAAAATTCTAACAGCAAGGTGTAGTCCACTAAATTAATCGTATTACTAGTGACAGTTAAACTACGCCAAAGTCGACACCGGGGATAACCTATGGTTACTTTATTCGATCATAGAAACATTATTCTTTGATTTAAAATGTTACTTCTCCGGTCGAATAGTAAAAACGTAAGGACTCCAGATAACGATAGAAGTGCTATAGAACTCATTCAAAAACATGCCTGCTTACTCCTCTCGAGTGAATTGATATTCTAGAACGAGTCCCAAATTATATGATTGAAATTTTGTGAACAGGACTATTATTGTAACTACTACTGCATCAAAGGGGTAGTATACGCTCACCTTTTTGCTAAACTACAAACATTTTACAATTGTTTTGTTGAAATTTCAGATATGTATTACCTCGTCTGGTACACACAACTTTGCGAACTTGACTCCATGATTTTCCATATAATCGCCAACCTTCTCAGCCATTTGTTGATCGAAACCACGAAGCAAAATGGAACGAACCATAACAGTAACATCACCGCCCAAACTGGCAAGAAAACCAGCACATTCCAATGCAACATAGCTCGCTCCAACGACCAGTGTTTTGCCCGGGAAGTATGGTAAGGAAAACAAATCATCACTAGAAAAAGTAAGAGATTTAGTGACACCTATTATTTTGGTAATAGCTTTATGTAATGTTTAGGTTAAAATGGTAATTTCTCTAGCCAATGTAAATATTCGATAAATTTTCACCAGAGTGGAGAGACATCCATTCACTTTAGTCTAGGCATTGACATACGCTAGTTCCGAAGTAATATTCTTCATTTAAAGAGAAATCTGTTGAAAACATGCTTTTGTCTTTATTCCAGGTGTTTAGAAGACACTAGATTGATAAAGTTTGTCCTAAGTAGAAGCCTTTATAAAGCAACCAGAATTAATGAGACTTTCAGGCAATTTACCTTTGAATAAACTAACTAAATTCTCGGCTATGATACATCATACAGACAACTACTAAGAACAATATTAAACTACTATAGTTTATTATGCAGTGAGTGGGACAGATTAGACTATGTGAGCAAACAGCTATTTATATTGCATTAAGCTAGAAGGTAACAAATGTGGCTGGCTGTTACAGTCAACAGTTTATATAACAACTAAAGTTGTGTTCATTAAAAGGATTTACGTTGATCAAAATTTAGGATTGGCGATAAATAAAAGCCTAAGTTAGTAAAGGTACATTTACTCTTATCCCATTATCATACCCTGAACAGTTTGGTAGCGGTAAATAAAGCAAATAGTCTATTCACTCTCAATCAGTAAGTCAAATGAACAATACACATGTGATAAAATTAATTAAAAATTTGACTTAGATAAGTGATTAACGTAATGAACACACGAGGACATACTATAACTTATTTGTACTTATATCTTGTGAATGCATGGATAAGTACTAGAATAACAGATAAAGATTCAAGAAATATAACAAACCTTGTAATCCCATATTCGATTGCTCCAGGTATTTCTGGGTATTTTGGACGCTCGCCAGTAGCTAAGATGATTTTATTTCCAGTTATTGTGGATACTTTTTTATTCTTTTCTGTAATCTGAGCAAGTGAGAGTTGAAGATAAATTTAAAATTTTTGCATGTCATAACGACAACAGATAATTAGTACTTGTAATATAACAAAATTCAACACACTTCAAAAACAGCAGTAGCCACTAAATGTTTCACTATAACCAAAGTTTCACTTCCCTCCGATACAAAGAAAATTAAGGGAATGGCTTCCGAAATAAAGGTATGTATTGTACATTTAAATGTTATCTTCAATATCCATATAAAATCTAGTCTACTGAAAGATATAATTAGAAATTTAAATCATGAAGTAGTGTAAAAAAAGTTCGAAACGTGATATATTTTAACAGTAAAATTTTTTGAAAATCGATCTTCCCCAAAAGATGTACGCTATGAAATAACATAAAAAGCATCGCTAAACGATTGTTCAAACCTAACATAGAGCGACTGGGTACATTTATGGAGGATACAATGAATCCCTTAAAGCATAATAACCACAATTATTTATTAGGGTATGCCTATACCTATATTTAGAGCATGAACCAATGCTTTTGGAAATTACTTTAATAATCGTAAAAAAATTAACTAATAACATTTGGATATACGGTATATTTTGAAGAAATGTTCTAACATTCTCAGTATAATAAAATAGCATGAAAAGTTTGAAAACATACCTGAACCTCATGAGGACTTAATAGCATCCCACGAGCATTAAGATACGTAACCGCATTATCTCTTAGTGAAACTTTATAGCCCCAATTTAAAGAACCGATGTGACTCTGAACTCCTTCAACCATAGTTGACCAATCATGGGAAACTAAAAAATGAGAAGATAAAGAATACGTTATTGGTAACAACGAAAGTACGACGTACAACCATATGCGAAAAACAAAAGTAGAAGTCACAATTTTACAACACATGTAGTTATTTAATATACACAAATAAAGACCATAATAAAGAGAAAAAGTAAAATGATCAATTACAAGAAAAGACATTACTTTTTGATTTATCCAAGCTCCAACCGAAATGTTGGGCATCTTCCAAAGAATGACCTGTTAATAACAAAAGTATTTTTTTATTAGGCAACGGGATTATTTGATTAATACATTTTTAGAATACAAATTTCCGATATATGGTGTCATTGCGAAAATAAATGACAAACTTACTTAAGAGTCCAGCTTGGTGCATTAATTTTTTAGGGATACATCCAACGTTAACACAGGTTCCACCTAATCCCCAAGTAGTACCCATTGGAGTCGGTTCTACATAATCCAGAACAGCTGTCTTTGCGCCGTATTTGGCTGCCTCCTAAAGAAAAAAAATGTAAATACCATTTACTTGCATATTACAAAACAAAAAATTACGATGGACTGTCACGACGCAAGAATCAGAGGACTAGTTCTGAAAGTATTTAGATGCAAATTAAATAATGGTTCAAACTGTAAACATAATCAGCAATCGTACATTTTCGGACTTATTGAAACAGCCATTGAAATATAAGTCCACTGATGGAGAAATAAGACTAAATTGGGGATAATGTGGACAGACACCAATAAAAACAAACTACGCTGCTAATTTCCGTAACATGAAAGTTAGTGCCATTGAAATGTTGAGTGGGGAGAGTTTGCCCTCCCCTCAAAACATTCTCATATGGCCACGTATCTGGCCTCTACCAGAGAAGTTATACTCACTGCCTACTCATGGCTGGGATGTTGCTTACTAAAGAGGGCTGCAGGATCTTATGGGAACGAAAGGTGAATAAACATACCTTGGTCACCGCCTACCATGGAACTGAATATGACGATAATCCACCACATTTGGGATTGGTTTGAAGATCTAAGGCTTCGAGAGTGTTCTATATAAAAAAACACCTAGTTCGGACTGGGGGCCCGGGTAGTATCTTAGCCCATAAATAACTATGATGAAGAATATGATTTATCCACCATATTCTGACTATAACTAAAGCGATAGCTACTATTATTTTGATACGAACTATTTTATGTTCATTTCGATTGTTTTTATTTTCGCTTATTTTTACTCATTCAATTCATACCGTAGCTCGTAAATAGTGGAAATTGTCTTATCAGTCTGGTCTGAAGTTGCGATCCAAGCATGGACACACACTAATCACATCGTTATCAGTTACCGTCGCCATGGTTGTGTTCAAGACTACCCTTCCTTTCGGAATATCTCTCTAGACTGCAATTATGGTTTAGTATGCACAATGTGTTTCAGTGGATGACAAACATCTGATCCTAAAAGGATCGACACAAGTAAATTGGCTGGAACTTCTGTTGCAATCAAATATCAATCCGTGTTAGGTTCTAGGTTAGATGGTAGTTAACCAAAGAGCATCGTTCCATTATCTTGGAATGAAGCGGTTGTCATTACCCTTCTCAAAACGGATTCATGTAACCAATGTAATAACTTTTGGCAGATAAGTCTACTCTTTATTACCTTCAGACTATTGACTTACGTTATACTTCGCAGATTGTAAAGGAGCGAAAGACTGAAACGCGAGTAACAAGCTGGTTTGTGATCAAGTCATAGATGTACCAACCACATCTTCAGCATCTGCTAAATGTTGAAATACACAAATCAGGCCAGTAATTATTGTCTATTGAGATCAGAGGGGCCTTTGACTCGCCGAGAGGAACTGTCCTAAAGTTGTCTAGGAAGTGTGCCTGGGAAGCTTATTAACATCTTAAAGGCTCTGTACAAAAACACTTTAGGCAGAGTGATAGCATACATTCATCTCTGTTCATTGTTTCATAAGTGGGGTAAAGCAATGTTATCTAATCTTGCAATTTCACCTCAGCTTTTCCATCATTAGATGGTGACTAGATAATGTTGTTACATATAGTCAGCTGTTTTTCGAATCACCAACAATATAGATGTTTAGGTTGTTAGACTTTTAATACTTAACCAAAACATAATTAAACAGTCTGCAAGATAGATAAAAAATTAATCAGGAACAGCGCATATATTGTGAAGTGCAGTAAACTATTAGTTAGCTAAAGCAGATAATCCCTTCTAGAGAAATTTTCAATAACATAAAAATAGTTGCGCTACCCCATATTTATTGTGGATTTCTAGCTACATTTTTTTCTGTGCTTCGTCGATAGAATGTAGAAGTGGGTAAAAAGGTTATTCGATTAATATAAGCTGACCATTTAAAATAGTCAAGCTTCGAAATTCTCCACTAAATTGCCATATCTAATAAGAATGATCAAAAGACTATCACTAAATTATTTCGAATAGTACATGTCCTATGTGATAAAGCTATATCCATGACTAAAACATGTTACGTGATCATCGTAGCCTTTACTGGACATTAACGAAAGTGGACAAATCATTTATGGCAAACTTTTTCAAATGAAATACGTATACGTAGTGAATGAGATCTTAGTTCTATATTATTTTCGCCAATAAAATAAATTAAGATACCAAATAACAAAAATCAAGTTTGATGCACTTTGTATCAGTAGGAATGATAAGTCGACGAAATTGGATAAACCAAAATATGTTGAGAAGCCAGTTGGGAATGGTGAAGCAGACGAATTAGAATTGTCCATAGTTTCAAAGAAGCCAGAGTGGAAGTGTTACTGTGATTAAGGGGCGTGCAGAATAAGGATACTTAGATAAACATGAGTATATACTGAGATACGGCGGTAGGTCTGAATTAAGTAAATCCACTGATGCCGACAAATATTCCGCGATTCCTCGTCTTCTCTTCCCCTTTATAGATATGCTTTTGGAGGTGTAACTTTTCCACATATCTTAATATTTTCATTGTTATGGGATACATAGATGACAAGTATATTATGTGAAAAAAAAACTGTTGTCTTATTGTGATTAATAACACGAGATTACGTATAATAAAATGGCTTAATGTATGTCATAAAATATATAGATAAAAGTACCTTTCCAGCAGCGAGTCCACCAGATCCTCCACCGATGATTATCAGATCATAGTCATACTTATTTTCGTTGACGATCGCCTGCAATTGATTATTATTGTGGTAATTAAGTACTGCTTTAGAATCGCCTTAAACAATTTACCAGAATCTTAAATGTTACCTACCAATGAACTTGCCTCTAACAAACATTTGCGGGACTGTTTCAATTTTAGAGAAGTTAGATAATGTCTTTTGAATAACCGAACCATTGGCTAAAAAAGTAAGAGAAGATATCAACATACATAATTGATCCAGTTCAATTGTAGCGTGTTTAATCTTTGCTTCAGCTAAAACATCCTTTAGCTACAAAATAAGATAAGACAAAACTTATCACCAACCTTTTTGCAAAATGGACAAGTTGTTTTGCTAAAGACGACTACCACCGCTGATTCGATAGTCCTCTGCAACCACTGGGATGTTCCATCAATCGGAGGCATGTTGAATGACTGAAACGATAAAAAACCTAATGTATGCAGTAAAAAATTACAACCTACATAACTGGCCGGTAAACTAGTGATTTTAACATATTTTGGCATGCACACAAAACGATATTGTGTTTAGTTAGGTGTATAAAAACTTTCTGTGATGTAAGGTGCATGTTACATAGAAACCAGTTAAACATCATATAGACTCGAACAGCTGTGAACGACAATAAACATAAACAACAGTATACCTTGTAAAGGGAGTTGAGTTCTAACATGCTATCAGTAGTGAAGTAATAATAGTAGTCCACGACATTCAAATTGGTAAGCAGAATAATGACCAGTGGATTACCATTTTTAAGTGCCAAACAAGCAATACCACTCTAAAGGCAGAATGTACCCTGAACAGTGCGTGTGAACACGCAAAATGAATAAGTAACGCTGTCGTTGAAACTTAACGGGAACGTGTTATCCGGAAAATGCTACGACAGTCAACCACGTGAACTACTGGATAACATTTGGTGCAACCAAAAAGTGTTTCATGTTATAAAAAAAAGCACTACTGGACTAGTGCAGGTACAAACAGTCATTATAATTACAATGACAGCAATAAACTACTCGAAATGTCAAGTTTAAGGTTCCAAAAACTCTTCGGAACAGTCCTATGAATATATGATGCTTTGTCATTTGACCGGAGCTCGAGAATTTCGCAAGATCCATTTAAAACGAACAGCACAATAAGAACATGGCAATACAATACGTTCTCATTCTAATGATCACGTTTTTAAATGTCGAGTGGGACTAATCAATGGCAAATATAGCCAATGCCGTTCATTAGTTGGAAAATTACCTATTCAAGTTTTAGTACTAGAAGCAGTCCTGCATATTTGGGCATGCAGCTATAACTGTTTCAATAAATTAAGTGGGAACTACGTTATTTCGAGACTATATTTCTTTTGCTTAAATGGACTTGGGCATGCAAAAGACATTTTACCGATTTATCTTTACGATTCCATGTGCATAACAAAGGGAGACACACTTTGTGGTATCGACTTGCATTTATACAGAAACTTCTAAACCAAAACATTTCACTGCGTTATCATCAATATGGCGAGATCAGATCTGATATATTGGAATAAAGTGACGTACAATAGAACAAAAATCCCTGTAAGTAACGGATTCAGTAACTTATGAACATACCTCAACCACCAACAACTCGGCAACCCACGGAGAACAGATCTAAAAAGACTATTTATACCTCACGCGAGTGTGTAGAGTTGAGTGGACAATGTCCAATATCCATGTAACTTTCAAGTTTAAACCAAGAAAAAATCTACGTTCCTTGGCATTATGTTGTTGATATCTGATCCCAGGTACTTGATGGAGTCAGGCGTAAGAAAACTAGCATCCACAATGCGTATTCTCATTCGATTCCAGAGTTTATATGTTGGTTGATGTGTCTTAACAAATGGTTCTCCAAAATAAACAATCGCGAAAGCATTCTTGATTGGTAATGACCTCCATTTTTAGGCGATCCATACTGTAGCGAATAATAATTCCCAAAATAAATAGTTGCATAGGCTCTCGACATTGGTGCTGACCATGTTTGATTTAGCGGACACTACTTGTTGTAGGCGAGCGGTCACGCATCACCACCAGATCACGACTCGAACCATCGTGGGTAGCATCTCTCTCTAGTTTGCCAGCCTAGACGTTGTTATTCCATTAAAGCTCTGTATACGATGAAATATAATTTCGCTTCCATCCATCAGTGCCTTCTGATTTCTTCTCATTCGTAAGAGTGGGTCCATTCGATAGAAGTGGCTCTGGTTGTACGACAAGCGTAACTTGGTCATATACCTGGGTACACTTCAATACTAAACAAGGGTGGTTGGTGATAAATTATTATTAGGCCACGACACGTGAAAAGCAATTCATTAAATCGATGCCTGTGAAGAAACGTTCTTTCTAAAAACCTACCCTCACCCCCACTCACCACTGTCTTCTGTAATTGCACTGCTTTCGGATTAGGTCATTGAAAATGGTCTGAGGAAGTAGTAATCGAAACTCTTCTATGTCCAGGATATTCTTCAATGGTGAGCATGACATGGCGACATCGAGGATTTGTGGGTTCGTTCACTTTGTAGTTTTATATACCTAGTATCTTTGGCATCTTCTTAGAGTAGTTTTACATGCATATGTAATTTTATTATTTATCATGGTTGGACAAACACTCAAACTTATTGAAACCATATTTTTCGCCTGTGATTCTTAATTTTTAAGTCCCTTTGACTGGATAGAAAGAAAGTTTGATTTTTTTCATGCATAAGATAACTTTCATGATTAAAACGTGGTAATTCAAGAGGCCCAACTATTGGCTGCCATAAAGTCACAATGACACGAAATGAGCAGGCATGCCACATCCTTACTCTTCAGCGTAGAATTCACGAAGCCCTATGGTCAGCCAAAAATTTGCGGCGGTTAGAAAATAGAAACGTTTCTACGAATGCGGAAAATAATCGACGAATGAACACTTGTCAACCATTTTGCTTATAAACTCATCTTTAAGCTGATTCAATAAGTATAAACAACTTTTAAGGACATTTCATAACAAATTAGTAAACGAACTGGTTCGCAATGTAGACTGAACTATGGCGATCGTCAAAACCCACCATAATGAGATTTATCTAGTCACTGAAAAGTTCTATGCAATTGAAAACGAAATAACGTATATGCACATTACATTTTCATGCTTTCTGTAACTACGGCGAAATCACGTTTCTGGAAAGTCGCAAGGAGAAAGTTTAATACACAGATCTTCATTTTGACTACATTTAAACAATAACTAAGATTGAAGTCGACACTACGACACCTACAGCACACCACCTGAAATGTTTAGAGAGCTCTAATGTTTTTTAAACCAATAAACCACTATTTAAACGATTAAATATTATTCCATCATCGTGCATTAGCTATAACCGTAGGTTGCGGAAATAGTTGTCTGTTATTAATCATTGATGCAATAACTAGGGTTCAGTACCTCAATAAAGTAACACAAAAGATGTACTGGTAACACCATTCAATCGTTAACACGAAGCTGCATTCGACCCACTGATGGTCAACGGTAAAGATATTGCCATGCATAGAAAGAGCTATTTCTACGTTAATATGAGTTTATGGGAACTCATACATTAGATTTTTATCATTGTTAACGTTAAAATGCTTACTATATGTATTTATTTACCAAAGCATTACAACTTCATAGTAGGCAGATAAATTAAAGCATCTGTTTGCTGAAAAACGTGACTTATATATAGGGTTAAATTCACTTTCATCTTTGGCAGGTATACGAAATGCATTTATCTAATCAGCCACCTGACTTGCTACGACTGAGTGGTTAATGAAGTCCAAAATATTATTGTAATTCTCCAACCGTTTTAGATCCTATGCTTAATCGACTATCAACTTTCACTATTATCCCCACAACCCAGTGGAATAACAATTAGTCGTCAAATTCAACCAAACAACATTTAATAGTACCAATGTTTAACTTACTTGATAGTATCCTCATCTCAATAAGGCAATGACGAAATTACTAAGCCTAATTATCAATCTTATACATCAAATTATGACGACAAATCAACATTAATTTTCAATAGGATTAAGACTTGTGCCATATAAGTAAAAGCTAGCTGAAAAAAAGTTCAAATACGTGATTGACCTGAGGACACTCCCTCCATCTAGCAGCCTGTTGTCATCTCCTCTACACGCGGCCAAAAATGATAGGAATGGTTGGCGACCTGCTAGCTAAACGCCCAAACAGAACCTGGCTGCAACCTTTACCTAATATCCACAACTTAGCAGCTACTTTGAAAAGTATGACGATATTTTAGAAAGTCAGTTAGACAATGGCGCATAGTTAAATACCCGCTGCTGAGGTGGCATTTTCAGAACAGCTGCCATAACCTCAATTGGTTTTCATGAATTTCTACAAATAACTTTTTGATTAAGAAACACAATATAGGCTCGTCAGCGTTTTATAAGTAATAAATGCTTGATATCAAGCTATAGCGAAGGAGAAACATCTGGACCTAGAGTTCAAAAAACTTTAACAATACAACATTGTGATGAATATATGGAAATGACGAGTTGGAATACACTATTCTGGTTTCCCTTGACACACCACTTATTCTTGTAGCAACTGTCTTTTAAGAAAAAGTATTGACGGCTATATTGAAACACCTGGATTCGGTTACCAGCAGGCAGCTACAAACCTTCTACATTTTGATAAGCTTTTACAGGCGTTTTATATCTAAATCTTTCTCCTTTCTGGGATTACTGGCTGAGAAACTTTTATGGGACCGAAAGACGGATACAGTTGACTTATAAACAAAAAGCCTTTCCTACTAAGAATGATCCAATAACCTAAATGATCGTATTGGGATATCGTAATCACACAACAACCACCATCACCGCTGTAAAGGTATTAGACTCAACCCGTGATGCAGTTTTTCAGCAATAAATCAGCGGGGCTTGGCGACCTCTGGCATTCTTTTTGGGATGGTTTCACTATATTGTTTATACATAATATACGACATAATCTTCATTGATCATAATCCACGAAGTTTTACATTGAACACATGCCATGAAAATTCATGTTGCACGCGTATTTGTTAAATACTAAAAAACATATTTCAGCTTCCCATCCATAATTTTGACAGTCCGTGGTAATCAATTTAAATCTCAAATTTCCTACATTTCAAATGAACTATTTGACCCTATATGCTTTCGAATAATTTTCTTATGCCCACAATCCAGCCAAGTGCCAAAAAAGCCTCACCGCCAATCAAAGCATCACTTTTAGACACAAATATATAGACACTCTCCCAATGTTGTAAAAGCTGTCACTAGAAGTGTTGTACTAGGACCAGTCTATACTACAAAGCTTCGGTTTCCAGGAAAATTCGTGGAAATTTCTTCCAGTTCATAAGACTTAAATTTAGGCCGTTACTTGAAAAAGGTTACAATGGCTTTCTATTTAATGTAGTCAGTTCAATCTTGGCACTAGTCAGTAGATGTTTTGTCAAGCATGTCTTAAAATATCATTCTAATGGCCTTGTACATCATGACCCACCTCCACGACTGCTGAACGCACCCTACGACAAACTTTGCAGGGTAATGAAGACAGAATCAGAATACTGTGAAATGTACAGCAAAAACAGGGAAGAAGACTTCAACATCGATCGACTCTTAGCAGTGAATCTCGGAGGTGACCCCTTTGAAAATGAAGAAGTTACGACTTAATAATCACCTAATGAAATGCACAAGAAGGTTTCAGAAACCTTCAGCAAGCCCGACTCAACACATTTTGGTAGAAGTATGTGACTACCAAAACACTGGTTGGATGTCAATATATAGTATTTTAAATAAGTGCTTAGCATTATGAATTGCGGGTACGAAATAATGCAGTGAAAAAAACAATCCACAGCAGGGAAATAGTATTGGACTATTTAGCAAATGGAACACAAGCGATCATACAGGTACATCAGGATATATCCCCTTACGACTTAGTAAATTGAACATAACCAATCGTATGTGAAGGTGGAGTGAGTATATTAGTGCACAAGACCAATGAACTAGGAGAAATGTATAGACATAAATAGATAGATAGACACCGAAGCAAGTACACGTATTATGACTTACATGGATAATGGCAGGTAGTGGTTATGAGAATAAGGACACAATGACAATGAAAGAGTGCATGAATCATAAGATAGCTTATACTTATTGCACAGAAAACTACCACACAATACCCCACTACATAGTGATAGCAAATAAATACTCCAAATAGTCAAAAGTTTAGTTTGTAATACTCAAACTATGCAAGGAACTGGGAAATGTTGACTAAAATATTCACATATCATGATATTCCTGAAACTGTCGTTATAGAAAAAGAGCCCTCATTCACATCTAAGTTTCTAGGCTATTTATTTCGACAAAATTCAATCTCGTGCTTCACCACACGATGTTGGATGGGTAAAAGGTCTAGTTACAGATTTAATGACTCTAAAGCTTGATAATACTTGGCATTTATCCCATTCCTTAAATGAAATGAACCTATATAACTCAGCAACTATTTTCAACCAACGATTGAGTACTCGGTCAGCTTCCGTGCATGATATAGGGGGTGAAAAACTAGTTGACACGAGGTGAATTGTTTTAGCTAGCCGAAATCACGCAAGCAAATCCCAGGAACTGCGAAGTTTCTGTTATTTAGTCACACAGTGACATGCATACCAAGTGAAGAATGTATAGTCAGTGAAACATTATGCCCAGAGTCTCGAGCGACCGTTCACAGTCAAACAAACAGAATGAAAGGCTTTTACATACACTCAAAGAAGGTGCACCAACATTTAAAGGGGAGAAACTCTGGTAAAAGTTATCATGGGCTGTTTGCTGGTGTACATAAACACCATTCCCAGCAACCAAGTTTCCTATCTGGTTAAAAACTCATAAATTTTACGTTTAGAACAGTAAATGATGCAATAATACCGTAAAAAGAATTAGAACGGCTAGAAGATAACTTGCATTAGACCGAAACAGTGGTGTGCATAAGGAACTGTAGACCTAAAGGTCAGACTATAGAAAACAATGTCATAAATGGAAAACCTTAAAAAGTGATTTACAGTGTAGGGATAGATATGAGTTGGACATCATAATCAACTAAGCAGAATCGTTGGAGAAAGCTTAAAAGAATCTAAACTAGATCTAGAAATTCTACTGTATGCTTCAGACTTAGACGAAGATGATAACGACAACTTTATGAAGTAGTGAAGAGTCAACGACATCTGAAGTAGGGTAGATATAAGCCCCAACAGACCGTAAGATTTCGTGGAAGTGAAGCTTTATGAAAAGGAGCAACGCCAGAAAGGACTAAAGCCATCTATTTCGCCTCTTAAGTTTCCCAACGTTTTATGAATTCTTATTAAATGTAAAAATAGCAGTAACTGATATCTCTGTATTTTCTTCAATGACCTTGATGTTTTGTGACTGGTTGTTGTTACCTGTAATTTGTTGCTGTAACCTGAGGAAGGCTGCAATCAGCTGCTAACTTTTGAGGTTATTTTCGCTAGTCTATTTGACAAGATCTGGATGACCGAAATATGTACGTCCAGGTATTTCTCAGCATATAGTAAATCTGTCCTAATTCTTAGCCTCAAACTGGTGAAAGAAAAACCCCTTGTATTATGATCCAGCAATACTGAACAACCTTTATTTTATTACACGTGTTTATATCAATTTCACCAAAGTTACTATAAATCATCAGCTAAATATAACAGGTGTACAAAAAGTGGGACATTTTACTTGATGCAATTTAACGTCGTAGAATGTTATCTGGAGTATGACTAACATTGAATGAAAATTGATGTTATGAAAGTTAACAAATCAAGTTTACCTAAATCAATACAGGTTTCATATTCTGTTTTTAAATAGTTATACTCCCAGGGAAATGAATTCACCAGTATCTGTTAAATTTTTTATGTGTGGGATGGTCGTTATTGTAACTATATATATATAGTAGAAGCGAAGTCGAATTAAATTTCTTAGAGTCAATTTTTCGACATCTCTTCTCTGCGGAACTTAAGAAGAGAACGATCGATCGGTCTGACACGTAAATTTTGATTGTTGATCAAGATTGCGCACACACTGTCCCCTGCTAGTGAAGTTTATATCACGAATCCTACTACGGATGAAAATCTGTTAGTTGAATGTGAGTGAATGGGTGTTTAGGAATGATACTGTTAGCAGAAGGCTATGATTCGAGTACTATACTCCAGGAAGTATGTACTTCGTAATTGTATTGGCTAACCTCGACAAACCATAAACAACAATTAACGCTTATTAAATATCAGAAGAAAGAGTATCTAGAATATTTATTAATGTAACAACTACCGAAGTTAAACAAGGTTGCAAGAATAATAAAGGTGTTCAGTGTATATATAAATGGAACAACCAAACAGTGTATAATGCTCCAACAGCCGTTTAATACTTATAATTAATTTAATATTTGTTACCATCACATACAAATTAAACATGCAAACACTAATACCACAATGTGAACATATCAATTAGGATGCTGACGGTTATTTTAAAAACATAATGTCCTTGTTTTTGAAAATTGCTATCCACACCCTGCTGTATCATAATTCAGTGATGATGCCTAAATGAGTATCTTCAACTAGTAGTATTCTCTAAAATAAAGTTGTTCCTAATAGTGACGAATTCCTACAAAAATAGTTACACTCTTTGGGAGGGGAGATTTGCTTACCATTACAAACGTAAACAAACCTGAACTTAAACGAATATATTATCGACTGGCTTCAGAATCAAAGTTTGGAAATAATAATATTATTTTGGTACTAGCGATCAAGTTTGCAAATTAGGACGACCTAAAAATCAACAAGGCTTGTATACAACTATTTTGAGTAATGTATTCATTACCTTTGTTGAAGTACTTCTGATTAAACGGACTGAAGCTTTTCAAATTTTTGGTTGCCTACTCGAGGTGAGCTGTTTAAATGCAAAAGTAATTGGCAGTAAACTAGTCTAAATAAAGTACAAACACCGACCTTACTATTAGTACATTCAAGTGTTTTCTTAACAGACATTTAAAAAGTATGCTGCATAAAAAAACACTATGCATCAATAATATTATTTGTAAGGTACTTTGTCTTAGGTATCATACATTATATTTATGTAACAATCTTTATGTAAATTCTCTCTTGAAGCATAATCCTCATGGAATCAGATCCTAGTGGTCTAATATTGTTGGTGATGGTGCTGGATAACGTCAAATTCACTTTCTGTTATTACATATTCCAACAGTACATAAATCCTCGCAGGCCACCATTACCCATTCATTTATACGAACAGATGATTAATTTTGAGTAAAATTCTGCCGTGGATTTTATTTGTAACATATTTTAAACCGAGTGTTTTCGACAACCAAAAAGTTCAACCTTCTTACAAGAAATGGAAGACCAGCTTCTTTACGTTCAACCAAACTTCAGACTTAAATAAGTAAAGTTGAGTTTTAGCTGATACACATACTTCACCGCAATTCGGAACTCAGTGGGATCTGAATATCGTTGTTAACGTCTACATAATAAGTTAAAATCAGCCAATAAGTGCCATTAACTTTGTTTTATGTTGAGTTACTGAGTCCAAAATGTCTCTATACTCCCGTCAATACTACTGAAAAGGACTTCGTGGCGTTTGATGCAAGGGAACTTATTTAGAGTACCCACGTGGGTATAAATCCTCAGACAGAGAATCACTTAGCTGGCGAGTACAGTATATGACGAAGCGCAAGTCCTGGATAACACTGACTCGTCATACTTCTGCCTAAAGTTTATTTCCAAGTCAACTGTTAATCTAGATAATCCACTGAGGGTAAATATACAAAAATAGAGACTAATCAATCTCAGTCTTTAACAACACCATGAACAAGATACAAATACACTTACACTTAATTACTGCACTTATATTTAAGTGCTCTTGTGGTAGTGCCCCCTGGTTTTCAGTGGTACCGTACCAACATCAATCTGCGACGAATCAAGTTTACTGTAATTATATTGTCTCATTTTCTTTAATCATTTGATATTTTCTACATAAACACTTGCTAAAGCATTTTAAAATCTAAATTTACAATCGATGTCACTATATAGCACTATTACAAGTTTGATATTACTCGATTATTATCAACCAAATATATTTGTGTAGCCGCCTGACGAAAACTAATTGAAAGAGATATTTCTTCGTCTTATCTTGCTCTTTACAATCATATACGTGCTCTGTTTCGGGATGTTGTTGCTCATAACTTATCATTTCTTATGGACTGATTAATTCTGTCATTTAATTGAAAGTAATGATAAGTAAGTATAAAATACTTGTAGAGTCATAGGAAGAATCTTAATTTAATACAACAAACTTGGAGCCAAGAGGCTAGATAAATAAAAATACTGTGCTATTATATTGAATAAAATAAACTGTGAGAATCTAAATTGTGAAGACTTAGACCATCAGTTATGATGTAAAGCAAACAAAAGGAAGGAAAAATATGTCAGAAAATAAATCAGAAAACAATAGATGGTTACGATATCTTCAATTTAGAAAAATAGGTTAATTACTACGTAAGTAGGAAAATTATTTAAGATGTACAACAGCCCGAAAATGAGAAACACAGACAAATCATTAAGAAATTAGTAAACTGAATCCCATCACAAGTAAAAGAGATAGAAGACCAAAATGAAAGAACAGGATACAAATAAGGCATTTACTGTCAATAAGAAGTAAAATTAATACATAAAATTTATCAAAGAAGGACTGAATTTACAAAACGAAGATTTTTATTTGGCAGAATTAAGTATTCCTCAGCAGACAGTATGGATATTTATTTCTCAAACTGACATTTTTAATTATTTAAATAGAATCTTCAAATATTTAAGTTGGATTGCGACTGGCAAGTGGGTTCAGGACGTTCGTTTCGTCCTATTCGGGACTCATCGGTTGAATGTACCTGCATCCCAATGTTGATGTTCACATTGGAATTCGAACTCAGTCTTCTCCATGCCAAACGCTTCTTGACAAATCTCTCAGGATGCACATATGGAAACAGAGGCTAACTGGTTTCAGTCCATCGCAAATCAACGGGAAGATACAAGCTTATTCTAATTAGAATCTTTGAATGCTTGCAGTTTCGAACTGTTGCTACCAAGGATCTTACTAGATAAGTGTTTCATAGAGTTGGTATGTTCTAAGAAGAGCATCGCTTCGATGTTGCTTTATTTTTACAATACTAATCAATTTCAGCCTTTAATATACAAATAAATATATACTGGTTGTATTGTTAGATTCTTACCCGCGTTAGGTTTAACAATTATACATATACTATCAATAATTTAACCTTCGACAATCTCACTGATTAATGCACACACACAACAATCACAACAATCAAGAAGTCTGGAATAAAGATGAGACAGACATATATTTGAACCAAATGAATTCAACGTCACGAATCATATCACGCGACCAAAGTTCAGTGGTATAGTATAGTCTAACATTTAGAACATATACCAACAAAGAAATATGCAGTACAAAGATCATTATGTCAGGGATGAAGGGTAACCACGGCCTCTTCAAGCTATTCTTAATGGTTTCAGCTGATATCAAATATCAAAACAGATCTGTCATTCGATTGAAGCCTCCTTTTATCAATGATATTCTAGAATACAATAGGACGAAATCAAAAAAAAAAAAAATAATGCATTCACTTTAGTGAAATTGTATTCATTGAATTTAAAAGTTTAATTATAAAACATCAATTGTCATCTTTTGGACATACATAAAAATCAGCATAAAGTCAATACAGAAGTTATGCTAAACAAATCATGTTTACATGTCTTAATTTTTAATGCATACAGTAGTGATGATAAGACTCATGAGATTAATTTGACTACATGCAGTTTTTTTTTTTTCAGAATACCTAATACAAAGTAATAATAACTCATATGTATTTTGTAAAAAAAATCAAATCAATAATTTAAAACAACTTTCTTAATAACTACTTAATTGATTGGTTAATGTTATCCATTTTGTTGATAATTTTTACTCAAGGAAAGTATTAGGTGTAGTGTGTTGGAAAAAAAAATATATTTTTGCACATTTGCAATCACATTATGATTAAGTTGATTTAAATTAAATTAATTGACTTTAACATTTGATTTAAGATTGCTTACTTAAATGTAAGTTTATTGTTACTGTCAACATTATCAATTTAATTACTTACTGTAATTATCTTGAATGTTCTATTGTGTTACATAATAAACTTTAACATATAATGGATTATGAATAAAATTAATTGTAATTATATCTATAACGACAGTACTATTAATTGAGAAACTACTATTTCGTCCTCTCTGTTATCGGATAATTCAAACTACAAATCTATATGTGTGCATCAGTTTCGCTTGAACAAAACTAAGTAAGGTATAAGTTTTGATATTGTATTGAATATGATAAACTCTTTATTTGATAAATAAGTGGCAAACATTTGTTGCAGGTTATACATTTTAGGTAGTCCTATATGTGTTCTGTGTAACGGACTTTATGACCATATAGACTCTAGTATATAATAAAGTGTTGTACAAATATGATTTTATTCACTTTAAAGCTATCTACTAAATCCAAATTCCTAAAGTCAACCAACTCATTACTCATAGTAAGTTCTTAACTGACTTCACTTTGGTAAATGCATTACGCCAAGCAAACTTTTTAAATCCGCACTGAGATTTTGTTAGACATTAACCAACTAGCAAGTAATGAGACTCCAAAACAAGTAAAGTGGTCAACATACTCATTTACTGCATTCCCCACGACCGATCTAGGCACCGATGTAGACTAGCTATTGATGGAAAAAAAACTCATCACAAATATGCTCGAATTGTTACTCATAGTGTTAAGGAGACTCTGCTCATTGTCCGTGTCTTCGTTAGATAGAACTATATCACCTGTGTACTTTAAGTTGACACGTGTGCTTCCTAGAAAAAAATTAATTCCTGAAAAGTCAAATAAAGAAAATGTAACTTCCAGGATGATATCTATGACAAAATCGGATAAAAAGAAAGGTATGGAGCAACCAAGACTAACAACACTTGAGACTGAGAGCTCTCGTGACAGTTTTCCATAAACTCTAACTCGACCAGTGGTGTTCGAATAGAGGTTTATGCACGTTTGAGATACTCCTTTTAATGACAAACACAGACACAGAACTCCTCGATTTACAGAGTCAAAAACTACCCACAAGTCATGGAATTCAACTGTTTTCGAACAGTGGTAAGTTTGGCTCCATTCTAGAAGCTGACATAGAGTGAAAATTAAATCAATGCGCCCTTGCACATTTCTGAAACTAGTCTTGTTTTCCCCAGTTTGTAGTTCCCTCGACTCCGACAAACGTCGGATTATTACAGAAGCTAATATCTCAGACATAACGTTAGTCAAAATGATTCCTGTGTGGTTATAATAATAAGATTTCTGTTCCTTTTTTGTAAACTAAAACGACCAGCGACCGGGATTAGTAAGATGAGATGACGTTCAATCCCCAGACTTCGAATAATATATCAGTCAACCTACCTGCTACAACTGGACCACTATTTTTAAAAATTACTGCAGTCAACAGATCAGGCCCTTACATCAGACAACGTATGGCCTTTTCAACCTCACTAAAAGTTTTTGAGTGGGAGGGGGGCGGAGGAGAGACATATGTCAATTTTACACTCAGGGAGTTTGTGGATAGTCAATTAACAGACTCAGGTGTACCGAAAACCACCTTAAACAGGCCGAATTCTCGATTGCAACTAAATGTATTCTACTCCAAATGGCCAAATCATACCTACCACACAAAGAGGTGCATAAAAATGCCTAATAACAGTCTTCCAAAAGAACAGCTATCTATGCAACTTCATTAAGAAATGTCTATCAAGATCACCAACATACACAAAATCGAATATCGAAACCAAACATTTTGTCATAAATGAAAGTTGCTTCAAAAACTATGACTAGACTATTCAGGCCGTTATGAATAAATTTCCTCTATGAGCCAACAAATTCATTATAATCACCTCGATACAAATCAAAGAATAAACTAAAAAATGTTGATGAACCTGAAAGTTAAGTACAAAATAAACAACACCAAATGAAACTAACATTACATCTAATAAAACAGCAGACCTCATCATCGCCGCCTAAATAAATATCAACTAGTAATGAAACGTCACTACATATTTTTTACATCAATACATACATGCAATTATGGACACGGGATTGACTGGGGAATTGTGATAATTGTAGACAAAAGAAACACTGAGAAAACTGGAGAATTTTAAGAAGCCTGGAATTCACATTATTCATCAGTCAATAAGTATATTGAGTTAGAGGAAATTTATTAACTGGCACGGAAAAGAATAAACAACTGTGAATCAGGTCAATAAGGAAGTGAATCAAAATAAGTGTACAAAACATAACAGAAGAAGCTGCTAATTACTCATAGACAAAACTTCATAGCTCATTTCAGTTCACCGCCGATATAATTGTACAGAATAACAACGACAGCTCTTCAATCAAACCATTCACCTTAGAGAATGCAATATATATATATATATATATATATATATAATTATTACACAATTGAAATGCTTATATTATATCTTATCTAACTGATTTCTAAAGTCATTTTACGTGAGTGTGAATGAATTTATTTCATCATTTTGAGGTAATAAGTAATGATAATTTTCTTAATGTCACAGCAGAACCATGATTAGAAGATACTCAAGTAAGTAAATAGAAATAAATAGTTTTAAGTACTGAATTCCGTGAACAGATACGAAAAATCATTTATTTTAGTTGTACAGATGAAACCTTGGAAGAGTTTATGTCGTTTTCGATGCTTCAAAATACAGGAAACGATTACGATTTATGATTTCAGTGTGCGAAAATCATAACTGTCTCTTAATCATTGTTTTACTCTGTGTTCCACTTCCATGAAAGTGTTTTTCACACTTCATAAGTATTGTTATTTTGGTATTTAGGCACCATACTTATTGTAGGAAATAAATTCATTTAATTTAGTTTATCCATTTCACATTTTAATATACTACTTGTCCATTGTTTGCTAGCATTCAAAACTTACTTATCTCTCTGTTATAGATTACATTCCACCTCTTATAGTTAGATTTGAACACTAACATCATTTAAGTAGAAGTGAGAAGGTTTTGAAGATATAAGTTTTACGTTCATTTGAATGGGATCACCACAGGTTGATGTCAGTTGAGTACCACAAATCCACTTCAATGCGTCTCGAATAATCACCTCACCAATAACTAACTTGAGAATATTCTTAAAGTTCTACAGCGAAGCTGCGATTAGTGGAGTTCAGACACGTTGGAAGTGGGAAAATTATCACCGATGACAGTGGATGATTGTCGCGCTATATCGCAAATTGATGAAATTGAAAATTCGACCACTAGATGCCTACTATTCTAGTGCTACATATGGTTAAGCGTTATCCAGGAAACCTGAAGTTCCTGGGTTGGAAGGTAAGGAAAAATCAGGATAGGCGCTTCTGAGGAGTCTCATTTTAGGACGAAACACCTGTTTAATACTCGTAAGGTTTCAGTGGTACTCAATCAACTTCATTCTGTAACAAATATAGTCAACTAAACAAACATTATTTCCTTAAGATTACATGGGTTTTATTTAAAATTTCTATAAAATTCAGAAATGAATTCTTTGTAAAGATATTACGTCAATGAATCTCCAGTTCCTTATTATGCTGTAATTCGAATTATAAAATTAATAAATAAACAGATTTATTAGTCAATAAGCATTGATTAACTAGTTTTTTTTCAAAGCCTATTATCAACATTTAATTAGTCAGGTAGTATTAACTCATGAAACATCTGATAGAACATAGAAGACAATAAAAACTTTCCACAGTATTGTACAGTCAAATTAGTTTGTATCAAATGTACTGTTTGTTAATCTAAGTCAAAGTATGAATAGTTATCAATTTATCCCTTCTTTAGTTATTGTAGAATGTACTTCAATACATTTATTTAACGTGATTATTTGATGAATCTATCTGTAAATCTACTATAGAAGTAAATAAATGTCTTTCTTAAGTGACTGTATACATCATAGATACTACATTAAATGGTCTATACATACAAAATATCAAAATGGTTTTCATTAAGATATGGACATGCATTGACTAGAAAATATTAACATTTACTTAGTAAAGTATTGACATTTAAAGCCTTACTATTTTTCAATGAAATGAGTTCGTGAAATCATGAATCATTTTACTGATCGTATTAATTTTTCTAGAACGAATTTATTATTTGAGATCTGAATTTTCGCATTTTAACGTTAACATATTTGAACACGTTTACCTAGATGCAAGTTTACTCAGAACAAAGACGAGAATTTTTATGAAAATCATTTAAAACTGTAAAGGTTATTCATTGTGTTTGAGGATAATAATACTATGCTACATGTTTGTTGAATTTATTCATGTTAATTTAATCCTCTACTCTACTAGTTTCATTTAAAGATCATAAGTGAGGACCTCACAGACAAATGCAAATATAAATATTGATAAATAAAACTTCTTAAAACACATTGAATTATTAAAAGCTCTACATAAATTCAATATTTAGTGGTCAAGATTCAAGGGCTTTTTTCTGAGTAGATTCCTGTGAAACGACATATGCGCCTACCAACAGACAGTGAGCGTAGTTTAGTTCTTCAAGCATCACGAAAATGAAACTAAACTTAATGTGAAGCATCACTTTTGTGACTTTGATATCAACTCCCATATTTCAAACTGTTTTTATACAGGCCTTTTTAGTGCACATTTCTAAATGATACTACAAGCCACACTTAAAGTCTAGACGATAGTTTGTTCAACTAATAATTTATGTTCAGATAAATCTTTATTAAAATTTCATTCTCTAAGTTTTATGATGACGTAACGTTATCGTAGGTATAGTAAATGGGTGTTTCTATTCATGCATCATTCAAATCAATTGACGTACACATTGTTACTTAATTCACTAAAAGTTGCATATGTATATATTTTCAGTATTTGGAGAAACAAAATTACTAATTAAGCATACAGCATTTTCCAAAGTATATTTTACTCATAAGTTCTCAAATAATTAAACAAGATATATTCCTAATAGTTGAGTATTTTGAAATTCGATGCTAGAATCAACACGTTCAAGTCTGCATCTATTTCACTGAGTGTTTAACTATTGCAAAACCTGTGTGTCAATTTTTACCTTCAGTGTTTTCAGTAGTTAATTCATATTAGTTTACATTAAGTTAATAGATTTGTTAACTATAAAGAATTGTTAAAGGAATCACAATACTGAATTTCTAACTATAATTACTCACTACCATAACGAAATAAACACGTTTAAACTCGATTACACTTCACTTTCTTCATTTTGTATTCTGCAAATGTACCCACGAAGTAAGAATGTCTTAGGTAGCTACAATTTAATGTTACATAATGTTTAAAATCAAATTTCTGAAAATGTATACAATGGTTATTTTTATTTGATTTAAGAAATTAAATGAATTTATCACGCTTTAAAGCTGTAAATGACGTAACTTACTGTTAATGAAAATTAGACTTAGCGTTCAATTTACTTTGAATAACTCTATTAGGTATGTGTTTAATAAAAATACGCGAATAATTGCATTATAGTAAATGATATATGGGAATGTGTTTATATGAGGACTGTAACTTTTTTCAGATACAAATATGATTTTTTTATTGTCATTACTCTATTGACACTGTAATTGATAATCATTACAGTTGTCACAGTAGTGCAACAAGGAGAGTGTCAGTTACCTGACTTTACACAGCGACAATAATGGAAGAAGTATATCGTAAAGCGATTAGCTATGTTTTCAAAAAAGACGCCATGATCACTTTTAGTAATTGACTTCTAATAGAGTATACTAATTGTTTGAAGTTAAATAGTACGCTTAAATTTTTCGAAACTGTGTAAAATATGGTGAAGATGCAAACTGACTAGAAATGATCCACCTAAATAAAATCCTGTATTTATTTGTTGTCAGTTAATTGATACCTACTTAAGTTGACATAAAAGCAGCCTTATTTTGAATCAATAAAAATTTCAATACATATTAGACACTTATGGATAACTTATTATGATGATATTAGAAATATACATTTCGTTAAATAGTATGTTAATTAGAATATAAATAATATGGATTAAGGAAAATACAGTTTGGCCGTGATACAACATTAAGTGTTAAGCTATAAATCTTCCAATATGTGTAGAATATTTCTAAGATTCAGTTGTCGATAATGCATTCAGATGGTCTTGAAAATGTCTTCAGAAAGGAGATTATGACATTCTTTCTCCTGTTTAGCTTATAGATCAAACTACTAGTAAGGTAAACTTAATTATGAAATAATTTCATAATTATTTTTACCTACAAATAGTCATTACAACGCAATATGAATAGTAACCATACCATCTACATTCCAGTAAACAAAGCAAAAAGATCATAGAATTTAAGCACTTTGTATGTTTATTACGTTATATTTATTAGTATAGTTATCTTTGTTTGTTTACTATTTTAAAATAAGATAAGCAAGATATCTGTTATACATTGATTTTACCCTGATCAATGAGGTCTTACATGTTCAAAGATTGATTAATGTATCCAGATTATTTTAGCAAAATGTATAATCCGATTTGTATCAGTTCTGAGGATTTTAATAGTAAACTACAAATATTTTTTTACTATCATTTAAACTAATTACATTTTAGTTGTTTTTATTTGTCACAGATTGATATCAACTGAGTGCTACTAAATCCAGGGAGCACTAGATAGCTGTTTTGTTTTAGGGTGAAACTCCTCCTTAGAAGTGAGCACTTTTGAATCCCCATTGCAATCTAATCCCGGGTCTTCAGATCTCATGACGAACGCCTAACCATCTGTACCACTGGAATATCTGGCAGCCAATTGCCGAATTCTTATTTCAATTAATTTGTGATATAATGAGACAATCATCCACTGTCATCGGTGATAATTTTTATACTCCCAACATGTCTGAAGCCACAAATCACGACTTTGCACTAGACTTTAGGAACATCTTCACGTTAGTCACTGAACTGTCCACTAGTTGAATTAAAGTGGTTTGTTTAAATAGGTATTAAATCTGGTTGTTTTTATTAGTCACAGATTGATGAGCTATATCACAAACTAATGGAAGTGAGGATTTGATCATTAGATGCCAATCCAGTGGTGCAGAGAATTAAGTGTTCGCCGACCCGAAGGCACTAGGTTTGACCCTCCAGTGTAATTGAAGGTGAACACTGCCGCGAAGAAGTCCCATATTAGGACGAAACAAATGTCCATTACTCCTTGACTTCAGTGGCACCCAACCAACATCAGTCTGTGACGAACAAAAACAACTGAAACTTAATACCTATCTTCACAAAATTGCCTCACTTTAATTAAACTTTTGTCGAGAAGTTTGGCTGTGATTAATATACCATTTATCAGATTCAAAATATTCAGCGATAGCATAACTTTTCGTATCTCATTCAAGCAATAAGTATGACATGTATGAACTTTAGAGATACCTATATCAATTTCAGAAATTGCGCATTTAATGTCTGTATCCAGACTTCACTATTTTTTTAGTAGCATGTAGTAATTAATAGTTCTCTTCATTTCAGATATTTTATATAACTTGTGGAGGGTACTTTTGAAGTTGAATGTTAATTAATCGAAGAAAAGTTAATCCAGTATGGTTCTCCAGAATTGCACTCATTATTGCTGTCCTTGGATTACCTCCACTGTAAGCAAACCTAGTGGATTCTGAATTTGAATGTTTATTTCGAAAATTGTTTAAAGAACTACACAAGTATAGTAGTGACTCATTTTGAAAAATTTTATCACTTTAAACGTTTGATGTTCTACAAGTAAGCATTGAATAGCAAAGTAAAACATGTATTTTCCAATAAAAAGGCACTGTCATACTGTCAATAGCGACTTAGTAACGCATAATTTATTTGCGTAAAATTATCAATATATATATATATATATATTAATGCCTGTAAAGCATAAGCCGCCGACCAGCATTCTCCAACCAAATCTGTTCTGAGCTTTTCTTTCCAGCTCTCTCCAAGTGCTCTTCATTTTCTTTATGTCTGTCGCCTATTCCCATAACAATATGTTCTTCGGTCTTCCTCTTATCCTTTTACCTTCTGAGTTCCATGTCAATGCTTGTCTTGTGACACTGTTTGATGATTTCCTCAATGTGTGTTTTATCCACCTCCAGCGTCTATTCCTAATTTCTTCCTCTGCTGGATTTCGGTTGATTTGTTCTCTGCCATAAAAGGGTGTTGTTGATGGTATCTGACCAGCGGATCCAAAGTATCTTGGCCAGATAGTTGTTTGTAAATGATTGTATCTTTTGAATGATGCTTTTCGTAGTTCTCAATACAAGTTTCAGCTCCATACAACAGAATTGTCTTCACATTTGCATTGATATATATATATATATGCAGTTGATTCGGAGTTTTTATCTTGGAAACAAATCGTGTATTTGTAATTCTATTTTTCAATTGTATATTAAGACGTATGTGCCACGAAAGTTTCATACAGACGACCTTAGATTTCTGAAAATAAATTAATTTTTAATAACAGGCGTACAAAACAGAAATAGTTTATTCAGCGTATAACTTATTAAGTTATTGGGATAACAAATTCCTTAGTAACTTATAAACAATAGATAGCCTTCATTCTAGATAGTGGAATTCAGCTTGGAAACTTCAGAACAAACTAGTGTAGAAACGTCTAGTTTAACAAACTTATTAACTCACTTCCATAATATAATGTACTGACAAATATGCAAATATCTCTCCTCTTTTTATCTGAAGGTATATAACATCTGTATATAATGAGCATGTCAATGCTTTATTTCCTTTTATTAGGTAAGTTGTAAGATTGAAATAATTATTTTAATTACTTGGAAAATTATCGTTGTGATAATAATGACGTTGTTATACCGACTGATGTCAATTGTTTCCTATTACTTAAAATAGTGTATTTATAAAACGAAATATAGAAAAGTGCAGAATATCCTGGTTAATTAAGTAAACTAGTTTCGTTACATGGAATATTCGATGAAAAATTAGTTAAATAAGTCTCCTTTCATAAATAAACTCCTCAACAACTTCCATGAGCATCAACATTATTTATATGCAGTGAAATTAACAAATTTTACGTAGTTCCAGTACTATCTGTTGTTTTGGATTCTGTTTCAACTAAACGTAATCGATTTTCCTAATATAATTTCTGTGATTTTGGTTGTGAATAGACATTGTAGAATACTTTGCTGATAGATTTTATGCAAATCACAGAAAAGTTATGTCAAAACAGTTTTCTTACCAGATAATTACTATTGAACACTCTTTGGTTAGAATTCTGTTAATAAATTGTCGAAATTATGAGGTAACTATTCAATAAACGCTAGTTTTAGAAATCTTAATACATTAGGATAAAAGTCATTTTTATTATGACGTTTTTCAGAGATTCTAAAAAATATTCCAGAAGCCTCAAACTTCATCTAATCACTATTTAGTAGAATTCCTGGAAGCAATAATATAGTATATTTCAGTTAACTGATTAAACCATTTCTTACTTTCGGATCATATGAATTACAATGGTGATTTCCAGTTAGATTAAAGATACAAATAAATATGAAACATAGTATACATTTGATGTTTACTGTAGTAAAACCTTCCTTTCTTTCTTGTGGTTTGGAAGGTTTTGGGAATCGGAGTTCAGAAGAAAACTATTGCGCACATAACGAGTGATAACCTAAACTCATGTACTAGAATTATCAAGTAGTATTAATGAGAACTGAATTATATTGAAGACAGTCCACGACTAAAGGCGCAAATTTGAAAGTGGCTGACAAATTTGAATACGTCTTAACGGAATTTCTATTTTGTATTACTTGACTTCTATATCAAAATAAGAATACAAGCTTTTGTGGCAATTAACATTTGGAGAAATAAACTGTTTATGATAAGAATAATTCAGATCATGACTAACTAAAACTTAACAAACAAGTGTGAGTATCTTATTTATAGAAACGATAGTTTTTAGAGACTTGAATTTAATTTGATAACACGAATTGGTCTCGGTTTGACAATCATTGAAACCAGGAAGCACTGGACCGATGTTTTATCCTAGTATGATATCCGTTAGAAGTGTGGCCTCACGACCCCATCTATGGGAATGCATGAGGTTGCCCAAACACATCGTGGATTAATCGAGTTTGAAAAGTCGACCTTTGGATGACGGCCAGAACAGTATTCGGACAATTATGTTCTCCGCAGAGTCTAGTTTTCCTGAGTTCAATTTTCTGGTGGGATCATGGATGCGAATTACAAGCGAATCCCATACTAGGACGAAACGGATATTCACTGCCCCATGGTTTCCAACGGTTGTTTAGCTCAGACAGGTTCATGGCATCAAATTTAAAAAAAAGCAATAGTTTGTTTCAGGGAAGAGGTCATTTTTGATGATTTCATTATCAAAACTGCACAATCGTATATATATATATATATATATATATATATATATATATATGCAACAGTATAACGTAGAAACTACGATCACCGAAAATGAATCCTAAAACTGTATGATTTAAAGTTGTTTAATGCAATCAAAATTTGAAAAATGAAACAGAGAATTGAAATGTCGAGGTCAAAATGACTGATCACAAGTTACACAAATTATCCATTTCTATTGTTTGAAATCATTTAATTTACATGATACATAAAATGCTACAATATTACAATTAGGGACATGACTAGCGTAGTTAACCAGAAATTGATAGTTTAACATGATTTTGATGCATTTTTCATTTCCATCAAATAAATTAAAATAACTTTGAAATGTGAACTCTGCCTTTTATTTGCGTAAGTAACAAATATTAATGGAAGTTAACTTACTTAGTTCTGTGATTACAATTTGCCAATGTAATTTACAAATGCAAATAAAAAAACTTCAGCAATTAGTAACTGAATTCAATGTAATCGTTTAATTAAATTCTTTTCTTTCAAATATTTAGTTCATTTGGAGTTTTCCCTCCAGAAAAGCACTGGTTTCAAGTACTGATGATTAGTTATTCGATATTTAGTGAGTATAGTAATTTACTAAAGTTCTATGTAAATATTTTGTGGTTCTCCCAAAAGTCTGTGAATGTGAATACAACATCAGTGACCTCCTGTTGAAGTTTGTCATTAAATTTGTATACTAATAAATTCTAGTTAGCTCATATTACGGAGACAAAATGTATAAATTTCAATGACATTTACCTAAACTTCATAGTACTGCTTTTTTCTATGTATTCAAATTAAACTTAAATTCTGTTATGATGTACATGTTTCTAAGCTATTGAACTTCAACAGGAGACCTATATGGATATAACAAGATCGACCAAAATGAGTTAGCATAACAGGTGGAAGTGAAAATGATTGAAGCTAGAAAATATGGTTCCAAATTATGGGAGAAATATGATAGAAACAATGCTGAAACCGAAGTTCACTAATGACAAAAACTAATACACTCACAGCACTTCAGGTTATGTCATCCAATACCCTATTAAGATAGACCAAATCATATTGACAGTGTAGATTAAATATGCAAACATCGCATCTTTATGAAATGTTGAAGCAAATAGTTTAATTTGAGTAATTTAACTCTAGACGTAATTACGAATTTTGTGAAGTTTATGTGCATAGTAGTAGTAGTCTCTTTATGATGCCAATGTTAACACATTTATAGTGAATCAAAAATATTCCTATGACTTTAAAATATGACACTCGAAAGTTACTTCCAGATCGCGATTGTTAATTAAGAAAACGGGAATGGAACTCAGTCAACCGCACTTGTTTGAGTAGGCAATTACATATTAGATAGTTTCATGAATGTAATAATTGGTATTATTGATGATAACTTGTTTTAGGTTAATGGGTTGTATAGAGTTAAAGAATGCCCCTTGTATTTATTAAGCAATGGTAACACTAAAAGTAACATAGTAATATATATATATATATGTATATATATGTATATATACTCTGTTACCTTATTTTAGATATTGGTGGAAACTGTTTTTGGTTCGTCATAGCCAGAAACAAAATACTGAATGTGACGCAATTGCTTATCCCACATATACTTAACTCATTTATCAGATTATTAATGTTTACTTCTGGACTGTGTTTAATTGGTCTCTCTATTTTTGATGTAAGTTAATACTATTTCACTTTGAATGTAACATATCATATTTTCAGTATGTTTAAATGTCAATTATTATTATAACTTTACTGAAGTGCCTTACCAGAATTTACAGATTCAAGTTCTTGGGTGATGATTTCTAAACTAATTACCTCAATATAGCATCTCTGATCCTCATTTTGTTTATCAAGTGAATTTTGAGAACAGAAACAGCATTTGATAAATTGTTGAGCTGCAGGTAAATAATAAACGTAGATACAAATTTACGTTAAACGAGTCAATCGGCTAAAAGTCTAGGTGTTGTGGAAATCATGATAATTGGAGTTACGTACATCAATAACTCCGCCCGCAGCTCTTCTTGGGTTGTTGCCGGTCCCAAGCCCGGATAAAGGGAGGAGGGTTGGGCATAGGGCTAGCACCTCTAATCCCGTAAAACACAAGTTTGCTAAAAAAAACGCCAACCAAATTAAACAAACTTAACCATTTAAACTCTGCCCTGGAAGTGGAAGGAATCTATATGACGCTTCATGATGAAAGCCGAGATTCTTCGGAAGTCAGGAGGCCGATGCCACCCCTTCTAACGACCAAAGCAAATTTTTCTATAGGTACATGGAATGTTCGGACAATGTGGGAGACAGGGAAGATCAGCCAGATAGCAGCAGAAATGAAGAGATACAATTTAACTATGCTCGGGATCAGCGAAACGCATTGGACTCAAACTGGACAGAAAACATTAGCCACGGGAGAGGTACTACTATATTCCGGGCACGAAGAGGAAAATGCCCCACACACCCAAGGAGTTGCTCTGATGCTGTCTAAGAAAGCGCGCAATGCACTTGTAGGATGGGAACCACATGGACGAAGGATCATCAAAGCATCTTTCAAGACAATGAAGAAGGGGATTACAATGAACATCATCCAGTGTTATGCACCCACCAACGACGGCAACGACGAGGACAAAGATCAGTTTTATGATAGGCTGCAGTCAATTATTGTGAAGTGTCCAGGAAAGGATCTGACAATCCTATTGGGGGACCTAAACGCCAAAGTCAGAATGGACAACACCGATTACGAAGACATCATGGGACGACAAGGACTAGAAGAAAGAAATGAAAATGGTGAAATATTTACAAATCTATGCGCTTTCAACAAAATGGTCATAGGTGGTACAATATTCCCCCACAAACGCATACACAAGGCTACATAGATCTCACCGGATCATTCTACGGAGGATCAAATCGATCATATATGCATCAATAAAAAATTCAGAAGATCAATGGAAGATGTGAGAACCAGGAGAGGAGCTGACGTAGCTTCAGATCACCACCTAGTGGTTGCCAAAATGAAACTGAAGCTAAAGAAGCAATGGATAACTGGAGCAACAGCATTAAAACGGTTCAATACAGCCTCTCTTCGAGATACTGACAAACTCAAGGAATTTAAAATAACTCTCAACAACAGGTTTCAAGCCTTGCAAGGTCTGCTGAACGACGAAGAAACCACTGTGGAAGACAACTCGGGAAGGAATCGAAGAGGCACTAACTTCAACTTGTCAAGAGGCTCTGGGCTGCAAGAACCATCATCAGCAAGAGAAAATCAAGGCACAAACTGAATACACAGAAGCAAACAAGCAAGTAAAGAAGAGCGTTAGAGCCGACAAACGGAAGTATATCGAAAGCCTTGCAACGACAGCGGAAAAAGCTGCAGGAGAAGGAAATATCAAACAGCTGTACGACACAACGAAGAAACTGGCAGGTAAATATAGTAAACCAGATCGACCGGTCAGGAACAGAGAAGGCAAGCTAATCACCGAGATTCAAGAACACAGAAACAGATGGGTAGAACATTTTGAGGAACTCTTGAATAGACCAGCTCCACCGAACCCACCAGACATCGAAGCAGAATCTACAGACCTCCCGAAAGATGCCAATCCACCAACGATGGAAGAAATCAAGATAGCCATCAGACAGATCAAGAGTGGAAAAGCAGCAGGACCTGACAATATACCAGCCGAAGCACTCAAGTCAGACATAGACATAACGGCGAGGACTGCTCCACGCTTTATTCAAGAGGATCTGGGAGGAAGAACAGGTGCCGGCAGACTGGAAAGAAGGATACCCTATCAAGATACCAAAGAAAGGGGATTTGAGCAAATGCGAGAACTACAGAGGGATCACACTATTGTCAGTACCAGGGAAAGTCTTCAACAGAGTGTTGTTGAATAGAATGAAAGATTCAGTGGATGCTCAACTTCGAGATCAACAGGCTGGTTTCCGTAAGGATCGGTCATGCACAGACCAAATCGCAACACTACGCATCATCGTTGAACAATCAATTGAATGGAACTCGTCACTGTACATCAACTTCATCGACTATGAGAAGGCGTTTGACAGCGTAGACAGGAGATCATTATGGAAACTTCTTCGACACTACGGTATACCACAGAAACTCGTCAACATCATCCAGAATTCTTACGACGGACTACAGTGCAATATTGTGCATGGAGGGCAGCTGACAAATGCATTCTCAGTAAGAACCGGTGTCAGACAAAGCTGTCTGCTCTCGCCTTTCCTCTTCCTCCTAGTGGTCGATTGGATCATGAAAACCTCCACATCTGGGGAGAAGCACGGAATTCAATGGACAAGTAGGATGCAACTTGATGATCTGGACTTCGCGGATGATCTAGCACTTCTATCCCATACACAACAGCGAATGCAAGTGAAGGCAACCAAAGTAGCAGCAATCTCAGCATCAATAGGCCTGAACATACATAAAGGAAAGAGCAAGATCCTCAAATTCAACACCCAGAGCACGGACCTAATTGAACTTGATGGTGAAACTCTGGAAGAAGTAGATACCTTCACATACCTGGGGAGCATTATCGATGAACAAGGAAGATCCGATGCAGATGTAAGGGCAAGGATCGGCAAAGCAATGGCAGCATTCCTAGAGTTGAAAAATATATGGGAGAGTACAGGTATTTATCAACAACTGTCTACGCAGAATATTGAATGTCTGTTGGCCGGAAACCATCAGCAACAGTCTACTTTGGAAGAGAACAACTTCCAGCTTCCAGCTGAAGAGGAAATCAGGAAACGACGTTGGAAATGGATAGGACATACATTGCGGAAATCATCAGACTGTATCACGCGACAAGCACTAACTTGGAATCCTGTTGCACAACGGAAAAGAGGAAGGCCAAAGAACACACTGGGTCGAGAACTGGAAGCAGACATAAAAAGGATGAACAGTAACTATAGACAGCTGGAAAGGATTGCTCAGGACAGAGTTGAATGGAGAATACTGGTGAGCGGCCTATGCTCCTCCGAGAGGGGTAACAGGCGTAAGTAAGTAAGTATATCTATGCTCATTTATTTACGACGTACCTGTAAGCAGAAAAACATAATTCATAATTTTCAAGCTGAAAATAAATAGTAACTGAAATGGATATAGTTAGTCTGATTCACGGACGGTAAGAATATTGTCAATTTGTTCTCCGTTACTTTATATTTAGATTGAATGACAAGCATAACATATTTATTTTCTCCTGTTCCTATCGAAATCTCTGTTGACGTCACACAGTCCACCGAATGAAAACTATCCAGAAGTCTATTCAGTAGATATGAAGTATCAAATCAATATTAATATGATTTTCACGATGATAAGCATCAGTTCAGAGGACCTGCAGGATGGGGAGCATTAATATTTGTTCAGCATAGCTCATATGACATGATAGAACCTTAACTAAGATACACATACAACAACTTTAAGTATCTATTCCAACATTAAGCCGCCAGTGACCAGTTTCTATTCTGATTCTTCATTAAAAATTTTCATTTGCTAACTTTACTAGTAATTTTGCGCCTAGTTTGTTTGTTGAAAGTCTTACGTTCCCAGAAAACAACACAAATAGCCATCACATAGTAGTTTACTATATGAAACAATTATTTTTGAATCAAGTGTATAACCTCATAAATGTAACATTATTTAGTTGCATTATTGTTTTCTTACAGTATTTTGATCGAATATATTTAAGTGTGTCAATCATGGAAATAGCTTTCATCCACTTATTTTACTTAACAGAAACAATAATCAACTGAAATTTTGAAAATACTCAATCACATACTTTCTTAACATGTTTACATTTATGCTCGGATACTTAATTTTATAAATAGCTACACATATTGATGTTGTTATGGTTTAATAAGTAAACTTTGAGTGGGTTTACTGATTAGAAAGATACTCTCTAAGTTAATACATAAAGTGCTCTCATTCTTATTAGATAACCAATTATATAGCCGTGAGGAATTTATACTACGTTAATACTGAGTGAGTATTATTAATTTTATTACAAGAAATTACAAGAATAAGCTATTAAACTTCATTGATTTTAGAGTTGTGCCACATGAACTTACAAGGCACTTATCTTGTTTCCATAAGTTATTGAAGACAAATGAAAGCTGAGATATTACTGAATTTGTTGAGTTGTAGCTAATTTATTGATACGAATGAGCTGATTACCAATAGCTTATAAGATTATCTCTGAACTGAATTCTTCTAATTATGATGTTTATTTTGGATTATGAGTCCGATTGCAAAAGTATGTGTTGATAGTTTTCAAAGAGTAGAAAGTATTTTTAAAATACAAAGTGTACAACTTGTGTTTCTTAACAAAATTCGGGCGTAGGTCACAAAGTACAATAAGTACTGCTTTTATATTATTTATCTGCTTGTAAAGTTCCTCTCTAAGATGGTTTTGGTTTAAATGAAGCTTTCAGATTCTCGAGTGAAATTTTAACCCGAAATGTTTTTGTTAAATGAAGCAGTTATTTACTAACCACAACAGTCCAGTTGGAATTAAGTATCTTGGTTTGGATTACTATTCTACCGAAGCATTAAAGTCATTATGATTGTTATTATTGAAATTTCAAATACCTATATGTATAAACTATGAGGTGAAATATCGCATGATTTGGATAGGCATAAATGACAGTAATTAATAGGTAGCAAATACTGACTAGCACTAAATAACAGTCAGACTAAACGAAAACGTACGTGTCATAATCGAATGCACACTCATTCATGATGCTCCAAGCGAAATTAGAAAAAATTTAAGTGGAACTTCTCTGGGATGTTCCTAGTATTCAACTATGTTTCCAGATATATTTAAATGCGTTTAGTTTAACTTTGTGTCACTATTTCACTTCATAAAATACATATTGGAGGTTTGACTACTTGAATGATAATAGTAGTCGATTAATTTTTAGAAATTCTTGTATGGTTTTTAGTTACAAAAGTATAGTCATCACAAAAACATGTAAGGAACTCCAATTAAAAACATATTTCCCATTCCTCCCTTTATCATGATTCGACACTGTTATTTAAATGTTGCAATTACATAGAAAATCGTCAGTCTAACATGGATGTGTTGACTTTTCCTGATGTTACTAACGTAATCAAGAAAAATAATTATGTGGTCAAAATTTAGTTTATTATCAAACATGAATGGGATTGTCAACAACACGATCAGCCGTTATCATTGTAGGACTTGATGAAATTACATATCACTTCAACTTGTCAAATAATCATCAAGCAGTTAGTGACTTCATAGACTGATGCTATATCTTTTGTTCTTATAACTCCCGTCTCCCTCCACATCTACTCCAATATCATTCAGAGCTATGTGTTTGAACAAAATACAGTACGGCATTTTCAAAGCTGCTTCAGTCATAGCATTATTTGTGGTCGTATAGAGATATAATGGGTAGTTAGAGTTAATTTTCTTCTTTCTTTGTGTTTATTGTTATCTTAAGTAGGGATTAACAAATTATTCGATAGCGTAATAAATATTAGAGAGTTTAATAATGTGAATTGCTAACGAATGTCTTAAGCAGTTTCTGTGATATTAGGGAAAATGTGCTTTACATATAACGCGCATCTTATAATGACATCGGACCATGTTTTACTAATCGTTTTCTCTACCCGTATATATATAAACATATATTTTCAACATGTCTGGCAGTAAAACTTTGAACCTGCACCTCATTCCAAGTAAGATTTATAGAATGAATGTATCTACATGCCAATGTAGAAAATCAGACCCAGCCTATCTATTTCAAACTATTTATATCTATCCATTATGATACTTTGTCTAGATAGAGACACATTATGAAGCCTGTACTAGGTGATCACCGGCAATATAGCTACACTCAGCTGACGTGTCCAGAATAGAACAGACCACACATTCTGGAATTAACTGACATATACAATTTAACTTTAACAAAACTTGTGACATTACGCGGTATTGACAAGTGTATCAAAATACACCTATTACTACGCTCAGTTGCTAGATATGCAGTCACATTTTAAATGATCAAAAGATTTAGATAAGAATTGGGAAATAACTAAATATGATACTATTTACTGATAAGTGGTTTATCACTACTAACAGAAAACAAATGTTTAATCAGATTTCGCGTAATGCACGAAGTAATTACAACAATTATCTGCAAAAATAGATTAGTTGCTAGTTTATAGAAATATGAATACGTAAAACAAGTGAACTAGATGGTAAGAAATTGTGTAGGTTAATGGGATGAAATTAACACCGGTTAATTATATATGAAACCTAGAAAAGCAACAAAAGTATTCTTTCACAATGATACCTCTTCTTTCTAATAAGAATGATTATTGTCATATTTGTCTGGAGGATTGGAAATCTAGATATTTATAGGAGAGACAAAATTCGTTGCATGAAGTTTATGTTACTGGTCTTAAAGATGCAATGCAGTGTGTACTAATGATGGTAAATCAGTTTCATTGATAATAAACCTATCGAAAGAATTTTCTACTAGACTATTATGAGCCAGTTTTAAATTGAGTTTATAAAAGTCATGGAGATTTCAGTTTAAAGTATGCAAATGAATGTCATGTCAAGCATTTGTCTCTAAGAATTTAGTTTACTTACTTTGGTCAGCTGATAAAATCAAGTTATATATCAATAACTAGTCTGAAAACGTGAATATTTGAAATAGTGTACTGTGGACAATAATAATTTGCAAATGGTTTGGCTCTTTTATCCCACGCACAGCATCATATTCACGTGAGGACGGATAGTATAGCAACAACCTCTGCAGATAGCGTTGGCCTCAACATACACAACGAAAAAAACAATACCTTTCGATACAAATCAACAAACACTAACTCAATTACACAAGACGGAGAAATGCTGGAAGCTGTAGAAACCTTTGCATACTCGGGCAGCATCATCGACAAACAAAGAGGGTCTTGTCTGATGCAGATGTGAAGGCATGGATGGGAATGGTAAGTCACGCGTTGCAATTTTTACAAATGAAAAACATCTGGGACTCAAACAAACTGTCAGCCAACATTAAAGTCAGAATTTTCAATGCGAATATGAAAACAGTTCTATTGTGTGGAGATGAGACTTGTATTGAGAACTACGAAAAGCATCATTCAAAAAATACAATCATTTATTAACAACTATCTGACCAAGATGCTTCGGATCCGCTGGTCAGATACCATCAACAACAACCTTCTATGGCAGAGAACAAATCAACCGAAATCCAGCAGAGGAAGAAATTAGGAAAAGACGCTGGGGGTGGATAAAACACACATTGAGGTAATCATCAAGCTGTGTCACAAAACATGCATTGACATGGAACTCAGAAGGTCAACGGAGAAGAGGAAGACCGAAGAACACATTGTTATGGGAATAGGCGGCAGACATGGAGAGAATGAAGAGCACTTGGAGAGAACTGGAAAAGAATGCTCAGGACAGAGTTGGTTGGAGAATGTTGGTAGGTGGCCTATGCTGTACATGGGGTGACAGGCATTGATTGATTGCTTGAGATAACAATAATCAAATAAAGGATATCATAGGAAAAATTATTCTTTAATTTAATAACTACGTGACTATATGAAAATTTTACTTTTTTATCATTTTCAAGATATCATCACACTAATGAATGTTAATCCCTAGGTATTTTGAAAAATCCTTCAGAACCATTTAATCCTTTACCTAGTTAATGATGTAAAAGACTTAATAAGGTTCCTGTTAAAGTCATACAATATATACATATGTGAAAAATGTGTTTAAAAGTGAATAACCCAACCCTCTCAAGCATTTCATGTTAACAATCATCGACTTTGACAAAAAAAGAAAATTTGGAATCAAAACAAAGGTTCCGAATACAAAATAGCCTGTGGCAGAAACTAAATCTGTATAGAATGAATGCATTAGTATCACTTTGAATTAGTTATCAACTGTAAGTTATATTTGATTGGAACTAACAGAAATGCAATCACATAATGTTTTAAGTGAATGGATCATGTTTGACGTAACAGTATCATCTTGATTTGGCAATTAGCAGCTTTAAGTAATGTGAATAATCGTACTAATCTCATTTTCACTAATAGGATGGTTACGAACGAAAGTTGAAATAAATTCTTCTACATTTATTAGTGAGAACTGTAAATAGTTACGTTCTGTTGTTGATAAACAAATACTCAAATAGTTGTCGACGATATTTCATTGGTGATAGCAAACAATGAACATAAGTTACATCATCACTGTTTGCTAACATAATGAAGGTATTCGAACAAGAGTGAATTTGCAGCCTGTGACATACTACCCATTTCAAGTTTCTATGAAAACAACTATCAACAATTCGATTCAATTTGATTCTTGTAATTAAATTAAAATGTATCTATCAAAATAAGCTTCAAATTTTTCAGTTGAACCAAACTGTGATAAATTAAAAAATTAGAATTCCCTTTAGTCTGTTTTATCTTCAACTTATAGATGGAAGATTATAATGGAACACACTATTTGATGACAGTTGGAAACTTTACGTGTCATGTTTTGTCAATTTTGTTGGGATGCTGCTTAATGGCAAAATATTTTGAAAATTCTTTCTGGTTTTGTTGTTTTCGATTTATGCTTATCATGAATATGATCACTGCTGCAGTATCATGTGAGTTTTAAGATATTTGAATGTATTCCAAGTGTTCCAAATTACCTAAGTGTACCGAAGCGAAAACTTGTACCTTATAATCAAGTTTCTAGCAATTAGCCCAAAATTAAGAGAAATTTAAGATTTAACATATTCTAATGTTCTGAGTAAACTTAATAAAGAACAGTTTAAGTTAACAAGCTTTCGACAACAATAAGATACCAAGTTGTTATTCTGGTTTTCATATTAATTCGATTAGGGATATGTGTGCCTTGTCATCAATCGAATTACAGTTAATTATACTACGTTTTTATTTCAATAGACTTCATTCTATCTCCTGTTGAGTATAGTGCTTCAGTCCTGATTTTTAAACGTTCGGTCAAGTAACAATATAAAGTAGATCAAGTACATACAGACCAAGTAGATAATTTACTAAGGTGCATAAGACAATAGAATTTCTGTGCCAAAACTCAAACTGTTATCTGTCTTTCATTCTAATGGTACTATCATATTTTGAATATTAGGAAAACTAGTATTTAGGAATATATAGTATTAACCTGCTTTCAAAAAGATACAATTTCACTAGTCACTCCATTGAGTGTCAATCGAGTTGGTGACATTCACATACCCAGAATAAACTTTTCTGAATACTTCCAGGATTCATTGAATCGATTACGTATTAATTCTACTGAGTCCTATTTTAGACAAAAATAATAATGAAGCCATTAAATTTATATTTGAGCTATAAATGTTTTCTATTATGCTGAACATTGTTTAACAACAACGTAATAGTCGAGAGAAATAAGGTGAATATGTCTTGAAGGTTAAACTATTTTAATCTAAGAAAACATTCCCTTTTTTCAACAAAGGAATGTGTGAAACCTTTCTGTAACTTAGCTACATTAAGTTTACAAATAAAAGATTAGTTAGCCAACAAGAAGTTGAATACTATACACCGATTACTTGATCGTTCATTTGACATGTATACTATGGATCAAAGCAGTTAAATAAGTAAGCAAATTTATTACATTAATGGAAGATAATTACCACGGTATTAGTGAAATGGGATATTTTACAAATAACAACTTAGACAACGAAAATGATACTAACATTATCATTGATTGTTGTATAATTTTAGTTGTTTATTTCAACATGCTTGGGCTTCCATTACTGAATACAACAAACATTTATCGGATGCAACCAACTGATGGAGTAAGTTTCTTCTTTGTAAATGGGCTAAAATACTTTGATTTCATAAAAATCAATGAAAAATTTGACTTCATTCTATATTTAGTTTAATATTTTGATTCGGATCGATTATTATGCATAGAAATAAAATTTTGGAATTGACAGTGAAAATGATTAAGCTTAGGAGAGTCTAAAGAATTTGTATTAACAGATAATTGAAGGATTACCCAACCAGACATCAAAGTAATTTCTATTTAGAATTCATTGATGGAGCTACGACTTGTCGGAAGTGAGGCAGTTATCACCAGTGGCAATGGATGATCGTCGCGCTACATACCACAATTTAATAGGAGTGGGAATTTTACTATTGGATGCAATTCCAGTGGCATATATGATTAAGTGCTCGCTAACCTAATGCCTCTTGGACAGAATCTGGAGTACTCACTATTGAGAAGTCTCACAGTAAAACGGAACAGCTATCCAGTGTTCTCTGGTTTTCAGTGGTACCTGTGTCAACATCAATCTGTGATGTATTCAATCAAATAAAAATATCAATCTCCACAAAAATAACCATCTCAATTCAATTTTTAGAATTGTCAAAAATATTTTAAAATTTATGTAATGAAATACTACATACTAAAATAAATAGCATTTTCTTTTATATTTTATTATTAACATGTACAGGGCTACTGGGAATTTATTTACTGTGCCATTGCTGAATGGGTTCTGGTAACTGGTTGTATTCTATTCACTTTAATTATTACTCTGGAAACACAAAGATATGGTGACATCTTGGTACGAACTAAAACCAGAAATAGTCTGTCAGTTCAACTTATGAAGCTTGTCTAATATATGTTAAATATAACATGAATTATATCTTGTATGTATTCAATTTCGATGCAATATAAATTAATATATTCATGAATTGTGAAATTATTATTCTTTTATGAACTACCTAAAAGATCAAAAACTTAGTTGATGTTAATTTCGAAAATTTGTATTAAGAGGTTTTAGTACTTGAAAATATTCCATACAAAATTGTACTTAACTAAAATGTTACCTA
Source organism: Schistosoma japonicum (assembly GCA_025215515.1). Lineage (NCBI taxonomy): Eukaryota > Metazoa > Platyhelminthes > Trematoda > Strigeidida > Schistosomatidae > Schistosoma > Schistosoma japonicum. The sequence goes on along the minus strand of CM046061.1, from coordinate 62,568,209 downwards.
TCGCTACGAGATATATTAGCTTCACATATATTCATATCTATCAAACGATCGATAGTTTTTTGAAGCAACGTGATGCCGTGTAAGTTAGACAATGAGATCAATGTGATAAATCTGTGTTGCAGGCGATGAGAGATGATTATCAGTTAATTCGTTAAGTATATAGTCGGTGTAGTGTGATGTATCTAACATTGATTTAAGCTGAAAAGCTTGGAAAATAAATAAATAAACAAATTAAGGGGGTTGTTGTGGAGATAGTTAATTTGTTATTACTGATATACACACTGCTGAGGAGTCCCATACTAGGACGACGCAGCTGTCCAGTGCTTCCAGGTGATCAATCGTTGTCTGGTTCAGATCAATCAGTGATACCAGCATTAAATAAGCAAATGTAATAATTGAATTGATGAGGTAAAGCCTATAATTATACAAGAGTTATCCCGTGATAGAAAATTAAAACTTAGAATAATACATAAACAATAAATATTGTTTACAATTAGATTTCTTAATTCTGATATAACGAATTGATCTGAACCAGACAACCATTGATCACCTGAAAGCACTAGAGAGCTGTTTCGTCCTAGTATGGGACTCCTCAGCAGTGCGCATCCACGAATCTGTTAGAGATCGAACCCAGGACCCTCTGGATCCGCGACAAGCTCTTTACCATTGGACCACTAAGCCGGCTCCTAATGGTTGATATTTCTAATTCAATCAATTCGTGATATCAACATTAACAAATTAACTATCTCCACAACAACCCCCTTAATTAAATTTCTGTCAAGTTTTACTCCAATATACATCAATATTTATATGCTGTTCTAAAAAATGTTGAATTAATCAAGGAAGTTTGTGAGGAAGTGATAACAATAAAATAGATGGATTACGTAACTAATCGGAATGACTGCAAAATAAAAATAAGCAGTAAGACGACAGATGCACCAGTAGCGATCAGATTAATCATAGAATGAATACATTTTTTTAAGTGTAAGGTGACTGGATCAATGACAATTAAAAATAATTTTTTGAACGAATGGAGTTGATCGAAACATAGTTGATAATGATAATAATAACAATAATAATCAATAAAACTAGATAGTGTGTAAATAATCTGATCGAATGCAAAAATAATCACGAAGAGATATGAAAGAGTAGAATTAATAACAAGCAAACAACAAAAGGGATAAATCAGTGTATAAACTTTTATCAAATCTTATATGGCGATTGGAGGGATGGGTGAGGGTGTTGTACACACGTGTGTTGACTTAAATCTAAACAGCTTCAGCTATACGTTGAAGACAACATCAAACCCCATCTGCAAAGAGTAATGATCTGCGACACACCACTCTAAAGGTGTTAGTTCTGTTTATTTAATGGCTGCTAACTACCAAGCGTGACATAATGAAACTTCATACAGGTTTGACCGAGCACCTTTCAAACTAAAATGGTAGATGCTTGTTGACTTGTTGGTTAAGCAGTTTAGTAGCATGATCGATATAACCTCCCTCACAGAAGGGGAACTAAACTAATAGATACCATTAGATGAAGAACTACTGAATAACTAATCTTTCAAATGAATAACTATCATTGGCAGACATATATTCTTATTGAAAACAATGTAGGTAACCCATTTCGTGTAGCATACTGCTTTTGATGTCCAGTTTACTATATATCTAGTCATAGTTATCAGACAGTAATATAAATATTACTATACATTAGGGTAATGCTTGATGATGAACTAAGTGAAACAGTGTTGCTCGCTTAAACATGTTGTTCTGATTCATGTTATGGAGATTTCTAATATTTTAAAATATGAAATTGCCAAGTGATTTATTCACATGTGATCCATACATTTGTTTCATTTAAATACCGTTCACTACATAAACGTTTGACATTCCCATCAACAGAGTAAGAAAACTGTGACTGAAACTCAGCAAACACAACAGTAAGAAGTTGTGTTATTCGCATGAATAACTTCAACTCTGTTATAAAGAATATCGTCAAAAATCATTAATAACTAGCTTGTCTGCTAATAAGAAATAATTACAATCAGGATCAGTTACATTCTAACTAAACTCAACAAAAGACAACATTGTGGAACGCTTAAGTACTATTCGAGAATTACCTAATGTGGCATGGACAATCATTCAATTCAAAATACGTTTATCATTTTGATAAATTTTGATGATGCAATAAGAAGAAGTTTATCAGAGCTATGTGATTTACTTGCCCAATACATTTCGAACAATCTGATCACACACACTTGTTAAGGCATTTATAATATAAGAAATAAAAGGTCACTAGACAATTAAGAGTATTAGATACGTAAACAAGGTTAATAAAGAGAACAATGTGAATCACACTCTACCAAGATAGGTTGAGTGAACGGATATTCAAAAAAGGTTCATAAATCGATGGAAATGTTGCACTATGGTGAAACCTACTGCATTTCAAACACCTAAAAAGTTAGTCTAAATCATGTTACCCTTCAGAGGTGACTCAAATAGCTTTGTGTTAAAACAAAGGCTTAAGTCGGTTGTCAACAGGACATTTTATGTAATTAAGGAAGTTGTAGTAGGAAAGTATAGGGCATCGATTAACAGCAAACCTAAACAGCACGTAAACGGATATATATCACATCCCACTGTGTCTATGAATTTACGTGTAAGTGTGGACATATATACATAGGGAGGAGCAATCGGGATCTGCATGTAAGGGTAGCTGACCACATACCTAAATGGCTCCCAAAATAATGAACTCGAAAGGAAAAATAAAAGTACAGGATAAACAACCTACATCGCCTATCGCTAAACAGTTAGTTAAAACAGGCTACATAATTGATATCAAACCATCTTTTGTGGTGTTAAATACAAGTGCTTTAGGACGTATACTTAGGTTTGTTAAAGCCTTAGCTATACGAAAGTTCAAACCCCATTGTATTTCTCAAAACACTTTATACTTTCACTAAACCTAGCTTTGAAGAGTGTGATTCACATTGTTCTCTTTATTATCCTTGATTACTTAGCTAATACTCATAATTATCTAGTGACGTTTTATTTCTTCTATATATAAATGCCTTAACAAGTGTGTGTGATCAGACTTTTCGAAATGTATTAGGCAAATCAATCACATAGCTCTAATTTACTTCGTCTTCTTATTGCATTATCAAAATGATTTAATCATAGATTGTTGATATACTACTAGTTAAAGTACCGTGTTAACCTCTGAACTAACCAAAGCACTGATTAATGTTCGTGGTGCTTACATTTGGGGTCTTGAAACACTATTTTATGTAATTAGGTAAGTATAGATAGCTTCACTTAGTGAAAGTAGGCCTTTCATGAATGTATTATTCATATCCTCTTGTTTTGTAATCTCATAAATGGAACTTAACTACATGCTGTAACGCTTCATATTTGACAATTAGTCTGTTTATTTTAAATTTATTTTAAAAAAATGAAGTTACGAATACACTTATTATAAAATTCTACAAACCGGTAGTTGCCGTCAAAAATACTTGTGAAAATATTCATTTCACCTGTAATAATTCTGGATAGTATATAGTGGGGTACCAACTAACAAATCTTAGATATGCATAACTGTAATCATTGTGGATTTATCTATTTCACGAGGTAATATTTACATGGTGCTTCACAACCTTGATTCTGCTTATTTAACTGCTAACATGAAATGATTGTTTTTGTACCTTTTATTTCACAAGTTACTCAATCTCACAATTTTACTTAGTAAAATTATGTACATTAGTGACAATTGTATAACAACAGATTTCCTGATGTTTACTCAAAACTACTACTTTTGATTAGTGAATGTTACTAGCTGCCAAATATTATTTCGCATCCAACATGATGCCCAATTTTTTAAAATAAATTCAATCTTTAATTTGTGTGAAGGTGTGTTAATCTCTGGTGTGCTTACTTTTATTCTGAATACATAAGTACATTATAAATAATCCGGGAGCATTTATATCATTGTCGGTATTGAGTAATATTATTTTGCATAAAATAATATCACTCAGTGAAATACACCTTAACAACGTAATACTGATATTAGCACTAATAACTATTTAACATTCATCGTTTAATTTTACAGAGTTAAAGTCTTTTCGTTCCAAACATTGAGATCTGTAACAGAGTAATGTAACTGATGTTCAGAGTTTATGCATATAACAATTTAACAATTAAACTGGTTAGGCACCATCATATGTTCAGCATAAATATTTAACAGTAATGATATTTTCACAGAGAATGCGAAAATTTCTATTGTTATTTACGATATTGTTAGTGTAGACGAAAATATCAAGCACTGATAAATAAATGACTCAGTTCATGCTCTGAATATACGCATAGATAACTATATTTGGGTTTCAAAAAAACTTTATAATAGGCAAACTTTAGTCATCACATAGTGGTTTTCGTTAGTTCTCAGTTCCAAACCAGTTACTAAAGTGATTTCAATTAATCCCAATATTATAAGCCATTCACTTGCTGCACATTGATTGAATTCTTTAAAACCCTGTATTGTAAGAAAGAAAAAAATTATTATTGAATCAAAACTTCAGATACTTAAGTTAATATCACTGGAATTGCATCTAAGTACAGTTTACACAATTTCATTGTGAAGTATCCTACTAAAAGAGTAATATGAAAGTAACTGGCTGTATTCACTATGGCTTGAAATGTCAAAATCGTTGTATTGCTCTCATAGGTTCATCAACGAATACGGTGGACTAGAAGTGATAATCAATTTTTCAGCAACTATTTATTCATGCGTTTAAATATTCTGACAACTGATTTAGAAATGGTATTTTTACCCCAATTATTCAATTTAGTTTACTATACTCCTAACTATTCGACTGATGAGAATAAAAAGCCTAAGAGCTATGCAAACTCTTCGAGGTATCTTTTGATTGACCCTATTGATTTAGTAATTCAGTGCTTTCTTAGAAAACTGGTAACTGAATGTGGAAAGTCAGTGGAGATGATGTGTTTCTTAGGTTGTAGAAAATACTAATTTGAACTTTCCTATGGCACCAAACAACTATCTAAAATGAATTCAGAAATAGATCTCAAAGTGCCGTGAACATATTAAAAAAGCAAGTAGTTTAGATATTCATCCAATAAAGCAGTAAGTTAAAGTGCTGTCATATGTACAGCTTTTATAATTAAATACAAATTTATTTTGATTGAATCTAGCCACTTGAATTAGAGACGAACCCTTTGACCACGTTTTAAAATAAACTATCATGTCACCACTTTGACCATTGAGCCAGATAATCAACTAAATCAAAAATTCGACTGCTTCATGAAAACTTTGATTCATATTCATCTGGCTTCATTGTCATCAAATCACTACTTAGTATATGCATGCATCCGGATGCAACGTGAACGTTAATTGAAATACTATTTGTCATTTACTTATCACATCCTAAGAGTGGAGTTCGATTCACTCGAACTAAAGTTATTTTGTCGTTAAGTTCTAAGAAAACTATAATCAGTCAATCAAGTCTACAAATATTTGATATTCAAACGTTAAAGTTATTTGTTATCGACTGCATAGATAATACCTTACACTGTCAGCTGGATGCAATCTTACAGACACTAGACAAAACTGCTGAATACAATGATACATTGTGTTTGCATCAGTACAACATATATCATCCACTATATAGTTTCCACTATTTAGTTGAAGTAATATGAATTGTATTTAAATTATTCCCATCAGTGTTATACCAGTTTTCAACCTGAATTTTCATATATGGGACGTCGCAATGTCTAGAGAAATAATCACAATCATCTACAATTGATTATTATTGAGAATAAACGAAAAATATCCTTCATTTCAAACCTTATATTAAATGCTATTTCACCATCCACTATAAACATTAGTTAATTAGTAAATATACTACCCTGAACAATGATTATTAACTAGATCTAAGTGATCAATGATCCATTCAAGTTAAAAAACGGACTCGAGGACTCGAATATCTATCTATTCGGGATTTGTCATCTGGATATACCTGTATACAAATGTAGATATTCACATAGAGATTCGTACTTTATTTATTCGTGTTATGAGTATATTTCCGGCAATCAAATAATGAAACTTGAACGTTTTTCCAATATAGCATGGTTCAACCTCTTCATTCAAAGTACCTAGATAAGTAATATTATTGATCCATATTGCAGCGCTACACAATGAAGTATCCGGACTTTCATATAACAAGATACACAGTAAAAGAAAAACTAACTTACATTTTGAAGGGAATACATGAATAATATCTTTAGCTGTTAGCCACATATTATTATTTATTGTTAAGTTATATAAAGATACTTCAAATTACTATATCAATTATCTATTACCATAGCTTATAAACGTATTTAAACACCATATTAAGGAAAGTTTCAGCCATTACTAAAATTTTCAGCAAACAGTGGTGATTTGTTAGATCGACATATGAACGGACAAACAATTAATTATCTTAAAACTATAGATTACTGACATGGAATATATTGCAATCATCATATAGTCCCTCACATTTTTTCTCTCTGCTAGTTTACTGTAGTAATAGAAGCTAATTTGATCTCTGAGAAATAAATGTGGACTGTTGCTTGCTTATTACACGTGACTAGTTATCATGCTAGAAGTATTTAGTCATATTTTTTGGAATCCGTAGCTATTGCTTTATTTTCATTAAGTTGATTTATCGACGAGTATATATTAATCATTCTTGTCACCTGCTTTGTACTTATTCGTCGACTAGTGCCAAATAACCGACATTAATAACCATTATAACAAGCGACTCAACTATACTACCTGTTCTAGCAAATCATGTTTATTAACAGCGTCAGAAATATATATTAACATGTTTGTTGATATCAAATAATATCGTATTAGTTTGATAACAAATTTAATGAAGTGAACGCACATTAAAGAATGACAGCAGAACAATACAAATTCCTGCAATTGTATAAAGCAATGCAATGAATATGCAGGTATACTGACCAACTATCGAGTAAGATTTTCGTTTGATTTTTTCCTTCATCATGGAGCACCAAAACCATTGACTTATAATTGCTGTAATTTAAGATGACAAATAAACGATAAAGTGAAAAAATCGATCGGTCGCTTTCATTTTCACACTGGACTGATGACATTAAATTGATTAATTTTATTCTTAAATGTCAACTCATTATATTTGATAAAAGCCAACCCCCTGATATCACATCTTAAAATTCTATATTATAATCCAACAGAAACAAATATTTGTAATAGAAAGCCTTTTATTGTGTCGAAAACAGTCAGTCTATGCACGAATACTTCACGAAATTATTTTTATCATAATTTCTGATTACCGTGATTCTCATGTTGATTGATTGTCCTCAAAGTTATTCTCAGTTCAGTGATTGGATACTGCAATGAAAATACGTTGGATTGTTTACTATATATGTTATAAAGTCATTTAAATAAAAACAGGATTGCAGAATTTGTTCCACACAATGAATCTTATGGAACACAGTAATGCAACTAGCTTTCAGAAACGAGTAGAGAAAGACCCAACAAACATATTTATTTTGGAATATGCGACAGACATGAAGAGAATGAAGAGCACTTGAGAAGTGCTTAAAAGGAATGCTCAGGACAGAGTTGGTTGGAGAATGCTGGTCGGCAGTCAATGCCTCACATGGGGTAATAGGTATTGTTTGGTGGCTCCAAGCCAAACGCCACCTCGTTCACCACTAGATAACTTGGTCCGAAATAGGACGAAACGCGCATCCTAAATTCTGCTTATCAGCCACAATTCAACTTAAACATTACTTTTGATTTATAGCTATATCGAGGCAGTTCGCTAAAGATGTGCATAGGGTAGCAGGGGCTGACCAGTTTCAGTTCATGAATACAATGATACAATACTCATGCTAATTATATTTAATATTTACGACTAAATATAGACTAGGTAATTAGTTTTCATTTGCTTACTCATTATTCCGTATGAACCCAAACAAGACATAACCATGTATTTTTCCGGTGAGTATATACCGAATGAACTAGAAAATCAAAAAATTATTTTTTTAAATGTATCGTATAAAAACGAGACAATCAAGCCTGTCGTATCTTTCTTGAAACCTTAATCTTGTAAGAAATAGGAACATTATATTTTGACTGTATTCATAAACATAACATAATTATTTCATATTCCCATTTATTACTGAAATATCTTCATATATTCAGGCCCTCATTTCTAAAGTTCTTAAAAGTAGTACACATTTCTTTGTTCCTAACAATCTAATTACTATGAATCAAGAATTTTATTTACATGGGGTTATGCATAAATGTAAGTAGTCCTTAAAGTTTTTTAAATTTCTCAAAAATATGATTGTTTTGTATACACTAATAGTTCTATGTGATTTTATTAGATTTCTATGCATTACGTAGTGAATTGGAAACGAAATTCTATTGAGGTAAAGTTGATTTTCATATAGAACAAATCTGGTTAAACTATATTTCCTGAACATATCTATGCAGTCTATTATATACATTCACCTTTCGTTATAGCTAATTGCGATATGAGGATTAGGTGAATTTTCTAATAAATTTTCATCTTTATTGAAACAATACTACTTGAAGACTATTCTCAGTAGTTAGTATATATCACAATTTACAATACTTAATATGTCGTAGATGTATTCTACATAAATTCAACTGTATTATTTCAAAGACATTTTTGTATATACACATATAAATTTCATAATATTATGATTACCTGACAAATGGAACAAATGGCTGTACATGATCATAGGAAATCGCAACAAAGTACCTACCATGATAAAAAGTAAAGATTTTACAATTCACTTTGTTACCAGAAGATTAATAAAAAGTATTTATAGTATGTTGACTTGTATTGATTTATTTGGCAGATATACCTAAAAATCACATTCTACAATTGATTTGGCTAATTATTTTACAATTGCGTAATAGTTCCATATATAGTGACAATAGGAGTGATAATTAATAACTCACAATGTAATGCGAAATATTGGCTGATAATGATGCTATTTAAAGGTGATAAAATATATTAAGAAAACAGGTTTTATTTGTACTGTGCTCTTTAATCGGCGTAACTTAGCTGAGAAGCCTACATCGTCATTCTAGAAGATTTCGTCAGCATTGACGTCTGACAGAAGTTAGTTATGAGATTTACTCACAAGTTACAAGGAGCTTGCCCTGTACACTTTGAATTTGATTGATTGTTATTGACACTTGTTCCTTTGTTCAAGTCGATGGAACAAGCTGTTAGTCGCTTTTAAAATGAAATCTCATAGCTAGCATCTATAAGAGATTTCAGATAATGAAGTTGTCTTGGATGACAACGAAGATCTGCAATCAAACCATCCAGCTCAGAGGATGTAGCATAACTAAAATCGTCCTCCTGAGCCACAGTTCGTCTCTACCATCTCAATAAGATAGGTTATTTGTCTGTAGGTATTACGGTAGAACTGAGGTGACAAGAATTAAAGTTACGGAACAAAAAATATCATGTTTACTTTCAGTGGCAGAATATTTTTTAAGTAGATTCACTTCTTGAGATTATTTTCAGTCTATTTGAAAAGATTTAAAGTAAAATAACAAATTTTATAGATACCCAATTTATTCGGATTATTTTCTCCGCTTCATAGGCCAAAACATTAACATTATTATGCTTCTAACAAGTGTGATAAGCTTAATCTATGCAGGCTTCTCTTGTTAATGTTTTGAATTACGTTTATAGGATCATTCAAACTGAAACCATTACATACATATAAACGAAGTGCTAAATTGTGATTATTGATGGAACCAAAATACCGAAGAGTAAATTATTGAAATCTACCATAAACGTTTAGTTAATCATATGTGATTAATTACGACAAGTATAACAATCAATGAATCCTTTTCAACTCACATCATAGGCAACCAAAATAATGCATGACAAACTGCATAAAGCGGTAACAGAGATGGGTAACATTTAAACCATAACATTTCACCGCGTACTCCTGTATAAATAAAAGCATTAATTCTCCACAATCTGAACATACAAATGCATAATATTTGAGAAAACTACTAAAGTATGCTAGTATCTCATTAAAAAGTAAACAACACAGTCATAATTACGCTTTTACATTATCTGTTGAGTCAACTTCCGATAATGTGAATGGTAAGTATTAGCAACTAGTATGAAATCACGAGCTCTCCATCTGTGGGTGATATCTCAAGTTAGTGTAAATGTGTAGAGTTTATTAGTCAATGAAACATACGACAAATGTTATCTTGAACAGTGAGTCCCAATGTTCCGTTGCTTTATCATATAATAACACATTCTGTTTGTACAAAAATCTACATGTTTTCAGGTTACAACATTAGTCCTAGAGTCTCACATTTAGTAAAATTGCAAAATACACCGAATATCTAAATTATTTGTTGGTTTGCTATTTTATCAAAAAGTGTACTTTCACTAAGTTGGTCGATCCAATTATTCTCATTTTTATTTGATTAGAAAGTTGTCAGAAGAAATCAAAAGAAAATGAAAGATAAATATACCACATGAACAAAAGTTTGCCAAAGTTCAAACACTTAACAGTACATTGAATGGGCATCTAAATTAAGGTGAAGTTTGTCTATTAAAATAATATCACAAATTTAATTTATAATTACAACAAACTAAGAAGGTTAGTTATTCGTAAGTACTCTATGGTTTGCACTGATTTTAAAACAAACACTTGAACGGCTATCTCTAATAGAGTTTTGTCGATTTTTACTACGAACTTATTATGCATTAACTAAGTTTTGACAACTCCCACCAAAAGCTTTAACTCAAAAGTTCACTGGCTGCATCGAACAATGAGGATTATGTTGATAAGGCAATACATGACTTTACTTAATATCTTTATGTATAGACTACATTTCAAACAACATATTACACTGTTCGCTGCCGTAAATTATGTACATCTTCAAAATATGAAACCAAGATAAAATAAATACGATTTTCAAATGTAAATACAAATGAAGTAATGTAAATTTCGAATGAAACACTAATTTACAGTCAAGATACATACAAATTAATTGTGACATAAATATCCATCTAAAAGATATAACTTACTAGATTATTACACACTGCGGAAATTCTCGTAAATAACAATCCTATTATTCGAAATATTGAACAACTAACCCATTACTCCAAGAATATATGAAGTCATTTGGATTTAAGTAGGAGTTATTAATTGATTTGAGTACTTGTAAATCAAATATCAATAAACTTAATTCAACCACTAATAAATAACTAAAAATTTATTAGAACTCACGCACACCGTCGAAAGTTGAAGTCATAATTCGTCATCAGCCGTCAACAATGTTCAATGTAATGTACAAAAGATATTGATTAGCATTTCATTGAGCTTATGCTATTGACTATCATGAGATTGGTGATTTATAGTTGAAAAGAACAGTTTGAATGAATATATTACGCATCATACAGAAATGTAAATAATTTAGGCTGTTACTTACTTGCACCAGTCTAACGGCACCTACAACTAAGAAAGTTATTTGCTTCAAATCATGTTTCGTTTTCAGTTTTACTAAACTCATTTGTTTTTTCACATCGCTTGGTTATATTTAACAAATATCACTGTTTATCTATACAACAGGATTATGATGAAACTATGTGAGCAGTTATAGGTATCTAATCCACAATCAAATAATTAGGACTTCAGTTTATAGGAAATACTAGTTGTTGATGAATATGAAATCTATTTCAAGCAAACAATTCGTTTAAAGCTTCAAAAATGAGTTCGTTTTTATAGTTATTTGATTGGAGATGCAAATGAGGCATTATCATAAAGAACACATAATTGCTATCTAATTACGTATTTTCTCTTAGCAAATGTTACATTATTCATTATTGAGAAATCCCCAAACTAAGCTGAAGGAATTAATTGTAGACTTTGTTAAAACTAATTACTTCTACAAATTTAGCTTACCAAATCGTTACATGACCCGTATGAAATGATACATTTATCCTATAGAAGAAACTACCGGTAGAAAATGTTCAAAGGCAGGTTCTAAACGAAAACTTTAAGACTGGCTTGCTACTAAAGTGTCTGGTATCATGTACTAAACAGTTTACTGTAATAGGCAGCCAAATTATGATAGGTTATCTTACTGATAGACTTTGAATGACAGCGAAAACAATTGAACTTTGGAGGCGTCGTTACTGAACGATGACAATTTCAAAACTAATATCATTCTGATTTCGAAAGTCTTAAATTTCATTATGAGATCTTGGAATTATACTGTAGAGCTTTATTTTTATCATAATATTTCGTGTTTATCAACTGCTTTATTGATTATTTACTATTTATCGGTTATACTAAATCACTTGCCCGAAATTTCTTGTAAATTGTTAATTAAACTTGAACAGATATTACCTCTTTACTAACCATGAAATTATGCAGCACCTAAAGTATTCTTATGAAGATCTCTAACGCTGTTTTAAAACAATTAGTGTATTAATAGCAATAGTCTATACATAAAACGTGAACATTGATTTGATTAGAAGACATGGAAAATCTCTGCTTAAACCAAAGATAAATAAAAATCTAATGGTTATCAAATACGTTACGGGATCATTGACAATCTTTAAACAAGATAAACAAACAAGTAACTGACCAACACTCATTAAATAAATCATTTTCTGAAATCATTCTAGCAGAAAAGACTAAGAGATAATTTATGTAATTTTTGATTGAAGTAAACTAGTTTATTTTTCCAGAATTAACACTCAATTATTAAACTCATTGGTAGTGTGATACCGCAAATTATAAATAAATTACTTAATCATATTGTTCACATCACATTTATTCAACTTCCTTATCCACATGTATGCTATTGAAATAGTAACATTCATTTCATACAGTCACTTTTAGTAGACACAACAATGATATCAAAGTTCATTTTGTATTCACCAAATATTCGATCCAATTCATTTCTATTGATATATATAATCGCTTCAAATTCGCATAGATGATTATAAGAGGTTCTGAGAGGTTTTTATTTAAACAATTTCGAAAGTGATCAATTCTGTCTTACAGTATTATTACTAATACATAGAGCAAATACAAAAGGGCGACACTGGATTACCAATGAACCCCCTCCTCATCCACCTCAGTCAGATATTGTTTGCTAGGATAGTATGAATTGATGTACATACGTTGTAAATTTCTACGCCATTATTTCAGATTCTTTTGTAGATTGAATTAAGTTACCTTGAGTAACTTCATTTGTAGTCACTAGAGCAACAGAGACGACCTCTGCATGATGAATTCTATATAATCGGAGGTAAGTAAGATTATTTAACTGATTAAGGTATTTTACTGGTTGATACGTACCAATAAGTCGTATGCATGACTTATGCTTATCCGCATGCTAGTTTATGACTTATGCTTTCATAAAGTCAGATATTCCAAAGTTTCATCGCCTAAGACTCTACCATTTAGAACTTTCAATCACATTTGACCTTATCAGGTGTTTCAAAGGCTTCTTGTTAATTACCAAGAGGTTGTGAAAAATAGTCTGTTTATGATAATTGCTATAGACGAGTAAACATATCTTAATGTTTATTTTATTAAAGGTGATACACCATCGACACACATCATAGATCAATCAATACTAATCGAACATAAATCTCTTGGAAATGTTATGAGATTGTAAAGATGAATGCTGGTTACTCGGACTTAGAAGAGTGGTTTATTATATAAACTTACAATTACATTTTATACTAACACTTAACATATTATGAATGATAATTCATTCATCTATTTCTACTGTGACACCAGACTATTTAAAAATTGTTCATCCTCTTCAAAAAAGTGAAAATGTGACTTTTCTAATTCAGATTACAATTATTACTAGATTAATAATACATAAACTGTATATGCACATATAATGAACTCGCTTATTACTGTTGATACAAATTGAACTAAACTCTACGAAATCTCAAATGAAGATTATTGTTTAATTAACAGCAGCATCTTACTTAACTGTGTTGAAAGTATGTTTTGTTTATCAAACTTGTTTTCCATTAGTAATTTTTAAGAAAAACTAACCAGTTAATTGGAATAATGTATAATTTGATAATTTTAAGTGATAATTTATCATCATCGAAATAAAAACTGTATTTCATGAAGAGACAGTTCCATTGAAAATCATGCTGCCAATATGGCGTAGATATCGTGGTTCGTTTCTTCATTTTGAATTTCATGATTTCTCAATTCCAATCCAGTTATCAAAGTGATTTCGAGTAAACTGAATATAGCGAGCCACTCACTGAATGCACATTTATTGAATTCTACGTAACCCTATTTTTAAAAAATAATATCTTTCTAATTATTGATAAAAACACAAGAAGTCAAAGCTTATTAGCTTGAAGTTGGATTCAATATTTAATTGTTATATCTAATATAATGTATTCTTAACAATACTGTAAAACGTATCATGCAGTATTATGGTAAATAACAGAAGGTTTGATCACTATTATACACGAACATTATGAGAGTGTGTTAGAAAATGTACAATATAATGTTCTTTCAGAAGAAGTTCCGGTAAGTAGTCTCATATATATATATATATATATATATATATATATATATGTCACGTTTACTTTTAAATAAACTCCAGAGATTGTTCTCATTTATACTATTATCTCATCACATTGATTATTGGCTAAGAAAACCGTGTTAAACAGGATATCGACCTCCTCAAATAAATCGCTGACGTAATATTACTTAAATCAGAATCCACCTAACTATTAGTTGGTGCCAGTTAACTAAATATTTAGTAAATATTGTCTATTTGCTACTACCAATGGTTGATGTAAGCTCGTGCAATCTAAAGTTATTTAATTGTTTAGTTTAAGGGAGAAAATGAATTCATACACATCCAATGTATTTCCCAATTTAGATAATTTAAACAGTTTTTAAATCACTCTTAATGTTCAAGTAAACGTTTAGCGTTATTGCCTCAAAATTTAAACGACATATAAATCTTTGAAGCAATTTTCACGTTCTAAACAAACATCTCAGTATGTGCTAATCAGATTGTGTTCGATATTCGTAAAGCTTCACAATGGTAAATAATTGTCACTATCACCAGAATATGTTTGGATCTTCCTGTTGATTAATCATGAACTCATATTGATCAGTCTCTTTTGCCATATATGCATCTTGAGCAAATTGCGTCGATATATCGAACGAGACTGATCAATTTCAGTCCATGATAAATCGACAAGAAGATCCAAACACATTTGAACTGTATATACATACACGTCATGCAAGTGTGGATGTGTGGACTCAGTAGTCAACGGGTGAACGCGATGGCACTTGATACAAAATGAATCTATTTAAAGTCCCAGTGTAAACATCAGCATTAGGGATGCAAGTATATCCAGCCGGCGAGTCCCAAATAGGACGAGACGCGCATCCTGGATTTGGCTTGCCAGTCACAATCCAACTCAGACAGTATCAAAATCAGTAGTTTTTCTTGAATTATATTCACCATTTACCCTTCATCCGTTCTAATGTAACGAAAATATTTTCCAATTTATACCAAAATGAATCAATATTTCATAATGAATTATTGAGACCGATTACGTCGTTATAATGCATTATAGCATCAACACAAATACCTATACACTTATTCAGTGAATGAATAATAATTAGATTGATTTAGTTAATAACATACACTTACAGGTTCATATTCTCTTATGTAAAAGAAGTTGCTTCCAGCAAATACCATGTTGCCGATCCAATTATAGTAAACAACTGGTTTAAATCAATGTACATACAAAATACAAACCACTAATAAACACAAAATATTTTTGAATGTAGAGATTATTATACACATGACATGTAGTACTAAAGAATCAGGCTTTCATATTATACAAATAAATAGGGCTAAATTGTACATACATTTTTGCAGTATTCGTTAAGGATTAAGTTTACAATTCTAATTCTATATGTAGAGTATAACTTAGTTCTCGGCCGTACAGTAAAATGAAATATTTAGGTGGTACATTTCCGTAATTGAGATATCACACCCGAAAACTGTAAAGCGAGAATAAATTGTTATAGAGAAATATCATGTGATTGTTTTGTTATTTATTGTTTTAGATTTAATATAAAAAGTTGTACAATAATAATAGTGACTTTTATCAAGCTGACTGGGTATCGTAGACTGTTTTATAGCCATTTATTTTACCGGTTGCTTGTTTATTGATTTTAACTGCAATTACATCATGAATGAAACAGACTGAAGATGATCTCGTTATAAGTAGTGTTATTTTAATATCGATAATGAATGAACAATCACCTCATTAGTACAACATCGGAAGTAAGGGATATGAAAAATGTTCTTGATAGAGGTGTGTGTGATAAGCTTAAGTATATATGTCTTTTGCCGAATCAAGGGCATCAGTAAATGTGATAATATTTACCGGACATTTAACACACATAACTACAAACTATGATTTCAATTATCAATATAAATAAACAATCGGTTTAAAGTTTTGTTATATGTTTGATGACTTACAAAAGTATGATCCTAGTAACAGTTGACAGGCGACAAGAATTCTAGCAAGTAGAAACCATTTCCATGGACGAAAAACACAAATGATAAGTAAAAGACTTAACGAAATAACAATCACATGACAGTAGAAGTTAATCATCGTCAATTTATAATGAAATCGATTAGTATCTTTCATCTATAAAATAGCAAAACATAGTGTTTACTATATAAGGGTGTTGTAAAATAAAATAAATCATATACACTTAAAGAATTATTTACATGTACACAAAATACATGGAATGCAAAGTTACTTCTTGTTTCCTCTGCTAAATAATGAGTACCCATTAAAATATATTTTAGATTTTTCAGTCTGTTTACTATCTAATCTTATCAATAATTAGTAATAAAACTTTTATGCGGAAAAGACATTCATCGACTGATAACGGAATGAAACTGCCCAGATAAATAAACTAGATTTCCTTTAATAGCTACACCTTGTATTATAGATTGTATTTTAGGGATAATACAA
Source organism: Schistosoma japonicum (assembly GCA_025215515.1). NCBI lineage: Eukaryota > Metazoa > Platyhelminthes > Trematoda > Strigeidida > Schistosomatidae > Schistosoma > Schistosoma japonicum. The sequence continues at coordinate 62,551,075 of CM046061.1, read as the reverse complement.
CTGAACCTAACGACTTGGTTATCAGAAAACAAGCCAATATTTAGCAGTTGGCTATTTTACTGTGTGGTGGTATACCAGAGCGTTATGTTAAGCTATCAAATACATAATAGCTAGATTGAATTTGTTGGTTGTTTGTTAGAAAAGCAAACACGTGTCACAGATGTTGATGTGGTCACGTTTTCAAGCTTATTGTTTATATGACTACATTTAGGTTCACATTGCCTCTAACATCCGTTTGAGATTTTTGTCTATACCAGAGAGATGTTTGCAGTGACTTCACAATTAACTGTCTACAGACACTGTGATGCATTGGCGACATCATTTCCGTACCTACTGATTCGTCGGGACATAGTAAATGAGATGCGACGACTGAATACAATTACAGACTACGGCAAAGTCCTTGATAATGAATACGCATTATGTGAAAGCAGTACAGTTTACTTTCTAAAACCCAGCAGTTTATGATATTCTTATTTGTTGAGTAGTATTTCAATATAAACTGTGTTTTACCGAGTACTCATTCAAGCTATTGATGCCAGTTATGTGTTCACATAAACAAAGTCAGTGTCATTATAGCGAGTGATCCAACTACAATACCTGTTCTAGCAAATCATGTTTATTAACAGCGTCAGAAATATATATTAACATGTTTGTTGATATCAAAGAATATCGTATTAGTTTGATAACAAATTTAATGAAGTGAACGCACATTAAAGAATGACAGCAGAACAATACAAATTCCTGCAATTGTATAAAGTAATGCGACGAAGATGCAGGTATACTGACCAACTATCGAGAAAGATTTTCGCCTGAATTTTTTCATCATCATAGAACACCAAAACCATTGACTTATAATCACTAAAATTCAAAATGTAAACCAAAATGAAAAAATGACCAAGTAAAATGATAAAATATGGAATACACATTAACAGAAAGAAATTTAGTGTAAAAGTTGCTAAGCATATTTTATACTTTCATCACAGTGTGAAAAAAGGTATTTTGTTGAAGTTATATCTCTTTTTAATTTTGAAATGTCTAGATTCTATGTTATACTATTGCTGTTGAATATAAAGTTAATTCTTCAGTCATGTTTTACACCAAATGAACCTTTGCTGTTTTTTAATCCTTTAGATTGATGGAAAACACAATGTTTCAATCCAAATGTCATTGTTTAGTAAAGTGAATTCCAGTGTTATCCGACCAATTCAATTAATCAAATAAATTTTCACATCTTATTACAAATAAATGAAAAGTAGAATTAGCAGTGCAGTAAATCACTACTAACCCAGCATTGAATAGAAAAGGTACAGAGAAAATACTTGAAATACGTTGGATGTACAACTATCGAGCAACAAAATCATCTATGTTGAGGTGTTAAATTTACATCTGAATCCTTTATTTTATTTGTGGAAATAAATATTACCTACTTTATTCAGAATTCTCTTCTTTAGTATTGAACGAATTGATGACATAATTAAAATCATCTCGCATTAAACTATAGAGTGTTTCACTATATGTAACGAAATAAAGTCAAATTTCATAACATAATATTCGTGATGTGATTGATTACCTCCGACATGAATAGAAGCGAATAAATTCACAAG